>UELW01000267.1:2884145-3484145 GCA_900490495.1 Danionella dracula | reverse complement strand
CATAAAAGTTAATGTAAGGTGAATGTTTTGTTACTTCAGAAAAACTTAGTGCTGTTAAATTACAAAGAGGTTTATATGCTGGTCTATAAGCGGACACAAGGCCGGGGTAACAAAGTTTGTTATTTTTGAAAACTTGCAACCCAGAATGCAAACTTTTGGAATAAATTTTTAATCAACATTCAATCCAACACTTATTGCACGTCAAAGGGATGCTGATCCAATGTCAGGAAGCGAACAAAAGTGAGGGTATACAGAAGAATTAAAGAGACTCATGTGCATTAAAGAAACTAATGTGATATTAGCAGAAAAACAGAAGAAGATACACAGACAAAAATAAGAAACGGTCATGATTCCAAAGGGGTAAGTAATGGAGGTTTTCTATTTTTTTGGTCAAATATAAAGGTAATATTTTAAAACACACCTTATACCAGGAGTCCCAAACTCAATTTCTGGAAAGCCGCAGCCCTGCACAGAATTGTTCCAATCATCACCGAACACACCTGATTGCACTAAATAAGCTGCATTTGACTAATTTGAAGCTACTGCTGTGTCTCTTGTAACAACGCTGTAACAAAAACCAGCAGGGGCTGTAGCCCTTGAGTTTGAGAGTTCATTGTGCTTTTCAACTTTATAGTATCACTGAAAACCGGTAATGTTATTGTCAGTAGCACTTTCAGCAGCTAAGAAGTATCTTTAATATTTATTGTGACAGAAAAGAAACACCTAACAACATTGCAGCAGGGGGTAAAAACATCAATGAGGGATGAGGAGTCAGAATCAAATCTTAACTATGACATGTGTGCAACAGGGATAGGCTAACAAAGTGAAAACAACATTAACAAAAGGGGGTGAAGAAACTTGGAGGCATGAATCTAATGAATCAATGAGGGAGGGGGAAAAAGGCTAACAGCGACAACAAGCCAATTTAATGTTTTTTTTTGTTATTGATATTGACCATTATAGCCAAACATAGACATTAAGCAATGTCCTTCTGTCAATCCACAACAAACTGCTCCCCCCATGAAGCTAATGCGGAAAACTGGAAATGAACCTCTGGTGAGACTGCCTACAAAAAGGTCTTTGAGAACTGGGGTGTCTAAAGTTGGGGTGCCCACACTTCTTACCGCATTGGCAGGCTTTTAATGTCCTAAAAGAAAGAATTACCTTCAATATAATGACAAAATTTAAATAAACTAAATAAACACATTGTTAATTCATGCAAAATGATAGACAATCCATGTTACATTACCGACAAACTCATTTTAACTCATTTGCACTTATGAAATTAGCAGACACTTTTTGTCAAAGCTTTACAGTTGCGTTGCCAATTTCCAATCTTTTTTTTTTGCCAATTTTAAACTATTAAATTGTGACACACAAGAACCAAAGGATGGCTGCATGCTTTTTTGGCTTCAAAATCCTTCTTTTTCAAGTCATGAACACTATGCCTGTGGTTGTATACAGATATTTATCCCATTATAATTATAATATACCATATAAAAACATTGCTTTGATGTAACATCGATGTATTATAGTGAGCAGGAAGTTACAGAAAGGATGAGGAAGAAACATCAGGTTGGTAAGTGACTCTCACTTAAGTAGCCTCTCCCTTGAGTACAAGCAAGTTTAAGTTCAAGTTCAGTTTTTTGTAATTTCACACTTGTTCCTCGCCAGTATATCAGTGCAAGAGAATAAATATAACTTAATATAATATCATCCCCTTAGATTTAATGGAGTACTAATGGAGACAGGGTTGTTAAACAATTTTTTAAAGCTGTAAAGTTGGTCTTTTTTTTATTTTTTACATTGCTTTCAATAGGAACCTTCTCAATACAGGAGTCAGCCTTAACAGGTCAGACACCAAACCACAGTTCAGTCATGTCCTATAACCACACTGAGAGGGACAGCCAGTGTGGAGTGTAGCTCAGTGGTAGAGCGCATGCTTTGCATGTTTAAGGTCCTGGGATCAATCCCCAGCATCTCCACAAGGGGCATTGGTGGTTTCCCCTTCTGTAAGTTGCTTTGGACAAAAGCGTCTGCCAAATGCATAAATGTAAATCTCACTTAAATTAAGGTGTCCCTACTTTTAAACATACTTGATCAGGTGAGATTACAGCCAGAAAAAAAGTAATTATTTAAATTGAGTTATTGTTGTATGAAATAATTTTGGTGGATTTACATTTCATTTTCTTAAACTTGCAGCAAATCCTGAGGCATTCGCGGGAGAATGCTACGAAGGTGATCTTCCTCATCACTGATGGTTACTCGAACGGTGGAGACCCACGGCCGGTCGCAGCAGCGCTGAGGGAGCGAGGAGTGGAGATTTTCACCCTAGGCATCTGGCAAGGAAACATCCGTGAGCTGCATGACATGGCTTCCAAACCCAAAGACCAGCACTGCTACTTTGTGCACAACTTTGCAGAGTTTGAAGCCCTGACTCGACATGCCCTTCATGAAGGTGATCATCATGAGTTAACTTGGTATTCATGAGTTTATCATAATTACAGGCTTGTGGTTTTCCAATGGTATGAGAAAAAACATTGATTTGAATTTCACTGATTTGATAACTGGTGTCACATGAGAAGCATGTGATATCAGCGTCTGGTGTTATATATACTGATGTGGAAGAGCTACTAAAATAATGTATACATCTACTGTAAGCCTACCATGTGCTCTTTATCTCTAACTGTCAACATTTCTGAAAAATTTCTTCTAAATATGATCAACTCTTACTTATCATGAGCACATGTCTTTAAAATCGCTCAAGATGACAGTCATTTAGTCTTTAATTAAAAAACACATCTAGTCCCAAATGAGCTGTCCCACAACAGGCTAAATTATTTTATAAATAACAGAGAAACATCTTCAACTTTGTGCTGAAGTCTGATTTTCAGAAACAATTTCAATCTGACTTTACCATTACAGCAAAGAAAAAGGACTTTAAAAATTGTACTGTCAAAATGAAAGTGAAAGTGACCAGTTGGCCAGATATGGAGTGACCCCTCCCTGAATTTGTGCTCTGCATGTAACTCACCCCAGTGCACACACACAGCAGTGAACACACACCCGGAGCAGTGGGCAGCCATGGCTGCGGCGCCCAAGGATCAGTCGGGAAACTGGTGCCTTGCTCAAGGGTACCACAGCTGTGATTGCTGAAGATGGAGAGCAAGTGTTCCTCCACTCACACCCCCTTCAGCTTCACTCACAACTGCCCTTACACATTCATAATAATATTGTAATTAAAAAATACATTTGTCTTTATTTTTTAAAGCACTTAATGCAAATGCTCCTAGCTATAGTTCTTTCAAATGGGATTCTGCAGCCATCAATGTCTATTTCATTTTCAATGGTAAAATCAGCAATTGGTTTTAACAGTTACATGTAGATGGAACACGAACGGGGTGATTGAATGCCATTCCTCAAAAAATGAAGGGAACCAGAGACCTTTTGGTGACTATACCACAAATCGAGCCCACATGTGAAACCTTTAAAGCTCATAAAGATTGTGAATGAGTGTACCTTATTGTGGTTAGAAAGAGTAGCAACGCATGTTGGGCATGTATGGAAGGAAAGTCTGCAGCCACACTGCCTTGTGAGAGGCTCTTGATCTTGAGAAAAGAGTCACGCTTTCATCTGACAGTATCAGCCTACTAGTTTCCCTCAACAACTGAATAAAAAGACTCCAAAGCTCCGTTCACTTACGTCTCACTTTATGTTCTCTTTATATGTGTGGAACTTGTCTTTGCTCCGGGTGGTCCAGTTTTTCCTCCCACAACATAAAAACATGAGAATTGGATACTGCTACAAATTAGCTTTATTAGCCATTACAACACTTTCTTCCTAATATTTACCTGGTTCGTTTGATTTGAAATCAACAATAATTATATTTCCTGATGTCAAAAGGAATTTTAAATAAAACTGTGAAATCCACATTAGGTCTCTTATTTGTGAACTTTTAATGGCAAAAAAAATGTTTTCAATTTGTAACATAACAGAATAACTTTCTCTACATTTATGATCTTAAAAAAGTTTTTACTTTATTCACAAAACCATTGTATGCAAAGTAACCCTGAAAACTAACCCCTGTAAAATGACAGATAAACATATATATGATATTCAGCTTGTCATCTTCACTCCATCCAGATGTCTTTAATGCAGTTACTGCCATTAGCTGATTAGGATATTGTGTTGGGATGTAAATAATTAAGTTTACCTAATTGTTTGAATGTCACAATTTACTAGATTCCAAAAAATACATGGCATGGAAAATGAACATGATGCCAGATTAGAACATGGTTTCAGTAATCGTACAGATTAAGCATGCAGTGCAAGCAAATATTTAAAAATGTAGTTATTATAATGGAGGAAAGTGAGTTTAAGGGCTACAGGTTAAGCAGTTACTTATGCCTGCTTTGACATACAGAATGCAAGTAAAATAGAACATTCTTTAAAAGTTTTTTTTCATGTTTAAGGAAAAATTGGTTTGATGGCTGCAGAGAACGACGTGTCACTTTAAATTGTAATCTGTTGTCTCAGCACTTTCTTGTTATTTACAGTTATTTCAAGCATGTTGAAAATGGATTTGTTTCTGTCTGTGTGTGTAAGTGAGTCTTGTAATATGAAGCGTGTTTATATTTTAATATCTTGTGCTACAAACTGACAGAAAACCCTTGACATCAAAGAACCACTTTTGTTTTGAAGAAGAACTTTAGTTTAATCTTAGTTAAATTTTTTTGTTAATTTGCATTAATTATATGTCTATGTATAAAAGTGTATTTGATCCTCCATTCCCAACCAGACGGGAAGCTGTGTTTAAATAGTAACTACTGTTTCTATGCTTTTTTCTTTTTATCAAAGGCTAGTCCACTTCATTTTTCTGTAGTCTGACAAATATGAGCCCTTGCTAAGCCCACTGTAAGAGAAATCTGGTAGGAAAATAATTCAGTGTTATTGTTTCCTTGGGCGCCTGGCAATAGCAGACTTTTCTTATCAGAGCTCTGAGCTCACAGACATAAATTAAAAAGACCATTTTCCTCACAATGACATCACTCACCTTCGCTGAACCCAGAGAGATAATAATAAAACACAGTAGACATCTCAAACGATAAAAGATCAATCAACAGATTTGGGCAAGGATGGAGAATTGGCTCCGGAGAGGCAAAGTCTGGCATTGCATACTATCTCCTGCTGTGATATCATGTCTAAGATTGTATGGACTCCTCCAGCTGCAAATCCTGTCTGTGAATCCTAACATCTGGAGCAATGCTTTGGTGTGTTTAGAGAAAGAATAGCGCCTGTCAAAGTGAATGGTTATTATCTGCAGTTGATGGTTACTACAATATATGCCAATATTGAAACATACACAAGAGCTTAGTGCTCCGTTCACTCAAATGTAAAGTCTTCTTTTCCATGACACAAATTCTTTTCTCTTCCAGACCTTCCAACTGGAGAT
Source organism: Danionella dracula (assembly GCA_900490495.1). Taxonomy (NCBI): domain Eukaryota; kingdom Metazoa; phylum Chordata; class Actinopteri; order Cypriniformes; family Danionidae; genus Danionella; species Danionella dracula. Next base: position 3,478,693 of record UELW01000267.1, on the reverse strand, counting down.
TATATCCAAGAGGACCTGTCTCGGTGCTCATCACTGTGTGAGCATGGAAAGGACTGTTGTGACATCATGGCCAGCTGTAAATGCGGGACAAACACTGGACAGTACGACTGTGTGTGTGAGAAAGGATACTATGGGAAAGGGCTTCGGCATGAGTGCACAGGTAGGTGCTGGGTTCTTTTGGGTGCTTCTAAACCTTGATAATTCATGTATATTCATTTCTTAAAATAATCTACATGTTGGCTCTTTATGTTACGTCTGCTTATTATCTATTGTGAAGATCTGGTGTTAAATTCAAGTAAGTGAAAACTCATTGGTTTTGATTTACTTAAAGTGTGTTATCACTTTAAGATGGAAAGAGACCATCCTGCAGCCAATGGATCAAAGAAATGGCCAACAGCTTTGCTCTTGAAAAGCTGACCTACTATCTGTTCTTAGGGGAAGACAGCAGGATTTCCATAGAATGGACACCCTTCCTTTTGTACTTGGATCAGAACAATAAGGAATGAATTAACTGTAAATCTTTAACACCTCTGGCTACAGTTTTCAATTGAACACGCAGATGCTGAGCAAAAGAACAACTCTGTGAAGTTCAATAACTAAACTATTTACTTTCTCCCTGACATTGATATGTATGGCTGTGGAAATAGAGATGTAAACGTTTAGTTGTTTTTTTGTTAGTGTAGTTTAAGTAATTCGTTTTGTTTATAAAACTAATTTATATATATTTTTATTTATTTCCCTTTTGTTTATGATCAGAGTTTTTCATTTATTTAGTTCTGCTGGAGAAACAAAAATCTATAAAAATATTATTGAGAAAAAATATCTCTAAGAAATTATCCCCTCAGTATATGATGAAACTTTTCAAGAATACTTGATTTTTTACTCTGTGTTTTTGAAAATGCTGGGTACATCGCTGTTGCGTAGGCAGCAAAAGCACACTTTTTTTGGTCGTTTGGAGTTATGTTTTGATTCGAGTCCCAAGACCCTAGACTAATGACAGGTGGAGCGAGAATTGTGTTTCTGTTCACGGCGCTAAAGCATAACTCTTGACATGGACTACCTGCACACTTGTATTTATTAATGTATTTAATCACAGAACAGATGAGCCCAATATTACAATATACAGCTCAGTGTTGCCAACATGCTCATTTTGCTCACTTCACACAGACACAAATAACTCCACTTTTTAACAAGAATCGGATTGTGGTTCAGAAAAATGAGGAAGATTTGAGGGAGAAATAGCTTTTGGTTAAGAACTTTCATTTATCAGATATGTTATTATAACAATTATGTGCACTGGTTTGCAAGGGAAGAATCTGTGACGATTCAAACTGCAACTAGTTTGGAGTGTTCTGATTGGTTGACATAACTTGTGCTGTTGAAAGTTTTTTTGGGGTACATGTGTACAAGGCTGTAGTGATGAGAAAACAGTCAATAAATAGGTATTTAAACAGTTGTTTTTTTCTTGGTTTAGTAATAATGCAAGTTTTTGATCAAGGTTGGTCTGATAAGATATCTGGAGTTTTTTTATACACTTTCCATTTTCCCTTTCATGCTCAAAGTAATGAAACCATTAAATTTACCCTTAAACCATTTAACAAATCTTTATTGTGTGACACTTCATTATACTGTGTTTGGATCATACTATGTACTAGTGATTGTGAATTATTTCTTGGGACAGAAGGCCTGAGTTGAATTAAGATTTGTTTTTGGTTTAAGCGTTCTTGAAATGCGGTGGCAGTAATGCAATTGTTTATGATTTGGCTTAAACACGCTACTTTGGAGGCATCTAAAATAATCAGGTTGTCCTATTAAACTGAGCAATGAGGTGGCAGGGATGCCTCAGATCCAAACATGAGGTTGAACCGCAGATATAATATGAGGAAGAGCCACTGCATGGATGCTCTCAGAGTGGTACTTCTTTCCCTTCAGAGGCAAACACTCATTCTCATGCCAACATGGTTTAACGTAAGCAATGATTCTTAAATACTGTATAGTAAGCAGAATTTGCAGAAATTGCAATTACATTTTGTCTGACTGCTTATTCGAAGCAGACAGGTGTCTTGTATTTACAGATAAGAGATTGATGGTTTGATCTGGCGACTCTTAAAATATGTAGAACAGTATTAAATATCAGCCTTTTCCTAAGAGGACTTTTTTAAAATCATCAGAATCAGCTTTATTGTCGTGTGAGTGTGTGGATGTGTATTTGTGCGTGTGTGTGCGCGTGCGTGGGTGCGCGTGTGCGTGTGTGTGAATGTGTGCGTGCAGGGGTGTGTGTGTGTGTTTACAAAGAATTTCCTATGGTACAATGGAGCCGTCAGTGCAAACAACATAAGTACAATACAAACCACAAAGTAAAGTTAAGTGGGAAACAACTAACAAGCAATTAACGTAAGGTTATTAGGTAGAATGAAGGATTGATGAAATATAAACAGTTGAACAAAAGTCTAAGTGCAGTGTGCTTAAGTGCAAAATGTAAGGAGATGAAATGTGCGAGAGTTTTAAAGGGTCATGAAAACTTGAGATTTTTATAACATTTGTGAGAAAATCGTTTTAGAAGAGGTTTAATTCTACGTTTTCTTTGCTTGTTTTGACTTTCAAATGTAAAATGTACCTTATCGACCGTGATATAATATGATTATTCTAATTCTTATTCTAGTATTTGCTCTTCCTCTATATAGACCTGAATTAACACTGAGCCTCTCAAATTGTACATAAAAATAAATTAAGTTAAACTTTTTTACATTGAAAAGGAAAAAAAACAGGCATAAGGTTCTAATAGAAAAGTACTAATACAAAATACACATATTTATTACAAAGTACAAGGTTTTGGTGAAGAATTACATGTTTAAATGATGATAGAAAGTCTTGTGGATATTTTAACACAGTTTGAGTGTTACTTGTACTCTATTCAGAGTGTATTTGGCCCTACTCTGGATAGAGTTAATTTTACTCTAATTATTTTACTGTTTATTCTACGATGCAGTAGCTTCCTATTTCAAGTGATTTTTGGTAAATAACTATAAATGGACTTTAACTGAAACATTGGGGTTTCGTATTATTTAATGGAAATAGAATTAGGATCAGATGTTTGACTTTTCTTGCAATTTTTACATCAGAAAATCTGAAGAAAAAAATTCCCGAAGCTTGACAAAGCTCTGATGTTCTGGATGTTGCTGCATGTGGTTTGTTTGAGTCTAGGCACAAATTTGATTAACTAAGCTCCACGATCTGGCTTAAAATGACTGTTCAATGCTTCTCATCAGCTGGGTGATGTGGCTTGATTGAGAGATGCCAGACCATGGAGCTGTATATGCTTTATTTAGTTTCCATAAGTTGAGGCTCCCAAATATTTACACTCAGTATAATTCCACATGGAAACCCCCAGACTAGCATAAATCTATCCTGGAGAAAAACTACCAGAAAACCAGAAAACAAACTAAATGTAGAAGGAATCTAGGAAATCCTGGCTAGGTACTGAGTGAGGAAATGTCGCAATCATGTTTTTGCGCTTGACCTCCTTCTGCTCTCTCTGTTTCCTCCTTATTTTCATTTTCTCTGAACAGATTACCCCCTCGTATGGTCTCTGAGGTAATAGAAATGGTCTTTGGCTAGGTTTAGTTCCTGTAGAGCAGAATGTGTTATTTTAACGGTGCTTAAGAATAGAATGTATGTAATATTCTATGCTTTTCTGCATTTGAGATAACGTTTGTGTTGTGTGCTATAACATTTGGTTTCAGACCAAAACACATTTTGAAAGATATGAAATGCTTAATGGAAAGATTTCTCCAGTTTACATTAAAATTTTTATGTGAGGAAAGTGAAGTAAAAGTCTTACTGTTACTTATTTCACAAAAGCAGAAATAGCACCAACCTTCAGCACATAGAATTTAAAAACACAACTGAAACCATATTAAAAACACAATGCCAAAAATGGCATAAGATGAGATTGGGTTTGAACGTAAAATATTTTTGACAGCATTACAATAAGATCAACATTACAACAGGTACTCTTCATCACTTCACACCTCATCACTAAGCATCAAATGCTTTGACTAATATGTCTTCAATTACTTTTTCTAAGTTTGCAAGGTTGAAGTTTGTCGTAATTCAAAGGGTAGAATGTCCCAGAAATGTGGAGCTGCAACCACAAACAGTGTCTCCTGTTAAAAGCTCCCTATTCACAGAATGCAGCGTCCTGGCTGGTTAGTGTGCCTTAAAAGCTAGACTGATATAATGGGCCAGACCATTCATAGCCTTAAACAGTATTCAAATAAGGTAACACATTGTGGTACACAATGTACCATGCATTATTACATTAATTCATGCATGAATTAAACATTAGTTAAAGCATTATTAGCTCATGAGTCAATACGAAGTGACTTCAAAGTGGCTTCATGGATGATCAACACATTAATTAATACACGAACTAACCAGAACATGTAATCATAATTTATTATTTATTAAACATGACCATTATAGTTTAAAATCCACTAAAAGTGTAAAAACAGAACAAGCAGTTGAATGCATAATGATAGATAATGGCCTAATCAGGAGCTGGTAAAGTCATGTCAGTCACTTAACTGCCTCTATATGTCAAGACTCTTAGTTTGAAAAATAGTGGCATATTAACCAGAATAACCTACTTACTGCATGGAAAATTATGTGCAGTAAAATGCCATTTTACAAAGTTTGTCTTTATTAATTTGTTGTTTGAAATTGATCCCTATCATAAAACAGAGCCACTGTCTAAAAAAAGTCTACAATTTAAAAGCCCAAATTAGTGAAAACCTTAAAAAGTCTTAACTCCACTGTTCTTGGTCTTAAAATTTTTTTCATATGTCTTATTTTTCTGATGTCCGTGTAAAGCTAATTTTGTGTTTTTGTTGTTGTTAGGGGTTGCCAGATATTGTGAAATGCCCCTAAAAGTGTAAAAAGTCTGGTTAGGGTTGCCAAACTTGCAATAAATAATGGTTAAGGCTGCCAGAGTTTGGGAAAACTTATGTAAATCTTCAAAAACGTAACAGCGACGTTTGTCAGTCCCATAGTTTGAGAAAAGCCTTGTATACTTAAAATGGTAAAAGGTTAGGGTTGCCAGAGTTTGAGGAAATGCTTGTGAACACTTATAAATGCTCAAAATCTTAAAAACGACTGTTAGGGTTGGCAAATATTGACATAAGAATTTTTTTTTAATGTGACTAAGTGTAGACAAAGATTGAGAAGAAGTGCTCAAAAGCATAAAAGTGACTGTTGGGGTTGCCAGAGATGGAGAAAAGGCCCCTACATTTTAACATTTGAAAAATGCTAGAGTTTGAGAAAGTCTTTGTAAATGCTCAAAAAGATAAAACTGAGGGTTAAGGTTTAAACAATGTGTGGAAAAGAACAGTCTGTGTTTTACAGTTTCACATTCAATATTTGCACTGATTAATTTTAAAAGTTGCGATAGTTAGTTGATGATAGACTTGTTTTCACAACCACACATGCACACTCATACCAGACACTAGGTGAACTTGCCTTCTCACACTTCTGAGGTGAAGGGTTCAGAACTCTCCCAGGCTTCATCGTTTTCTTCCTTTAATCCTCATTTTTCATGCCTCATCACTCTTTCACCATCCGTACCTCTGGGCCATATGGGCAAATCTTTCCTTTATCATCACTTTTTCACACTTTGTATTTTTTCTAATCATTTTTTCCCATTTTGCCTTCACAGTAAACTTTTCTTCTGCTCGTTTCTGATCAGCCAAAAATTAAATCAGAACTTACACTTTAAAGGAATACTCTAACCCAAAAATGACAACTGAATGCTAGTGTCTAGCTAATGGAAGAAAAGTATGAAAACTAGAAAAGTATGAAAAATATATTAACAGTACTCTATCTGCCAGCAGGGGTTCAATATTTCCTTTTCCTTTTACAAACAAGAAGTGTTCTTGTCACTTAATAAACTTCATATTGAACCCCTGCTGGCAGATAGAGTACTGTTAATATATTTTTCATACTTTTCTAGTCTAGTTGCTATGTAGTCTATTTTGAGTTTTACTATTTCACTGCTGTTATGGAAGTAAATGAATTTAAGTGGATCGAAAGACTACTCGTACACCTCATAAAAAAAGGACTTGCCAATCACGGTAAAATGAGACTGCATTGAGAAAAGTAATCAAATGGTTAAAATAATAAAAAGGTTCAAACTTATGACAGCAGCAGGGTTACCTTACATTTATTATTGAATATCAATGTAGTATTATAGATTACCTAGAAATGCAGTGTTTTTTCCCATGGATTTACAAACTTGTTCAAATCACTAACCCTCGATTACAAAGCTGTCACTAGATCTGCCCGTCTGCCTTCACAAGCTCTTACAATCCTTACAACACCGTCTTGTGTTTCTGTCTCAGAAAGGAAGAAAACCTCCCAGAACTTTCTCTCCCACTGTCCCCAGCTAGTGGAAAAATCTGAGCTGAGAACACATTTTCAAAGCGCATACAGGAGATGTAAGGTAAAAGATATATTCAAAAATCAACGATAAACATATACAGCTAAATAATTCCAAATCTGCTTGATAGTGGCAATCTAACAACTGAAGCATGTTTAAAACATTTTAATGTCTAATGACTAGAAACTGCCTGTACACGTAGTTTAAAAAAAACGCACCAGACACTAAAACATTTACATTGAGTAAGTATTTGATCTACAGTTTGTAGAATTGCGGAGTTCAATCGCTTCTTATTTCTTCTGCGGGGTCATGGCAAACATTTTCACTGCGCACCATTAATGTATGTATAACTGTAAGTGTAAATGTATGCGCTAAACACATTGACATAACTGGAGGTTTTATTCCCCAGAAGATGGAAGTCTGTGTAAATATGAGAGTGCTAAAAGTCTAAGACTATGTATATATGAAGAAGAGTCATAATGTAGGACATACAAAGTTATTGTTATTGAATTGTATTTAAACAGTAAACCAACTATGAATGAAGTTACATATTTGAGGCCTGACCTAGAATATTTTTGGTAACATGCAAGACATGATATCTCTATTTATTTATACATTTCGGTACAGAATTTTTTAAGTAGCTGAACTTTAAAACAACTTTGATGTCATAAATGCACTTCGAAAACAGCTTTTGTGTGGAAAAACTCTCTGAAATGCTCTCGTTGAAACATTTTTTTTTTCCAGAAAGATGTCTGGTTGCTTGGTTCTCTGTGTGCTGTACTCCTATTGGTCTTATAGCCAAAGTGATCTCGAGGGAGATAAAGGTTCTTATTCAGCTGTCTTTACCTCATTTGCACAAAGATTTAAAAGTGAAGTTTTCAGACAGTTCTGAGAAGACTGTTCTGAGAAGACAGGCGAGTGACGTTTTCTAAATGGGATCTCTGGGATAACGAGACATAGCATTGACCTTGCCTCCATTTTTCCTCATTCGGGGATAATAAGTGATGTTTGGATATTTGAAGCGACTGCAGAGCTGAGGTTAGCGGCTTCACTGTGGAACAGCTTAATGCCTCGGTGACAAATGAAGAATTCCGTAGTCTGCCCTGTACTCTGTGGGAAACTCTGTTGATTGATGCCTTAACAAGTTTATAGCTTGTAGAAACTGTCTGATCTTATAAAGTAAGTGTATCTTGGGTCATAAATGGACACCTTTGCATACGAGATGCATGAGCATGACCATAAACTTGTGTGGTAGCTAGGAATCTCGGATGTGTTAATTGTAAGCGGACAGCAGGTGAGGTGAAAAACGTGAATAGATTCTGTAAGCTAAACCTAATGAACCTTGCAACTGTACCTACCTCTTTCTTCAGGGGTGACTTTGTACTGATTTCACCCATTTCCCTGGTGATTAGCACACTGTGTCAGTGTATCCAGCTATAAAAACAGATATTGTGTTGTGTAAAAGCATGACCCCTGTCTGGCTCAACAGTTCTCTCTCGCTCTGCTCTGATTTCATTACTACAGTAGGAATGCACTGTTACTCTACATTGGTTTGCTCCAATGGTTAGATTTTTTACCCGCTATTTCTCCTTCACTGCCAATAAATTCTTATTAAAAATGTTTTATGAGTACAAGCGCTGTCGCTGTAGGCTTTCAGTGCTAGGAAACCCCTGCAGTATTTAAATTCCTTTTTCAATTTCTTCCCCCCGAGCAGAGTCGTTCAAAAGTCCTTTTTCTGTCTTTCCAGAGGAGAAACCTTTTAGCACGAGTTCATTAACATTGTTATTTGTGTGTGTGTCTTTATGTGGTGTGTATTTGTGAATGAGAGGAATATTGAGTGTGAGGGATGCATCCTGTTCTTCGACCTTTCACATGCTTAAGCAGAACAGAGAGATTAAATGCAGGAGAAGACTTGTATCTTCATGAACTGTATGAAACAGACTATCGAGGGCCCCTCAATATAATCCGTAATGAGTCAATTTAGAAAGAATAAAATAACCCGAATGTTGTAACTAATTTATGATTTAAATTTCTTTTAACCTAAAACGTTGCAACAAGTGTATATTATTTAATGTTGTGTAGTTAGAGCTTTTTTTACATTTATGAGTTTGTGAAAAAAATAAAAATAAGATGGGCAATGTTTCTGTTTTAAGTTAGAAACATAGATTTAATTTTAACTTTTCCTTTTTATTTTAGTTTAGCTAAATAAAAATTTTGAAAGTTTCACTATATTGCAATGCATTGTGGATAACCAGCAGGTTCTTGTTAAAAATCTGTTTATGTGCTGTTTATCACAAATTATCGATGTAATAATTAGTGCAGTGTTATAAAATGTGTTTCTAATGTTTGACCATTATTTATGGTGCTTTTTGTTCATGGTGATGTTACTCGACATTTATTGAGAGCGAGGCATGGGGAAATGGCTCTCAGGGGGGAAATATGTATTGTCTTAGATGTGTTGGTAAAGATTTTTAGTGACAGCAGGTCTGCTTAGAGAAAAAATAGCTAATCAGGAGTGTTAGAAGTTTGTTACAATAAATTTTAAGTTCAATAAACATACAAAAAAATATTTCTGCATACTTAAGATTAAAACCCCATCCACTCAAAAAAATGGATGTGACTAATTCCGTCACATTTTTTGGGTGATCACAACTTATCTGGGTTTACGGTGTATGATGCACCTGTCTGTATGCCGTGTTTGCTCAATTTTTAAGTTGAGATAGTCTCAGACACAAGATACTACTCTGAATTTTTTTAATTAAATTAGAAATCACAAAAAGTTAATTTTATTCACTGAGTTCAATTTTTTTTTACTGAGTTAGCCCAGCAGTACTAAGAGTCTCCGTCATCTCAATACAGGCACACAATAAAGACCACATATATGAATAAAATAAAAAACATTTCAACTAATAACAACAATCACAAGAACCAATAGAAGCAATATAATAATTGTATTGTTTGTGGCGATGTTGGTCACAGCAGCTCTCCTCCAATAAGACTGCAGGATCTAGAAATCGGTGTTACCTATTGGCTTAACTATCTGGGAGACAAGTAAGTATACTATCCTGTTGCGTTCGAGCAAGTTTCGGATTTATTGATTACACCAGAGAAGTAAACAGGGTTGTGATGGCTGGGGAATTAGTAGTAACTGGGTTTTTAAAGGAATTGAAAATTGGGCTGCGATGATTGACTTTGTCAGTTACTGTAAACAATGGACATATTTAAGCATAATAGATTTTAGAACAATTACAGAAACAGGTATAAAAGCTTCTCATCAGAGCAATTTAGTTATATGGGACATTTATAAATAAATATTCTCAAAGACAGTTCATTTGAATACTCTGTTTTAGCTTCTCTGCCGAACAAGTTTGTGTGAACAAGCACTCACAAAAGCATAAACGGAAAAGACTCGCTTCGAAAACACTACTTGCTTCTGCGTTATTACATGTCTCAAGTTCTATATTCAAGATTATCTGAAGAAGGAATGGCATGAAAGGCATTAGCTCTCTCAGTTTTTCTTTCGTTGCCTTATAATTTCCATCGGCCAACAAATTGAGTGAAAATCTGCTTTATATGAATTTCTACACGTGTTTTCCATTGTTTTCCAACTCTCATCATCTCACTTCTCTTGAGAGAGCACCCCAAGGTAGCTGTTAACCCAAGACTGCTGCATAAGCCACAGGGTTCATATCACTAGAAAAAAAACATATTCTTATAGCTTGGAAAATATGGAATATACAGCATTTCCAGACTCTAAAGGCCGGTTTACATCTTGAGGGTTGTCTCTTCAACCACCATGTGCAGCATCCACCTGGATGAGGTGATGGCTGCCATTCTGAGCCAGAACACTCACCAAACTCTTTTATAATAATACTTTATTTATTTAGTTGTGCAATTAAGTGATACAAAGTGAAAAGACAAAACAACTTGCCCACTTTAAGTTGCATCTATTGCACTCCTTGGTTTACGAATGGTGTTTCATTAATTCAATTAAAATAAAGACAATATTGACCCCTCATACTTTCAATGCTCCAACATAAAATTTAGCTTTCTGTTTTTTAGTTTATTATAGCTTTTACAAGAAGACTCCATAGCATGATTGAGTTGTTCCTTCTGTTATGTTGCTGAAAAACAAACAGGCTTCAAATAGCTCTATGACATTCTAGTGGGCCCTGTGATGTGGTTGAAGTCCTCAATAATCCAATGTCCACATAGTTTTATCCCTGATGGGAAATGTAGAATAAAGAGAAATGTCACGACATAAACGAGTGTTAACTGGGCTGTAGTTAATGTATAATGAATAAGACATTTGTGGTGATGTGTTTATAAACAGTAAAGTATATTGTGCAGATAAGTCCAAGTATATGGCTGATCCCTTTCTCCTCTCTGTGCTTATCCAGATGGAAGACGGATTATAACTATTACAGTAATTAGCACCAAATCTGAAACTGAGAAGTTGGAGAGGCAGATCACTATTTTTTTTTTATTATAAGAGGCGAGCTTATCCTGTCAATCTGACACACAACAGAGCTACATATTCATCCCTAAACACATCCTCGAGTTCTAAAGTTAGCTGAAGACTCTGGGAAGGCACTTGTTTTGGACATTAGAGGTTAAAAAACATGTAATTTACCTTGTAAATCAGCATAACGATCAACAGTACCCCTGGTTTGTTAGTTGAATGTTTGAATCTTGTTTAAACCTCTGATTCTGTGATGTATGAAGTTTGTAGAAATGTTTAAAAAATATTTTCCTTCATAACCGGGATCTCTGTTTTGTGTGCTATACAGTATGAGACATCACTTGTTTCAGATGTTGTCGTGCTTTTTTAGAAAGTTGCTATAAAGTCTTTAAAATTTGCAGTTAGGTTCCCTGTCCTCCTACTGGAAGCTCAAGTAAACAGTTAGAAAAAATGAAATTACAATTCCTTGTATTGAATGTCATGGTGGTGCAGTGGGTAGCAAGGTCGTCTCACAGCAAGAAGGTCGCTGGTTCGAGCCTCGGCTGGGTCGGTTGGCATTTCTGTGTGGAGTTTTCATGTTCTCCCCGTGATCGTGTGTGTTTACTCCGTGTGCTCCAGTTTCCCCCACAAGTCCAAAGATATGCAGCACAGGTGATTTGCATAAACACAATTGTCCACAGTGTTTGAGTGTGAATGTGTGTGTGTGAATGTTTCCCAGCGAAGGGTTGCGGCTGGAAGGGCATCTGCTGCGTAAAACACATGCCAGTAGAGTTGGTGGATCATTCCGCTGTGGCGACCCGAGGATGGATGGATGAATTTCTTGTATTGTTATGCGTGGGTTTTTAATTGTAAAATGGTTCGCTCAGGCACGTTTGACACTGTTTTAAAACAGCACAAGCATTTAAAGGAGACCTCAGATGCCAACTTACACATGTTGCTTTGCTTTAGAGGATATATGTCAGATCTGTAATGATCTAAGTTTATGTTACTGAATGGTTTTGTAAAAAAAACATGATTTTACTTCAACAATAAACTTTGGGTGGAAACAAGCATGTTTATCTGTCTGTCGTGTTTCCATATATTTTTGTTTGTGAGGAATGCAGGGCAGCAGATCTCATGTCAAAGTTTTAAATAGTATTAGCGTATTAATATAATCACCTTTAAACCAATAGGGTACACTGAAAAAAACTATTCAGCTGTAAGGTCTAAACATGCTTTCTTTAAAGGAGGTTAGAGTTAGATGTCTGGCGAACGTATTCCGAAGTAATACAACTTTCCAGAAAAGTTCTTTCACCACCCATCTCAATGACTTCATCAGCTGCTGGCTGCTGCGGAATTGGAGCAGTCTGACAGCCCCTTAAAGACTTTTGGAAAGACAACAAAATATCTTCAATAGACACTTTAATATATAATAAGATGTGTGCAATTGTGTGGGAATGCCAAAACCAAGAGACTGACAATGATTTTCCCAGGAATTTTTAGGAGTAAGAAATTCTGTCACTGTGATTTACGGATGCTTTTATCTTCCTTTTTTTTGTCTGCTCCTCAATTGTAGAGGTTTTTTTTTCATTTGCTTTGTTTTATTTCTGCTTTACCTTCTTTTCATCCTCTCTCTGTTAACCTCTTCAGATCTGAAAAATTATTTCCTTGTTCTGGATTCTAATTTAGTTTTAAAACTCTTTTGGTCTATCCATCCATCCATTTTCTTGTCTGCTTTCTTCCCTTTCGGGGTCACCACAGCGGAATGAACCGCTGACTCTTCTGGCATATGTTTTATTTGGCGGATGCCCTTTCAGCCGCAACCCATTGCTTGGAAACATCTTTTGGTCTATTTTGCTGAATAGCTACTGTAAACCAATGTACTTTTCAAACAAATATTTAGTGTGATAAACTAAATAAACTTGGTGCTTAATTTTCATGAATATGTGCAAACATCAATATTTGTGAATAAAACCTTTGGAGATGTTTGTGTGTGGAGCAAACTGCAGCCATTGGCTTTCCTGCAGTTAGTCATATTTCAAATTCTATGACATTTCACTGAATGGCCTGGCAGTAAAAAAAAAATATATATACATATATATATATATATATATATATATATATATATATATATATATATATATATATATTTTTTTTTTTATATATATATTTATTTTATTTAATTTTTTTATTAATTGTAAAAGGTACATTGCAGTGGCGCTGGGTCTGAAGGGGTTAAATGACCATTCTCTCATTGTTTATGTTCAACCATATGTGTGTCTGTCTGTCTCTTTTTATTTGAAAGCTTCACTTTCTCTCCTTTTTGCCCAGTGTTCAACTGTTTGTTTTGGTGCCCAGCATTCCAAAGAGGATGACCACCCATCAGCACCAGTTAATAGAGGTTGTCTACCAATCAAAACAAGCAGAAAACATCACAAAAATTCAACTGTTCCAAGGCTGCTGGGTGTTTTTTTGGCTGAAAAAGTCACAACATTTTAGAAACGGTACCATGGATACTAAGGAGAAGCTCAGATGAAACGTTTACACAATTAGAGTGTAGCCAAAATAGAAAAACAGTGGTTGTTTGTCCGGCGACTAGAGTTGTCAGCTCAGTGATGGACGGGAATCCATCACTAATATCCCCAACACCCACACATGGAATTTTACAATGTTAGATGGAGATTTTCTTGCCAAAATCACCAGGTAGTCTGTCAATATACGTTTTGGCAGTCTGATCACTAAAGGAGGGAATGATTAATAGAGTGAAAGAGGAGAAAAAACGTGACCGCCTTTAAAGTGGTGGAGAAAGTGGCCCATTACCTCAATTTAATCTCCAGCTGAGGTTTTTATAATAGTTTGATGTCTGGCTGACTGCACAGAGCAGCTATTGATAAAGAATGTCTGGGTTGGTCCTCCTTTCACCAGCGAACATATTTTACATGAGCGTATGTGGGGAGCGTTTGAGGTGTTTCGTCCGAGGTTGAAAACACATCTACTCTTTTTCTAAATAGTCTGAAATGCTCTAAGAGTCTTGTGTTAACCTGTAAAATATAATGCATGTGCCTTTAAAGCAAAAAAAATGTTACTGAAGCAAAGTTGTGTAGTTCTGGTACCTGGTACAGAATTCTTACTGTAAAAAGACACATATAAAAAATACAGGTATTTACTTGTTTTTTAAAGTATATTACACTGTAAACAGCAAAATCCTGAAAACAAAATTAACTCTATTAGTGTTTTTGGTCCTTCTAAAAAACACTCATCTGAGCTACAAAATTTAAACAAACAATTATTTAGTTTTCACTGAAATCTTTTGAATAAATATTTGTATTTGCTAAAGCTATAGAAAACTCAGAAGACTTTTTTGTTGTTGTTTCTTTCTCAATGTAACAAAAAAGTTTAAATTATAGGTGCCGTATCATGTAAACTGTTTTAGCATATTTCCCTCAACAATAACGCGCCTTAACTAATACTTAGATTCATGCATGTTTGTGTAATCATTTTTTTCTTTTTCTTGGAGCTCAAAATGGCCACAGCAGTTGGCCATAGCACTACCCACTCACCAATCAGATGAACCACTAATGCATCTCCTCTGACTGTAGAACATATACGCTGACTGTCCTGGAGGTGTAACTGCATAGAACAGCATTGAATGTCCCAGGCAAAAATATTTTTTTTGACTTACCAAAAGATTAATATATTAATTAGAATTGGGATCATTTTCTTCGTGACAACAAGAAAACCGATCAGGGGCATGGCAGGAGCAGAACAGTGGGAGGAACCTGTAGTACACAGCTCGTTTTGTGGAGCACAGCTGTTTGAGGTGATTCAAAGATGCTATAATAAATACTACCCTTTAAAGTTTAGTAAGGATGCAATGGCACTGTTAACAACTTTACATTTAACGTTACATAGAGAAGGACCAAAAGATTAGAACATAGTGAATTCTCTAGCTCTCTGTACCTTGATACCAAGAACACTGAGATTTAGAAAGGCGGAACATGTTGGGGCTAGATGGAGCTCTATACGTTTTGCGATATGTTTAAAAGTGCATTTTTTTTGTTTCACAACTAACTGTCCTGCCAGATTTTTCTTTTTAAATGCACTCTTTATTTTAAGAAATAATTTTGAACTAGTTCCTTTGCTGGGCTGGGCTTATATATTTTTTGCATTAGAACTGACAAGAGTTGTAGATTCATATTTCCTGGATCAATACTTCCAGATCTAACTTGATCAAATTAATGATTAAATGCTCTATTTAATCTGTATAATGGAGGCAGCGAGCTACAAAGCTATTTTAGTTTTTACGCCTTTCCTCGGCATTCGCCTAAACTTTCCTGGGCTGCAGCTGCCACACAATTCCTAGCTCTCACGCACAACACTCAGAATGGACTCAGAATGGATCACTTATTTAACAAAGTTAGTCAAGTAACTAAAATGAAAATTATTTTGTGGAAAAAAATTATATTTTTGGTAACCATCATTGTGTAGCCTTTCTAATTTGTCAGCTACTTAATAACTGGAATTTTAATGTTCAATATTTTAGAGCTATTACAGATTGGTGTAATTTCATTATCCGCATACATAGCTCTGCTCTGAATAAATAATGCCACAAAGCAGAAATCAAGCTTTTTTTCATGGTCGCCATCCCCTATAATTACTGAACACAGTGTTAAGATCAACAACAGTGTTTGTTGGATGCTCTATTGATTAATTTGGTCTATATCTGTGTGGTGAATTTATTCAAGAATATATATATATATATATATATATATATATATATATATATATATATATATATATATATATAAGTAATTATTTATATAATTTTTCACAGTGCTTAATGTTTCTAAATAGGATTGTATCCAAAATAAGTATTGGAGCGGTGTATAATATCAGTATTTCCCTTCCGTAGCATGTCCATCCAGCACATATAAACCTGAAGCTGTGTCTGGAGGTGTGAGTAGCTGCCTGCCCTGCCCAGACCCTCATCAGACATCCAGACCTGGAAGCACAGCTCCATCAGATTGTGTGTGTACAGAAGGCTACACACGGCGCAATAACACATGCCAAGGTACTAATCTCACAGCTTTATTTTTCATAAACACAGATCTGCTAAGTAAAGTTAGTGTTTATAGACGTGTTTATGTGATCTTTTGAAATATAATCACTTCGGTCTCCCACTCCCTTTCTCTCCCTGCTGCAGCGGTGGTCTGTCCGCTTCTCTCTCCGCCAGAGAATGGCTTCTTCATACAGAATGTGTGCAACAACAAGTTCAACTCTGCATGTGGAGTGCGCTGTCTCTCTGGATTTGACCTTCAGGGCGATGGAATCAGACTCTGCCAGCCGGACGGGACCTGGTCAGGAGTTCAGCCCAACTGCAGAGGTGTGTGTGTGTGTGTGTGTGTGTGCGCGTGTGCGTGTGTGTGTGTGTGGGGGGGTCCTTATAGTTCTTAGGTTAAGCAAAAAAATCTTCCAACGGGGTAAACAGATTTGACTTGTCAATAATTCTTAAAAGTTGCAAAAATGTCCGACAAATGCTGATTAATTATAAAAATAGAAAAAAAAAAATTTTTCATCACCTAATATTTTACATTACAGATAATCAAAAAGTCAATAGAATTCAATAACAAATGTATCACACATTTCTGCAAAATCTACTGTCCTTAAAGACTTACACAAATTACTGAGTTTAATAATATAAATATGCTTTTTATACACAGTAGATAATTCACACAATTATGTAAATCTATCAAAAATATGAAAATTAAGGGACTATATTTCTGTTCTGCACACAATATAATTATATATTTAATATCTCTTCAGAGGGAGCCACCATCTCTCATATTTCACAAAAAAAAAGCCATGTTCAGAAGCACATTAGTTGTGTTTTTAAAAAGATTTCAGCAGAAGTTCAGCATGATCCTGTTGTACTGTACAGCACAGTCAATGAGTTGATTGTAGATGTGAACCTGCTGTGCACATCTAAACGCTAAAGAATTTCTAACCTTAAAGTTAAAATTAGCAGTAATTCACCTCAGAATAAACAAAAGAAAATAAAAGCTTTCCCACCTGAATGTCTTCGTCTGACCTCGTCTTCAGGTTCTGCTCTGAACCATGCTGAAGCTTGAGATGATCCAGCATCTGAGATAACGTCTGCCACTTTGTAACTTCCATCTGCCTCTGCTGCGTTATACTCGCACATCTTGTTGACGCTCGTGAATGGTGAAACCGACAGAAGATTCTGTTAAATGAAGCTTTGATTCGCAAAAACATCAATAGATCATGTTATTTCATGATTAATGAAATAATGCAGCCGATTTACCAATCTGTGGTGGTGAAAAAGGAGCTGAGACGAAAGGCTAAGCTCCGCTCAATATATGTTCCTACTCTCACGTATGGCCATGAGCTCTGGGTCATGACCGAAAGAATAAGATCTCGGATACAAGGGGTCAAAATGAGCTTCCTCCGCAGGGTGATGGGGCGCTCCTCCGCTGCTCCTCCACATCGAGAGGAGTCAGTTGAGGTGGCTCAGGCATCTGTTCCGGATGCCTCCCGAACACCTCCCTAAGAAGGTGTTTCGGGCATGTACTGTGGGGTGGAGGCCCCAGGGAAGACTCAGGACTCGATGGAGAGATTATGTCTTCAGATTTTCTTGGGAACACCTCGTTATCCCCCCGGTAGAGCTGGAGGAAGTGTCCTCAATGACTGCTTGGAATGCTGCCCCCACGACTCGACCCCGGATAATCGGATGAAGATGGATGGATGGATGGATGGACGGATGGATGGATGAGTGGATGAATGGATTTTGCAGTGCAAAGCAAAATTTTGTCCTCATGCACTAATTTCTTTTCGATTAAAAACACATGGGTTAGAATTTCAGATGTTACACAATTAGAAGCTCAAAGGTGGTTTTATATTTAATCACCCTAGAAACGCGAATAAACTGAAGCCTGTACGAGGATGCATGCATTTGTACAGTGGGGCTCATAAAGCTAGTTCTCTTCCTGTTGGCCTGCAGCTCTCTGAGTTCATCTGTGTTTATATAGCTGGAAAGTAAACGCTAATCTTCTGCCAAATATGCAAGTGCTGTAACATACAGGCAAATGAATTCAATCTGTATAAATCAAACCACACGCCCAGACAGATGCTTGTATACAAGCTGGTCTGTTAAGGTCAGTTAGGATTTCCTTGGTTTGGAGATAAATCACAGGCCTTAAAGTCTTCCCTGCTACCTACATTCTTCCTTCTTTGTACCTTGTATCTCTTGGTCTCCCACTTTCTCATAAAAACTTAATTATTCTCAAGTCTTTCAATATGTTGCTTTTAGACCAGCTTTCCATTGAATCATTCAAAGTTGGTCCAAAATGCCAATGTTTTAATGATACATGACCAAACTTGTTGTGCAAAACTCTTACCCACTCCTGATGTGTGTTGTTTTTTTTCCTTAGTTCGCTCTTGCCCAGACCTTTCTCCACCGCATCATGGCATGATGAACTGCAGTGAGCACACTGCCCCCTACATGCTGGAGTGTGTGGTGTTCTGTGAACAAGGCTTTAGGCTGCAGGGCAGAGCCAGACTCACATGTCTGGCCAACTCCCAGTGGAGTGGACCACAGCCCAGATGTGTCGGTAAGACAGCAGCTGTGTGAGAGTGTATTTGTGGTTAGTGCTAAAATTTGCACATCAATGGAAAACGGATTATAAGAGAGCCAATCAACATAAAGTCATGTGATCCCAATAATACCAAGTGTGAATTTTTGAAGCATGCTGTGGAGATTTCGCCAAATAGATGTATTTAACGAAGTGCCTGACGGAGTTTCTTGATATTTTGAATAAATTTCCGCCACAAAGGTAGTAAATTTCTTTAGTGGGCTTGAAACAGTGAAGATTTTGTTTTTACGGGAAAGTTGATCAGAGTTTCACACATGCTGATACAATTAGAATTGTTTTACTTAAATTCTAAAACAATCATACATGTAACCCTGCCGATTATTTCCTGGGCTTAGTTTCCTCTAATTTTTATTCATATTTTTGTTGTGACCCCTTGAATCAATGTGAGAAACATATTGACAGCATTCCACCTTTACAATTAATGTGGTTTGCTAAAAAAAATTATTACAGAAGTGTCTACTTTTAGATTACCTTTAATAAAGTGATTTTTTTACACTTACAAGTTAAAAAAACTTGTTCCTGACCTGTATAAGGGTAATGTGATTGTACTATTAAACTAAATAATACCCTGATTAATACCCTGATTGCCCTGATTAATACCTGACCGATATCTTTCTGAGGCTCATTTTAAAGACTAGAGGAATCAGGGATTAAAAAGTAAGCTTGATTTTTTTTAGCTGGAGGAACTCAAAATAACTGTTGAGGAATGAATGTTTTGAACTGCGTTTCTACATTATAAAGCAACTGATGAGCAATTATGACCATGATGAGAGAACACAGTGCTTGTGTTAATATTCTGGTGCCCCTGGCAGTTGTCTCACAAAGGTTGACGTAAGACCAATTCCACAAATTTCTGAATAAAACTTCACTTTACTATGTCTGTGAGTCAGTCTAGAGCATGTGCAATCAGGAGTAGAATATTAAACCTTTCCTGAACAAACCTGCTCATCAAAGTCTTATTTTAAGTAGGAAAACTTGTTAAAATCTTTGTAGGCTATGTTAAACTACTCTTGATGGTAGGACACCAACAAAACAAGCTTCTGAATGTTCATTTTATCTTATTGTGTGATTCTCTCCTCGGCTCTTCATCACGCTGTTCTTTGTCACAATTTTCTGTTGTGAGAATGTGTCCCAAGCGCCGTCCAGCTGCTCTTTTATTTTCATACTTATGTCATCAAAAGAGCCAGCTATAGCAGTTGTTGTCTGGTGGATAAGGAGATCAACTTGTGATCAGAAGGTCGCAGTTTGATCCCCAGATTCACCGAGTTGAAGTTGAGTGATTAAACAATCTCACATCTTCAACAATCACAGCTGTGGTGCCCTCGAGCATGGCTGCCCACTGCTCCAGGTGTGTGTTCATGGTGTGTTTGTTCACTGCGATGCGTTAAATGCAGAGCACAAATTCAGGGTTTAAGTAACTTTATATCTGGCCAACTGGTCACTTTCACTTCACTTCTCTTTCATTGGGTAGATATGGCAGAACCACACGTTTTTCCATTCGTGCCCATCGTTTGGTCAGATATGTGTTTTTTTTTTATCTATAGGCTCGTTCAGGCACGAAACTTTGGACTGAAAATTCAGATTGGTGTGTGGAGACCTTAAGTTTCGTGTGTGTGTGCATTGTAAAATGCACTCTGCAGAGAAGACATCCAAAAGTTCATGGGAATTTTAATTCGGATAGAAGTCCATCAGAAAAAACATTAATAAAGACTTGAAAGCACCATGGGACTGGTGCACAATTGAATTTAAGCTCATCTTAAAGGGAACATTGCTTTGAACATTGGAAACTGATTTTTGTTTTAAACTGTATGGATGAAAATTAAATTGAACTCTATGGTTAATATGATAATTAATAATGATGCTTGTTTGGTAATTGTTAATTTGGTTAATGTTTTTACAATTCATTTTACCTCTCGAATTTTCTTGTTTGGAACAATCAAATGTTTAATAAAATTTTATTTATTTGGTCATGTATTTCATATATGTAATACAGAAAATTAAGCATTATTATTATTATAGTATATTAGTATTATCTATAATATTATCTGGAAGTTCAGGAAAGTTGCGAGACACACAGAGTAAACGTTCCATAGAGACAAAGGTGTTAAATACACAAAAACCTTTTACTGCAATCAATCAATAAACATGTAGTCACATTTTTTAGCAGTAGTTTCAAATGAGTGTTATAATAAAGGGCCTAATGCTGATAAACAATTATTAATAATTAATATTAGATTGTTTATAGGCAGAAAAGAGATTATCAAACCAAGCTCGACTTGTTTTATTTTTCATCTTACATGTCTGTGCTAGTGTTTTGGTCTGCTCACTCTCTCCTCCCTGTCAATCAGCAATGTTGCAATATTTTGCTGTTCCCTGTGGGGTCTGTGATTTTTGGATCAATTGATACATTTCGACTACAACTGCAGCAATTCATATGCTTCATTTGAATTTTACACCATGGATATAATCTTTCCTGTGTCTTTTTAACTCTCTCTCTCTTTCTATCTCTTCTTTTTTTCCTCTCTCTCTCTCCCTCTCTCTTTCTCTCTCTCTCTCTCTCCCTCTCTCTTTCTCTCTCTCTTTCTGCAAGAACAGAATGATGCAGATTAAAACCCAGTTGTTTGTGAGAGTCTGCGTGTGTTGAAGTTGTTTGTGAGAACGTCAAACATTGTGGTCAACAACCGCTCTTTCATTTCCCATTCTGGACCTATTTTTACTTTGTCCCTCTCATTCTCTCATTCTTTTGATTTATCTTTGCGGAAACTGTCTGTTGTTTTAGTTTTAAAGAGTTCCTTTTTTGTCTTTCCAAGAGGTGCAGTGTCCTCCAATTGTTACCTTGAAACACATCCATCTGATGCCCTCAAGTTGTGGCGAGGATGAGGTCAAGACGGGGGATAGTTGCAAGTTGATCTGTCCTCATGGTTACCAACTCCAAGGTGATGCCATGGTCACATGTCTGCCTGCTGGAACCTGGAGTGGCAATCTACAAAAAGTAACTTGCACAGGTAGTTGGTTTTCTAAAACACTAATTTATTGGAGCATGGCTTGTTTGTTCCTGTATGCATTAGTTTTTTAAGTTTAAGTTCAACCCCTGTACTTCAACAAATTCCTTTTGTGTGTGCACACGCACACTTAAAAATATACATCTTTCTGATTCTGAATACTAAAACAGTTCAATAATAATTCGGTACAAACACAGTTCATAAGCTCAAAACAAGCTAAAGCACCACAATGACAAGTTGACAGATGCTATAGTATGGGATTTTTTACTCTTCTAAATGATTGCAGGTTTAATAACAATATACACAAAAATGAAACATTAATTAAAAGTCATCCAATTAAAAATTGCTTAAGTGTAATTTATTTTCAAGATATCACTCAAGAAACGGGCACGTGTTTTTGTTTCTCAGTTACAATCTCCTTTTGTGTGCCCCTGCTGTCTTTGAGTCTGCGCTCTGAATTCATTATTCCACACATTTCCTATTCTTGTGATTCTAGTTCCATGCAAACGAAGGCTGGATCTAGAGTCACCATTGCTCCAGCAGCTTTCCCTCTAGCCCAGGGGTCGGCAACCCAAAATGTTGAAAGAGCCATATTGGACCAAAAAAACAAAAAACAAATAGGTCTGGAGCCGCAAAAAATTAAAAGCCTTGTATAAGCCTTATAATGAAGGCAACACATTCTTTATGTATCTATATTAGCCTACTATAAAAATGACTAAGTTTGCTACGAATACATAATGAGCCTTCATGATTAAATGTTTATTTTGCCTGCAGTGAATCCTGTAGAGAAGGACGCACCACGTGACTACTCTGTTGTACGATTACAATATTAACGAATTATGTTTCATTGCTTTGATGAAATTAGAGAAATGCAATAAAGAAATCGAATTTTTGATGTCATTTTTATTTTGAGGATTCTCAAAAACAACATCAAAATGGAACGTGCACAACGTGCCCCTAACTGGGCAACAAACAATGCGAAAAAACGCAGCATACATTTATAAAAATAAAACAGCAGCCTTTTGAAAAGAAGTATATAAACTCACAGGCACTTTGTTACTAAATACGTGCATGCCTTCCCTGGAAATGTCTTTCCACGTTACTCTTGTTATTAGACAAATTCCCAATACAGAGCAAACATTCAGGAGATCCTTCCGCATCGGCACTGAATGTAAAGGATTCGGTCCAAGAACCGTTGAATCCTCTGTTCTCCTCAGTTATGTTTCTCTTTTTCTCTTTGGGGTCCAGGGCCCACCACACAGCCGCTGGTTTGTTTACAGCAGCCACCTTACCTGGCATCCCGCCCCCTGCTGGTAGAAGCGTGTGTCGCGGGTGATGGCGCAAATCGTCGCTGACAGAAATGTTGAAATTAAATATTTATTCTACACTCTTTTACAGCATTGGAAAACGTTAAGAATGTTTGTCCTCCTATAGAAACCATATTAAACAAAAAACATATTTACCTTTTACTTTTATTTTTTCCTTTTTCAAACATTTTTGAAAAAGCTCCAGGGAGCCACTAGGGCAGCGCTAAAGAGCCACATGCGGCTCCAGAGCCACGGGTTGCCGACCCCTGCTCTAGCCAATCAATCCAAGAGAGGAAGTGTAATGCTAGTGAAGTCAAGTCTCAAATATTATCACAGTAACTTATGATTGAAGCACTCTTTGTAAACAAATGAGAGCTCATTTAGTCTGTCATATAAATAATAAGTTACCACCCTAATGAGCTGAAATATTCCTTTCCGCAAGCATGGAACATAGCAGAAATAGATCCTTTACAAATTAAATTTATACAAGCTGAAAAATATGAATAGATTTTGAAATCCCACTGGTTCAATAACAGAGCTAAGTCAATTAAAAGCAAGAGAGGAGAAAATGTCTCACCTTTCTTGTATTGTCTGGATTGGCCGTTCAGCTTTCAGTGATGTTCTGCTGCAATCTACAAGAGTTAATTTCTAGAAATGAAGCAGTGAAGCAATAAAGCAGTTTGGCAGACAATGAGACAAGAGGTAAACTGAGAATAATGCAGTATTTTAGCGGAATTATGAAAAAAGGGTAAGTATTTAATTCTCAAATAAACAAAAGTGACCCACAGTTGCAACGCCCCTGCCTGAGAGAGGAAGAGAGATAGAGAGAGAAACAGGCTTGTGAAAAGCCTTATGCTTAATAAATAATTTAAAAGAAACTATATTTGTGTGCGCATGAATTAGTTCATGGTGACAATCAGATTATTAAAAATGTGTTTAACCTACAATCCCCGCAATTCAACTGAAATTAAAGCTGCAAGCAGCGATGGGCGGGCCCTCGCACGATGCATCCGCGGGATCCAAAGATGCCGCCCCCTGGTCTTATGTTTTTTTTGTCATGTACATTAAGTAAAATTTGTAAGAGATACAGCAACAAATACATGAATTTCCCTTGGAATTCATACAGCCAGCAGGAGGCGCTATGAGTGTATCATCTAGTAAGCATATCTACTTGTTCTGAGGGGTAAGCTCATCATTCCATAAATTTTTTACATTCACTGCCTATTGACAACAGCTATTTTAAACACATTTCAGAAAACCTCCAGGTGGCGCTATAACAGTCTCATGCCATGAGCATATTATTCCATTTAGAATTACCAGCTCATCATGCAAGTTTTTTTGTCATGTACATTGAGTTAAATATGTAAGAGATATAGCAACAAATACGTTAGGATCCCTTGGAATTCATACAGCCAGAAGGAGGCGCTATGAGTGTATCATCAAGTAAGCATATCTACTTGTTCTGAGGGGTAAGCTCATCATTCCATAAATTTTTTACATTCACTGCCTAACGACAACAGCTATTTTAAACACATTTCATAAAGCCTCCAGGTGGCGCTATAACAGTCTCATGCCATGAGCATATTAATCAATTTAGAAATACCAGCTCATCATGCAAATTTTTTGTCATGTACATTGAGTTAAATATGTAAGAGATACAGCAACAAATACATTAGGATCCCTTGGAATTCATACAGCCAGAAGGAGGCGCTATGAGTGTATCATCAAGTAAGCATATCTACTTGTTCTGAGGGGTAAGCTCATCATTCCATAAATTTTTTACATTCACTGCCTAACGACAACAGCTATTTTAAACACATTTCTTAAAGCCTCCAGGTGGCGCTATAACAGTCTCATGCCATGAGCATATTAATCAATTTAGAAATACCAGCTCATCATGCAAATTTTTTGTCATGTACATTTAGTTAAATATGTAAGAGATACAGCAACAAATACATTAGGATCCCTTGGAATTCATACAGCCAGAAGGAGGCGCTATGAGTGTATCATCAAGTAAGCATATCTACTTGTTCTGAGGGGTAAGCTCATCATTCCATAAATTTTTTACATTCACTGCCTAATGACAACAGCTATTTTAAACACATTTCATAAAGCCTCCAGGTGGCGCTATAACAGTCTCATGCCATGAGCATATTAATCAATTTAGAAATACCAGCTCATCATGCAAATTTTTTGTCATGTACATTGAGTTAAATTTGTAAGAGATAAAGCAACAAATACATTAGTATCCCTTGGAATTCATACAGCCAGCAGGAGGCGCTATGAGTGTATCATCAAGTAAGCATATCTACTTGTTGTGAGGGGTGAGCTCATCATTCCATACATTTTTGACATTGATTGGATGAAGGATGTGAGAGGTACAGTAACAAGTACCATTATCCCCATACATTTGAGAAAGCTCAAATTCGAAGCGGTGCCACAGAAAGACCGTGCGACGAACTTCTGCGTTTTTGATAACTTTTGGTCCATACTGTCTTAAGAGTCACCAGACAAATTTTCAGCTCGATCTGGCAATTTTCCTAGGAGGAGTTCGTTAAAATGCGAGATGAGCTTTTTTCGCATACTAGGTGGCGCTGCAGCGCTGTCGTCCAAAGTAAAGTTGTAGAAACAGTGTCAGATTACTATATTTATTGAGGCTGAGGTTTAGCCGAAATTTGGTGGGGTTTCTAACATGTTTAGGGTGTCAAAACAGCTAAAACATCTATTTTAGTAACATTCAGGGGGCGCTGTAGAGCTAATCTTAGAGCGGTGTCACATTGCGGCCTATCATTTTATTCAGCCTTCCAAGCTCATCCTGTCAGGCCGTTTTCGTGGACAACGGATAAACTAGAACGGAGATATATTCAAAAATTTGTCAATTTTCGGCACATTTTTGAATGGTGAAATTCGTGGGGGCGCCACCCAAAGACCGTTTTACAAACTGCTGCGCTTTTGATAACTTTTCATCCCAAATGTCTCCCGAGTAACCACACCAATTTTCAGCTCGATCTGGCAATTTTCCTAGGAGGAGTTCGTCAAAGTGCAAGATGATGTTTTTTCAAAATTGTGGGGTTTTTTCAAAATGGCCGACTTCCTGTACGATTTGGCGAAAACCTGTAAGTGACTTTTGTACTTGGCTAGAGGTGGTGCATATGTGTACCGATTTTCGTGACTGTAGGTCGAACTGGCAGGGGGACCCCGGTTTTTCAAGGGGGCGCTGTAGAGCCATTTTTTATGCTACGATCACGCCGACTTTGCCAGATCGCAATTTTCAGCGAGCTTGACCTTAGTGCCGATTTTGGTGCGTTTTCGAGCACGCCTAGTTGGTGTATTTTGCGAGTTTGGCGGCAGATAAAGAATAATAATAATTAAAGCTGCAAGCAGCGATGGGCGGGCCCTCGCACGATGCATCCGCGGGATCCAAAGATGCCGCCCCCTGGTCTTACATTTTTTTTTGTCATGTACATTAAGTTAAATTTGTAAGAGATACAGCAACAAATACATTAATTTCCCTTGGAATTCATACAGCCAGCAGGAGGCGCTATGATTGTATCATCAAGTAAGCATATCTACTTGTTCTGAGGGGTAAGCTCATCATTCCATACATTTTTTACATTCACTGCTTATTGACAACAGCTATTTTAAACACATTTCAGAAAGCCTCCAGGTGGCGCTATAACAGTCTTATGCCATGAGCATATTATTCCATTTAGAATTACCAGCTCATCATGCAAATTTTTTGTCATGTACATTGAGTTAAATTTGTAAGAGATAAAGCAACAAATACATTAGTATCCCTTGGAATTCATACAGCCAGCAGGAGGCGCTATGAGTGTATCATCAAGTAAGCATATCTAATTGTTCTGAGGGGTGAGCTCATCATTCCATACATTTTTTTCAGTGATTGGATTAAGTATGTGAGAGCTACAGTAACAAGTACCAATATCCCCATACATTTGAGAAGGCTCAAATTCGAAGCGGTGCCACAGAAAGACCGTGCGACGAACTTCTGCGTTTTTGATAACTTTTGGTTCATACTGTCTGAAGAGTCACCAGACAAATTTTCAGCTCGATCTGGCAATTTTCCTAGGAGGAGTTCGTTAAAATGCGAGATGAGCTGTTTTCGCATACTAGATGGCACTGCAGCGCTGTCGTCCAAAGTAAAGTTGTAGAAACAGTGTCAGATTACTATATTTATTGAGGCTGAGGTTTAGCCGAAATTTGGTGGGGTTTCTAACATGTTTAAGGTGTCAAAACAGCTAAAACATCTATTTTAGTAACATTCAGGGGGACGCTGTAGAGCTACTCTAAGAGTGGTGTCACATTGCGGCCTATCATTTTATTCAGCCTTCCAAGCTCATCATGTCAGGCCGTTTTCGTGGACAACGGATAAACTACAACGGAGATATACTCAAAAATATGTCAATTTTAGGCACATTTTTGAATGGTGAAATTCGTGGGGGCGCCACCCAAAGACCGTTTTACAAACTGCTGCGTTTTTGATAACTTTTCATCCCAAATGTCTCCCGAGTAACCACACCAATTTTCAGCTCGATCTGGCAATTTTCCTAGGAGGAGTTCGTCAAAGTGCAAGATGATGTTTTTTCAAAATTGTGGGTTTTTTTCAAAATGGCCGACTTCCTGTACGATTTGGCGAAAACCTGTAAGAGACTTTTCTACTTGGCTAGAGGTGGTACATATGTGTGCCGATTTTCGTGACTGTAGGTCGAACCGGACCCCGATTTTTCCAGGGGGCGCTGAAGAGCCATTTTTTATGCTACGATCACGCCGACTGTGTCAGATCGCAATTTCCACCAAGCTTTAAATTATTGCCGATTTTGGTGAGTTTTCGAGCACGTCTAGATGGTGAAATTTGCGATTTAGGAAGCGTAAGAATAATAATAATAATCCTAACAGATACAATAGGGCTTCGCCGCACAGCTTCGCTGGCGTGCTCGGGCCCTAATAATAATTAAAGCTGCAAGCAGCGATGGGCGGGCCCTCGCACGATGCATCCGCGGGATCCAAAGATGCCGCCCCCTGGTCTTACATTTTTTTTGTCATGTACATTAAGTTAAATTTGTAAGAGATACAGCAACAAATACATTAATTTCCCTTGGAATTCATACAGCCAGCAGGAGGCGCTATGAGTGTATCATCAAGTAAGCATATCTACTTGTTCTGAGGGGTAAGCTCATCATTCCATACATTTTTTACATTCACTGCCTATTGACAACAGCTATTTTAAACACATTTCAGAAAGCCTCCAGGTGGCGCTATAACAGTCTCATGCCATGAGCATATTATTCCATTTAGAATTACCAGCTCATCATGCAAATTTTTTGTCATGTACATTGAGTTAAATTTGTAAGAGATAAAGCAACAAATACATTAGTATCCCTTGGAATTCATACAGCCAGCAGGAGGCGCTATGAGTGTATCATCAAGTAAGCATATCTAATTGTTCTGAGGGGTGAGCTCATCATTCCATACATTTTTTTCAGTGATTGGATTAAGTATGTGAGAGCTACAGTAACAAGTACCAATATCCCCATACATTTGAGAAGGCTCAAATTCGAAGCGGTGCCACAGAAAGACCGTGTGACGAACTTCTGCGTTTTTGATAACTTTTGGTTCATACTGTCTGAAGAGTCACCAGACAAATTTTCAGCTCGATCTGGCAATTTTCCTAGGAGGAGTTCGTTAAAATGCGAGATGAGCTGTTTTCGCATACTAGATGGCGCTGCAGCACTGTCGTCCAAAGTAAAGTTGTAGAAACAGTGTCAGATTACTATATTTATTGAGGCTGAGGTTTAGCCGAAATTTGGTGGGGTTTCTAACATGTTTAAGGTGTCAAAACAGCTAAAACATCTATTTTAGTAACATTCAGGGGGGCGCTGTAGAGCTACTCTAAGAGTGGTGTCACATTGCGGCCTATCATTTTATTCAGCCTTCCAAGCTCATCATGTCAGGCCGTTTTCGTGGACAACGGATAAACTACAACGGAGATATACTCAAAAATATGGCAATTTTAGGCACATTTTTGAATGGTGAAATTCGTGGGGGCGCCACCCAAAGACCGTTTTACAAACTGCTGCGTTTTTGATAACTTTTCATCCCAAATGTCTCCCGAGTAACCACACCAATTTTCAGCTCGATCTGGCAATTTTCCTAGGAGGAGTTCGTCAAAGTGCAAGATGATGTTTTTTCAAAATTGTGGGTTTTTTTCAAAATGGCCGACTTCCTGTACGATTTGGCGAAAACCTGTAAGAGACTTTTCTACTTGGCTAGAGGTGGTACATATGTGTGCCGATTTTCGTGACTGTAGGTCGAACCGGACCCCGATTTTTCCAGGGGGCGCTGAAGAGCCATTTTTTATGCTACGATCACGCCGACTGTGTCAGATCGCAATTTCCACCAAGCTTTAAATTATTGCCGATTTTGGTGAGTTTTCGAGCACGTCTAGATGGTGAAATTTGCGATTTAGGAAGCGTAAGAATAATAATAATTAAAGCTGCAAGCAGCGATGGGCGGGCCCTCGCACGATGCATCCGCGGGATCCAAAGATGCCGCCCCCTGGTCTTACATTTTTTTTTGTCATGTACATTAAGTTAAATTTGTAAGAGATACAGCAACAAATACATTAATTTCCCTTGGAATTCATACAGCCAGCAGGAGGCGCTATGAGTGTATCATCAAGTAAGCATATCTACTTGTTCTGAGGGGTAAGCTCATCATTCCATAAATTTTTTACATTCACTGCCTAATGACAACAGCTATTTTAAACACATTTCATAAAGCCTCCAGGTGGCGCTATAACAGTCTCATGCCATGAGCATATTAATCAATTTAGAAATACCAGCTCATCATGCAAATTTTTTGTCATGTACATTGAGTTAAATATGTAAGAGATACAGCAACAAATACATTAGTATCCCTTGGAATTCATACAGCCAGCAGGAGGCGCTATGAGTGTATCATCAAGTAAGCATATCTACTTGTTCTGAGGGGTGAGCTCATCATTCCATACATTTTTTAAATTGATTGGATGAAGGATGTGAGAGGTACAGTAACAAGTACCAATATCCCCATACATTTGAGAAAGCTCAAATTCGAAGCGGTGCCACAGAAAGACCGTGCGACGAACTTCTGCGTTTTTGATAACTTTTGGTCCATACTGTCTTAAGAGTCACCAGACAAATTTTCAGCTCGATCTGGCAATTTTCCTAGGAGGAGTTCGTTAAATTGCGAGATGAGCTGTTTTCGCATACTAGGTGGCGCTGCAGCGCTGTCGTCCAAAGTAAAGTTGTACAAACAGTGTCAGATTACTATATTCATTGAGGCTGAGGTTTAGCCGAAATTTGGTGGGGTTTCTAACATGTTTAGGGTGTCAAAACAGCTAAAACATCTATTTTAGTAACATTCAGGGGGCGCTGTAGAGCTATTTTTAGAGCGGTGCCACATTGCGGCCTATCATTTTATTCAGCCTTCCAAGCTCATCATGTCAGGCCGTTTTCGTGGACAACGGATAAACTAGAACGGAGATATACTCAAAAATTTGTCAATTTTCGTCACATTTTTGAATGGTGAAATTCGTGGGGGCGCCACCCAAAGACCGTTTTACAAACTGCTGCGCTTTTGATAACTTTTCATCCCAAATGTCTCCCGAGTAACCACACCAATTTTCAGCTCGATCTGGCAATTTTCCTAGGAGGAGTTCGTCAAAGTGCAAGATGATGTTTTTTCAAAATTGTGGGGTTTTTTTCAAAATGGCCGACTTCCTGTACGATTTGGCGAAAACCTGTCAGAGACTTTTGTACTTGGCTAGAGGTGGTGCATATGTGTGCCGATTTTCGTGACTGTAGGTCGAACTGGCAGGGGGACCCCGGTTTTTCAAGGGGGCGCTGTAGAGCCATTTTTTATGCTACGATCACGCCGACTTTGCCAGATCGCAATTTTCAGCGAGCTTGACCTTAGTGCCGATTTTGGTGCGTTTTCGAGCACGCCTAGTTGGTGTATTTTGCGAGTTTGGCGGCAGATAAAGAATAATAATAATAATAATAATCCTAACAGATACAATAGGGCTTCGCCGCACAGCTTCGCTGGCGTGCTCGGGCCCTAATAATCCTAACAGATACAATAGGGCTTCGCCGCACAGCTTCGCTGGCGTGCTCGGGCCCTAATAATCCTAACAGATACAATAGGGCTTCGCCGCACAGCTTCGCTGGCGTGCTCGGGCCCTAATTATTCCCAATTTTTTTTTTTACATAGTTTAGGTGTGAATTTACACATATTAGTTATATATGTACTTCCATGCTTTGACAGGCCACAATATGCATTAGATGTGGCCAAGTCATCACCTCTACACAGAACAGTTTGTAGGCTAGGTCCACTTATATTTGTAATATACTATACACACACTCACATTAAATTGTGTTTTCATGAAATGTTATGCAAACACATAGTGTGTCCCGCTTTTGTTTAGACACCTCATTTATAATTGAACTCCTGGTTAGAGAAGCAACGATTGTGTTTTTGCTTCTAATTTCTTCAACAATTGGCAGGGATTGTTTCGTTTGGAGGGACAGCAGAGGTTGGTTGATTAATACTCTTTACTCTAACCTGGATTTGATAATTGTAGGCAGCACAGCAAACCAAACAGCAGCATCGTTAAAAGAGTAGATTTATGAGTTTGGAACAAAATGAGAGTAAGGAAAATGTTACTCGGTTTTCGTTTTGGCTCTATTGTTGTAGCAATGAAGTGTTTATTTGGCTTGGATAGACAAAGGGCAGACTAAAAGGTTATTATTATACTCTAAGGTACATTTCATAACAATTCTTTTCGCAAAAATATTCAGATCAAAACAAATCAAGCAAGCTTTATTCAAGTTTTGATAATGTGTTGGTGTAATGAGATAAATTACTAGGTTTCTTATGAAGAGAATGTGGATTTGGATTTAGAAAAAGGGAAAATGGGAGACAACATTTGGAAAACTTGTGCTATGGAAAAAAATACTGTTCATCAGCAGCAATCATCAAGTTTTTCCTAATAATTCAATAGATATTTTGTACAAAGACCATTTCATCAGATGTTAGGTTGTCTGTAGCAACGAGTGAAGTCATCATGACACATTTACTGATAAACCTGTAATTGATTAAAGATGTTGCGTTTTGAACACTGAACTGATTTCCTCCTCTGTAGATATAGAGCCTCCGTGGATTGAGTGCCCTGGTGATGTCATCACGGAGACCAATGAGCATCAGAGGTCAGCTAACGTCAGTTTGAGCGCACCAGTGCTCAGGGACAATTCAGGGGAGGAGGTCAGTGACATCAACATTTCAGTTTTATAATTTTGCCCATTTCCTTTAAGACTCAGCTTTGTTCTTACCGCTACATTTTTTTGTTCTTGGCATTCAGTATCGCAGTATGAAACTGTTCGGATCCCAATGACTCAGAGGATAATACAAACTAAATTAAACAGTTTTTAATTGACTCGCTCCCCCAGTCTCCTCATGTGTTGATTAGCAGAATGATGCTATGGATCTACTTCTACATACTAACTTGTGATGCAAGATTATAGTCATGCTATGTTATAAAATCTTAACAGTATGGCCAGCATTAATGATGCCATATCATGCCCCCTTTAAAGCATTTACAATAAATATTTATTGACTACACCCTTAATGACCTTCATAAATCAGTATTTATCATAAAAAATGTCTTTGAATCACCTCTAATGGCTGTGCTTTGCAACACGAGATATGTATCCACTGTTCCTCCGACTGTGGTGCTTCCCCCATCCCGCTCTTGCTGTCACACACAAAATCCACTCATTTCCAATGAATTTATTCAACTTTTGGCCCAAAACAACCAAAAACACAATTTCTACTATGGTTACACTTTTGGGTCAGTCAGTACATTGAGCTGCAATAGGTTCATCTGATTGGTTAGTGGGTGGTGAAATGGCTCATTGGTGTAGCTATGATAATCAAGCCGTTTTGAGCTCCCGGAAAAAGAAAGTAAGATTACACAAACATGCATGAACCAATCTAAATATGACTTGAGGCTTGGTTTTGATGAGGGAACAATACTAAAACAGACAAAAAATGTCTAAAAATTCAATTTTACTTGATATGGCACGTAAGGTTAGTCTATGTTTTGGTCAGTTTTAATCGGTTGATCAATAATTGTCAACAAACAGAGTTTTAACTAAGAATCTTTCAGAGAGCAGCTTGTATTTTGCTTCAATTTTTATGCATGTAATTAATTGTAGACATGTTTTGCCATTTTCTTTTAGGTTGTGGTGCAGGTGACCCCTGTTCTTAACCCCATGCAGCCTTTCCCCATTGGTGCTGAATTGATAATGTACACTGCAACCGATCGTGCAGGAAACAAGGCCAACTGCTCCTTCACAGTTACTGTTGTTGGTGAGGGGTCGTTATTGGACCGTGTGTTAGTAAAAATGCCAAAATACATCATGAGGTTTAGTGGAGACCTCAGATGCCAATTTTACCAAAGTTATTTATATATATATATTATGTCTGTAACAATCAATGTTTATATATTTTAATGCTTTTGTAAAAAAATAACAAGCGTTTTTTTTTCCTTAACAAAACCTCTTAAACACTTAAAAATTATAAAATCAAGCTGTTTCAGGCAATAATCCAAATGACTCCGCTCACGATGTCTCTCTAACTGTCTGTCTTATTGTTATTATGTCGTTCTCACATGCTCCCACCAAGCTTGTGTTATGAAAATACCAAAGTAAAAATATGCAATAAGGATTTTTGCTTCATGAGGAAGGCACGGCAGCAGGATCGTTTTAAATAGCACCAAAAAGTTTGCCAACATTATTAAGATCGCTGTTTGGAGTTCATTCGGGTAGATACTTATGGTCATTTAAAATAAAACAGTTGTTCTGGAGTTGGATCATGTAGAGTTGGTTCAGATCCATGTTTAAGTCTCAACTTCATAGCAAATCCTGGTTGTACAGACCCTCATTCAAAACCAGTCTGGCGCAAAATGGCAAACTCACCCAAAACGTCACAGACCTTCGAAACAAGGACTAATCACACTGGCTCGTTTTTAGAGCGTTTAAAGTATTTGATGTGAATAAAATAAAACCCTTGGATGGATTTTTATCGCTTTAGGGGGGGGATTTAGAGGTCAATGAACCACAGTTCTGTTCAAACAGCTGGAAAGTATTGATTTTTATCTGAGGTCTCCTTTAAAGAAATCCTAAAAATATTTAAAGGACTGCCAGTGTTAAAACATTTCAATTGGGGTTTCTCCTTCAATAATTTCTTAATGCACTCTTATTGGTAAGTGCGTTTCACTATTCATGATTTAACTTACAATGTGATCTAACGTTTGTGTGAGCAAATATGAAAATGCAAATATACCAGTTCTGCCAATATAAAATAAAAATTGGCTAATGTTATGGTCCTTCAATAATTAATTGTGATTTTAGTGTTGTACATGGGTTTATGATAAAATACAAATGAATGGAGGAAGAACACCAAACAATAAAATCAATGTTTAGTACCAATAAATGTTACTAATGTTATTAATACAAAATGAATACAAACACAGAGGTATGTATTTTACAGGATTGTTCTACATTTTGTGTTAATTGGAGGAAACCAGTTTCCGAAGATGTTTGTGGTATGATTCGGGGCTCAGATTTGTACAGTTTTATAAAAGAGTGTCTTTTGCAGATACGGAGCCTCCGTTGATTGACAGATGTCGATCTCCACCCGCTGTTAAAGCCACTGGGAGGGAAACTGCCGTATACTGGGAGAAACCTCAGTTTTCAGACAACTCAGGTAAAAAAATAAACAATGTAGGAAAGGAAGAAAATGGTCATCAAAATAAATTATTGCATTCCTCTCTGGCAAGTATATTGACATATTCTGACTTACAAACACTTTGTATAAACAGCAACAAATACAAAATAATATAAACAAGTGGTTTGTTTCAAAAGGGGGGGAAAGGAATGAAAAGTACACCATTGTAAAAAAAGATTTTTAAACTAATTAAACAATTAATATATATTTAAAACAATATTAATTTATAAATATTTTGTATGTATATGCTACCATAAATGTACTTTTTGTAATTTACTCTAAATTAACAGTAACCATTTAGCAACTCTCATATAACAGAGGCTTTACATTGTACCACTTTATTTGATGTTTATTGTATTTTAAGTAGTTTAAGACATTATTACAACAAAATATGAAGCAAAGTATTCAAGCTGTATTTCTATGCATTTCAGTTTCTAGGAAAGGGATTTTTAAATACAGATTTTTAGTTTTTTAATGATTGAGTAAGAAGGATCCTTTCTCAAGCCATGGAAAAATAACATGCTGCTAGTTAACAGACATTTTTATCATACTCGTATTAGATTGTTGTTCTCTGTTTTTAATGACAAACAGGTTGTGTCTGGGCATTGCTGTGCTTCAGAAAAGGATTTTTCAGGGACGTTTTTTGCTAAATTCATCCCAGATTCAGAACACATGTAGAGGTTGAACTGGGTCAAGTGGGTTTACAGTAGCTTCAGAGAATGGAAACTGTTTGATTTATGAACCTATGAAAAAATAAGAAAAACACATTACAAATAAATAATTTTTTGGAAATTAAGCAGCAAAATAGAGTGTGGAAACTCAAGGGTTTACATTCAAACCTGTAAAACTGTAAACCCCCCAAATTTCACTGTTTGTTTTTTAGTCAAAACTGACTCCACC
This sequence comes from Danionella dracula, assembly GCA_900490495.1. Taxonomy (NCBI): domain Eukaryota; kingdom Metazoa; phylum Chordata; class Actinopteri; order Cypriniformes; family Danionidae; genus Danionella; species Danionella dracula. The sequence continues at coordinate 3,443,093 of UELW01000267.1, read as the reverse complement.
TCCCAGAATACTCTGACAACAGAAACTTGGGTTTGTTTGCGAAAGGTACTGTAGGGATTAAACAAACACTGAATTGCAAAATGTTATTTAGTAGAGTGCACATGTTTAAAATAGCTTTGTGTGTTACTTGCTAAGATCCTTTTCCAAATATTAAAATATCAGAAACTAGAAACTTAAGAAATACTGATTAACAATTGCATCTGTAAAATCCAGAAGAGGTTATTTTACAGTACTAGTTATTTTTAATATTTGCAAGTCACACTGTAGAAGGTAAACTCACTCAAAGTTAACTAACTAGAGCTTTCCCATTAAAAACGAATAGACAGAAGGAGGAAGACCATCCATTATTGTTTTCTTTGCAACATTGTGGGGGCGAGACGAGGCGATGGATGTCAAGTCACTGAGTGAAGCTGCTCAATTAGCAGCTACCCATTAGCTGCTCAAAATACAGTTCATGATTAACCTCTGGCAGTTCACAGAGTATACTTTTTCTATACATAGACTGCTTGCATGTGACTTCACCAGCCTGCAATCCCTCGATTGCCCCTTAACATAAATGCGTTTTACCCTGAAAAGCAGAATGGTGAACTCTTTAAGTCGTTTCAACTGTAAAGTAGATCAGATATTGTAAAGCACCTCCAGGGCTACACTCTAGCCAAAACTGAGGAAAATCAGAGCAAACAGACGGAGCAAATGGATGGAAGAAAAGAGACCAACATAAGGGAATTAAATCATTTACATTAATATCAATTATTATAGTAATTTATCAAGCAAAAATGAAAGCTCCATGCATTCTCATACAGTTTTTATTATGTCTTTATTATGTTTTACAGTCTTTATTATAAGAAACATTAACCAATAAACATCAATTTTTAATGTCAATGATGCCAGTAGATCCAAGTTGGTCGAACACAGCATTGTTGTTTACCTGTACTTCCTGTTTTTTCCCACCACAGCCGGTCTTTCTCTCAAAATGGCAGCGTGCGAAATAAGCATATTAATGGATGATGAGTGATGAGAGGTGTAGTCCTTTTATGTGAGGCCAATGTAGTTGTTATTAGACAATCACCTGATGAGACCACTTAGGTAATGCAGATCTTGAAGGTTTGACTTCAGATATAACAGAGTTAGCGATCTCATCAGATTACGCTACTGGATCTTTGAAAGATGCAGCCGTTGTAAGTCAAGAATATAAATTAACTACCACCACCACCCCCTTAGACAGTAAGGTCTCCATTTAACTCAAAAGACTCTGTACACACACTCTTCCAACTAGAAAGCCTGGGGCTATTCCACTGGGTACTGTCTGGGTCCGGCAGGTTTTGGAAGGAGATTTGTCTGTACTAAATATAAACTAGCGTCAGGGTGTGTACACGGAAAAACAAAACATGCTGACGTTGGGCCAGCTTGGTGTGACGTTGAAAGCAGCCTCAGCGTGGTCACACAAACTTATTTTAGTGACAGATGAATGAGGGTTTCATTACAGTAGTGGGTTGGGATGTGAGCGTGCATTTGAGACTCTGAGCTTGCAGAATGTGTTGTTTTAAAGACCACAGCATATCAGCCATTGCGCTGTGTCATTAAACAATCTAGCAATTATCCTCCTCTGGCACCATGGTCTATTATTCCCAGTCCTTCAGTGACTCCTTGCAGTGTGGGTTGTAGAACTTTGTGGCTGACCAGAGTGAGTTCCACTGAGCTCCCAGTAGTAAAGTCTGTGAAAGTACCTGTTAACTCATTGACTGCTGCCAGATTACACAACTAACACAAACAGTCTGTGATATTGCAAACAGATGCAGGCATGCGTTTTACACACTACAAGAAGCAGAAACATTTTCCAATAAAGGGGTTTAATGTTTCCACTGGTTCCAAAGAAGAAACAGCTTTAGAACTGCAGCGATGTTGCAAGACTTTCCAAGTTTTCTGCTAATAAAGCTTGGATTCGCAATGTCTGGCTTGCAGTCTCCCACCTTGACCCCAACTGAATAACGTCTCTGTATATTAGAAACCCTTCTGCGTGTTGCACTGAAGAAGTGTTTCAGCATCTAATGGAAGGGTGTCAAACTCATTTTAGCTCTGGGAGTAGACATAGTGCAATACCACATAGTGTGGGCCGGAGCAGAAATATCAAAGCAAAAAATTTACTTCAACTAATCCTATGGGTGAGGTATGATTGTATGCAATCTGATTGGTTTGCTAGGCGGGGGGTGGAGCTTACCGATTTGTGGATCTCTGGTTCTCTTGATTAGACATTTGAGTCAACACTCACAAATGCGCACAAATAGAAGACCTTCACAAATGCATGAGAGATTTACGAATGCACAGAATGAAATCAACAATAGCTGAAGAGATCTACAAATGTAGAGTAACAGATCCACAAATAAATCAAAAGGTACTTGTGACATATTTGTGGTTTGTGTTTTAATTCATAAATTTATTTTTATTTGTTTGTGAATCTGATTTATTTTGTGCATCTCCACATTTATTTGTAGATAATAAACTTATTTACTAATCCTTTGACTCATTTATACTCTCGTAGTCATGCTAGAACACAGTGCACGTGAATGAGGTCAGATCGAGAGAAGGTCTTAATATAGGAGGGAGCCTCTTAATATTGGAGCCTTGTAAGTGAGGGAAATACTTGTGAGTTGAAATCAAATTTTAATAGGGAGTCATTGGAGTTGTTAGAAGACTGGGGTGATGTGATCAGAGCATGGCGTGTGTATTATAAGTCTAGTGGCTGCGTTTTGAACTAGCTGTAACTTGTTCTATGAAACAGTGATTTACAGAAGTCGAGACTGGGGTTACAAAGGCATGGACTGGAGGATGCCCCCTATGAAGCGGTGAAGAGGTGGAAGGAGGGATAGCTTGCACAATGGGGCTGTTGTCTCTTAGGTCATGTTTTATATCCTGGAATGTGATAGGTAATTGGGACCATATGATTGGACAGTCAATTGACAGCCAAGCTCCTCCCGAACTTATGTTAATTGAAAGAATTGAAGCTGAATTTATCAATAACCATCGGAACGCAGATAAAACCTTCTAAGGAGAAAAAAATTCTAAGGAGGAAAAAAAAGAGTCTCTTTCAAGCATAATTGTTTTTCCAATTCAGTTTGTTAGATTTCTGAAAAACAATTAACCCTATAAAAAAGGATGTTTATACATGTTCTTTTTCAATAAAATTGTGTACAATCCTCTGCTGCGTCTAAAATAGTTCCATTTCTTTCATTTCTCAGGAGCTACTCTGAACATCTCCACCACTCACTCCTCTGGTGATATATTTCCTGTTGGTGAAACCGCAGTCTACTACACAGCCACAGACCCTTCCGGAAACAACCGTACTTGTGAACTCATCGTAACTGTTCAAGGTATGGGAATGGTATAAACAATTTACCTTTCAGCTTCATTTCACAAACCAATTTTTGGCTCAGAATTCCACTTAAAAGGAAAGGAATGCTTAAAATGCTTGTATCTGACTTCAGATCTATGTGTGAGACCTGATTTAAATGCTGTGATTTCCTCCCACATTACACTGTTCTTGTTTAAATAAACGGTTTAATCCACTTGAGCTAATGAATGTTTATACCCTCAGGTTCAACCTGTGAGAAGCCGTTCGTGCCAGTGAATGGGGATTTCTCCTGCGCCAAGTCAGAAGAGGGGGTGAACTGCTCGCTGATCTGCAGACAAGGTTACAGTCTTACCCAGCATGCTGTGAACAGCTACTTCTGTGCCAACAATGGCGTGTGGGAGCCGCCCCGCTCTCCAGACAGACCCGATTGCTCTCGTGAGTATTGCATTACTGTTACTCAAGCCTCAAGTATTTGTTCCACTGTAGATAGCTTCCACACACTTTCGTAGCTTGTTGTTTTTGTTGTTAACCTTTTTCTCTGTCCCGAGTACAGTGAACAGAATCGCAAACAATGGATTCAAACCCTTTGAAATGCTTTTCAAAGCCTCCCGCTGTGATGATCTTGACTTGATTAAGTCTTTTACTGGAGAGTTTTCAAATGTTTTGAAGACCATGGTGAGGTCTTGCACAGAAACATGCCTGAATACTGTGACCATGTGACTATTTAACATTGCACACAATCTGACAGGTCCCTAACATCTGCGGTGGAGATGAAGTCATATGCAAACTGGAATATGCAAACTTACCTGGACAATGCTTGGAGTACAACTATGACTATCCGAATGGATTTGCCATTGGTAAACCGTCAAATGACACATTCATTCCATTTTTTTTAGACAGTGTTGTTTTCAAGAGCTGAAAGTTTGAGTTAGATTATGGAAATTATCTCAAATTAAAGACTTGGTAAAAGTCTAGAAATGCAAATAAATTTTAATAGTAAAAAATAAATGAAGCGCTAATTTCTGACAAGTTAACATATGTATTAATCATGAACTCATTAAACCTGTGCATGAGTCATCCAAATCAATACACTGTGTTTATGTACACATTATACAAATTGTGTTCCCACAGTGCAGCATAAAACTGTATTTTTATAATTATTTTTTTTTTTTTACAAAAATTTGAAATCCCAAACTTTTTTAAAATACAAATTCATAAAATTCATAATATTTTAAAACAGATAAAACACAATAAAATAAATCAAGAATAAAATACAGAGACTGCAATTGAAAGGCAAACAGTAAAAATTACACTATGATTTAATACATAATTTACTACCTTACTTAATTTAATACATTTGTTTCTCTGATTAATGCATTTATTACTTTTTAGGTAAATGAATAAAAATGCTCTTGTAGAAATGCAATTTAAAATGTATTAATGCTGAGTTAATAGTAAAGTGGCCTCTAAAGTAAAGCCATTACCTAATAATATTTAATGAATCAATAATGAACTAATAGTGCATTCATTATGAGTTAATAATGATATATACACCTCTCGACTAATTCATCAATGAGAAAAATAAAATACAAACCAGCAAAGATCCTGGTTCTTTATTATTAAGTGTTGGTATACTTTACGGGCATTCATTAATGTATTAATTAACAATCAGAAACATTAATTTATTATTTAATTAAATATTTAAGTGATGAATTAACAGAAATGACTGATGTACTGGTTTAATGAGGTCATGATTAATATATATGTTACGTTATCATTAATGCATCATTAACTCATCATGAATGAATGGTTAATTTATGCTTTAACTAATGATCTAATGATAATGATACTAACTTCATCTCAGCTTATTGTAAAGATTTACCAAATACTAATTTAAACAAGTTTCCACTAATGTTCTCCTCAGGTCCTGGTGGATGGGGCAATAACTGGGGCTCTCAGAATGGTCAGGATTATGCATATTTTGATACTGGTTTTGCTCCAGAGCATCACTTGCAGCAAGAAGAAGCTTCATCCAGGCATGGCTCCCACTTGAGGACTAAACGGCACCGGAAAATCAGTGACCCCCCCCCGAGAGCAGAAGATACAAATACATTTCAACATCACAGGTGCACTGCAACAATGAAATCTGATCTAGTTTAGAAAACATGGTTTATATTTTTCATATATAGATTATTCAACTTATTTTGAGAAAATATGAATATGATTTGAATTTTTTTTAAGAAAATGCATATGCTGATCATTTATTTGCTTGAATTGAGACACTTTTTAAAACAACCAATTGAAAATTAGTGATAAAACAAAAATCTTTATACTAGAAAATGTGACTTGACCATGGAGTTATTTTACGAAAGGAAATAACATTAAGGAAACCGAAAACAAATTCATTAATTAATTCAATAACATTTATGTACTTAACACGAACAATAACATCTTCATTTTGCAAGAATTAAAAAAAAAATTTAGTTTGGAAAAATAAAGATAGGAGGCTGCGCTAAGAAATATCTCACAGGAAAACAGAATTCAATACAAATTCTGGACAATAAGACAAGAAAGAGACAGATCTTTCAGCACGAGGTGAGTTCCTGCCAGAGTTGTTGTGCAAAACTGCAAATTTGACAGCAAAGCTCCAAGTCAAATTAAATTGGAATAAAAGTTCATATTAAAGTTTGTGTGCTACTCATTGCGTTGTGAGAAATATAATGGATAAAAAAATGCAAAAAAAATTTTTCGCTTGACCTAAAAAGCCTTCATTTAAGTAATATTATCTTGTTCCAAAAGGAAATTTTTACAGCGTAGAGAGCAACTGTCTGCCAATAAGTCTTTGTTATCACTGTTCAGTTTGCAACTTTTTCCAACACATGTGCTTTTTCCCAGCAAGCATCCCTCTGCCCTCTTCGAGGAATGACTCTGCAGAAATAGTTAATCAAAGGCGCTTGCTGAGGGCTCTGGAGCAGCTGACCAATCGGCTGAAGCGGACTCTGGCGAAGCAACCGTTCAGTACCTTCCATGTGTCTTCAGAGATGATTGTAGCTGACCCCAAATCCCTGGAAAGTAAAAAGGCAACACTCTACTGCCGTCCCGGGTCTGTGCTCAAAGGCCGGGTGTGTGGTGAGTTAAAACAAAGGCACATCTGAATAATGTAAAAGGTATTTAAAGGATTTTGGGGTTTGGATGCGATTGTCTGGAAAACATTTGCTCCACAAGTTCACCACAAAATAACTACAAGCTTACTTTCATCTGCCAGCAACTAAAGGCATGTGAAGTAGCTGTTAAAAAGCCCTTTTTCATCTTGCAACCCACAGTGCAATGCCCCGTTGGCACATTTTTCTCCTTGGAGTATGCAGAGTGTGAAAGCTGCTGGAGAGGGTCGTATCAGGATGAAGAGGGGCAGATGGAGTGTAAGCCATGTCCTGATGGCTTTTCCACACCATACCTGCACTCACGAACCCTTGGAGAATGTAAAGGTAATTCCTCAGTTTGAGTGATCTCTTGAGATCTGCTTCTTAAAAGCTATTTTGAACACTATATTGAAAAGTAATTTGTTCTCAATAGCACTTTTAGCACAGCATAGTATAGATCATTCAATCAGATTAGACTAGTCACCTTGTCTATCACTTGCCCTGTAGGGGAGTAAAGTTTTTAGACACCTTGGTGGCAGCTGTATCTACTTCTACAGACAGGGGAAATCTCCTTATTACCTCTGGGGTAGTTGGAGAATGAGCCTATTTTCATTTTTTAAATATTTGACCACTCTAGACTATCACTGCAACCTTAACCTCCAGAAGGCAGTATTTATCTTAAACAATATCTTTGAATCACCTCTGTGGTGGTTCCTCCCGCTGCCAGACTTCAGCTTGGTTTTGCTTGTTGACTTGTAGTTGGTAAGCCAAAAACACTTTTGACCCTGGACATCCGAAAACACACTTTCATTTTAATGTTTATCCGACGCTTTGGCCAAGGCCGTTTTGAGCTCCCAGAATAAAAAAATAGGATTACCTGAACATGTATGAACCTGAATACAACTTGAGGTATGTTTTTAAAAGGGAACAATAATAAAACATGCGCGAAAAGTCAAGCTTATATGATACAGCACCTTTAACTCTGTCTACGTCACTGTCTCCAGCGCAGTGCCAGCCTGGGAGCTCCTCATTAACAGGATTGGAAACCTGTGAGTCCTGTCCTTTTGGGGAATACCAGCCAGATTTTGGGTCACAGGTGTGTTTGACCTGTCCTCTCCCCACGACCACTGTCAACAGAGGTGCCATGGATGTCAATGAGTGTGGTGGTGAGGTTTATAGAAATAGATTTATTATTTTTAGATTAGAGTTTAGTGTCTGAATTATTTGCTGTCTTGGTTTTGCCAGTTCCTTGTCCGGTCGGTCATTTCTCCAGAATTGGTTTGGTTCCTTGTTACCCATGTCCAAGGGACTATTACCAGCCTGAGGAGGGACGTTCTTACTGCCTCTCCTGTCCTTTCTATGGGACCACTACAATAACAGGAGCCAAAGCTATCCAGCAATGCTCAAGTATGTTTTTCCCTTTTGACTTGTTCATAATTTCCTCATCAAGCAAATGCTGTAATCTAAATAATCTGAATAACATTTAAGTTGTCTCAAAGCAAGCGCTATGCATAAAGAAGTTTCAGTCTAATATCAGAACTATGAAATGCCGTAGAGAACATTTCTTGCATTTTGTTTTGCTATTGGTATTTAAAAGGCTTGAGAAAATCATTCTAAATGTTAAATGGTTAGGGTTGCCAAAATTTGAGAAAATGCTTGTTAACACTCATAAAAGCTCAAAATCTTAAAAGTGGTGGTGAGGGTTGCCAGATGTTGACTCATAAATGGGAAAAAAATTATATGTTATTATAAGGATTGCCCAAGATTGCGAAAATGGACATAAATGCTTAAAATCATAGAAGTTATTGTTTGGGTTGACAAAAAATGGAGAAAGTACTCTTAAATGTTCAAAAGCATAAAATGAAGGCATCAGAATTAAATCAACATGAAAGAAAAATATCTCTCTAACAACGTTTGTTATTAAAAGAATTTTTATCAGTCAAACTTTTTTCTAACTTATGGCAAATCTGTATATGGATAGCGTTATGTTGAGCTGGAGCTAAAAGGAACACTGGAGACACCGATTTACTCAAATAGCAACTACCAAATGTGTGAGAATGGCCTGAAATAGATTATAAATGCCAATATTGAGAATTTGCATTTTTTCCATATTACTAATGATTGGCTGATGACACAGAATCGCATTATTTACTTGGTCTTGGTCACAAACTCGCAATGCATTTGTTTAGTAATTTTATTATTAAATAAGGAACTAATAAGGAATGTGTCTTTAACCTTCCTAAATGATGTAAGAGCAAATCTCTGATCCAAGAAAACCTGGAAGTGATTCTTCCAGGCTGGGGTCCCCCAACTTTTGACAACTTCTACCACTGGTTATGGTAAATTCATGAGCTGTAGTATACGGGTCTTCTTCATTATTTTACCAACAGTCAACCTTGAGGCTTTGGGGGGATGTGAACTATTTGCAAGTTGAATTCAATCCACAGACTGGAATTCTCTGTACAGACAGGGGAAATTTCTCCGTGTGGAAAAGATGAGAGGATAAAGGCTTCTGGAAACTGTTTTCCAGTTTTGACAGCATAAATTCTCCTCTTTCACATTAATTTCATGTGTGTTTTTCTTATTCTGTTGGGATTCGTTGTTTTCTCTTTAGCCTTTGGCTCTAGTTTCCTTCCTAAAGAGGAAAGTGCAACTACAGCTCCCGAAATCATTGTGAGGAATGATTATCAAGCAAGTAGCCAGGTATGAATCCATGACTCTGCACTGCTTTATTTCAAAGAGAGAGAAAATAAATGAGAAGAACTCACATTGAATATGCAGTAAAATCAGTTTCGATAAGTTGTTTTGAAGATTCTTATTGAAGAAATGGCCAAGTGATTTTTGATATAACAGCACCCCCTGGAGTTTGAGTTTGTATAAATAACAGAAACGTTCTACTTTTTCCTGCAGATGTTTCATGAATGCCTTCTGAACCCGTGTCAAAACCAAGGCACTTGTGAGGAAGTTGGGGTCGGATATGTGTGCACCTGTCTTCCTGGATTTACAGGTTTGGCATGTTTTATAACCATAACTCATATGTAACATTGAAAAAGCAGCTGGTGTGCACGGTCAGCTCAATGAAAAGAACTCCCTGGACTTTTGCAGTTTCCATGCTAACTGTTTTTCTCCTGATATCTGTGTAGCTTCATCTGGCCCCCAGAAATTAATGCTTTTAGTCATTCTGCTCGTCTACATATCTATGCAGGACTGGCCTCAATCCTTGTGACCTTTCACTTTTCATCATTCCTTGTCTTACAGGAGCCAAATGTGAGAGTGACATTGATGAATGTGATTCGTTACCTTGTCAAAATGGTGGCTTGTGCAGAGATGGCTTGGGAGACTTTCAGTGTGAATGTCAACCGGGGTTTGTAGGTAAGACAAGTCTGTTCAACTTTAGTGTTCAGTTTGGATTAAAGTTTCCATTAATTTGGTTTGGGATGCATTAGGCTGTCTTTGAGGCTCTTGAAATTTGAGGAGTCACACAAACCCCAGACGCAGAAGCTTATAGCACTTTTCCATTCAGGCTATTGTCATTCCATATTAAAGGGAAGCTGTGATTAAGCTTTTTATTTTTTCCCCCAGTTGTTGAAGTTACATTAAGACTTAGCGATGTGAATTATAAGGGTGCTTGAGTGGCAGTTTGTTGACAACCACTGAGGGGGCTACTCTTGGGTCTTTTTACTCCCAAGTTGTAAAAAAAATCACCAAAACCTATGGTTTATGCCACAGACACCACAGTGTCCAAGCTGTCAATGCAGCCTTGTAACTGCTGTAAACCCATAGTTTACTGAATGGACTTGGAAATTATGTTATTTATATATTTTTTCATAAGAAAAGGTATCTGGTCTTGACTATTTATGGGATACCAAAATGTTTAGTCTGCTTATCTAATTTACATAATTTGTGAAAAAGTGTAGTTAAAACCTGCTATAAAAATCTCTCTAAATCTATGTTTATTGTGGGGTTTCATAATCCTTTAATACTATTTTTTTTATAGTCAAACCAATATATCACATCAGCTTGTTAATTGCTCTAAAAACTAGTGTATGTTATGTAACATAAGTAGTGTATGTTATGGTTCTTTGTGTGTGTTTATTAGTATGTTGTGTCTCTGAAAGGCTTGCTGTGTGAGGCGGAGGTGAACGAGTGCAGCTCTTTTCCATGTTTGAATGAAGGAAGGTGTGTGGACGAAGTGAACCATTTTACGTGCAGTTGTCCAGATGGATTCACAGGTCAGTGCTTTGTCTCTTTTGTTCATCACATGTCATCGCATATAGTATTTTGTATTAAATATTTGCTTTTTAGTTGTATATTCATGGTTTGTCTTTTATGTGAAGGTCCGCAGTGCGAGTTGGAAATAAACGAGTGTGCTTCAAGTCCATGTCAAAACGGAGGTGTTTGTAAAGATTTGGAGGGCGGGTACATCTGCACATGTTCTCAGGGCTTTATGGGTGACAACTGTGAGGTTGATATTGATGAATGCTACAGCGCCCCCTGTCTGAACGGAGCTACATGTGAGGATGCTGTCAATGATTTCAGGTTTGTGGAAATTATTTTTGCATATGTGTTTAGAAAGTTAAAATAGAGTTTTTTGGTGACAAACATTTCCTTGATTGCTTCCAGGTGTGAATGTGTGAATGGATACAGAGGGAGACTGTGCCAAGTGGACATAGATGACTGCCAACCAAATTTGTGTTTGAATGGGGCGACCTGCCTGGATGGAGTGGCTGCTTTTTCCTGCCGATGCCCTCCTGGGTTCAACGGAACCAGGTGTGAGACAGGTATAGAGGGAAAGAGAACATGATCAAGAGAGTATTTCAAAGAGTATTTGTTTCGTTTACTTCCTAAACCGTTTCTAAACTTCTAGATTGCAAACAAACATAGAATAGATGTTGAATCAAATGTTTCAGCTGATGTTGATACAACATTTTTTTTCTTATCGATTTAACATGGATTTAGTTTCAAGAAGCCCAGACAAAATTGAGCTGATTTAGGCCAACAAAGGCTGTTGTAGGTAATAAACTTTCCCACAGGTGCAACTGCCAGCCTTATCACAGAGATCAAGAAGTACAAGTACAAGAAATAAAAAAATCTGAAAAAGCAATTGTTTTAGTCCAGCTTCTGCCATATGCCGGTTATCACTAAACATATTGAATTTGGGTTAGTTTGCTTTCATCCCAATTCTGGACTATGGAAAGGTATTTAATGCAAACAAACACATAATTTGTCTTCCTTTAATCTCTGCCTTCTAATACTATCATACATTATTCTGCTGCAAGCCACAAATGCTATTTTTCCTCACTTTACATTGTTCTATTAATACAGCTTTGCAAACTAAGTCATACAAACACCAAGCAATTTAATAACCCCACTAACTCCACTAAGTTATTATCCAAATATTATATGAACCTTTAAAAAAAATTATGGACGAGCCCCCTCTGGTTAAACATTATACCTTATATTTGATTACATTGAGCTATTTTATCATTTAAATGTATTTATAATTGACAGTTTCTATTAAATATTTCTATTAGAACATGTACACCCTCTTTTGCAGCACAAAGAATGTAAACTCTCATGTTTATTGACTGTTTGATTAACTGGACACTCCCTAACAACTGAATGCTTGAGCCTATCATGCCAATTTAGATTTCATCTAAAACCTTTTTGTGCTTATTTTCATTGTTTATTCATGTAATGCACTTTTTAAAATTAAAGCTATTTGTTGTGTTTCTGTGTAAAATGAGAGTTAATAATAATCCTTTGTGTTCTTATTCTCTCCAGAAATGCCCTACTCTTTTGACCTGGAGTTTGATGTTTCTGGTATCCACGGTTACGTAATGATGGACGGTCACATGCCATCTCTATCACAGATCACATGTTCTTTCTGGATGAGGTCATTTGACACCGTTAATTACGGAACTCCCATTTCATACGCAGTAGAGGGAAGTGACAATGCCTTCCTCCTCATTGACTACAATGGGTGAGAATTTTATACCTCTGTACGGATTCCCACTATTATGCTTGCATTGTTAACATTAACAGCATTCATACAAATATTTATAAATAAAAGAATGACTCTATTTTAGACTACTATCAAAGCATTTTATATTTTTAATTAGACTTGTCTGTGTATTATTTGGTGTTGTATTTTTTATTAGATCAAAGTCGTCCTTGTGCATCATTAAAGGCATCTCAAAAAAAGGCATTATTATTGTTGTAATCCTTGCTGATATTCTTCTCTCAAGTGCAGCATTTGATAACTTAAACCATGTTTTCATTACCCGTTTACAGCATCTAGTGGGAATTATTGACACTTCTTTAAGTTGATTTTCATCAGAACATGCAAATTGAAACGTGTATAAGGCTTGCTGGGTCTGAATCCTTCAAGCGTCTCTGTCTAATGGGATGCCACAGGAGTTAATTTTAGGGCCATTTGCCTTTTCTTTTAACCTATTTCCCCAGGGCATTCTTGGGAAAAATAAACTATTATACCAATGATAGCCAAACATACACCCCAATTAAGAAGATATATTAAGTATATTAGTGTGTTCTAAAATGCTTTCCAGATATTAAAGTAAGGCTGAGGCGATAGGAATTAGTCCTACTGGTACACACAATCATGAACCATAGAAATGGTTTTGAATTAGATAACCAAATGAGTGTAGTGGTGGGACCCTGCTTTTTCCACCTCAGTCTAGTAGAAAACATTTGGAACAAACTATTACCCGAATATGTTTATTCTTGCAAGCTTTTAAAATTCTGTTTATTTGTTGTTGTTGTTTTTTTACTAATTATATGCAGTGAATGATGCCTTGTGGTAATTTTATATCTTTCAAAGTTTTTGCACAATGGTTTATGCATAATGTCTAATGTATATCAACTACATAGTAATTAAAGATAAAGTAGAGTTAAGTCAATATTGTTCTTTGCTTACTCTCAGGTGGGTGTTGTATGTTAATGGAAAGGAGCGAATCACTGACTGCCCCGCTGTAAATGATGGCCTTTGGCATCATATAGCAGTAACATGGCACAGCAAGGATGGCGACTGGAGAGTTTATATTGATGGAAGTCCTTCAGATGGAGGGAAAGGCCTATCCATTGGCACCTCTATACCAGGTTTAACTTTATACATAACAACCACATCAAACACGCTGAAGTGATCTAAGTCTGAAAACTGAATCAATCTGAAACTTGCTTTTTTTCTACAAACAGGTGGAGGTGCTTTGGTGCTTGGACAGGACCAAGACCAGAGAGGAGATGGCTTCAACCCAGTGGAGTCTTTCGTGGGCACTCTCAGCCAACTTAATATATGGAACTATGCCTTTTCTGCGCTGCAGGTAAAAGTGGATTCATGAGCTCCCTCAGAGCTGCTCTGAGATCACTGTCTAATCATACTTTGACTGGTCTCAGGTCAGGTCTCTTGCCAGCAGCTGTCCACGAGAGCTGCAAAAAGGCAATGTGTTTGCCTGGCCAGATTTCCATGGAGGGGTCACAGGGAGAGTAAAGACCACCAGCAAGAGCATTTTCTGTGCTGGTAAGAGTAATGCCGGGAGTGTTTACAAACTGTTATTTCTGAATTGGAGACATTTAGATTTTTAAAAATAGCCGTTTTTAATTATACTTTGTGTATGTGTCCCTTTTCATTCTGTTTTTGTCTACTATCTTATGTAACAGATCGCATATAGTGCCTGCTTTTCCACATAGTTGTATTTTAACGGTTTTGCACCACTTTCTGTACTCGTTAAAGGTATTTAGTTGTTTTTGGTAACCGTTGATAGGAAGTTCCTCGAAGTGGACAGAGTTGAGCCAAAGCAATACTTTTTCTGAATGGAAAGAAAGGCGTGATTTGAAATGTTGTTGATTCCTGATTGGACGATCACTGAGTTAACTGATTGGCCAAAATGAACGTAGTAAATTTGTTGTACTCAACCACCTTCCCAAGCATTTTTCTGCCATTATCCATTTTTAATTGGATCAGAGTATTGTCCTCCTGGTTCTAGAATTTACTGTTATGATTTGCGCCTTGACTTGCTTTGTTTTATTATTGGTCTTTGTCAACATTACTTTTCACTGCCATGTTCTTATAGTACATGTCTTGTTTGTTCCCCCAGCCCCTTTTGTTATCCTGTTTGTTGTTGATCCTTTTCACCTGTGTTTCATTGTTTGTGTCTTGATTTCTATTGAATTATTATTTGCACTTCTTTGATGGCTGAGAACTGAGAGTAAATCTTAAAAGTTGTTAATTAAATAATATTTTACGAAAAAATTGTAAGTGCGGTTGAAACATTTTTTAGTTACTTATAATCTTAATATTATTAGGCTAAATAATAATATTATCAGAATAAAAACATCTCATACTAAACAATAAATCTTTGAAGTTTTTTATGTCATTCATTCATCTTCATGTCGGCTTTCTTCCCTTTCGGGGTCACCACAGCGGAATGAACCGCCAACTCTCTGGCATATCTTTTAAGCGGCGGATGCCCTTCCAGCCGCAACCCATCGCTGGGAAAAAAGTTTTTTTATGTGTTTAATGTAAAACATTTTTTACTTTTTATGGTTAAGTTCAGAAGTAAATACTAATGTGAATTTTTGCTGCAGTGTACTGTACACTTGTTTGCAGTATCATCTACATTCTCATACTATCACAGTCATGTTGTTCTTGTGGTTTGTGTTGTTCTGTGTTTATTGGACATAAGTTTTAGAAATTACTTTCTGACTTACTTATAACATTTTAATTATAAATATTTTTTATATTCTTTATTTTTTTACAATACAACACAAATGTTGGAATTTAGGTAATGTTAAATGAATAAGTAAATTTAAGTGATAATAGAGAGTGTTATGATATCCAGTGACCTCTAATGAAAATAAACAACATTTTGGTCGTTCATAGATTGCCCTTCTGTGGAAGCTTCTGTTCCTCATCTGCGCTCATCCAGTAAAGCTTTGGGTCCGGGCTCTAAGGTGCAGTTCTCCTGCAGTCCTGGATTCTATCTGGTAGGGGAGCCAGTTCAGCAGTGTCTAAACAGAGGCCAGTGGAGTCATGCAGAGCCAGTATGTGAACGTGAGTGATTTGAATCTGCAGCTCTGGAACAATGAAGTAAATAGACATGTAATATGCAGAACTAGCTATTATTTCTACCAAATAAAGTCTTTCACTAAGGCTTTTTTATTTCCCATCTTGTCTGTTTTTAATTATTATGATTTTAAATGACTTGTTTTTATGCAGGATTTTATTATATGTACTTTCTTTTTATTCCTTGTTTGCGATACAAAGCACTTTGAATTACGATGTGTACGAAATGTGCTATACAAATAAACTTGCCTTGCCTTGCCTTCCCTCAAGGTGTAGAATGTGGTCCTCCACCTGACCTGGAGCATGGAGAGTGTGATGGAGAGAATTTTCAAGCTGGGAGCTCAGTGTTTTATCAGTGCGAACCTGGTTTTTACTTGCTTGGAGAGAGTAAGATACTGTGTACAAATAATGGCAAATGGACTGGGAATCCTCCTGCCTGTCTGGGTAAGATCTACAATGTTTAAAATGGAAATAAAATTATTTTTGAATTAAATCAAAATTCTAAAATGAATCCTCCTGAGAACCAAGAAAATAAATACCTTCCAATGTAACTTGTTTGTGATTTCCTGCCTATTTAGAGCAGATTAGTTCCACTCAAACACATGAGATATCATTGCAATGGCCAGGATGTTCACTATTGTGCACACCAGGACTCATTAGGGCATCTCAAATGAGTAAAAATATATAGACCAAAAAGAAATGAATACTACAGAAGACATAAATGAATAGGTTGGGTCTCAGGAGGATATGATAGGGTGCAACTGCTATAATTCTACTTTACTGGAACAATACTAATTACAATATGTATTCAATGAAATCATTGCAAGTACAAAATGCACTTGATCGTTCACAGATGTGGATGAGTGCTCTTTGGGCTCTGAATGTGATGAACATGCTAGCTGCCTAAACACTGAGGGCTCACATATTTGCACTTGCATAGCTCCTTACAGTGGAGATGGAAAAAACTGTACAGGTAGCTATAAGGAGGATTAAACACGGTTCATTTCATTTCAAGTATATTGAATAAATTGCAAGCTAAATTCTACATTTTCTTGATTCTCTTTAGAGCCTGCCAACTGTAAAGATCCCGGTGTGCCTGAGTTTGGGCGACGTGAGGGCAGCAATTTGATCATGGGCAGCGAGGTGGTTTTTTCCTGTAACAAAGGTTATGAGTTGATTGGCTCAATCCAACTCACCTGCACAGAAAAAGGAATTTGGAATGAAGATGTCCCTTATTGTAAAGGTAAGTCAAATTAGAAGCAGTCTTACAACTGAGACAAAATGCTTTCCATTAAGCAGATGATAATATAACATAATTTAGTTGTAGATTTCTAGTTTTTAGGTTCCTCTTAATCTCTCACCAAGCTGTTTGTATCGTACCACCAATGGACAATTGACATCAGAAAATGTGTCACAGTATAATACAAATAAGACACATATGGAACTTTAAATACTTTTAAGTACCGCATTGTGTACAAAACACTTAAAAAGAGTTCAGTTAAACACACAGGGGATCATGAACTGTCAGCATCATCACAGACCCTAAAGGCAATAGATAAAGATAAGATCAAATCGGACCAAGTATAGAGCCTTGAGGGACCACCAGGTGACAGTCAAGGATGAAAAGGTGATAGACAAAAATCCTATCTGTCAAATAAGACTCTAACCCAGGGGTCGGCAACCCAAAATGTTGAAAGAGCCATTTTGTACAAAAAAACAAAAAACATATAGGCCTGGAGCCGCAAAAAATTAAAAGCCTTGTATAAGCCTTATAATGAAAGCAACACATGCTTTATGTATCTATATTAGCCTACTATAAAAATGACTAAGTTTGCTACGAATACATAATGAGCCTTCATGATTAAATGTTTATTTTCCCTGCAGTGAATCCTGTAGAGAACGACGCACCACGTGACTACTCTGTTGTACGATTACAATATTAACGAATTATTTCATTGCTTTGATGAAATTAGAGAAATGCAATAAAGAAATCGGATTTTTGATGTCATTTTTATTTTGAGGATTCCTAAAAACAACATCAAAATGGAACGTGCACAACGTGCCCCTTAACTGGGCAACAATGCGAAAAAACGCAGCATACATTTATTAAAAAAAAAAAAACAGCAGCCTTTTGAAAAGAAGTATATAAAATCACAGCCACTTTGTTACTTAATACGTGCATTC
Organism: Danionella dracula; assembly: GCA_900490495.1. Taxonomy (NCBI): domain Eukaryota; kingdom Metazoa; phylum Chordata; class Actinopteri; order Cypriniformes; family Danionidae; genus Danionella; species Danionella dracula. The sequence continues at coordinate 3,425,338 of UELW01000267.1, read as the reverse complement.
CTTCCCTGGAAATGTCTTTCCACTTTACTCTTGTTATTAGACAACTTCCCAATACAGAGCAATCCTTCTGCATAGGCAATGAATGCAAACGATTCGGTCCAAGAATCCTCTGTTCTCCTCAGTTATGTTTCTCTTTTTCTCTTTGGGGTCCAGGGCCCTTCACACAGCCGCTGGTTTGTTTACAGCAGCCACCTACCTGGCATCCCGCCCCCTGCTGGTAGAAACGTGTGTCGCGGGTGATGACGCAAATCGTCGCTGACAGAAATGTTGAAATTCAATATTTATTTTACACTCTTTTACAGCATTGGAAAACGTTAAGAATGTTTGTTCTCTCATAGAAACCATATTTAAAAATATATATATTTACCTTTTTCCTTAAATTTTTTTCCTTTTTCAAACATTTTTGAAAAAGCTCCAGGGAGCCACTAGGGCAGCGCTAAAGAGCCACATGCGGCTCCAGAGCCACGGGTTGCCGACCCCTGCTCTAACCATTTAAGGACTGTTACACGGAGCCCGATGGTTTTAGCTAACCGCTTGATAAGAATACAGTGATCATCTGTGTCAAACACTATCATTAGATCCAGCATTAACAGTAGGCTCGGATTAAAAGGTAATCCTTTCATGTTTTATTGTAGTACAGGGAAATATGTCTAAAATTCAGGGAAAATATTACTTTGAAGAACGATTAATTTAATGTATTTTTAAAGATAACTAGATACACATATCACTTCACATCATATTCAAAGATCCATAATAGAGGTTCTTTAAAATAAGATAAAGCTATTATAAATGCTAAATCATAATTATTTCCTCTCCCACAGCCCTCTCATGTGCGCCTCCAGCTCTTCCACAACATGGAATCCTAAAAGGGACAAACTTCACATTTGGAAGCAAGGTGACTTTCAGGTATCACGGTCAGTGATAGATGTAGACTTTTTCAAGAAGCACGGTATTGTAGTTATTAACTTTTTATGAAAATGAGGGACTGCTCATTTTTACATTGTGTACATTTGTTTGAAGCTTACGCTTATGTTCTTTTGCAGTTGTGAGAACGGCTATGTCCCTCAGGAGCCAATAGAAAGCCAGTGTCAGAATGATTTGAAATGGAGCCGAGAACCCCATATTTGTCAGCCTGTAACCTGTGGCACACCTCCCGAGGTGAATTATGGTGAATATAATGCCCAGGGGGAAGTATATCCGTCCACTGTGTCCTACACCTGCTTGGAGGGGTACAGGTATAGTGTCATCATTTTTACACAATCTCTGTAAATATACCATTATGGGGTTAATAACATAATGCTGCTTGATGATGGCAAAGTACCTGAAACAAATCAAGCTACACAGTAAACTCTAGAGACATGAGTTGACTCTGACTTTAATGTCATTGAATGGGGTTTTATATTAAGGAAGGTTCAAATTTTAACTGTTTAAATTGGAATTGCACCAATGAAAGGCAGTGGTATAGTTTGGTAGAGCTTTTATTTATCAGTTTTATTGGTTTATATTGTGCTGGATATGACACCGTAAACATTGTTTCATGTTATGTATTGACCTGCAAGTTTAATGTAGACTTCACTAGAGTTGGCTATCCTGTTTTTTGTGAAGATTGCAGGGTGCCTCCAAGCTGAAGTGCGAGTCATCGGGAGAATGGACATCTCCTGCTCCAGTGTGTGCCAGAGTAGATTGTGGAAAACCTCCTTCTTTGAAGGATGCTACGATTAAGGGGGAGAATTTTACTCTGGGTAGCAAGATTTACTATGTTTGCAAAGAGGGGTATGTCTCTTCACATTCAAAGTTGTGAGAGGAATAACAACTTTATTGTAACTATTTGTAAAATGTGTGTTTTGTAGTTATACCTTACTTGGGACTGAAACTCAAGAATGTCTCCAAAGTGGCAATTGGTCTGATAATTCTGCTCAGTGTGTGCCTCATTCCTGTGGGCCACCACCCCAAGTAGACCATGCCCTCCCTGACACCGGACACCAGCTTTTTGGCGACACTGCCATCTACTTTTGTGATGATGGTTATATTGCTGGAAACAATACGAAACTGTTTTGTAATGCTCAAGGTGTTTGGGCTCCTCCAGAGGGTTTTCACATCCCTCACTGCATTGCTAACTTCTGTCGAAGACCCCCTGACTTACCTCATGCCATTCTGGACTCTATCAACAAACTGAAGTATGCAAGCAACACTGAAGTCAGTTACAAGTGTGCAGAAGGCTTTGTTCTTAACACAACAGGAACCCTGAGATGCTTGATGGGAGGTGAATGGACACCTTCTCCTTTGGAGATTGGCTGCATACCAGTCAGATGTTCAAAGCCAGACAGTATTGACAAAGGCTATGTTAGTGGGAACAACTACAGTTTTGGAGCAGTGATTGCATATAGCTGTGATAAAGGTTATTTCATTCGAGGAGAGAAGAGGAGAGTTTGTAAAGCTAATGGTGAGTGGGGCGGTGTCTTGCCAACATGCCAGCCTATATCATGTCCTAGCCCTCCTCGCCTGCTAAATGGTTTCATTCAGGTAACTACTTTTCTTTATAAGAGGGGACATCAGATTCCAATTTCTCACAAGTTGATTTAATCCTTTAGCATGTTATATTTTTCTGAACAACCCTTTAGTTAAATTAGTATTTATCCCTTTCATCTTCTCAAAACATCTAGATAGATGGATGGATATATTTCTATTAAAAAAAACTCTTAATCTGAGATCCCCTTTAAAATGTCAATGAATCCTAAGTATGTTCCATGCAGGTAAATTTTTTTATAAATCCATGGTTCTTGTTTCTCTTCATAGGGCCAAACAAGAAAACACAGCTACGTATACAGCAGCAGAGTGACCTATAGTTGCAATGACGGTTACCGTCTCACAGGCAAGCCTGAACGCTCTTGCATGGCCAATAAACAGTGGTCCAACAGCAACCCTCCTGTTTGTATCCTTCTTACCTGCCCTACTCCGCCTTATCTCAAAAACGGACGTTACCATAGCTCCACAAATGAAGTGGGCAGCAAGGTGGAATTTGTATGCAATGAAGGATATGAACTCATTGGAGATTCAGTGTGGACTTGTTTAAAATTTGGAAACTGGGACAAGACCACAACCCCAATTTGCACCCCAGTCCAGTGCCCCGAACCACCTTTGGAGGAAAACCACCTTGTTCTGCAAAGCCTGGATTCTGACTCAGGCACTGTGGAGCTTTCATGTGAGGAGGGGTATGTTCTTCATGGTGCAAGAATGCTCCATTGTACTCCATCTCAAGAGTGGAATGACTCTTTCCCTGTTTGCAAACAAGTGTTTTGTGGACCTGTCCCTGAAGTTGCCTTTGGTGACCAATCCGATATACATTCTCACTTTGGAACTCTGGTGACCTACACATGCATGGATGGCTTCACACTCCGTAAAGAAGCTTCAGTTCGCTGCCAGGCAGATGGGAACTGGAGTAAGCCTACTCCTGAATGCATTCCTGTTGAATGCCCGCAGCCTGAAGACATACCTAATGGGATCGTAGACGTTCAAGGACTAATGTATCTAAGCACTGCCGTCTACAGCTGCAAACCAGGGTACGAGCTATTAGGGAACATCACTGTGCTTTGTGGCCAAAGTGGACAGTGGATTGGAGATATACCTCTGTGTCACCCTGTAAAGTGCACTGCACCCAAGGAGATTCCAAATGGGTCTGTGAAGTACTCCAAGCTTCAGTTCAGTCAATCCGTAACATACTCCTGTCAAAGAGGGTATCGCTTACAAGGCCCAGAAACCCTCACCTGTTTGCAGAGTGGACAGTGGCACCAGGAAGCTCCTTCTTGTGTCCAGATCTACTGTTCACCTCCAAAACCAATAGACAATGGCTTTGTGGAAGGACTTGACAGGAAGTTTGGGGTGACTATCTTCTATAGCTGCTTTCCAGGTTTTCTGCTTGCTGGTAGTAATCATCTCACTTGTGAAGAAACTGGCTGGTCGAGCTCTGAGCCAAAATGCATTCCTGCCGATTGTGGTCTACCCCCACATATTGACTTTGGTGACTACTCAAAGCTTCAAGACCAACCTGCAGATGAAATCATTTCAAGTCAGCGTGTACCCATAGATAACAACTTTTTACATGGATCATTGGTTCAGTATTATTGTCATGCTGGGTATGAAATGAATGGTGGTGTTGTGTTGATGTGCAAAGAAGATGGCACATGGAATGGAACTGCCCCTGTGTGCACAATTGCACAATGTGAGGCTCCACCCAGCCTTGAACATGGAGCAGTTATGGTGACCGATAGTGCTCTTGGTAGCCTTGCAGAGTATAGTTGTAAGGAAGGTTATGAACTCAGAGGGCAGAACATCCGACAGTGTATTTCTGGGCTGCAGTGGAGTGATGATGCTCCTCGATGTTTGCCCATCTCATGCGGTAATCCTGGAGGCATTGCAAATGGTGAGGTCATAACCAAGTCTTTACATTATAAGGAAGTTATCCACTATGAGTGCCATAGTGGATTTGTTCTGGAGGGTTTTAAAAGTAGAACGTGTCAAGTTGATGGGAAATGGGACAACAGAGCCCCCTTCTGTAAAGCAGTCTCCTGTGGCCGGCCTGTTGTTTCAAAGGATGTATTGGTAAAAGGAGATGACTTTACATTTGGTAGGAGGCTGCTGTTCAGCTGCAGTCTCGGCTTCGTCTTACAGGGTGCATCTACGAGTATTTGTTTGGCCAACGGCAGCTGGAGTGAGGTTCATCCAAAGTGCTTGCCAACCAACTGTGGTCATCCTCCTGTAATTGAAAATGGCAGAGTGACAGGCACAGATTATGGATATAATGATATGGTTAGATATGCTTGTGATATTGGCTATGTTTTGACTGGGACTCCTATGTTAATATGCAGAGCTGATGGACTATGGGATGACCCTCCTCCCCGCTGTGATATAGTCACATGTGACCCACCTGAGGACATTAGCCATGGCTACTTGAATGGGTCCAGCTTTAATTTTGATGATATTGTGGAGTATATTTGCTTCCCAGGCTATGAGATTTTTGGCAGTCCAGTTTTGCGATGTGCTGCTGAGGGTGTGTGGTTGGGACAAGTTCCAGAATGTAGACCCTGTGTATGCAATCCCCCTGTTCTGAAGTATGGCTCAAGTCTCGGTCGGGACCACACTTGCGGAGCAAGCGTCTGGTTTCGATGTGATGATGGCTATAAAATTCTTGGCCCCACAGAAGCTGTGTGTGACAAGGGAGGATTATGGAGTCCAGGAGTACCAATCTGCACCCAAGGGAGGTGCTCCACCCCTCCCCCAGCAGTTCCTAATGCTGTTGTTCAAGGAAGTGCAACCTACTCCATTGACACAGTCACCTATCGCTGTAGGCCAGGCTTTCGTGTGAAAGGATTTCCCCAGCTTTCCTGTGGCAGGTTGGGAGTTTGGGAAGAACCTAAACTTAGCTGTGAGCCGGTCTCTTGCGGAGTACCTCCACTTGTTCAAAACGCCATGACTGAGGGTAGGGTGTTAACATATGGCAACAAAGCTCAATACAGGTAATTTGGTTAAAATCATTATGAAATGAAACCACATTTGTGATCGAATGCTTTCAATTTAACATATTTACCTGATGCAGGTGTAAAGACGGCTTTGAATTAGCAACCAAGACTGACTCGGTTTCTTGTCAGAGTGATGGAACTTGGTCCAAACACAGCGTCAGATGTCAACCTGCACCATGTAGTGTTCCTGCCAATTTCAGCAAAGTTGTCATCATGGGCAAACAGCTCACACCTATAGGGGGAGTAGTCATAATCTCCTGTAGACCAGGATACTATCTTGAGGGACCTGGATTGTCTGAATGTACTGTAAGTGAAAAGGTTTCACCAATTTACGATTGATTTGTTATTTTCTGTTCATGCGTTATTTTCCTTCTGTTAAATCCAGGTTTCAGGAAAATGGTCTCCACCTTTATCTTCCAAATCTTGTTTGCCTGTTACATGTGAAAAACCAGCATCAATTCTCAATGGTTTGGTTGAAGGCAAAAGTAGCTATGGAGAAAGTATAAACTACAGTTGTCTCTCTGGGTTTGAACTGAAGGTAATATTTTTTTATTAGTCAATTATCTTGGAAAAGTTGTTAGTAATAATGTGAACCGTAGAATTAGGGAAACAAATTTGCCTGCACAAAAACAAACGTGTTTAGGGTTGATACTTGTCCGTTATTTATGTAGTTGAATTTCTTCTTCTCAAGGGTCAGTCTGTTCGTACTTGTCAAGGTGATACAACCTGGAGTGGAACTCAGCCACTGTGTGTTGGTGAGTTTCTAAATGGACATTTTAATTGGTTTTTAAATATATAACATGTTGTAAAGTATTTCAAGGGTTCATTAAGCCATTCATTTAAAAGTTTAAAGACTTGATCTAATCTTTCCTTTTAATTTTTTTGTATTTTTATTTTAGCGGTTTCCTGCGGTCCAGCACCAGAGGTTCCTCGTGCAGTTACATTGTCCAGTGGCCAGACATACCAAAGTACAGTGACTTATATTTGCTATTCAGGCCTGAGGCTGGTCGGTTCCCAGAACATCACTTGTCAAGCGAACGGAATGTGGAGCTCATCTCCACCAGTGTGTGAATGTAAGTTTAAAGTAATGCACTAAAAGATTTTTTCATCACTGTGAGTTCCGTTCCTTGATGCTAGTCAGCACACGAAGAAAAACAGTAAAACCTTGGAGTTTTTGGAAACGATGGAGTTGTGCAATTAAGTGATTGGAACTGTCACAGCATTACACAGGAAAAAAGGGAGATTGTGGTTATTTCATAACCATTTGTTTTTCATAAAAGAAAAAGCAGAAAGAATATTTGGGGGGAAGGTGGGTCCTGGAGGCTCCTGAAAATTTTCAGGTTAAATGCTTTCATTTGGGACAGTTTAAATAAAAAAAATGGTGTTAATGTATCTTGGTAAACCACTGTAATATATGTGACAAAACACTTTTTCATGAGTTTAAACAGAAAACTCTTTTTCAAACCATTGTTAAAAGTATACTGTTATGTCTGGCTATTTATTTATTTGTGTACATACCTACATTCTTGGCCTTTGTTAGTTGGTAGATATTAAAAACAAGTAAAAACAATGGAAGTAAAACACATGTCCTGTTGTAAAGTCCTTGTTGTTCTCTCTTTTAAATTCGTCATATAGCTTTTATTAATTAAAATAAAACCATTTTGTTTTAAATTAACAGACATCAACTCAGTTCCAAGCGGCTGCGACAAGATAAAGGAGTTACTAAATGGAAAGGTGCAGGAGCATAACTTGACCACCGGGCGTGCTCTCGAGTTTCACTGTAACAAAGGCTACACCCTGCAAGGAGAGGCTCTCATCATGTGCGTGGGGAATGACTCCTGGAGTTCATCAACCCCCATCTGTTTACGTAGGTCTAATAAAAGATAACTATTACCATTTCCCCCTAAAACACTAAAATTGCTTACCTTTTACATCAATTACTCATCAATTCATCGATGTTTTATTGACTTTTCTTTCAAAGCCAGATATGTTGTTTTGAGAGAGAATGTATTCAGAAGTTTTACAACCAGTGTAAGACAGAAGAGCAGAAATTGAATAAATTGTTTAATTTTAGCTTTCCTTATAATTTAACTTTTTATTTACTCTTTTCAGCTGATTATTGTATCAGATAGAATATCTACGATATAGTTAATGGATTCAATTTTATCCTTAAACAGCCAATTCATGCTCTCCTCCTCCTGGCTGGACTCTAGACGGTCTAAACTCTACTCTGGCGGTTTTCCTGGTTGGTCAGTCAGTACCAATCAATTGTCCTAAAGGTCAACGGGTCAAAGGTAACCTGGGAAAAAGCGTCGCCTCATTAACTTGCAGAACTGATCAGACCTGGACCCCGATCAGTGCTGTGTGTGAGAGTGAGTACAAGCATCCATTAATCCAGAGTCTTTACTGATGTATTTCATATCATAAAAGCATAAGCATTTTAAATATAAGATTCGTTTCTTGCTGCTGCATCTCTAAATAGCTTTTGAAAAAACCTATAGATATGCCACATACTAAATTGAAAATCTAAAAAGGAATAATTAAGCCTCAATTCAATGTTCGTTCGAAAAGTAGAATGGCAAAATATCTGTGTTTTATAATTGCCTTACATTTTCACATTTAATGTCAGTTTATCTAAACGAGATCTAGCTCATGCAAATGGAAAATAGCCAACTTTACTGCATTTTAGTTTTAGCTATCATGAGATTTTGGATGCTACATTTATTATGATTAAATTAATAGACAATATGCAAAAAATAAATCACAAATGCAAAAAGATTTGCCTTTTTGGGGTGCATTTAAGCAAAAATGCAGGCACTTTTCATTCCAGTCAGTTATACATAAAAACAATAATATGTTAAATTCAGAAGAAAAAATTTTATGAACTCAACATACACGGACCTTAAAAATACTTTTAGATATTTTTTATTATGATAAGTTGATTAATAAAAAATATAGAATTTAAAATTACATGGTTAAATTAAAGCGTCACGGTGGCGCAGTGGGTAGCACGGTCGTCTCACAGCAAGAAGGTCGCTGGTTCGAGCCTCGGCTGGGTCGGTTGGCATTTCTGTGTGGAGTTTGCATGTTCTCCCCGTGATCGCGTGGGTTTACTCCGGGTGCTCCGGTTTCCCCACAAGTCCAAAGACATGCAGTATAAGTGAATTGAGTAAGAATAATTGTCCATAGTGTGAATGAGTGTGTGTGTGTGAATGTTTCCCAGCGATGGGTTGCGGCTGGAAGGGCATCCGCTGCGTAAAACACATGCCAGAGAGTTGGTGGTTCATTCCGCTGTGGCGACCCCGAAAGGGAAGAAAGCTGACATGAAGATGAATGAATGGTTAAATTAATTAATTAAATCTACCAAGATGAATCTAAATCCAATACACTGCAGCTTGTTATGTTCGACATTTTAAAAAGATGTTATTTTGATACGGGATGTTTTCATTTTTTTTTTGCATTTTGATTGCATGCTGACTGTTAAATACTTGCTCTTTCTCAAGAGTATTTTCTATCTGTTTCCTCTCTCTATGATGCCAAATAAGTCTCTTTAAAGTTGCGTATGTGAGATGAATTTGAGGTATTTTTTGATCGCAGTTTGGATGTTATTTGACCTTGTTTCTTTCAGTTAAAATATGTTTAATTTCACTTACTGTTTATATCTTAACAATCTTTGTTGTGTTTTGATTCTGAAAATAAATGACAACAAAACTATATCTGACTTACCACTTTGCTGTCATGTGAAGTGGCTTGTTTCCAGGTTTTCCTAAGAGTTCCCAAATCGTTTTTCTAAGGCATTCGAGACAGTTCACAAAAGCTGTCTTTAGATTTTTTTTCACTGGACTTCTCACACTGTCTGGGAAAAGGACCTTCTAACCTACGGTTTGGTTCATTTGAATCATACACAGGGATGTCCTGCGGCCTGCCGATGCACGTGCCAAATGCGGTAGTCCGTGGGCCAATGTTCCAGTTTGGAGATATGGTGGTCTACTCATGTTATGCAGGCTACACTATGGAAGGGTCTAGCAGAAGTGTGTGCTTGGAGAATGGCACTTGGACCAGTCCTCCTACCTGCAAAGGTAGCCCAAGAAAATCCATCATTGGAGTCCTGGTTTCAGCCTTTTGCTTTCTGTTTCATGCAGAGTCCTATTTTGCACATAAAAAACACAAGCAGTGAACACTGGCAGTGGTGTCGTTTCAACTAATGGCTGCTAGTTGACTTGAAAACAACCGGTGCACTTGATAAGCTATTAATTTCAAATGTGGGAAAATGTGGACAACTGCTCATCAATAAAGTAATATAAACATCTATCCATGTGGTAGAAGATCTTAATGTTTAAAAATCTTGACAATCTCACAGCTTGTCCGCATTTAGCCCAAAATTGTGTATATCTTCTCTAAGGCATGTGGGCTATTCTGAAATAAAAGTCACTTTTGGTATGTTGGTTCATCGTTGCACCAGCCCGGGTAGAGGCCTCTTATCTTCTCTTGCTCAACTCTTTTAATCTTGCATGTCTTTGCTGTTTTTGGCAATCCTCAGGGATAATGTCCAGTTTTACTACTATGGTTTAGGTTGAGATCATTTGAGTTTTTTCTGTGTTTTATTTTCAGCTGTTTGTTGGCGACAGTGTCAGAATGGAGGTGTGTGCCATAAACCGAATATTTGCTCCTGTCCAGAAGGATGGATGGGTCCACTCTGCGAGGAACGTGAGTACAAACACACACAGTAAATGCAGAGTACACTTAACTTTAGAGTTATAAAATTAGCAAGCAATCTACAGATGATTTCAATCCTTCTTGTAACCACTTCTCTTTCGATTTGACAATTAAATGCAAAACTCCTGGCAAATTTTTCTGGCTAATTCAATGTAACTAAGATTGTGAAATAACATAACTGTTTTAAAAGAAGAATAATTGTGAAATCAGTCAAGATACAATTTACCAAGGGGAGACAGGAAGTGACTTGAGAGAATGACCAAATAATGATACACACAGGAAGACAGAACATGTAAAAAAAAACACTTTAAAGGATCACAGAAGACATTGAAATCAAACAATGATTATAGAAAAAACTGAAATCAAGGCAGGATAACAAAAAACTATAACACATTAAAGGTGTGAGAGTGTTAACCTGGCACATGAAGGTTTAAGTTGAGCAGTACAGGGCTGCAGCTCTCCATGAATTGATATTTTAGGAGAATTGAACTGAAGTGTGTAATTTTTCCACAGCCATCTGCATCCTTCCTTGTCTCAACGGAGGCCGCTGCATAGCTCCGTACCAGTGTGAATGCCCTGCAGGATGGACGGGTGCACGCTGCCATACTGGTATGTGAAGCTTCAGATATTACACATTTTGTTTTGTTACATGAGCAAATCTTTGTTTTGAACCTTTGATGATTAAATTATAATAGTTTGTTATTTTGATCAGTCACTGGTTTGATCATCAGAGTTTAAGACGGCATGAGTAATGAAACACGCCCTCTCATCTTTCAACAACTATGGTACCTTAATCAAGGTACCAATTTCCTGACTCTCCAAGCTGCCGAGTCATAGATGATCATTGCTCTGGGAGTATGTTCCCTGTGTTTTTATTTTGCTGTGGGAGCGCTCTGGGATGAGTTAAATACAGAGCACAAATTCATTGTGTGGATCACTCCATATCTCCCCTTTGCTTTTTATTAAAAAGGATATTCCATGAGTGACTATTGTTTCCTTCCTAAATGGTACTACAACAACTGTATTTATGTTTATCCTTCAATTGTCATGGAAATATTAATACTCATGAGACATGATTTATGAACTTAATCGCAAACAGCAATTAATTACTTATTCCAAACACGAATTAAGCTCATACCTTGATATCAATGAAGGGGTAACCTCTTGAGATTCCCTTCAGTATAAATCCCGCCCCTCTACATCACTTCCTGTTCCATTCCAAGTAAACATAGGCTCATACAAACTCAATCTTATTGGATAATTAATTACAATGATTACACATTCTACAACACATGAAAACTAATTGGAGTCTACGTGAGGTTGTAGATAACTGACCAGGATTGTTGAATTTTCAATGGACAGCGACAGCTAATGTACTTTAGTAGTGTTTTGGTATCTAAGATGTTTGTGCTTGGAAATTAAGTGGAGTGATTGTAGAAACACGGACCGCATGGTGGGATAGCGGCTGTGAACGGTTCTCACAGGGTCATCCTCTACCAGGCATGTTCCCAGGCAACACCGGTGACAATAGACCACTAACTGATCCCTGGAGCTCAAGCTAAAAAACAAACACAATTATTTAAAAAGCAAAGGGCAAATGACTTGCGAGTTCTGAGAGTACGGCCTTTATCTCAATACTACGTGAATATTGTTAAAATGGATGCGAAAACTCCAGCGAATGGCTTTTAATGTTTATATGCTGCTGTGCCATACCATGCAAACTAACTAAAAGTGGACTCGTTCATTAAAGCACTTTGACAGCTTAAGCAGTTTAAGAAAGATTGTGTTCAGATTGAATTAAATGCTACTTGAAATTGTTGTTTATATTTTATGACATAAATACCTGTTTGTGAGCAGTTGTTGCACCTGGTCCTTATTATGCTCATGTTTGCCTAATTTCCTCATTAGTTACCTTATTTATTCTCTCTCTTTTCTTTTCATGTTACTGATGAATCTTGGTTATCTTGTTTGTGAGCCTAAAGTGTTCCGCTTCCATGCTACTTCACCCTGAAGACAGTGACTGCTGTAGTTCTCCTCAAATAAAGAAGTCTGAACTCACTGCGCTTGGGTCCGCGTCTGTTACAGCCTAACAGCAGTGTTGTGCATGTTCCTTGGAAACTGTAAAATATAGCACACTACTTATTACTGTAATTCAAAAGTAATCCCTTACACTTCAAGATTACTCTCTTAAAATGTAATCGATTACTTGACTATTACTTTTAAGTTTGATTAACAAATCAATACATAATTGCATTACATGCTAATGGTTTTTCCATATGCAAAAAGGGTGTATAGTATAGCATAATGGCTAACAACAAATACAAAATAAATGTATATAAAAGCATTAAAATGAATGATGCCCAGATTATTATTTGGTCCAAGAGTCAATATTTATTTTTGGTTTTAAACGAATATTTATAAATTGCAATGGAATAACACAATTACACTTTTATAGTTTTCTTTTCTTTTTATTATGGTTGACTGAAAGTAAATACATTTCATAATGTAATACATACATGTTTCTTTGTCTTTTCTCTCTCCACATCTGTAGTCTCTTTCTTCACATTTAGCAGTGTTCAAAGACTTTTTTTACATTGCTGGTGCTTGGGAAGTTATTTAGGATTGGTATATATTCCTCTGCTTGTGAGCTGTTCATTCAAATGTATTCTAGCACTTAAATTAATCCTAGTTAGAATTGGTGCCAATCATCTGCTCAATTTAGAGAAATCAATCCAATTGTTTTTATATAATGCTTTCCAAGCTTCACATGGATTAAGGGTTTTGGATAATTCTATGGGGTAGAAATAGAACTACCTTATACTGCTACCTTATGGATTGTAAAGTTCCTTCCAAGATCAGGAAGTACAATTACCCCTGATCAGACAATGGTGGAAAGTGTAATATTATGACGATAGTGTTGATTTAAACCAGTAAGAACTAACTTATTATAAAAAAAAGATTTTAACAAATTTTGTGATGAACATAAAGCAACCAATTCACTTTTATTCATATTTTTTTATTGATTTTATGGAAATGCTATGGTAGCCCCTGGACAAGTCACCGGTCCGTCACTCTGGGATTCAGTTGTTGTTGATTTGATTTTTCATAAGGTTTATTTGTCTAAAAAAATTGTTCTGGTTGTAGAAATTCTGTATTTATAGAAGAAAAAACTTTGAACGTCTTCATGTTATTGCGATCCATTATTGAAAAAAAGCCTAAAACAACATTGATATATAGACATTGTAGTAGCAATAACTTGAATTTTGTTCAATTATTGTTTTCTAATGAATTATAATGATGTTATTTCATTTAATCACATGTACATAGGTGAAGTTATGTCAGGCCATTAAACAAAGCTTAACAAAGCATCTCAGTTGAAGCAGCGTATATCTTGTATTGTACTGGATTTCATGTTTACCTATAAGCACAAATCAAGTCGTACTCTGAGCCTTTACTCACAAAAACCAGAGCATGCATTTTATAGACATTTTATCTGGAGCCAGCACACCTTCTAACAGGAAAAAATTGGATGTCGCTATAATAGACATTGTTTCTGAATTTTATATTTTTGATTTTATGATTGTATAGTTGATAAAGGTTTTAAATGTACCAACTAATTTTGATGTAGGTAAACAGAAAATAGAGACTGAAATGAGAATTAGGGTTAATGAGAGTGTTTTGTTTGTTTTTGTAGCTGTGTGTTCCATGCCCTGTTTGAATGGAGGCAGATGTATTCGACCCAACAGGTGTTACTGCAGTCAAGGATGGGGAGGATACGACTGCTCAAGGTAAGGCACTAATAATTTCATTTATAACAAACTACAGTTTGTAGAAGCAAATTCTCTCCATTTCTCTGGAGTTTGTTGACTTAATGATTCATGTCAGCACATTTACCTCCTTTAACAGACTGTATTATGTTTGAAGTAGTATGAGTATGGTATTGATTGATTACTGAAGATGATTCAAGATGTTTTCACAAAAACTTAAATTAGTCCAGAACACAGCAGCTCGCATGATAATCTCACCAGTTCTGAGATCTCTCAACTTCACTGGTTCTGGTCCCGTACCAACCCAATTCAAAAGTATTACATACAGAGCTCTCATAGGGGTGCAACCACCTATCTAACCTAGTTGCTCTCAGTTCACTCTCACACATGTTCTCTTTGATCAAATTCCTCTAAGGTAAGAAAAAAACCTGTCCATACGAAAATGCTAAAAGGCTCCTAAAATGCAGTAAAGAGCAAGTCATCCAAGTAGAGGACAGCAGAATCCTCAATCATGAAGTTATTTCGACCAATCAGAACTGGGTCTCAGGCCTGGGTCGCTTTACTGGACCCAGGGCCCCCTCGCTGACTAATTGCCCTGTACGACTCATTACGCACGCCTATTACACTTGCAATAATGGACTAATTATGAATAAATATGAAACTATTCTGATCTACCTTATCTATTTTGATAATTAATTTTAAATTCACTATTAAAACCTTTCAAAATAGAAGTTTTCTACTATAAAGTTTGAAATTTTAACAAGGTTTTGTGACCAACCAAAGAGAGAGAGTGGGAAAGGGAATATGAGAGAGAGAGAGAGAGAGAGAAAGAGAGAGAGAGAGAGAGAGAGAGAGAGAGAGAGAGAAGGAGCTTGGTTTAGGTTTGTATATTTTTTTGCATCTGAGTTATTGCTTAAATTAAACACATATTTCCTGGTACTCTGCTGTATGTTCCAGTTGATTATTAATTTGGTAGAGGCTTTAGTGCAACTGAAAATACCTCACACAATTCACAAAAATATTTAGCACGTATTTCAGTAATGCGATCTGTAACTTGCTTGAGATGTATTGATCTGATGGCTTTTACAGGAAGTCTTTGACGTCATTTGGCTTGATTTTCTGGTTTCCTCAGCTGTTTATATTTATTAGCCTACATTGCAGTTTAGGTGAATATTACACAGAACATTCCATTGAACTAAAAAGAGGTCATGAACTAAAACAAAACCAAAATGAACTGACTTCTAGAATTTCATTAACTTCCAGGGAAATTCAAGTTTAGACATACAAAGATGTTTCTTTCTGTCAATGAGGTACATTTGAAACCAGTTTATTAAGAATTTTTAACATACAAAATTTTAAGGAAGGATGTTAAATAGCATTTTACGTTAAATAAATTAGGACTTCAGGAGGAGCCAAAATGACAAACAAAACAAACTACAAAATAAACTAGATTTTAAAGTTTGAGACAGCTGATTTGAAGCAGCATAAAAAGAGTTTTAACCGTTTAAACGGTAAAATACATTAAGAGGCACAAATCACCATTTTATCAGCAAGAGATATAATTTGTGAAAATAGTATATATGGTAATCAGTCTAGTTGCTATTGAAGGGTCAGGGACATCACGAAATGTTCCCCCAACTAACTCCCTTGTCTTAACTAAGATACAGGTCTTTGAATATGGTTGCTAGGGGAAGCTGTCATTTATATGAAAGAATAATTTACATACAACGTTTCCCTGGTCAATATGA
The DNA here is from genome assembly GCA_900490495.1 of Danionella dracula. Taxonomy (NCBI): domain Eukaryota; kingdom Metazoa; phylum Chordata; class Actinopteri; order Cypriniformes; family Danionidae; genus Danionella; species Danionella dracula. Next base: position 3,409,591 of record UELW01000267.1, on the reverse strand, counting down.
GTTATATTAACCAACCACAATGTCTTAACTATTTCCCTAAGATAAATTATAGATGTGAATTTAGTTGCTAAAGGAACAGTCTGGCCGCCATGGAGTGTTTAGGGATTACAAATAATGTTCCTCTAGTCAATATGAGCTATTTAAACAAACTTTTTTAATTAAACAACAAACTAACTAATTTCCTAAGCTGATACAGACCTGCGAATATGGTTGCTAGGGTGAACAGTCTGGTTGCAATGGAATGTTCAGGGACTACATATAATGTCTCCAACCACAATGTCTTAACTAATTTTCCACTCTGTGAAACAGAGCTGCAAATATGGTTGCAAAGATAAACAAGGTTACGTTGCTATGGAAGTTAATATGGCATTATTAATACTTCTACTTCCTTGCTTCTATGAGTAACATAAGACAATCCCCGTGTCTCTAGATGGTTGTGTTAAAAATATTTTGAGACCCAATCGCCATTCATTTTCATTGGCAATTATAAATCATTGGTCATCTTTGTCCCTCTTTAAGAGCAAGGTTTCAAATAAAAATATGTAGGTTAGTTAACTGCTGTGGGCTACAATAACCAACAAAACAGATCAATATAGAACAAAGTATCCTAACGGGCAACAAATGAAAATAGCAACTTTCTTAAATTTCAACCCAAATATTACAATCCTTCAGAAGAAATAATTAAACCAACCACCCCTATATACCAAACAAAAAATTAAGATGAAATCATTATCATAAATGGCATTTTATTATAAAAAAAATCAATTTTAACAGAATACTTTGTCTAAATTAAACAACAAGGCTAAGTTAACAAACTAAACTAAAAGGAAGCTGAACATCGTCATAGCGGTGTTGTTTTGACAGAGATAGCGCTGTGAACTCTTCACCAGAGTATAGATGCTGAGAGCAGAAAGGCTACAGAACCTACTGTCCTCAGAAACCACCTGGCAGAAACATGATCGTGTACTGGAAGATTACCTTTGTGTTCACTCTCGCCTGTTACTGAGGGTTTGAAAAGGCACAAGGATGCTTCTGTCTGTTCTAAAGTCTTTATTCTTCAGTTTTGGGGTCTAACACTAGAAGAAAAACTCTAAGACTCTATTAATATTAAGTTAATCAGAGGAGCCATACACTGATTTACACTAAAGACTAATTCAATACTCCTACAGAAACCAAACAGGTGTTAACCTTTGTAGGGTATTCCCATTTTAAAAGCAATTAAAAATCTATATTTTACTCCATAACACATTAACATAAATGACTTATCTCAAATTCAAACAATATAGAGAACATATCTTGAATTATTGCAACCAGTCCCTACTAGAAAAGAATATACACTTATATATAAAAATTAGAAACGGGTCAATTTGACCCCAAGGCCACACAAGGGTTAAAAGATCCTTAAAAAAGCATTTTGTTCCTTAAAAGACATTAAAACCTGTAAAAAATATATAATTACTGTATATGTGCTTAAAACAAAGTTTTTTTTAACTTTTAAACAGTAAATTACTGTTAAATTCATGCCGTTATCAGGCACTTCAGTCAGAAACTCAGATCTGAAATCTGTCTAGATAGTGATCACTTCATTCACCCAACTTCTTTACAAACTTCTATTTGTCCTAGCAAGGGTTGCATTTATCTCCTTGTCCCACTCCACCTCACACCAGAGCCAGTGGCATACGCTGCATATGCTGCAACCAAATGATGGCATGATTGGTAGATTGCGTGTGATTCATGACTCTTTTTGCACTTTTAAACTGCATTGATGTTTCATTTTTGTCTTTCAGAAAAAGAAAATCTGCATATTTTCATTTTTAACATGTCACACCTCAAAAGGCCCCGTCCGAATTGTGTTTGAACGAGCTGGTTTTATGTAAGAAAATGCACCGCAACACATTTTTTCTGAAAGACCCCAGAGTTTTTTGTAAATTAAAGCTGTATTTTTTCATGTAGAAAATGAAACAGTATTAAACATATGCTGCTGCTATATACATGAACTTGTACGATGTGTAAAAATATTGATGTGATTGTCTAGTGTACTTGTACATAAGCCTTATTTCATCTTTTTATTAAAACAGAAAACTTGGTGAGCTCTAACTGTAATTCTTTTTGTTTATTTTGGTTGTTTTAAATCCACACACACACACAAAAACAACACAGAAAATATAACAGAGACAGATCTGATAAGAGGCTAAAAAATTTATTTTTCCGAGTCTGATGAAAGTGTTAGTTACTGCTCAAAATCTCAAATAAACCAGGTTAAAATGAGAATTTGGGGTGAGAATTGTATTTCTATTCTCAATTTCGGTTTAAGATTTTGACATTTTCTTTATCTATGCATCTCAATCTTCTCCTTCAGCTTTGCATCGTTAGATCCAGAAAACTCGTCAATCTGCAGAACAGGACAGGTTTCATTAAACAAGTGTAATAATTAAAAAAAATAACAACAGAGGAATGGTGTTTCACCTTTTTTGAGTTCTTGTAGAAATGGAATGTTGGCATACATTTGACATCACAGAAAACAGCCACATCCTAGAAAGAGAGAGAGAGAGAGAGAGAGAGAGAGAGAGAGAGAGAGAGAGAGAGAGAGAGAGAGAGATTTGAGCCTGCTGCTTGATGATAAAATCTTTAATAGCATCCTTTCATTTTCATTCCCCACTCAGCGCTGTTTTGAAGAGAGCCACAGCTGTAATAATGACCACTGGGCCTGGCTATCAAAATTAAAAAGAGCCCTAAAGAATTATATGTTTCATTTTATGCTTAACTGATATTTTGACGCAATATTCGGTCACACAAAAGTCTGTCTTAAGGGATATGTGGATTGTTATACAAAGTTTCAAACAGATTGAGACGTCAGGAAAGAAGGATGACATTTCAACATAGAAAGAGAATTCAGCTTTGAAATTCACACAAATCCTCCTATCTGTTTTACATTGTACATTTTGTGGATGTTAGTTACCATAACAACAACAAATACAGATAATTACACAACATCCAATATCCTGTCCTCACGCTATCCTGTGAATCAAATAAAATCCTATCAGCGAGCGGATCAGGGCAGAAGCAAGCTGCTGAAGAGAGCCCTTGGATGTTGTTAAAGGGGACATCGGATGCCAATTTCACACAGGCTGATATGATTCTTCTAGGTATTTATGAAAAGTTGATAATAAATAAATAATAAAAACAAAAAAATATTAATATATTTAATAGATATTAAAATACTATTTTGTAATTACTATTTCTGCCCTATCCTGCCTCTGATTGGCAAACGATCGACGGTCAGCTAATCATCACGTTCTTCCGGTGATACCATGTTAACAGACACCGGATGAGTCCCGCTCCTGCCATGAACGCGCACGCACACACTCAAGCCAAAGAGAGGTGCTCTGCTTGAGAGACGCGCTCGCATTAAAACCACTTAAGTGTTCTCAAAAATAGGCTGCTCTAGAAACACATATTTCATGAACAGTAGCAGTAACGGCGTTGTAACAGAGAAAACAGTAATTGGTTTAATTACTCGTTACTAAGTATTTTTAGCTGTTTATATTGAGCGCAATTATTGCCATCACTGCTTACACTCTGCATCCACACATACACAAAAACAGTGTTTCACCGTATCTGGGTATTTTTAAAAACATCAGCTTTTTGAAAAAGCCGGTTACATATTTGTCATGTAGACAGCAAAACTGTACATTTTGGGTTTGCCATTGATGCAGCTGCTTTTACTCTCCTCACAAAACCCCAACACTAATGGTGGACATAGTGTGCGTTTGCATTGTAGTTTACTGTGCTAAAGCATACTTCCTGAATTGTGCAGGAGTACAGTCACACTTAACTACACTTAACATATTTAATAATATATTTAATCACAGAAGTCCCAAACTGCAACATTATATAGCTCACACGAAGTAAGAAAAAATACTCTGGTACGTAGGGACATGGCCTGAGTTTCAGCCCCATTTCATTCACAATACAGAAAACTGGACCTCATCTGTTGGTGTGTTGTTTTTCTCGGATGTAGTCTATTTAGAGCTCCAAGGAGGAGAGAACCCTCTATTTAAACCTTGACCTCTACGGTGTTAGTTATGAAAAGTTCAATCTGCCCCCGGGCCACTCACTTGCTCCTCACTTGAACCTCAGATGCCTATTTTTAAGAAAAGTCTGTTAAATAGGTGTCTTCAAACACCTTATTTTCATCTGAGGTTGTTGACTGCTTTTCAACTGCCCCAGATGTCTGTGTTGGTAGTAAAGTCAAATCGAGGGACTATTCACATGTATAGTCTGAATCCCTGTAAATGTCTGCTTTGCTCATTTGCCTGTTTGCAAGGATTTGCCCAAGAAAAAAGGTAACGATAGACAAACCTGTGCATCATCCACATCAACCTTCAGAAACACCACATTTTTGTTGTCGCCATCTTCAGACATCCTCTGTGGAGGGAAAGGAAAAAACCATTAAAGCGCAGCACAAAGCATGCAATCAAAGCGCCTCCTTTGAACTGTACAATTCTACGGCTTCTGTTTCATCAGTTAAATTAGCATACGCTCTCTTTTATATTCAAAACCCTGCACCAATCCATCTGTAAGAGCACAGAGAAAGCTATTTTACAATGGCTTACGTGTGGCATGGGTGTTTTGGTTGGTTGTGCTTGCAAAAAGTGACAACTTATTTAATTAAAAAGAAACCAGTTTAAAAGCAAGAGTACATTTTGTATGTTAAATTATTCATGAAAAATATTAATTTTGCCGCTGTAAATGGTCTATAAGGGTTGATCACTGACCTAAAGTTGAGGCCCAGTTGTTGATGAGACTCCATCATCAAATAAAGGTAATAGGCACCAGTTTGGTGCTACAATCCACACAGGAAGCCAAAAAGCAGCCATTTTTGCCTCTCAAAATGCCATTTGTAATCTTCATCTAATAACCGGCCTAAACAGGATATGTCATTTCTCTTAAAAGAGGCAGAATTGAGAAGTCAGAACCACCTAGGAACCACCCCACGAGGAACTGTAGTCTCAACCACTCACACAAGCTGAAAGCATCTAGACCGAAGATGAGATAAACAAAAGACAAAAGGGATCAACTTTTGTGTTCTAATTTAAGCAATGACTTTTATAGAATGTATTACACTTTATGACAAGTTGATGTCATTTAATCTATAAATGAGGCATAATTATTGAAATTGTAATTGATAGACTATATGAAGCTTTGAAAAATATCCTAAATTTAACAGGCATGTCATCCAATCAGCGCCAAGTTTTTGGTTCTCAAATGGTTCTCAATCCCTTTGCGATTGGTCGAAATGCTGTGTTTTCTGGATTGTTAATGTGTTTTTGAATTTGTCTTTGTGTTTGCTGACTTCTTTTTTTGCTTTCATATAGTGTTTTGCACCTCTCGGGTACCTTTAGCTCATATCCCGCCATCATGCTATAGCTCTATACAAACATTTCTGAGGTTGCGCAGGTGCTCTAATTATATGGGTTTGGTAGAAACTGCGCTACACTGTGGACAACACAAATATGACACCTCTCAAAAAATTTTTTTTAGGTGTTTGCAGTACTCATTTTGGCCACAATCTTACATACTGTACTTTTAAGACTTTAAATGTTTCGTTTTTTTAACTGACTGACTGAATAATTTTTTTTATTTATAGACTATTTACTGAAACTATACACAAATTATTAGAAAACAACCTACAAAATGAATATATATTCAATGAATTAGCCTAAAAAAAGATGTTAAACTCGCTGTACCCATTCACTCTCAGATCTGTGTACTAGCACATTTGGTTCAGAGAATGGCTGATTTTTGCAAGAGTGAAAAATATCTTTTTCTTCCTGAAGGTTCCTGCAGAGGTGGGCTAGGAAACGGTTAACCTTTATGTTCTCAGGAACAGATCAGCAGTTACAGTGTGAACACAAATCTATGTGGGATTGGTGGATGGGAGGATACTCTGCTTGGGTACAGAGTGACAGAATCATTCCCAGTGTTTTGTTGTTTTCTTTGGTGTATTCTTCTAAACACCTGACAGGCAGTTGTACTGACTATTGAAAAATTCTACTATATGATGGGTTAATGTTCGGTGATTTATTATCCCATCACTGCATCATCTCCACTGAATAATTCATCTGCCAACGCTGCTTTGTTTCATCACCCTCTCCTCCCTTCATCAGGATGCATCTGGTCTACATTCAGTGAATGATTCATCTTTGATTCTTGCAAGAAGCTTTCACAGGAGTTGCCCTGACGACGCCCCACAGCTACAGAACCCTTATTAGCATAATAAACCAGAGCAGGGCAGTTCCAGATATCTCTAAATTTCGTAAGCACCGATGACATGTTCAGGATGTACGCCCAATGTGAGCTGGGGATCAGAGTCTTGATCCCTAAACAGTACTTTGTACAGAAACAAAAATGCATCGATATTTAACATGTCCTCACTTTAAAGATGGGGGCGATGTTCTGGCACGGCCCGCACCACGTAGCCGTAAAGTCCACCACCACCAACTTGTTCCCAGCGCTTTTCAGAGCGTTGTCGAAGGCCGCCTGCAGACACAAGGTATAGAAAAGTTGATTCCAGTGTTGACCTCAAATGTAACATTTTGAATGTTTTGTGGAAATATTTTAAAAGGTATCGAATATTTTAGTAATCAGATATTCTACTTAAAATGTAATTGATCAACTGAGTAATCGGATAAAACATGTGTGACGTCACACACCACTTCTGAGGCCTGCCTCTTCACCACCTATAGACATTCAAAGATAGAAGGTGCTGAAACTTTGATTATTATTACATCACAAACTATTGAAATCTGTTTAAATCAATAATGTGCCAGTCCAGCGGAGCTGATTTTTGTTGATGTAACAAAAAATTGGCATACAGCTTAAATCATTTGGTCGCTTAAAGAATCCAAGTTGAGCAAATCTGTGAATGAGCTTTTGAGAGTTCTGATGGACACCTCGCACACCAGGAAGCATGTTTTTAAAAATACCAAGCTCTTGAATATAAATCATTCCAATGATAGCAATGCTCACTCAAATGATTTCACATAAACAAAAAAGAAAAAATACATTGCCTTAAAGTTCAGTGACACTAGGAAGAAATGTGAAGAATCTTAATCTGATTGAGTACGATGACTCTTATTTAACCAGCAAATGTCTGTATTCCTCTACAACATAGCAAAAATCATAAAAGTCCATGTAAATATCTACGACATACGGTTGTTAAGTTTCCTGTTTTGTCCCGGAAACTATTGTATTTTACCTCAATCACACACAGGTGTCTCGACCACACACAGCAATAATAGATAGCAAATAGATAAAAAAATTGATAATAGATAAAAAAAAAAAAAACAGAATGTAAACAGTTAATAAGTACAGGATTGCTTATTCCACTTTACATTGTTGTGGGTTCTTTTTCTAGAGATGCATTTGCTTCAAACAAAACATTTTTGTATTGTTTTATCATTTAGCTGCAAAATTGTTATGAAATTAACTTGTTTAACGATTAGTTCTATGCTAGAATTTATCTGATGGTCCCTGGAAAAGTTCTCTACAACAAGAAAAAAAGGTAAAAGAAGAACAAATTGGTTTGATGTTGATAGGTTTTTTTGTTATTATTCCAGGCTAGAGGGGAAAACGATGTTTATAAAGAAAAGTATTAAATATAAAAAAACTATTTATTTTTCAAAAAAGGTTTGTCATAGTTTATCATCAGTTGTACAGATTATTTAAAAAGTGTATGTGTGTGTAACCTGTGTGTTTTTTGTTATTTAAAGGTGGGCACATAATAAACCTTTTAGAAAACTCAGTGTTCAATTTTTACATAATCCAAATACCATTTTTACACATTTTATAAAAAAAACCTTATTAAAATGGTAAATAAATGCCTTATTTTTAAACCCAAAACCTGATGGGTTATTATAAACTAACAGTGATTATTGGACCAGCATTAAAAAGAAATGTAAAGCATAAAAAGTTTATCATAAATATTTTTATAAAATATGATTCTTATACCCCATCTATCGGTCTCTATGTTGACAGATATGTCTGATGACGAAGTAAAATTATGCAATAAATTTCAATTTTTAGTCCTTTTTCTTCTTAAAACTGACACTGGCAACACTGGGACTTTCTCACCGACGTGTTAATTTCTGTTTTAAAAAGTATTTATTGTTTTCTCCAAGTATTAATAGCCAAGTATTTGTCTGTATTTAGAATTTTGTTCTATCTGTCAAAATTGAGCCTGTTAAGAACCTGCCTTAAAAATGTTGCATTTTTATCCTACCCTTATATTTATAGAAATTATCGAGTAAAAACCTACTTTAAACCCAAACAAAAAAACTTGTCTCAGTAATATGCTAGAGGTTTATGGATCTTGCTATGAATATTAGAGTTGTGTTCTTACCTTATCTTCAATAACGACGAGCATTTTGATGTTGGTTGAAAGGGAACTGACTGTGAGAGTCTCTTCAGGGAGCTCCTGTCTTTGACTGACAGTTGCGAGGCGTGTCTGTATATGAACGCTGCTCGAAGCCCCGCCCACAGCCAGGTTAAGCCCCGCCCCAAACACCCACAACCAAACATCAGTCGTAAATGAGTCACTGTTAGCTCGCGTTATCAACAGCTTAGTGGGGAGAAAATCCCTACATTTCACCGATTTGTCTGGGAAAGCTGTTTATTTACCCTCCAAACGAAACACAGCTCTAGTTTAATTCGAGCAAGTCATGATGACTCGACATTTTTGCGGGTCTGCTATTTGAGTGATGACATCATGAGTAGTCATCCGGAATCAAGTTTGTCTGCCCTGAGATCACAGTAATTCCCATCAGTGGAATTATTAATCATTAGTGAGTACTTGTACTGTTATTGGTCAAACTCCTTCGTTTGTTTCTGTTTTTAATAGATGTTAATACAATATTTAAGTTAATCAGCCGGAAACATATTTAAAATAACGTTAAGATAAATAAATATAAAAAAGTAAAGTAAAATATGGCACAAAAATAACTTTTATCAAACACAGGTGTTGGTTATACAATTATAAATGTGAAACTTGTATATAGTCTTTCATTACACCCAGACTGAAATGTTTGCTTATTTTTTTATTTTCTTTATTTTGATTATTATAACAGGCGTCACGGTGGCGCAGTGGGTAGCACGGTCGTCTCACAGCAAGAAGGTCGCTGGTTCTAGGCTCGGCTGGGGCAGGTGGCATTTCTGTGTGGAGTTTGCATGTTCTCCCCGTGATCGCGTGGGTTTTCTCCGGGTGCTCCGGTTTCCCCACAAGTCCAAAGACATGCGGAATAAGTGAATTGAATAAGAACAATTGCCCATAGTGTTAAAGTGTAAATGTGTGTGTGAATGTTTCCCAGCGATGGGTTGCGGCAGGGAAGGGCATCCGCCGCGTAAAACATATGCCAGTGAGTTGGCGGTTCATTCCGCTGTGGCGACCCCGAAAGGGAATAAAGCCGACAAGAAGATGAATGAATGAATGATTATTATAACTGGAAACAAATAAAAGTGGTCAAGGTTCAATATTGAAGATATCTTGTAGCATACTTCAATCAGAGTATTTGTTGGCTTCTGCAGTTGGCATTTTTAGTATTTAAGGAGTGCAAAAATGAAAAATAGTATTCCAATTAGAATTTTCTGCTGTTAAATATATTTGTCCTATTTTTTGTAAAACGTATGCTTTCTGTTAATAGATGTAATGTTGTTATCCAAAAAAATTGTTTGCATTATTCCAGATATTCTAGAAATTGTGCCATAATTAACAAAAATAAATGCACAAACCAATACACAGAGTTTAAGAGCTTTTTTGTTCTTGTCTTTTAACTTAATCTCTATATCAAGGCATCTCTTTTTAAAATCAAGCAAAGTGAAACATGGGGCAGATCCTGAGGCAACAGACTAACTGTAAACTCATAAATTATCTATTTCTAAACTCACTTCCTTTTTTATTTACCTAGATTGATTTAAGTCCGTGTGAAATCTCGATTCTACTTTATTCGATGCATATAGTAGTTATAACAAATAATATCTTATTCTACTGTATATTAAAAAATATGACCATAACAGACAGTTGTACATTTAAGGTCAATAACTGAGAAAACAAATAGTGTTGGATTTTTTGAATACTTGAGTAAAAGTAACCAAGTGCTTCAGCTGCACAATAAAACACCTGAAAATGTAATCTGTTTTTTTTTATTATTCAATTGTACCATAACAGCCTTAAAACATATTAGAGTAAAACCGTTTTGAAGAACAAAAGTCGAGGCTTTTTGTTTTAAAAGAGTACACAATAGACAAATACTGTTCTTCAACTTAACTGGAGAAATGATCAAACATTCATTTATTTATGTACTTCAGACTTTGACAATGGCTTTGCCGAGCCCATCCCCCTTCAGCATCTTCATGAAAGCAATCGGCAGATTCTCAAAGCCAACAGTCAGCACTTCCTTCGCCTTCAGCTTGCCCTGAAAGCAAACCACTGCGTTAACTTCCTTAAAACATGAATAATATTTGCAGTCGTGCTCCTGCTCTAATGCTCTTGTTCTATCAGTGTTCTAAATCAACTTAAAGAACTGACCTCTTTCATCCACTGAAGCAACCTCTTAACCGACTCCTCATCTTTGTGTTGCCAGTTTCTCACCATGAATCCCTGAATCGTCAGCGAGCGTGTTATTATTTCATGGTGAGGATAAGGACCTGTGAAAGGACATCATTTTACACAAGTCTATAACTTATCTATTAAAAATAGCCCTCATACAAAGTGCTGTATTTCCATTCTATGCAGTGTACAAAACACAGTATGGGTGGAGCAGCATGTTTTAAGCATGAATTACTGAAACTTTAATTCTCAATCCCATAATGCAAATCTCTGAATCTGAGTTGGGGCCAAACAACAAGCAGCACCCACTGTCCCTCCATATGAATAAGAGGAAGTGACTGAAGTAATTCCCCGACTGACCACTTGAGGCTGGTACCAGAAGTGAGTAAATTTCAACTGAAATCCATGTTACAAATTCACACCTAATGCCTGGTCACAAGAGTTTTATTTAGTTTACATTGCTATTTTTACCTTTTATGAGAAATCTGAGGGGAGCGAATTTTTATGATCAGTAATTTCTTTAGGTTGTATTTAAACTTGAAGTTTTTCATAAATAAGGGAGGGGTTACTCAAGTGGAGCCTCTTATCACTTGAGCTTTCCATCTCATCTGTTTTGGTCCACCAAATAACAGCTTTTTGCCAGTTTATCTAAACTCTGAGCCTCATTTAGTTTCTGCAAAAACCTAAAGGGTGACCTCCCACAAACTACGTCCATGTTATATTCAGTCAGTGATTGGAGCCCAGAAAAGATGCAAGCTAAAATCAAAATACAAATGTGTGTTTTTTTTTAGGAAGATAATTTATCACCCTACCAAATAAATTCCATTCACTTGAGTCTAAACATATCTGACACCCCAAACCTGAGAAGCAAGCCCATGGAATCTGAAGTATTCCGCTTTTATGTGATTCGAAGCACCTCATTGGAGAGTTGTTTTTCACCACATTGTATTTTAAGACTAGTTATAACCCAGCTTCAACACACAAACACTGTTCTGCAGTCTTCAAACTAGCCTGAATGGTTTAAAGCCAATCTATACCTGTGCATCAAGCCTACAAACTGTCCTTTGTGATGACTCCTCGTGCATCCATTTGTCAATAGTTCTTAGCATCAATAGTTCTTAGCTCCGTCGCACACTGTCTATGCACTGATCACTATTTGCGTGATAAAAATACTAACTTCAAGCTAACCAAAACACAACACAAATGCTAAGAAATGTTAGGTTTTATTTAGCTCATGATACGTGTACAACTCAATACATATATCCACTGCTGCTTTAGAATCTCTATCTTGCTCTGATCGATATTACAACGTGCCATGCTAACATCTACCTAGCCAAAACACAACTCAGATAACAAAGGAAGGTTATTGACTTCATCGTCATCAAGTTTTACTCTATTATCCAGAGTTTAACACGGAACGTGAGCCAAGAAACAGGGTGGAAGTGTTTGCTCTGCTCCACCTTGACCAATCACGAAACCAGCACCATCTGCGAAGCCTTGACGTGAGGTTAGAAATTTCAGAGGAGCCTAGGGTTTTGTGAATGTGCAGTCTTCGCAAAGCGCAATGTCTAGGCTTGATACACAAGTATCGAATCATTCATAAGACTTGATACATACACATCTGTGGAATCGTGTCATTGTATGTAGATATTGATCCACAGATAGAAACACGGCCGCCGAACTTCATGTTTTTCAGAGCTGCAGTGAACAGAGGCCCTCCAACCTGAAGAACCAGAAACCAGATATTACATCAAACCCAGTTCTGAAACCTGTCCATAATGTGTATATATATATTTTTAAAAGTTAGTTACGCTCTCAAAGTAACAGTCGTATCCTTCAGGGGAGGCGTTCTTCAGTGCTTCCTCCAGCGAGGAGACGGTTTTATAGTTGAAGGCCTGATCGAAGCCCAGCTGCTTCAGGTAGGCCACCTTCTCATCACTTCCTGCTGAACCCACAACCTTGCAGCCTTTCAGCTTAGCGATCTGACCCACCACTGCCCCGACCGCACCAGCCGCCGCACTCACCAGAATGGTCTCTCCTGACTTTATTTTACAGGCCTCCTCTACACCATACAGAGCTGTTAATCTGAGGACAAACCGAGAGGATTCTAAATAAACATTGATGATTTCATTCGGGTTAATCATTCTTCATCAAAAGTCCAGTTTAGTTTGTGTTGCCTTTAAAACGAATGCATTAGTAATACCATTCTGTGGCAGTCCTTTCTTTCTCTACATAAAATGAACTAATTCCTGATGGGGATCGCCTTTTCCTCACATGTTTTTGAAGAAAACTGCCAATATACCTTAATTACTGATATATTCTATGCCAACATACTCTTAATTTAAAAATATATATATATTTTAATTAATTTTTGGTAAAAACATTACTCTAGGGAATTTTGAGTATTTGACATATTTTAGCAGGTTAACATAACAATTCTACAACTTTTGAATGTAAAATAAATTATTTTATCATCACTTGATAATACATTTTAGTTTGGGCGCCTTTATGACTCTCAAGCTAAGCGTCATAAAAAGGTTCAAATGGAGGGCGAAATAATGAAAAATAATACTAAACAGAGCTAAAACACTAAGTGCTAAATCAGAGAGTTAAAAGCACAAGAAAACAGTGGGAAAAAGTATATAGCCTAAATGTCTAAAAAGAAAGGTTTTGATATTTCAAAAATGATATAGGAGCTTGTTTCACAACACTACAGTTGTGATTTAAATCAGAGAATAATGGGGGTGTCCCATGTAAGGGTGCACTTAAACAACTTTCTTCACATACATAACACATTATTGCACTCTTGAACATGTTTACTGAGGGTTATAATCAGATACTTGTATTGCTATAAATATTTTGGGTCATTTTCAATTTTTCAAAGAAGTTACCATGTATGATACCTTTACCTTCGCTATAAACACAGTCTCTAAGAGGAACTCATGAGTAGCCTACCCTGGCATCCCTAAGGGACCAAGCGCCAGGGACATTGGGATATCCTTTGGCCATTCAGAGACTATCCGAGTCAAGACGGGCCCTGCTGGACCCTTGGCTTTGGTCACAGTCTTCGTCCTCCAGCCACAGTTGGCAACCACGAAGCATCCCTCGGGGAACGCCGGGTCCCTGCTCTTCAGAACCCTGACATAAAACAAACAATGTGAAGATATTTCGATGGTGAGGATGTTGTCGAAATTCTCAGTTAAATGAACAACTTTTGTTTATGCAAGAGAATGCAAGTTCTACTATAAGTGTAAGTCTCATCAACTGAATAAATATTTTTAAATATTACTATTAGCAATGTGTTATAGCTATTGTGTTCCTGATTTTCAGCGATGATTTGTGACATCAGATTTTGGTTTTAGATTAATGAAATTTCAGCTTCTTTCACTAGACCTTACTATCATTCTGTGATGGTATGTGATGTCATTATAAAGCATTTCCAAATCTTTTCTTGATGAAACTAGTACTGGCCACAAGAATGGTCCCTGGTCACGTTCCTTCTTTCATTTCTGCATTTACCTTTGCTACCTTTGTCTCTGCACTGAATAATTCAAAATTAGAGGGAGATTCCTTCCTTTTCATATCATATCACATATACATTCTATACAATGGAAAACGTGTTCCTTACTTTGCCAGTTGAGTTCCATACTGTATGTCCCCTTCTTTAAGAAACATTCTGCTCAGAGATCTACAGAAAGACCAGAAAAAATTAGGACTCATCTTGACACGTAATCAAAAAGCTTTCCTTAGTGATAAAGTTATGGGCAACACTCTAAAACACTTTTATTTAGTTACTATATAACTAACAGGGAACTATTCATTATCTATGTAGTTTATAGTAGCTACTGTTAGTTACTAAGTAGTTACCTTAACTAATGAGTAACTACTGCTGTAGTAACTACTGTAGTAATTACAATGAACTATAAGTGAATATAGGATAATTACCATTACCGATAGGTTTACAGTAGTTGACAAATATTTACTTATAGTTAATTGTAATTACCATATAATTACTGATAGGTAATGGTAGTTATCATATATTTACATATAGTTGTTTGCATTTGCCATATATTTACAGATAGGTAATTACCTTTAACTATCTACCTCTACAGTAACTACTATGGTAAATAACAAATAAAAAAATATTTACATAAATGTGCCAGAAAAATAGACATATGCATTTTTTTATAAAGACTACAATAATTGTGGACAATTATAAAGTAAGTTAAATTACTGTTAAAACAACACATGTATGTTGAGAGATGTTATTTTACAGTTTTTAAGTCATTATTTACTGCAATATCTTTCTTTACATTCATGTAGCTTTTCAAAACAATTTCAACATAAACTTGAAAGCACTTTTACCTCATGTATGGATCAACACTAAAATACATGGCCTCCACGAGCACATCTGAGGCAAAAGATGATCGGGAACAATTAGCATAACACCATAAACTTTTTTTTTCTTAAGTCCAAAGGATCCATACGTTACCTCCATCCTGCAGTTCTGGCAGATCTACTTCTTTCAGCTCAAAGTTGCTCTCCTTTGGAAAGCCCTCAAAGTGTTTCTTAAGGATCCATGCCTTTGCTTTAGCCATGACTGCTAGTTGAACACTACACGAGTCTGGATATCTTCAGAGGACAGAGCTAGCTTTTATTGTAATGCTGACAATGAACACTCCTACACAACAAAACAGTTATTTACATAAGTGAATCTGCACATTTTGGCAACCTCTGTACTGATAATAAGGGGTGGGGTGTCAAAAGCCTCACCTGAATAAACTAAACACTTTGTGAATATTGTAAGCAAATATTTAAGGCAAATAGTCTTGTGTACGTGACTACACAGATCAAGAAGTCAGCATGACAAGTATTTTTTACAAATAGAAAACGTATGCATGAATTATATCAGCACACGGGTCATTATACAGTTCCAGGTATATTTTGGATAGAGGACTGAAAGCTTTTTAAACACACTTTATTTGACAAAATGCATTTTTTTGCTGAAATGTATAGCTTAAATGTTGATGCAGGATAATAATGTATTTTTAAGGCAGCTTTTATTATAAGGTTATAATGGGCTTTAATGCTACTGAATGTGTTAAATATGGAAGCCCATTTCCGTCAAGTTAAAAAATATGAAATGGCTTTTTTGTTTTGTTTTTTGAAGTTTTGACTTATAAAGACAAAAATATTGAGATGAAGTTAACGTTTTGATTTAAGGATCTAGCATTAGATTGGGCGTCTGTTGATCAGCAAGTCAACATTTTGTCTTGAAAACTAAATGTTTTACTTTTATTAGTCAAAAATTTACTTGAAGCCATTATTACTATTACTTTACTGCTGTAAATAGGCTTCCACATTTAAAGTTATGGTGCTCGATCATTGAGATCAAGGGGCAGCCTCCCTCTCTTCTTACCGCTGCACAACAGAAAGTGACTGAGCTGTAGTACCTCGACCAGCCACAGGGAGGTGGGGTTAGAAGTGAGCAGGTTCTCATTCACTCTCATGTTAAAAACGCCCAACTTTGGAGCTGAAAAAAACAAAAAAATGTTTACACCCGTGGTGCTACAATGTTTTTTGTTTCAGGTCATGAATTCTTTGAGGGGGTGAATTATTTTTACATTTATTTGTTTAAGATATATTTAGGTTTAAACTTTCAGCCAATGCTACGCATATGTTCCGCCTCTCTGTACCCATTATTGGTAACTGGGAAGTGATGCACTTCCATATTGGCAATGACCAGCTAGGGCACCCTGAGCCTTCTTTACCCTTCATACATGCTACGTACATGTTATATACAGCTAATGCTTGAAAGACTATGCTTAACTGCACACACCCAACCACCACCATACGAACAGACTTCACCTGGTGGTCGTAGTCAAGCAAGCATCATACATAACAAACTGAATTAAAAATCTGAACTGAGAATATTACGAACTTCATGCCACACTTCAAGTTTTTTTTCAGATAGCCTTCTATTTTGGCATATTATTTTTCATATTATATATTTTTATATAATTATTTTACATTTTGTATTGCTAAAAATGATCATTTTTGGGAGTGTAGTGGTGTTTTAAGGGTTTGTTTTCTATACATAACTAAACATGAAGGATACACTTCCGCCATATGGCAGACCTGTATATTTTTCTCTCGCCAAAATAGTTATTGTGCTTTTTGATTTATGTACGCTTCAGCTGAAGTGCTTTCTCTCTTTCGCTAACCTAATTCCCAGTCAGAAGATACTAAAATTAGCAACTAGCACAAGCCTGTCGCTGCATCACAGTGTTATATACTCTCTTTCAAAGCTGCACAAACTTGTATTTGTATTACCTGGAGAGCAACATTTATGTGAGCTAAGAAAGTAGGGAAACATCCAGCACAAGCAGTTGCTGAATGTTTTAGATTAGTGTGAACTTCACAGCGCATAAGGTTTGTTTGTTTTCCTCATGGAGTGGTCATTTCTTCTATGTATTATACATTATTGTGTTCAGTAACCTAAAACTGATAAACAGGAATTCTAGATACATCAATCTGCTACTACAGATGTAAAAAATTGTTAATCAGCAATTACTTGAGAAAGTGGCGGGACACCAGTCTCAGAAGTCACAATTAGTAAGCATGTGCATGCAAAATATAAATAAGGAACATAATCATTTGTTATGGCCCACAATATATTTATATATATATATATATATATTATTACCAAAATGCAATTAACTCCACAGCATTCTAACATGAATAGAAAAGAATGAAAATGTTTAACTGGAAATGTCTGATCAAAGCTTCACATTCGAGGTTTATGCTGACATATTAAACGAGTCGCTACTTTCTCCTCATTTCTGTGTTGGGAACAAATCACAGTCATTTACAAAACAAGAGTTTATTTGAAGAAAACAAACATCAAATAGTATATTGCTGTTACAGCACAGGGTGCTTCTCATCACACACACACACACGCACGCGCGCGCGCACGCACGCACGCACGCACACACATCAGACTTGAACAATAGCCTTCCCGATATTCCCTCCTCGTAGCATGTCCATGAAGGCAGTGGGCATGTTTTCAAAGCCAACTGTGACATGTTCCTTGCACTTCAGCTTTCCCTGTAAACCACCAAATCAAGATCAACTCAAGTAAATAAGTGTATTATGACTCTAAACAGTTTACCATCCTGTACCTCTTGCATCCAGGTCAACATTCGCTTCAGAGACTCTTCATTTTTCTGTTGCCACCTGCCCACCAAAAAACCCTCCATTTTCAGCTGCTTGATAATCATGGTTAGGTGAGGATACGGCCCTAAAGGATGCATACAGATCGTCAAAGATCAAGTCTACTGTCAGGCTTCACTAACGATGACTACACAGTTCTGCTGTTTAGACAGAGGTTTTGAGTCAGTAGTGTAAAGGGCAATGAAATCATCATGAGACTCACATAAAAACACACAAACCTGTTTGAGGAGTGCTGTCATTGTATCCAGAAATAGCTCCACAGACAGCAATACGCCCAAAATCCTTCATCTGCTGAATAGCGACGCTTGAAAAAGTCCCACCCACCTGAAAAACAGCAAAACCACTTTAATACATAAAACCCTTAAAAGTCAGACAAAAGAATTTCTGGAAGGTCTCACGCTCTCAAAGTAACAGTCGTATCCTTCAGGGGAGGCGTTCTTCAGTGCTTCCTCCAGCGAGGAGACGGTTTTATAGTTGAAGGCCTGATCGAAGCCCAGCTGCTTCAGGTAGGCCACCTTCTCATCACTTCCTGCTGAACCCACAACCTTGCAGCCTTTCAGCTTAGCGATCTGACCCACGACGGAGCCCACTGCACCTGCAGCAGCATTCACCAGTAAGATTTCTCCTGGTTTGATGGCGCAGACCTCCTCCAGACCATAGAGAGCTGTTAATCTGTGGAGTGGATAAACAAACCCTGAACATTTTCCTCAATTGAGATTATGTGTGCCCTTGTTAATATATGAGATCATGAAATTTAGCCCTACAATCATGAAAACAATAAACTAACAACTCCTATTCTTTATTTTCATAGCTCCAATTGTGTTTGGTATTGAAAATGGGATCTCTTCAAACATTTGTGGAAAAGAAAAAAAGAAATGAATAGCACAATGCATAAAGTGTTAAACATTAACAAAACAAGTAGTTGTAAAAGTTGTCATAATTACAGGTATAACTTAACATTTACATTACTTGACTCTCACAAGGGAATGTTTTTTTGGGGTCGGTCTCATTACATTTTGAAAACAGTATTGCTATTCTGATTTATATTGCAATTATTTTTGCTAATGAAGATAAAAAACTATTTGAAGTACTAAGAAACAATATTATATTTTTAAAAGGCAACCTAGCAACCAGACTGTTTAGCCTAGCAACCTAGTAGAAAGATCTCAGCTAAGGAACCTCTTGAACAAATGTAACATATCCAAATTCAGAAGAAGTAATTATTGAAATGAAATGTCACCAATATCTATCTATCTATCTATATATCCATCCCTCCATCATAGATATCTTTTAAAATATCATGATATTTGCTCGATTGATTTACTCTGCACTAAACCTCAGCCTGTTGAAGTCTTGCAGGTAGGCCTCTAGGTATCGAGTGGTTGTCCAGAATAAGTGAATCACATGAATACATGAACATTTGAGCATTAATTCACAGTACTGTCTGGTGTTTTTGTTTTTTTTACTTTCACTTTTTTTGATTCACCTCCGATTCAGTTTCTTTCCTCCGGGTTGCAGTACTGCGCTATATTAATTAGAGAAATACTGCCCTCTAGTGAGTTTTTCCCTCTAGAGGAAAAAAATAACTGAAAAGATTCTGAACATCACTTAAATATGTCAGATATTTACTGCTGGTCTTCTATTTATGCAAAATGAAAACAACCATAGAAAATTGTGTATGCTAACGTTGAATAAGAGAAAGCTTACATTGTTTCCTGCTAGAGATTACCAACTCAAAAGAGATAATTATGTTTTTTTGTAGATCACCAATAAAAGTTTGACTATATAATAATTTTACGCTTTAGTAATCAGCGACTAATAAAGACTAGCATGCTGTCAAAATAAAAACATGTAATCAACTTGTTAAAAACATTTTTAGACTTTTAAATTGATGTGATAGATAGTATTTCATAGTATATTCTATCATCTAAACCAGGTGTCTCAAACTCATTCCTGGAGTACCGCAGATCCTTCTGTTCCAACCCTAATTCAAGAGACACACAAAGAGCTTTAAACAAGCCAAGAGGAGCTTAATTAGTGGAATCAGGTGTGTTCAGTTAAGGTTGACCAAAAACTATGCAGGGCTGTGGCCCCCCAGGAACGGAGTTTGATACCTGTGATCTAAACAATTTAACCCCTTCTGACCTGAATTACCTTCTTGGCATTAGTTAAACTAGATTTTTTCTTCTTCTAAAAGACTTTTAGAATCTAATAATAATAAGTATTAAAACATACATGTTTGTTCATTTCTGCAGACACTGGGTCGTTTAAAACAAAATACGATAAATGAAGAATTTTTTTTTTGTTGTTTGACCAAAAATATAAATTTTCAAAATGCACTGAAACCTCTCATCTTGTGATTTAACTCTTTTGGTTTCCCCTTTTTATATGCAGCCATTTTCTTTCAAAAAAATACAGCATAAAACACATTTATTTTTTGAAAAAAAAAAAAACAAATCAGCGGCTTGAGGGAATTGTGCAGAATACTAAACGTGAGTCGGAATTTTTTTTTTATATAATTCACACAAGGCCTTTGTGAAGCTGCTTTAACACAACTGTAAAAAACAAAACAAAACAAAAAATAGTTTTAGAGGAAGAATTATTTATATATATTTTTTTTGATAATGACAGTCAGTTTTATTTTAGTATTTACATAGTTTCTATTACATTGCTATTTAATGCTTTATTATTGCTAATGACAAATTATTGCTTAATTGTAAAACTGAATTTTTTTAATCATATAATGCTTGTGAATTTCAAAATCATGTGTTTAAATTTAATAATAATAATTATTATTATTATTAATGAGTCTGTACAGTATGTTTGTGTTCACATAATTTTGCTGAGTCTTTTTTTTAATACCGGTCTGGGAGTTAAAGGGTGATAAAAACCCAACTTTGAGAATCTCTATTTAATCAAAGAAACACGATGGAACCTTGGGTAATTAATCAATGTGAAGAGTACTTCAGAGCTTTCTTTAACCGACGACAGAAAGTTCTTAGCTCTACAATTTTTTTTTTCGCTTAGCTCTACCTTTCTTCTTTGCAGAGTTCTCCCATTTTCAGTTGTGTAATTCTTTTTGAATCTCCGTGCGTAAGTCTGGATTGGAAGGATGGCTCTCCTGAAGAAGTCGACACATTTTGGACGAAACATGGAGAAGCAGGACAAGTTCCCGACTAATTAGACCTCATTATTACAAGACAGTTCATCCCAGGAAGAACCCACAATGTTTCTTTTATTTTACGAGCTCAAACGAAACCAGAATAGCAGCTCAAAGCTAACATGATTACCCCGGCATGCCAATGGCTCCGAGGGCATGGGATAGGGAAACATCTTGAGGCCAGTCGGGAGAGATTTTTTGGAGATTGCTTCCATCTGACAGGGAATGCGTCCTCCAGCCGCCTCGGCCAATCACATGGCAGCCCACAGGGAAGCACAGATTATTGCTCTGAATCACCCTAGGATCAAACACAAGAAGGATTGTTTAGAAAGCAAGAGTTTAGCAGTCGAGTTTATTAAGAAAACCACCGGAAAGAGGCTTTTTTGTGTGTGAATCAACTGGATCTAACCAGTTTTTCAAAGAATGAACACATTAAACATGCTTTTCTTTGGAAGCCGTGCCAGTTAGTGATCTGTTTATCATCAAGCCGTCACACTAACGGCCCGTGACCGGACAGAATGCTTCATTTCTTAAAAATCCAGACAGTGGAACGTTTCTGAGCTGACTGGAAAATCATGATTTCTTTTGTATATTTCTTTTGTTAAGTGCGCGAAGGGTGAAATAAATCCGTTTGTAAAAGTTCTCTTACTTTGCAACCTGAGTTCCAATCATCACATCTCCTGCTTGCATTCGAAAACGGCTGAAGGGTCTGGATTAGGAAATAATTTAACACATGTTAAACATTGTTGCATACATTGCTCTTTGAAAAGTAATCTATGCGTCATTTTATTATTGGAAACTGACAATGGGTTCATCTTTGCAAAAAAGTTAAAAATAGACAGGTAAATAATTCAGACACATACAGACACAAATATATTATTTTCATGTAACCCTTATCCTTAAGAAACTACTTTTTTAAACCAAGCAATTTATTTTGTTTTTGAGGAGTTTCTAGTAGTCACATTCACAATTACATCTAAATGTTTTAAGAGAAAGAGAATGTTATTTCAGTTTAAGTAATTGAAATCAGTTTGAACAAAGTAATACCAAGTATAAACAGGAAAAAAAGAAGATTAAGATATCTTCTCACATGTAATCACTGAAACTAATTTCTAATAGGCTTTAGTACCTGTTATTACTGACTGCTTTTGCACAAAAATCGATTCTAATTCAATGTTTAGGACATCTAGTAGTGGTTTGAATGCACCAATCTCATTGAGCTGATGCTAAGTGCTCCTGCAGCTAATTTCAGACTCACTTACCTCATGTATGGATCCACACTAAGGAAAATTGCTTCCAGAAGAACCTCTGACAAACCAGAAAGATTTGAATTAAAGAGGCAATGCAAAGAAATCACTTGATCAAATCACTTGAGAACGAGTACAAACCTCCATCTCTGGGATCAGTGAGCTGCTCCACTTTCAGATCAAAATCTGTGTTTTTTGGAAAGCCTTCAAAATGTTGCTTCAGGACCCAGGTTTTGGCTTCAGCCATCCTTGTTTGCTTTCAGAAACTGTAGAACCAACATGACAATAGCATGAGATATTCTATTCAAGAATGCGCAGGAAAAAAAGTCAAGCTGCCATCCTCGTCAACAAGATATAAGTATTTCCCGTGCTGTAAATCACTAAGCATACGCATATTATTTCAAAGAATACATACATGATTTTGTGTGAACGGCGAGCAAATTTTGGAGAAGGCAAATTTCAACTGCGCAGACTCGTGTGAATATGAACTTCTTCAGGTCGGCTCCGTCTAGGTCCCGCCCTCTTATGCTCTTGACTCCTGGTTGGTTGATCCCAAGTCAGCTGATATTTATTTTGCTGCTCTGATTGGCCTACAGTCATTTAGAGGAAACGAATCTTCAAGTTTTTCTAGATAGTTTAACTTCATATGCTGCATAAATGTTTCAAATTCTATGCTATGTGACAATATATCCCAACTTTAAGTGTTTCTGAGAGAAACAAACTTTATGACTAGATTATTAATCGAATAGCCACACCTCTTTCCTGTGACGGAAGCAAGCGCGGGCATTTCGGATGTCGGAAGTGGAAAGCCTCTCAGCCGAGTCTTGTTTGGATTTATACAAGTTTAAAACACGAACAAGTCAATAAGGTATGTTTATACTATGTTCATAGTTATTTCTGCTATAATAATGCTATGGTTTTTAGTTTCCTGCTCAAATACAAGTCCATTTTAAGGTAGTAAGTTAGCGTTTATGAGCGGGCTAATAAGTGAAATTAGCATTAACGTTACAGGACAATAACGGAAACGTTAACGCTTGCATTAAAGGCAACGCAACGTTAAGCATTAAATCCACTAAACATTGATATTCTGCCTTCTCCTTAATATGGTGTAAAACGAGGCAACTGTATGTTTTGCACTGCCATATCGCGTTACTGATATTAATTTAAAAATGAAGATTATTTGACTTTTTTGACTGTACTTTGGTTCATTAACTTACTTTTGTGAGTTAACAATCTGTTACCGGAACCGTTTATTTGATAAGATAATTTGTAAGAAATGGGTGTAATGTTATGTTTATTGATGTGATTTAAATATATTTCACATTTTTATATAACCACTTGAATGAGAACAGATCAAGAGGTAACGTTATATCCATGGTAAAAACTACATTCCCAGAACGTGTTAAAAACATTTTCTGTAAATATCTCAGGACATTCTGGATAAGTCGCAATGTGATTTTTTGTTGTTGTTGTTGTAAAGGTTAGGGGGGTGTTCTTATGTGACCAACAAAGAAATTCCCTTTTATAACTAAATTTTATAACTTTTTTAGTTTAGGCCCTTTTATAATTTTTAGGGAACATTAGAAATCTTGCAGGACATTGTCTTCGTGTGGGGATGCTAATAGCTTACCTTAACACCCATGCACTGCCTTTTTTGTCTAGTTTATATAAAGATGCCAGTCCATATACTCTGTTTTTGATGCACGTTGTAGTTAATGTCTTTTTTTACATTGTAATTGATTTCTGATTTGAGTACATTTAAAATCAGACACCTTATTTGAGTAAAAAATAAATGTAGAGAAGTACAAAAAATCTACTCAAGTAAAAGCCAAAGAACACTTTCAAAGACTTTCTTTTCAAAAAGTACATGAAATACTACTCTATTACAGTAGTGTGTGCCATGTATGCAGTACTTCACTACGTCTACACCTCTGTATGGCTCTGTGCATACTTTCTCTTTTCTTACATTACAGTCGTTACTTGAATCTCTGACATCAGTCGTTACTTATAAATATGATATCATCTGACCATCTACCCTAGGATAAGAGAATATCTCTGGAGTGCGAACCAAGTTAACTAAGGCAACCATGCTGGATGGGGCTCGATATGTTGACGCCCTGTCACGTTTGGGCTACCCTCGGGCCTCTATGCTAAAAGGCTCAGAGTTTGACTGGTTGTTTGACACAACACCAGAGAACTTGTACCTTTTGAGAGTCATTTGCAACCGATTGAACCGGAGCAACGTTTTAACGTCAGAGGAATTACTGGCTTACAAGACACTTCAAGACTCTGGGAAACCCATTTTAGATGAGGCTTCTCTGGCTGACCTTCTTAAAACTCGTTTGCCTGTGAATGGAGATGTTGGGTCACAACGCAAGTCTGCAATGGGTGCAGATGAAACGATATCAATTGAGCAGCTCGAGATTGAATTGCAAGCTCTGCGCAAGGAGAAGCAACTAAAAGTTTGCAGACTAAACAAGTTACAAATACAAGCTACCAGCTGGGGTGCAAAGTCCTCTGCATCTCAATCCCTGCTACAGCATGGGCACAATTTGGTAAAAGATGCCAACTCTGGCCTCGCAGCTGAAAATGCAAACACCAATGCAGCCCTGGAAAACCTGTCAAAGGAGACCACCCAACTGTCTGGCTTTTTCCATACCAGTTCCGTGAATGATAAGGATGGAGCAGTTCCTTCCTTTTCTCGAAAAGCGTCTCCAGTGCTTCTCTCTCTGTCATCTCTCGATCCTTTTCTTCAGCAACAGGAGCTGCTCACAAAAACCTTGGCTGCTTACACTCGGAGTCAGTTCTTTCAGGGAATCTCAGAAAGGATGGAGACCTCAGCAATCAGTCGCTGTGAGGAAACCAATCTGAGTTGTTGCAGTGAGAATGGAGAAGTGGATGAGGGGTTGCTGGAGCTCAGGAAGAAGGAAATGGCACAACAGCAATGGGTCTTTATCGTGGCACAGCATCAACTGATAAAGGAGAGAGCGGAGGAGAATGGCTTAAAGATAGCCAAAGAGTGGCTAACGCAGAGATTAAACAGTCCCTCAGAGGTATGTGGAAAATATAATTTGCTTTCTTTTTATTCAGATGGTTGTGTGGTACTCTAAAGCATGCATAACCAGTAAAGAGTTTGGAATCCCGTTAAATTTCTGGCCTTTAGACTAATTGCTCAACACGTCTCCAAAATGTTTTAACCAGTTTCATCACAGATGTGTGCTTCAAGACCCATTGAGATGCTGTGGATTGAAAATTCCTCCTTGAGTGTAGGATACAGAGGAAATGAGGATGATACTAGTCCATCTAGTTGAAGACTCTTTTAATGACCGAGAGGGTGAAATTTCATCAGCTCAACTTGAGAAATAAACAGTAGAGTTGATTGATTTTGGGGAAAATAATCACACATTTTAATATGGTTCTGACCTCCATGTAAAAGTGCATTTTTTGTTGTTGAAAGAATAGGGGAAATCAAGATTGACAGCTCTTCTTAGGGTTTTCATGGGGTCTTAATTAAAGTCTAAAATTAAAAAGCCCAAAATTGTAAACCCCATAGACATTTAATGGTAGAAGGCGCTGTAACTGTGATTATTATTACATCAAAAATGCTTTATATCTGTTTAATAGGAAGCGGAACAGTATGTGTAGATTGCCAATAACATGCTATAATAAAAATTAAAGTCAAGATGTCCTAAAAATAAGTTTTGAAAGTATAATGTGCTGTTCTGGAGCGCAAGTTAGAGGAGAACCCCCAGTGTCAAACAACTGTCTTTACCGTTAACTTTCGTTTCTGAACAGCTGTTTCCACTTTATAAACATAGTTTTTTGTCCAGTTTACACCATGCTTTTTTTGCCAACAGTCCTGTAATTAATTTATTATTAATAAGAAGCGCAATAAAAGAGTGAAACAATACAGCTAACGGTTTTTCCACTCAGTCTTCCAGCCAAACAGAATCCAGTATTCAAACAAAGGCTTTGTAATCGTTTTTGTAATCGAGTTATTTGAGTAACTCGAGGAATTGTTTCAGCCCTAAATTCACTGTTCTAGGTCTTAAAATTTTTGTACAGGTCTTATTTTTCACTGGCATGAAATGTCTGTAAAGTCTACATAATATGGCTCTTTTAAGAGAAGATGTGGTCACGATGTCTTTGCTAAGCATTACATTTCTATTATAATTTTATTCACTCGCCGTTTCAATCGTTTTTGTTTCTGTAATCGCAGGCATTGTGCTACTCACAGATGAGAAGACTTGAACCTGACATACGCTCTGAGATCCTCTCGCTTCAGTCTGAAATTCAGTCTCTCATGTCTGACCCAGTTCGTTCAATATTACAAGACTGTTCCCGTCTCCTTAAAATCCCAGTGGTGCGTGGTGACCTTGCTCTTCAGGTAGTAAGGCAAAATTACTACACCTCCAAACAGACTGAAGTTTGCCACCAGCTTTTCTGGCAGAAGGCCATCTTTGATATTGTGCGTCTGGCTCAAGATTCCGAGCTCCTGAAGGTAAAGAGCATGACGCAGCAGCTTAGTGAAGTAGCGAAGAGGTTGGACAAGGCAGCAGAAGCCGCTGCGCAAAGAGAAGCAACAATGACTCAACCTGATTTGACTCGAGTTCCTTACATTGGTGCAAGTGCTAAAGATCAAGTCATTAGCTCCAAAGACGCGTCCTGTAGCAGGTAAATGATTTTGTTGTGGAGGTATTTGAGACTGCTTGAAATAGTGAAATATTTTTTATTCCTCAGATTGCTTCAACTACTTGAGCTTGGGAAATCGGTGAAGGAACAAGAGGAGCCTTTCCAGACCTATGATAGGCTGGAAGCTGCAGCCTCCAATCTGCAAGAAGATTTGGTTAATGCAGAGCAGGCTTTGGACGGGGCGAGACAAGAGCAAGATTTTATCAGAGCTCGCTTAGAACGAGACAGAGATGTGCTCAACCAAGTGGCATACTCTGACATTGTGCTGCCTCTCTTGAGGCCGCAGGTATGTGCTTCAGTCGCACCTGCACTGGAACTCTGCCCTCATGCACAGGTATGTCTTAGATTTCTTTTTCTTCAAAATCACCGCCCTTAACCTTCGCATCCATTATGAATCCTGAGATACGTGAGCAGAAAGAATAAAGATCTTATTTTTGTCTTGCAAGAAATATTACTATTTTCTGGTGATGGGCCCTTTTTAGTTGGTTACTCTTTTAAAGGTACACTATGAAAGAATTTGTGAATAGAGGTTGGTTTTACAAAACTAAAGAGCTAAAGATCTGCCAAAACAATCTGAAATTGAATTGTGTTGTTTTTAAGTACTGACAATTGTAATTAATAAAACTGACCATTGAAATAGAATTTTCAGAACTTGAATACTGACCGTCTGAAATGTAAAACAGTAGTTTTTTTAAAGGCATTTTTATCTATAGATGTAAAATGATAAAAATATTTGAAAAATACTCTAAAATTTTAACTGCAAATCTATTCAAAATAGACCAGGTGTCGTTAACAAGGAAGAGTAGATGATCACAGAACAGTTGATGAAGCTATAGATGTATGCCAGTGACTTGTTGATCGTGCTGGTATAATGCTAGTGCTTTGTTAATCATGCTCGTAAAAGGTTGATTAATGGTTACAGAGGAATAGTGCCTTCTGAGCTATACACTTTTCCAGATAAATCTCAGATTAGGCAAAATGCTTCTTCGACTGTTCTGGGATCATCTATTCTTCCCTGGTGATGACCCCTGACCTACACTCTCCAAAAATTTCACAACCTGGATTTTGTGGTTGAAATTTTAAACTGTATTTTTACAAACTACATATCTGCAGTCAAGGAAATCAGAACAAAAAAAAATCTAAGTACTTCTATAAATAACTTCTAAAAACATAATTCTGTTTCCTTTGCTTTCAGATATTCAATATTCAAGTTAGAAAATTAAAATTTAGAAATTAAAATTCAAAACATGTTTTAACGGCAAACAATATTCAGGTTCATTAAAATCCAATGGTAAATAATTAAAATCAGCACAATTCAAATTCTGATTGTTTTGGCAGTGAGTGCATTAATTTAAACTTTAAATTAGTTTGACATAGTGAACCTTTTCAAACGTGCGTAAAGCATGCTTTAAACTCTATGGGTCCTGTTTGCTTTTCTGTCCTTTCTAAAACTCACTTTTCAACACATTTTATTCTTCTAAATTTCTTGACTGAAATGTTTTGTCTTTAATCAGTTTCATGACAAAAAGTTTAGAAAAGGTGTTTGTACTTATTTTGTACAAGAACATTTTCTTGTGTTGTTAGAAGTGTTATCATATCTTATTTTACAATTTAGAGCCAAGAAGTATATCAATGTGTTTTAATTTGGTATGTGTATATTTTAATTAAAGTTGAAATGTAGATCATAACGCTTTGTTTTTTTATTATGCCGCATGTTTTTAAATAGGTTTTTGTTCATGTCGCTGTTCTTATCCATCTGACTATTTCCTGTCTTTTTCAGGAACTCACTGCAGTTTTAGAAGAAATGGAGGTGAAGCAGAAGACTTTGTTCGCAGATCTTCAAGAGATAGTCAGGGACTTGAAAGCCAAACGAGGACTGCTTGAACGCAGCGCCCTCTTGCGCAGAGAAAGGGAACTCTATGTCTTTTTCCATCTGGACCCGAGATTGCTTAGTAGAGCAGTGAGGGATGTAGAGGCCCAAGCTGGAGTTATGTAGGGTCTGATTTCCTTTAAAGACCCCAAATTACAAATGATATCAATGATTAGAAAAAGTATTGTTTGTATACATTTTTATGTAGAATTGTGTGGTCTCAAGAAATGTAATCGTTATCTAAATATAAGTTCTATTCTGGTTTTCATATTTCAAATCTCTTGCAGTTTCTTTGTCTTAGTCCTTGTGTTTTTGGTTTTGTGAATAAACTGTCTGATCTAAGCCTCTGCAAACTGGTCTTTTATCTGCATCTTTTTGTTTCAGTTTCTCAAAGGATTAGCAACAACCAATTAGTTTACTTCTGGATCATGGATTTTGACTGATCCACAGGGAGAATTTGAGTTTGTAGGTGTTTGATTCAGGTCTAAACCTTATTCTTAGATTACTCTGCTGTTTTCCTTGTGTGTTCGCAGGGTTAAGACAGAGTAGGAGAGCAGCTAGTGAGATGGAAAGCTACCCCTTCAGCAGTCTCAATGCTATCCCTCTCTCTGCGGCTGCACAGAGAATCTTTGCAGTCCTTCGGGGACAACATGTCCACAGAGTAGACACAAGGACAGCTAGTGAGTCAGAAACAGAAAGGTTTTCAGAAAAGTCGTTCAGAATATTTGTAAGGTGTGATTATTTGACACTATTAGCATTTTGTAAATGGTCTAATTCTATATTGTTTTGGTACAATGTCTAAATCAGCCTTAGGAGGGTTCAGTTTGTGTCAGCAGCAGAGCAGAGATCGAGAGAAAGAAATCTGCAGCAGCAGGTGAGTGACAACTGTATGAAGCTCATCATGAAATCAATCAGAATGTATAATCCAGTTGGAAATATAAGCTGTGCTATTTTTTTATGTATTAAGTAATTTATATCTAGGTCTATGTATATGTAATGTCTGACTAGTTGCATCGACCAGTTCCTATAAGAATAAAGTGTATCTCCAAGAGTTGAACTCAATTCTTGGGAACACATCTGATTCCACTAATTAGGCTATTAGCATGTTTGAAGCCATTGATATGTACATGTATACTGGCCTGTCTCACATTACGGCCATTTCGGAATAGGGTGTATGACTAGCATTTAACATAGAGCTCAATGAACAATGATCGTTATTTAACTCTAATAAATATGTTAAATATGATGAATCTCTTAAGCTAATATAAACTTTTACATTTTATACATCATCAAACCTGCGAAACCCTGGTTTTAATTTAGGCATTCCGTGGGATGTAAATAAAATAATTAGAATAGAAATGTATAAAAAAAAAAAAAAATATATATATATAATGAATATGTTCGACATTTATAATAAAACCAAATGATTTGAATATGACAATTAAGTGAAGGTTAATTATTTTAATCGTTGATCAATCTCTTCCTCTATTGACTAAAGCAATAAACAGTCTCGCTTCCCCCTGACCAAGATGATGGCTGCACTAATGCATCGTCTCTATGGTTGGTGGCATTGTAGTTAGCGTATACATATCTGTGGTTTGAAGCTACAGGCGTGCCTCTTGAAACAGTGTTTGAACAAAACCCAGCAGGGGCTCCCCAAGAATTGAGTGTGACACCACTCCCCTTGACTAAAAATGGAAATTCATTTAAAAATTCTTCTTCTTCTTTCGGCTGTTCCCAGTTTAGGGGTCGCCACAGCAAATCATCTGTTTCCACCCAACTCTGGCCTCAGTATCCTCTACTCTTGCACCAATTACCTTCATGTCCTCCTTCAGCACACCCATATAACTTGTCTTTGGCCTTCCTCTTGCCCTCTTGCCTGGCAGCTCCATCTCCAACATCCTTCTACCAATATAACTACTATCCCTTCTCTGCACATGCCCAAACCATCTCAATCTGGCTTCTCTGACTTTGTCTCCAAAACAACCAACCTGAGCTGTTCCTCTGATGTGCTCGTTCCTAATCTTGTTCATCCTTGTCACTCCTAAACTGAACCTCAACATCCTCATCTCTGCTACTTCCATCTCTGCCTCGTGTCTCTTCCTCACTGCTACAGTCTCTAACCCATACATCATAGCTGATCTCACTACTGTTCTGTACACCTTTCCTTTGATTCTTGCTGACACTCTTCTGTCACACAACACCCCTGAAGCTTTTCTCCACCCACTCCAACCTGCCTGCACTCGCCTCTTCACCTCTTTTCCACACTCCCCGTCGCACTGTACTGTTGACATTGGAAATTCATTTAAAAATTAAGCCCCACAAATAAAGACTGTTATACAACTTGATCTACTTTTCACTCTGTTTGTACATTTTAATTAAGGCACCTTTTAGGACTGTAAAGGTTAGGACTGTACAAGGATAAATTCAGGATCATCATTGTAAAGTAGTAGATGGGGGAGCTATTGTCCTATAATTATTGTTTAATTATTCAGAAAATGTTAGTAGAATGACATATGACAGTGCTTTGATATAGCTAGCAAGCAATGTGACATTTTGAAAGGGGTGGGTAGCTAACCTCACAGATTTGTAACACCCTTTTTGTTTTAAGGAAAATGGTTTGGAGGTTTAGAATGGAAGTTAAATTAATGCTAATTTTTACATTTAATGCAGTTTTGTTGGTGTAATAAATATTACATTTTATTTTGTAGACGTAGCGATCTTACTGTAGTTGAAGAGACAAACTCTCCGTTTAAAAAGGTGACCAGTAATGAAAGATTTACTGTGAGCAACACTTCACTCCTGAAGTCCACCATCGGCACACCAGCGAGCTTAGAGGACAGTTTACGTGTGTTCTGCCTTAGTAGAATGGACGACCCTCTTGTTGGTGCTTCTTCTGTCTCCGAATCAGAGCTATGTGAACAGAACCTCAGTAAGAGAAGATGGTCTCAAATGGCGACCCCTAGTAGTTTTACTCAAAACGAAGTTCCACCAGTGAAGAAGTTTATCTTTAAACCTCTTGCATTGCATTCATTCATGCGTTCTGCTGCATCTGCAGAAGAGGATAACCAGAGAAACTCTGCAGAGAAGCTGAACAGTAATTGGGAGTCAACAAGGTATGACAACTTTGTTTCTGTTTGTGAGAGGATTTCAAATCTGCACAGATCTTCTGAAGCCGCAGTGGTACAAGAGCAGCATCAAAAGCTGATTTGTGAAGTGGACAATTTTATGCCTAAAATAGGGCATCTGGAATCCTTTGACAGTTTTTGGCAAGAAAACAGAAACTGTGACATGCCTGTGAGGGTTGTGGATTACCCTTCTAATGCTGAAAGATGCGAAAGGACTTTCGAAGGTGTTGAAAACAGGCCTCATTTATCAGGATATATTGATAACTCCTTCAGAAAGAAAGAGAAAAGTGGTTCTGGACAAATAGAGATCAAGTGCATCGGTAAGTGCAACATAAACTCTGATTCGTGGCTATTGTGTAGCTCCTCACTAGTCGGAGCTGCGGTTGTAATTTGGGGAAAAAGATCAGGAATGACTAGAAGGAAAGTTTTTGGGTTGACATTCTGACCGCGTATTCCATTTCTAGTCTAGTCTAGTTCTATTTTAAATTTAAAAATATTAGCACAAAATGAATTGAAAAATGGAATGGTTGACTGTGTACAAAAGGTGAAAAGGTTCACAGAACTTTGACATTGAGTGTATTTTTACTTGATTCATTTTTTTAATGAATTAACTAGCTTTTATTAATACTTCACAGTTTCACTTTTTTTGTTTTAATTTTACAAGGTTTTTGTGTTTCACTTACACACAATAATTTGGACAGGAATATAATTTTTTTTTGTTCCATCATTTAAGTCAGTGGCCCTTCTCGTACCAAAGCAGATACTCTCCTGCAAGCGGAGATTTCAGATCTGTTGCCTGCAGGAGTGAAAGGTGTAATGATGAGATCTGCTGATCCAAACGGCAGTGACAAAACTCTGCAGGATATTCAGCTTCACTCTAAGGTAATGCAGATGTAGATATAGTTATTCTTGAGAAGATTATTTTTTTCAGTTGAATAACTTTTTCAAAATATATCAGTAAGGTTTAAGTATTTTGAGTTCATGTATAGTTAGTAAACTATTTTCCATTTCACAAGAGCAGGGAGATGGAACTGTCAGCTGAGATTAAAAAATTTTTTTACTCAAGTAATGTTCTCATTTAAGTCGATATAAAAAAACTTTTAGGACTGTGGATGTACTGTAAAGTAAAGAAAACTGTAATGACAAGATAATTGATTCTGGATGAAACATTTGATAGTAATTTTTATGTTTTTCTTCATATTTTTATCTCAAGTTAGCCATGTTACAAATTTAAGAACCATGTCACTGCATACAGCTCATCTTTTCATTAAGAAACAAAGAACATAATGCTTGTTAATGAAATGCTTGACTGCATATTTGCCACAAGCATTTAAAAAAATTGGGCCATTAAATAAATGATCTGTAAATAAATAATAATAAATAATTTTGTTTACAATAACGTGTTAATGCACTGTGGGTATTTTTTTTTAATCTTTTTGAGGGATAATATGAGTAATAAAAATGTCTTGCTACAGATGTCTGCTATTTAGGGGAAAAAACACCAGAATAAGATTTCCTTAGAGCTGAAATAATGTTTGATGCAGTAATTGAACTTATGTATTTATTTATTTTTTATTTTGGGTTCAAATAATCGCCCCCCCCCAATCTTAGTTACTGAGGGTGACTGTGAGTTCCTTTGAATCCCTTTGTCTTTTCCACTTGTGTTTTTTTTAAACCTATGCAGGGTGTTGAGGTGATGATGCATGAAAGGAAACAGGAACCATCTATAAGGACGCAGACGATGCCCAAGATTTCCTCGTCAGAGGAGTTCTACAAAAAGATGCGCAAAACACCAAATCTCTCCAAGCAGCTCCTCAAACAGGCAAAACTGAAAGCCTCAAAAAGACTCATGAAGCAAATAAAATCTCTTCAGTCGGTGGTCAAAAATAAAAAGCTTCTCAAACCCCAGAAAGCATCCAGACGTAAAAGCTCCAGTCAGATGAATGACTTAAACACCATTGGAGCCTCAGATTCAAGTCGGTTTGAATGCAAAGCAAACAACCGATTGCCTTCTGAAACAAACAGAAAAGAGGAGAACAGCACACCTGTGGCTAAAGGACGTTTTAGTTTGATTTCTGACTCCAGGGTGTGTGACACATGGCAACTCTCTCCAGAAGAGATGGAACGTATTTTAGAGGAGGCTGAAAATGCTGAAGCATTAATCGTTACTATGGTATACCAAGATTGCTCCACACAGCTGGATAGGGAACAGGTAAGATCACTTTGAGACAGTATTTAATCTGAAAAAGGAGTGGTATATACTGTGGTGTCACAACTTGTTTGCCCTCTTCGATTTCTCACTTTTTTCACTCTAGTGATTAGGATCACAAGACAAATGAAAAGCAATTGAAACTTTTAAATGAAGGTTATTATTAGAAGGGAAGGGAATGAAAAAACAAAGTCCGGCCACTCGACTCAAGCATTTTTGATAACTTGCACCAACTCTGTTACAGCACTGTAGGGAAATCCCATCCTGCCTCTGCGCCCTCACGGTCGATGCCCTGTTTCAGTGACACATATTCTACTGGACTTTTGTCAGTTTAATGTAGGAATTTATTTTAAGATGAACATTCTGATAGATTGTATTTTAGGTTTCTTACACATATTAAACTGAATAATTATTTAAAAACCTTTGCTCATAGTTCCCCCTTTTAATCTTTAACCAGTGTAATAACTAATACGTGTTTGCTTTGAAGATAGCTTCTGTTGCTGGTATGGCCTAAAGAAAGGAGCTAAACTGCTATTACTTAGGGGACACAATATTGATTTTTGTTGGATTTGTAATGATCGTTTAATGTAATATACTGTACATATTACATGTATAGCAGTAACTGAGGTTGCATTTCAAACAGGGAAATTATTTCTTAAGTATATATTTTGTCTATAAATGAACATTTTCAATGTCTCCTTTAGAAACTGTGTCCTGCAGTGTGTGGTCTCCTTGTTCTCCTGAAAGGGGACTTGAAATCAAAGCAACCACCTGATGGCGCTTTGGAGAAAGTGCTGTATCTCCGGCTAGAGCAGTCACCAGCCTGGGCTTACCAAGAACCCACACAGACCCAGAATGCCTTCACAAGGTGAGATTTTGTGGGATTTTTATTTTTATTTTTTTATTTAAACTAAGATTATAAGAAGGTAAGTCTAAAGTTGTGCTTGGATTGTTCTGTTGAGTGTTGTCGTAATGCCTGTGTGTCTTTAGAAGACTACTGCTCCAGATGTTGTGTGGCGCAAAAGAGTTTGTGTGTTTTAAAGCTAAAGACCTTCTTAGGACAGTATTGAGACACTACAGCGATTTGAACTGGACACAAGGTGAGGCACTAGCCTTCTTTCTTTATACCTAACTATATTCATCTTCAAATAGGTTTAACATGACTTCTATTTTTAAAAATGTAGATAAATTGTCAGAGGTTATTCTGTTTCATTTCCAGTCAGTTTGTTCACACAAGAAAGCCTCTCTTCAGAAAAAACTATGTATGACACAAAGAGTTGTTTGTTTAATCTCAGGTTTTTAAATTGCACCTCAGCTCTACTCAGAGTTATCCTACTAAGTGAAAAGTAAAACTAATAAAAAAATAAAAATTAAAAAAAGCTGCTATGTTTGCTGGGACATTAAATAAGGTGAACAAAGGTTGTGGTTTTAAATTACTGAATCAACTTGTGTGAGTGTATATATATATATATATATATATATATATATATATATATATATATATATATATATATATATATATATATATATATAGCTCAATCTCCAATGCTTAAAAGTGGTTTATTATAAAACTTTATTTTTATAGAACTACTCTAACTCTAGTTGACCAGATTGCTGGTTTAACAAAAACATATAACAAGCATTAAAAACATTAAATTAGATAAACTGACATGTCAAAATTCTTAAATAAATACGCAGGGCTAAAATGATGAAGTTAATATTAGTTGTATTAATACTGTCAAATAGAACAGATATAAAACAGCCAAACAGTAAAAGACTGGACAAACACATTTATGCAAAATCACTCTGTGGTGATGATATTAAGGTTTATAACACAGTAAGAGGGCTGTTTTAAAGGGCACAGCCAAACTGTTTGAGAGCTGGGGAGATGCTACCGCAGGTACCTGGTCCCCTCACAGCCTTCAACTACTTTTGGACCCTTTTAAAATTAATCTTAAAATGAACAGATAACTCTAGGATTGAGTATTAAAACAGGGGTGATGTGATGATGTTTATGGTTAACAATGAAGTCATGCTGCTGACGAACCAGGAACGACCCATTAAATTATAATGTCTCAAATGGACTTGGGAAAAATAACTTTAATTTTGCCAGTTTTCTCAGATAGAAAAAGGTTTTTCACTCCAATGTTTGAGATTGATGTACTGAGCTAAGATACCCACGGTGGCTAGCTGGCACCACCAAAACCCATCGCTTATCTCTCTCTTGTCTTGATTTACACTTCAAAACCAACAATGTATTTAAGTTGTCTAAGCAGTTGTAAAATGGATTAATGCTTTCTCCCTGTGCTGCACCATTGTTGAGTGTATCTTAATCTGTGCAGTGTTGCGGTGTCAAGTGATGGATCCTCAGATTGCTGCATGGTTGTTAGATCCTGCAGACTCTGCATCCTGCTTTCAGACGTTGATTTCTAAACATAACGCTCATGCAACTGCCTCCAAATGTCTGCAACCTCTGCATGGGGAAGCTAAGGTCAGGATGCAAATATTTGATCTGAAAAAAAAAACATCATAATTGATGAGTTAAAAAGGAGATTTTGTGGTCTTTTTTTTCTGCGTTCAGGTGACTCAAGCTATCTCAAATTTGTCAGTCCTACACAAGCTAAAGGTGGAACTCCAGAGAAAACTTCAGGTTTATTCAGTCAAAATTTCTGTATTTACCCTTGTCAAGTTTTCCTATAGCTTTGGAGGTTGGATAATATTAGTAGAAGTATTTCATTTAGCATTTTTCATAGCGAAAACTCACAAAGTGCTTCACAATAAAAATTGAAAATTCAAACGTTAAGAACATAAACACAAAATAAACAATGCAATATCTTAATCTCCTTCTCTGGTGTTCTCTCTGTTTATAGATGCAAGGACTGTGGCAGCTCTATTCTGAAATAGAGAGAAAAATGATTCCAGTTCTGGCAGGTCAGAGGACACTTCTTAAATGTACTTTTACTTTTTATGACACTTAACAATGAAACCTAGAGTCTACAATTTATGTTACTCTGAAGAGCAAATGCATCTAAAGATTTCTTGTGCTTGTTTGGTTGCTCAGGCAGCTTAAGCTTTAACCCATTTATCTACTTTTATCTATCTAATTAACCAGGCGCAGTGTGTCTTTACATTTAATTTAGAGATGGTGAATTTAACGTGCATTTACTTTTCTTTCACACAGCGATGGAAAGCTACAAAATGCATGTGGACAAGGAGGCCTTGAAAAGGACTTCAGAGATGTTGGGGGTAGGAGTGTTTTCTCTTTGAAGTGTGATTCTCTGAAAATGTTTTTTTTCCTTTGGCTGCTCTGCCCTGAGGTGAAATAGAGTGTGTGATCAATATTAATGGTTAGATCTTCTACTGACAACTGCTCCTCCAGAAAGAACATCACAGTGTCCTTTTAATATTTCTTTCTATCCTTTCTCTCATGAAAATATCATTGTACTTCCTTTCATACTCCCTTATATTTATTTCAGTAGAACCTTAACTTTTCTTTCTTTCTATTTCTGTCAATTATTTGTCTGTACTGTGTTCAGAAGTTGACCTATTTGAGAAAAAAGTCAAAGTAGAAGTAGTCGACAAATCGTTTGTTCTTCTCCCCCACTCATTTCTTTCTTTCTCTTTTTGTTTTCTCTCTCCTCTCTTTCTTTCTTATTTTCTCTCCCTCTCTCTTATTACTTTTTTCTTTTGTCTCTTTTCCTTCTCTCTCTCTCTCTTTTCCCTTTCTTTTTGCTCTTTGTTTCCCTCTCCTTTACATTTTTTAGTCTTTCTTGTCAGTTTTGGTAATGTGGTGTTAAAATAATGGTTTGCACGACAGATTGATGATTTTTATAGATTAAATTAAGTCTATTTATAGTTTTTTATGGGATATTGGAAATTGGATAGCTTTCAAAATAACATTATTTAGAAACTCTTGTGATCTGTGTAAGATGGGGAGTTGATTCATTCTCTCTGTCCCTCTCTCTGTCTCTCATGCTCAGTTAAAGCTGAAGCAGCTTGAGCAGGAAGCTCACCATGCAGCAGGTCAGAAGTTCCTGGTGTCCAGCAGCGCTCAGCTCAGACTGGTCAGTGTTTGACAAAAAAAAGCTAAACATTTTCCAGTCACAATTCATTTTATACAATTGCTCCCAAATGTATCTGCTGTTTTGTGATCAGGATTAAAAAGCAGATTGTGTGTGTTTTAGATCCTGTTTGAGAAGCTGCGTTTACATGACCTATGTGAGAACAAGAAGCTTCCCAAAACTGTCAAACAGCAGCAGTCCACATCAGAAACAGC
The DNA here is from genome assembly GCA_900490495.1 of Danionella dracula. NCBI lineage: Eukaryota > Metazoa > Chordata > Actinopteri > Cypriniformes > Danionidae > Danionella > Danionella dracula. The sequence goes on along the minus strand of UELW01000267.1, from coordinate 3,371,170 downwards.
TGTAAGCTCATGTAGCTCATACATTCCTCCTTGCTTCACACAGAAGAATGTAAACGATGCGTGTTTCATTAACCACTATCTCTATATCTGTTTTTTATTTTATTTATTTATTTTTTTTACTTTCATCTATTCAGCTATTACAACTACAGAAACTGCATCCACTTCCCAAAATAATCCTGGAATACAGACAAGTTCACAAAAACAAGACCGCCTTTGTGGATGGCATTTTGTCTTGTATGAACAAGGTTAGTCACAATATGGAGTAAATTTTTGGAGAACCCTTTTCAGAACACTAGGTGGCAGCACAGGATTTGAGTCATGATACTTGCCATCCAAGTGAAGTTTTTAGTCCCGTTGGGTGTTTTTAGCTAGTTTTATTAGACTGAATATCGACTTTTATCTAAACACATATTTTAGTTATATTTCATATTATATTGTTATAATGTTCCTTCTAACATAAATTGTTCTTTTATTAAAAAAACAAATTGTCGCATAATGAATGTGAAAATAGGCAGCTCTGTCTTTGTTTTCTAGACATTTATTTCTTCCACGTGGAATCAGACGAGTACAGTCAGCGGTAGACTTTCTGCGAAACATCCTGTAAGTGACGCTTCATTTTCGTTTTAGCTGCTAATCTATTTTTACAAGTTGCCTTCTATTAAGTGGAAGACAAAGTTTGAACAAAGTAAGGTTTAAAACTGGTCTTTGTTGGGATATTAGCTTTTACCCTTTAATTTTACCAATCAATAGCTAGTTTCTAGTTCTGTTTAACCAAAGAACAGAAAAATACTGTTCGATATTCCATCAATATCTGATATTTAAACGGATTGTTTCTAAGCTGAATTAATGTGATCATGTACGGCTTCAAGAAATCAACCACACCTCAAGATCGTTAATGAGTGGGTTACTGAAAGATCAATAATTTTGCTTTATGTGCACTCATTTAAAATTATTTTTAAAAGGTTGTTATTTGATAAATGTTTTGATTATTTATTTATATATAGATATATTGTGTAGGCCAGCCTTTATATAAATATATATGTGTATATTTATTTACAGACTGTGATCTTAGGAGGTCTTTAGCTTGCTTTTATTATACGTTCCTTTGAACTGTCTACGCATCTCAACAAACACAGGAAAGCACAGGATACCAATGCATTTCTTACATTTAAACCTAACATTTTTTTTGGTAATGGTATTTTTTTCATATACTTTGTGAAATAGCTACAAGACCTCCGTTCTAAAAAATGCTCTTTCAGTTTGAAAATGAGAATCGTGGATGCAGTATCTTTTTTTTCAACTACAGCCATCAATGTTTCCATTACATTTCCATTCCATTTTAACAACAAAGCCACTCAATCAAACACAACCAAGGAACAAATTTGATGTCTTTTAACAAATATCAAGCGTTTTTGCTTCCATAAGTTTAGTTAGTAGCAGTTAGTGAGTGCTCTGTAAGTCTGATTACAGTCATGTTCTCAGAACTGTGGGTAATTATGCCGCTGCAGGGTGTGTGTATTGGGTACAGTGTGTGCAGGTGCGACCGAGAACTGGTTAATTAGATGTTGTTCAGTGATAGAGTACAGTCAGGATTATATGTATCTCCATCTCAATGATCAGTAAACCCTCGTCTTTTTAAGCATAGAGCATTTCTTTATTGTATCTTGTGGGTTTTAGTAAAAGACTCTTTGAGAATCCTTTAATAAAACTTTCTTTAAAATTAATTAAACATTGTATTTTAAGATTTTTGGCTATGTTGAGGCATGCAGAGGGCTTCCTGAGTGGAGCTTACATGTTTTCCCAGTGCTAGCATGGGTTTCCTTTATCTATTCTCTCCTCCTAATCCAAAAGCATGCTTTAATTGAATTCTCTTAATTCCCCTCATGAGGGAATGGTGAGTGGGTGTGGCCCTGTGGTGATCTGACAACCTGTTTGTGGTCAAGTTCCTCAAACTGTTACTTAAAATATAATATTATATAATATTTTTATGTTATTTTCTCTAGGCTATAGCAGATTCCACAAACTACTTTGAAAGCATCATCCACTAACTGCCAACATTTTTCTTTGTTCACAAAAACACTGAGAATTGGGGAAGGTCCAAATGCTGCAGAAAATATGTATGTGTATCAAAAATAAAATATTAGCCAAAGGTGGCCAGTTGAATGCCTACAATGTTTCATGATTATTTTTTTATGGATGGAATTGTGTTCCTATTGTCTTGATCCAAAGTATAGAATTTTAATAAAAAAAAAGTTAAATGGGATTGAGGTATTCATGTTCATTCCCCTTTATGAGGACATTTATATCATGCTTAGTAGGTTAAAGAATTCTGCACACACACACTTGAGAATTGAGAATTTTCTGTGGTCAGCACATTGCTGTCATCTCTCCCCACTCGCTGCATAATGCATCAGGAAGATCTTTCTGAAGCGTCAACACTTCAACAACACTTGGCATCAAGTTAGTTTTTCTGTAGTCAGCTTCTCTATTTGATAAACGTCCTTTCTGAACAACTTGATGGAACACCCAAGCCAACATTTTTTGGCCTTTTACCAAGGTCAATCTCAATATGATGAAATCACACCATAGCGATTTCTTCTTTTTTTGTATTTTTGTCAGACTCTTCATTTTTTTAATTCCCAAACTAATGAAAATATAGGTCATATGGTCACAAGGCATCATGCAGTTTGTGAACTGATTTTTATTATTGGGGAAGCAAAACTGTGTAAAAGTGTTTGTCCCCCAGACCTAATAATTGACTTAGTCACCCTAAATAAATTGTTTTTAATAGCTTGAAGTATATCTTTAAAACCTTTTTGTAATTCAGCCGCATTTGGGGTTTTTCTAGCATGAACCACCTTTTTATTGTCATGCCACAGCATCTCGGGACTTCAGTGTTCATTTTGTTTACCCTCAGCAATCCTGCTGTTGACTTACTGCTGTGTTTTGCATTACTGTCTTGTTGAACCCAAGTTCGTTTAGCTTGAAGTCATAAACATATGGCTGAACATTCTACTTAAGCATTTTTTGTATACAAAAGAATTCATGGTTCCTGTAATCACTGAAAGTCTTCCAGAATCTACACTCAATCCTCACACTCCCCTCACCATGTTTAACGATTGCTATGATTTCTTCTGAAATTCAGCGTTATTATTGCCTTTTAAAAGTAATTGTCTTGTTTGCCCAAAGAATGTTTTCACAAAAGTCCTGTGGAACAACCAGAAGTTTTCAGGCAAAAGGGTCCTTTATGTTATTAGTGCATTTGTTTGTCTCTTGATATCTAGCATAAAAACATTTAAGAACACTTAACTGAAGCAAATAAGGGCTGAAGTTCTGGAGGTTATTGAGCCTTTGTAAACTCTTCGACAAGTAGTTGTTGCATTTTGTAGGTAATTTTGGGTTCTCAACCACTCCTGAAAAGGTTTTCTATACTTTCATTCTCATTTATTTATATATATATATATATATATATATATATATATATATATATAATGAACAGTTCACCGGACAGCACCTGAGAAAAAGCTAAACAGAAGTAAGTGGTTAGAAAAGTGCAACACAAACAACAAACAGGTTTTTTGCATCAGCTGCAGTGTCTATGAATCCTGGTGCACAAGAGACATCGGTAGCTAATAAGCAATGTAGCCAATAGAGATTTTTGGAAATCACCCATTTTCAACATAACTTCCTGAAATTTTTAATGACCACTTATAGTTTACCATTGGACATCAGTTTAGCATGTCGATCAAAGAAGTCCCTGTCACAAAAGTATGCTTAGTTCAATGATTTAATTTGAACTCTTGCATGTATGGCGAGCTTTATAACAACAGATCTGTTCGCATATATTATTTTGATGTTTTACCAATTATAGCTCAAATGAGCAGCAGTTGGTATATTACATAACCCTTTCTTTAGCTTTAAATACTTGAGCTGTAAAAGCCAACCACCTGATTTAGACAGACTTGTAATAGTCGCCTGCGGATGGTGATTTTCACACTCTGCTGCCTGATCTCACTCTACATACTGTATTTGATGAGTCACTTCTCAGGACGAACCATTGCTCTGAAAATGGGTCACTCATCTCAGCTGTGTTTATGCATGTACTGCACGAGTAATTTTAGTTTGAACGCCTACGTATTTTACCTACCACATTATGTTCTTGTGTGGTGAATGCAGGAGGGAATCCTCAACAAACAAAGCCTGAATGACTGACTGTCTGACTAATCACGTCTACAGCTTATCCTCTTCAAACAAGAGCAAATGCACCAGCAAAGCAAGCCATCTCAACTCATTAAAAGTCAATGAGGTGCATCTATGCCGTTATTATCCTGACACAGTCTGGTTTGATGTTGCTTTAAAACAACAACCACCGCCAGAGTTAATTGTTTTTATGCATGAGGCTCTTTTTCTGTCTCAACACTTGCAGCAGAGGTTGATTAACAGCAGTGCAGGGAAAGGGCATGCTGCAACAGTGTTCTGCTAACGAGTGCGAAAATGTGTTTGAGACTGCTTATTGTGGCTTTAGCTCTCACTGGATTTAGAAGCATGCACGTCTCACATTGGCACATTTTGATTTGCTGCAGATTTTCTAAAACAGTGCCATATGAATAAAGGTTTGTCCTTTTCTCAAATGCTTTGGTTAAGTGCATATAGTGATCTAAAAGTTTACGATTCATTGCATTAGTTAATATGAAACAGTGCTAAATATTTGCTGAAAATGTTGCCAGATTTTGAGGTTTAGTTTGCTTTTGAGACCTCTCCTCTGTTTCTGAACCCCAGAAACTGCAGAGGTAGCATGTTTCGCTGTTGTCATGCCGACAGGGTTCCACTGTATGATGGCAACTTACTCATCGTCTGGGTGATTGAAACATTAGTTGTCATGGAAACTAGACGGACTCATACGGATTAGTGAATATTGCTGGCAAATTTTTCTCTGAATATATTCCTCTGAAAGATTTCCTAGTTTATGAACTTAGAAATAAAAGGGTTCAAACCCTTTGTAAAAGCCTTGTGAGGGGTTTATTTGGCGAGTACATTTAATAATACTCAAAATGTGATAAATGCTTGGTGTCTTTCAACATCGCTGCAAATTTTCTAGCCCTAAAGACCTTCTGTAACTGCTAATGGACCTAGCACCTCAAGCTGTGCATCATTGCATGCATACATTGACTTTGTATTTTTTTTTTACTGTTCGCCCCCTGTTGTGTCAGTAAATGAGAATTCAGTTCCCGTGTGTGGAGTAATGGTCTTGGTGAGTTTCATTGCTGAACTTCCAGCAGAGGGCAGCTGTTCAGAGCATTAAAAGCTTAAAAAGGAATTTTTGCTGTGGATAATTCCATTTCAATGGTTTCCTTTAGCTGTTAACCTAAAAATGTCTGCTCCTCAATTCCCTCCAGATCAGCTAAGTGGCTACATTTCCTCTCTTTCTCAGAGTTCATCCCTCACTTTTATCTGAGCTCGAGTCTGGGTTTTCTTAGCAATTCTAAGCTGATGTTTTGCATAACCTTTCAAGTAATTCCCTTGCTGGGATTAACTGCTCCTGCTTCTAGCTTTCTCTCACTGTAGTTTGGAAAAAAGCTGGAAAGTTGATTAGGATGCTTATAGAATGACCAATGTTTGCATTACTACAAATTAATGATTTTCTTCAAAAATTGAGCTTTTTCCAATCTCATCTTGTTTGTGTACACAACGTAATTCCCAGTGATGGCTTAACACTGCTGGTGTGGACCCATGTAAGCAATACCCTTGGGTTTATTTAAAACACTAGCTGAATTCACTTTATGTTGCTCTGTATGTTTAAAAAGACTTGACTGGAGTGGTGACTCAACCGCTCAAGTAATTAAAACTGCAACGTGCTTACAAAGATCTACACCATTAATTTTAATTTCTGATGTGTATGTACATTTATTTCCTCTTTAATAGAAATATAAATAACTTATTCTTCAAGTACCTTATTAACTGCTCAACCGATGCCAAACCTGGAACCTCTTTAAAATTAGAACTTTTATTTTGTAATTTCGTCTGGAGGTGGAACATCTAACCACTTGTGCAACTGACTCAGCGCGGTATGCATGATTTTTTTCATCCTTATTTCAATGCAGTTGAATAAGTAATTTAAAGTGTTGATTCTGCAGCGATTCGCGTGTTTACCAATTTCTGGTCTAAACAAGGCATGAGACTCACATAAAAGTCTGTGTCTTCTCAACCAAAACGAGCACTTCTTGCATAATGTTGTTTTAATTTTTTCAAAGAAATTGTCCATATTTCATTAGTTTATTTGTAAAACAGTTACATTTCCCTCTCTCCCACTGGAAATTACTTCCCTCTTGATGGTTACATCCCAGCAGACTCTGCCCCCTGCTGACCAAAAGGTTTGTACCATTAATGGGGTCCTGACTCATCTCCTGCAGTGGACTGAAGGGCAGTATCTGCGTGAGTGATGCGTATTGATTGTGTGTGTGTGTGTGTGCGTGCGTGCGTGTGTGTGTGTGTGTGTGTGTGTGTGTGTGTGTGTGTGTGTGTGTGTGTCAGCAAGAACTGAAGGAGCTGACCCAAGCTGTATGCCTTTTTTTTGCTTAGTCATCTGTCTCATCATGATGATGCCAACATTGTCACCCAACCTCAGTCTAGGAGTAGCTTCAGTATAGCTGACTGTAATTCAAAGCCTCTTTGATGACCAAGAGACAGAGATAATGAATGCGTGAGTTTTTCTTGCAATCGAAAATCGTAATATTACTGTCTGTTATATGAGAGAGGCTGTTATCACATGTCTTCCTGACTGTCGCAGTATGTGTGTAAATACTGAAGCAGCATATGTTCCGGAGAGGAGACGCCTGCAGGGTGGGGATTGGCCTTCTGTCATCCTGGCAACAGTCTTGCAGTGCCAGCACACTCTCTGTTACTGTGTGTGAGAAAGATGAGGGTTTAATTGAGGGAAAGTCCGATGTTGGAGGTGATTGAGAACCTGAAGCGCAGTCGGTGGGTTAGTTGCACTCCTGAGGCTAGGCTTGCTGCAGCACACACTGCTGGTTTGCTCATTCTGTGTTGGCTGTTGGGTGATTGCTCCCTGCTGCCAGGACTATTTGCTTTATGACCCTGGTGATGCTTGTCGAACTGGCTGACCAAGCACTTCTAATGGTTCATGAATCAAATTGCATCCTTGTATTTATTGAGATGGACAGGGCTTGAACAATCTCTTGTTTTTATCGATCAGGCTATCGTGAAATTGCAACTCTCTTTGTTCCTCTCCCAGTATTGATTGCCTTACTAGGCTCTGTACCTTCTGCTCAAGCCATTCCCACAACAGCTCAATGGAGATGCAAATATTGGCAATTGTATTGCCATCATGTTTCTCTCTAAACTGACTATAACATAGTGTTTGAGATCTCATTTTAGGGTACCAACCTCATGTGCTCAGAAATGCTCAATGTGATCTCAGTCAAATACAATTTTATTCTAGTTTATATTAATCATAATGCAAACATCATGCAGTTAGTCTGAATAAAGGTGTGTTTCCTGAACAATTAGGGGAAAGAAATGAAACGCCTCAGCAATTTCTTTTTTGGAATACATTTTTGATATTTGAAAACCCCTAAACAAACATGCGCCTAAAACCTTGCCCCGTAGCGTCTTTTTTTATATTTTGAAAGCTCCTAATGATTGCTCCATGTTTTTTTGTACTTGCCAGTTAAAAGTCATCAAGCTCTTCTTAAGCAGTTTTTGAATTGTAAATTGCACCTCAGCTGGCTAAAGATAAAGAGAAGTGCATTAATTACAAAATGTCCTTAATGCTTCCAAAATATTATCTTTTTTTATCTGTTTCCATGAATACATTTAAAATGCATTAATTATCCACAAATCCAATATCAATTACTTTTTATTATATTTTTTTTTTTACATTTACTTTTTTTAATCTTTAGTATTTGCTTGAAAACTTTTTTAAGCTCAGATGGATGAAAATATATCACATCCACTAAGATTAAATATATTCAGGCTTATATTTATGGTCATTTTATTTATGTTTTCAAACATTTTCAATTCATTTAAATTATATTAGTTCATCAGTCTTATCGCTTATTAATCTATTTATTTTATTATTCTTATTTAAAAAAAGTTTTTCAATAATTTTTTTTATTAATTTGGTATTTATATTTTATTTCAATTCATTTTATATTTTTTTTCTTATCAATTTGAGTTTTTATAGGATTGCTGTAAATTGCGTATTGATAATAATAAATATTAATGATAACAATGTGTTGAAGCCATGTTACGATGTTATTGAGTATCTAGCATTGAGTATTGAGTTCAAGTAAAGTCAAAATGCATTTATGCATTTTCCTTTTTCCAGTTACCCCAATAGAAAAAGTTTATTTTTCATGGTCTCCAAATTGAAATCTGTATGAGCTAGCTGTATTTAACAGATTTTAAAGACTGAAAAGGTGGGCAATCTAGAGTACAATTTAAAACCTCAAGCTATTATTTCAGAAAATGTGTTAAATGCGTAATAAAGAGTAAATATCTTTGTAGATTTGTATAAGTGAGACAGATTACACTCAAATGTATTTCTGTATTGTAGGGACAGTTTAAACTTACTCCAAACACTCACATTGTTTCACATTAAAACAGTTTTAAATGTGTACACCTCCCAGCATTTTCTGTATTGAATTATTGATCAGCTCCACTTATGTTGAGGAATGGGACATGCTTCAGTCTGAATTCCACTGGCTTAACAAAATCACCTGCCATCAGATTAAAGAATGTTCCTTCAAGAAAAAGAGAGCTAAAAACTGAAGTCTAAGAAGAGATGTAGAGGAAACATAAGCAAAGTAAATGCTGTGTCAGCAAAAGACAAAAGAAAGTCTTTCCCTAGTCTTGACTTTCAAAGAGTTAGAGTTTAGTACTTGTGTGTGAGTGTTAAAGTGCCCTTGTGAGCGTGTGAAAAAAACTGTTTTTTCATGTGCAGATTAAGCGGGATTAGTGGAAGATTGAAGTGCTGAGTCCAGCCTGATCCTCTCATCAATAAAACTGAAAGTAAATAATAAATACTTTCCTTTATTCCTGCCCTAGCTTACACGGTTTGTCTAGTTTGGGGAGTGTAGTTTCTTAAATCCATTGTAATCATGCTATCTATTATGATTCAAGTAAAAAAATAAAGAAAAATGTGAGTACTTGTTTTAAAATTTTAATTATCATCAAAAAAGTAAGTCTTTCCTTCTCCATCTCTCCAGAAAAAAGTTCTATCTATATTATATTACTGTCGATCAATATAGCTACTCGAACAGCATAGAGAGCCTTGGTTGCTATTAAAAGCTCTTCCTCCCTCCCAGACAAGCGGCATCCATCACATCCAGCCAAGAGATTTACAGCACACAATAACCTGAGATCAGCTCATATCGTTCCTGCACACATGCTGAACTGCCGCAGAATGGTGATCAGGAGACTGGATCAAATCTCAATACTGCAGTCATTACAGAAATGCATACAGGACATGGACAGTCAATCGTGTGACGTGAAGAACACTGATCTTATAACATGCCGACAACTTCCTCAAACAGCAGACACGAAAAAAACATAATCGAGCAGTGCTGGTGATGCAAATGCGGAGTCTGAAGCACTTTGCTTTTGTGAACATTTCATAAATATTGTGTGTCTGAGATGAGTCTGAGAGTTTGAAAGAGGCTGGCCTTGAAGCTGTATTTCTCTCTTCAGCTTTCAGAGATTTACAGCCGTAACTAAGCAGAGGGAGGAGAGAGAATGACCTTCCCTAGAGCACTCTCCTCCCATTCGGATACAAACTTTTACCCTCAGTTTTCACTCTTTTCAGCATTTTATTTGAAACATCCAGACATCTCAGAATCTTTTTTTATTTTCATCTTTCATCATAGTCAATGAAATTACAGACATTGTACTGTACTTCATTTCCGTCTCATGTTTGTAAATTAGGTTAGTTTTAACTAAATACATGTACTGACTAAAAAAGTAACCAAAACCTGTGCGAGACTAGACTACTAGACTAGACTATAGGCTACGTTTATCATCTATCGAGTAATAGTAACTTTGGCCATGGTCGATGCAGTGAAAGACACAAAATATAAACAACCAGTATGCCTTTCGCAGGCACAATATTGATAAGTTGGTGCGCCCTGTTGAAAAATTGTTTACAAGTAAACCAGCCATTTTCCTTCCTAATTATCACTTAGCTGTGAAAAATATGATTGCTTTTGGTAATGAAGCATGCGCTAAAATTTCTGATGTGCAAAGGACATTTATGCTGTTTAAATAAAACCAGATTGACCTCCATGTTTTTTTTCCTTTGCCTGAATATTAAATCACTGAATTGTTTCTGATCAACAATAATAAACACATTACTGTCTGTCACTTTTGGACCTCCAAAATAGCCAACAAGTTGCTTTGTGGGTTTAGCAGAGATGGCGAAACTGAAATGTAAACCCTGCCCAGCGCTTGGACTTAATTGAATCTTCATCTTCTTTCGGCTGTTCCCAGTTTAGGGGTCGCCACAGCAAATCATCTGTTTCCACCTAACTCTGGCCTCAGTATCCTCTACTCTTGCACCAATTACCTTCATGTCCTCCTTCAGCACACCCATATAACTTGTCTTTGGCCTTCCTCTTGCCCTCTTGCCTGGCAGCACCATCTCCAACATCCTTCTACCAATATAACTACTATCCCTTCTCTGCACATGTCCAAACCATCTCAATCTGGCTTCTCTGACTTTGTCTCCAAAACAACAAACCTGAGTTCCTCTGATGTGCTCGTTCCTAATCTTGTCCATCCTTGTCACTCCTAAACTGAACCTCAACATCCTCATCTCTGCTACTTCCATCTCTGCCTCGCGTCTCTTCCTCACTGCTACAGTCTCTAACCCATACATCATAGCTGATCTCACTACTGTTCTGTACACCTTTCCTTTGATTCTTGCTGACACTCTTCTGTCACACAACACCCCTGACACTTTTCTCCACCCACTCCAACCTGCCTGCACTCGCCTCTTTACCTCTTTTCCACACTCCCCGTCGCACTGGACTGTTGACCCCAAATACCTAAACTCCTCCACCTTCTTAACCTCAGCCCCCTGTAACCTCACTGTTCTACTTCCCTCCCTCTCGTTCAAACACATGTATTCTGTCTTACTATGACTGACTTTCATTCCTCTTCTTTCTAGAGCAGACCTCCAACATTCCTGGTGTCCCTCCACCTGCTCTCTACTCTCACTACAGATTACAATATCATCTGCAAACATCATTGTCCATGGAGATTCCTGTCTGACCTCATCTGTCAATCTGTCCATCACCATAGCAAACAGAAGGGGACTCAAAGCCGATCCTTGGTGTAGCCCCACCTCCACCTTGAACTCCTCCGTCTGACCTACAGCACATCTCACTGTTGTCATACTCCTCTCATACATATCCTGAACTACTCTGACGTACTTCTCTGCCTCTCCTGACATCCTCATACAGGACCATAGCTCCTCTCTCGGCACCCTGTCATACGCTTTCTCTAAATCCACAAAGACGCAGTGCAGCTCCTTCTGACCATCTCTGTACTTCTCCATTAGCATTCTCAGAGCAAAAATTGCATCAGTAGTGCTCTTCCTGGGCATGAAGCCATACTGCTGCTCGCAAATATCCACTTCCCTTCTTAGCCTAGCTTCCACTACTCTTTCCCAGAGTTTCATTGTGTGGCTCATCAACTTTATACCTCTGTAGTTGTTACAACTCTGCACATCACCCTTGTTCTTAAAGATTGGCACTAGGACACTTCTCCTCCATTCCTCAGGCATCTTCTCACTCTCTAGAATCCTGTTGAATAACCTAGATAGGAACTCCACTGCTGTCTCTCCTAGACACTTCCACACCTCCACAGGGATGTCATCTGGACCAACAGCCTTTCCACTCTTCATTCTCCTCAGAGCCTTCCTCACCTCATCCTTTCTAATCTTTTCAACTTCCTGCTCTACAATGTTCACCTCTTCCCCCTTCTTTCCTCTCATTCTCCTCATTCATCAACTCCTCAAAATACTCCTTCCATCTTCTCTGCACACTCTCCTCACTCGTTAGAACCCTTCCATCTCTATCTTTAATCACCCTTATCTGTTGCACATCCTTCCCATCTCTGTCTCTCTGTCTCGCTAATCTGTACAATTCCTTCTCACCTTCCCTCGTGTCTAACCTGGCATACAACTCATCATATGCCTTCTGTTTGGCCTTTGCCACCTCCTCTTCACCCTGCGCTGTGATTCCTTGTAGTCCTGTCTACTTTCTTCAGTCAGTCTTCGATGTCCCACTTCTTTTTAGCTAGCCTCTTCCTCTGGATGATGTCCTGTACTTCCTCATTCCACCACCATGTTTCCTTATCTTCTTTCCTTCTTCCTGCTGACACACCTAGCACCTTCCTACCTGTCTCCCTGATCACTTCTGCTGTAGTTTCCCAGTCCTCTGGAAGCTCTTCCTGACCACCCAAAGCCTGTCTCAGCTTCTGTCTGAATTCCTCACAACCGTCTTCCTTTTTCAACTTCCACCACTTGGTCTTCTTTTCCATCTTTCCTCCCCTCTTCTTCCTGACCACCAGAAACATCCTACACATCACCATCCGATGCTGTCTGGCTACACTCTCTCCTACCACTACTTTGCAGTCAGTGATCTCTCTCAGATTGGCTCGTCTACTTAGGATGTAGTCCACCTGCGTACTCCTACCACCACTCTTGTAGGTAACTCTATGTTCCTCCCTCTTCTGGAAGTAAGTGTTAACTACAGCCATTTCAATCCTCTTGGTAAAGTCCACCACCATCTGTCCTTCTGGGTTCCTTCCCTTAACACCAAACCTGCCCATCACTTCCTCATTACCTCTGTTGCCCTCGCCAACATGACCGTTGAAGTCTGCTCCCAGCACTACTCTCTCCCCTCTGGGAATACTCTCCATCACCTCATCTAACTCACTCCAGAATCTCTCCTTTTCTTCCAGCTTACAGCCTACTTGTGGAGCATAACCACTCACTACACTCACTTGTGGCTAGATTTTGTACTTAATTGAATACGTCCTTTAATTTATGCCATGTTGCATTCTCATGTAACCTAATGGCTGATGATGGTTTATTGCTGATTTTAAACAAAATGTCAGTTTGCAAGTCAAGCATTTTAGCATGGGAAGTCTATGGGATTCACTTTAGCTTCTTTGTAGAGGGTGGGAGGTTAGCACCTTGTTTCCTTGGAATCATAATCTGAGATTTTTGTCAAAATTGAGTCATTCTTTGAGAACCTATTTATTTTAATTAAAAAAGGTTCTAACTGCAAAGTACAATGACACGCAACCTAGAAGCTAAATATCTCATAAACCAGCCCTCAGAATGCAGATAGAAGCTTTGAAAAATATATGTCTAGACAATAGTTATGAGTGCAAGGCTTTTCATTTCTTATTTTTTGTCAGCAGTTTTGATTTTCCGCAGAGATTCTTTTTTTTTTCATTCATATCTGTGATCCCTTGGTAGACAGAAAAAATTATATTCATTATTTTTTCCATGTGGCAGATTGAAATGAACTTAAAACCCACTAAGAAATCTCATTGACTGACTGCAGATCTACTATATGGCACATTTAGTGTCTCTAAAGTCTATTTGTCGAAGCGGCTGCTAAATTTAACCTACTCGTTGTGTTGTGGGATTAAATTATGCGAAGCATTAAACCTTTCAGAGTGACTGAGGCAAATTCTTCCTCTTTTTTAGAATTTTCAAGCTCTTCCGAAGCAGCCATTGCAGATCTCTAAGAGACCAGAGGAGCAAGGTAAGGTTTAGCTGTGATTTGAATTTTAAAAAGTATTTTTCACAATTTAGTCTTTGCATTAACTACTTACGGCTTCTACACCTTTTTAAACAATTTAAACTAAACTGTTTAGACAGTAACAAAAGGATGAATGAAATAAGAGAACATTTTCAAAAATATTCATCGTTCTGCTGAACTTTTTGTACTGCTGAACACATTTTGTATCCTGTGTTAAACACTTGAAAAAACAATCTATATTAGTCCAGTTAAGTTGAATTACACATTGTATTCTATTGATTCCTTATACTAAGATTAGTGTATCTGTTTTATTATCTAAAAATGTACTTGGATCATTAAAGATTTCAAGTAAGACTTTTAAAAAAAGAAAGATTTAAGTTTTCATCGAATAAATTCATAGTTCTCATCACTTTCTTGTCACTACCTTAGTCTTGTGATTGGAAATGTAATTACATAGCATCTATAGCAGGAGTGTAAATTTAATTTCAGCTTAAAGGCCACATTTGCTAAGATAGTAAGATGTGACCTTGTGATGACCCAAACAGGCAAATGTCAAAAAGCAAAGCAAGCCAATTATCACTTCAATGCTCATCTTGTTTGAAATGTTTTGTGTTTTTGGTACAGATCAATAGCTAAATAAAGTAAAAGTAAATGAAAATGTTAGAGAAAGACAGACACTGAGATACTTTCCTTTCACAACTATTCACAAGTAAATTTGGAGTTTTTGCCTTTTCGGAGTGGCTTGAGGTATTTGATGCCCATTTCATTGATTAAACAAGCAGCTTTTTGGTGTAGATGAGGTGAAGAATGAGGTAACACGAGTGTTCCCCGGGGGTTAGTTGTTGAGTCGAAATTAGATTTAAGGTTTATTAGGTTATATTCAGACTGTACCCCAAAGTGGCCCAAATTTGACAGTCTGAACAATTTTATTTTAATACAACTCAGGTCACTTTCATATGTGCTCTTGAATCTGATACATATATAATTTTTTTGTAATGCAATCTCAGTCTAATCAGCAAAACAGCCAGTCAAACATTTTTCTGACTTTTATGTCATTGTATGGGGACAGACAACAATCAAGGCTGACGACGAAGCTGAAAGCAGTCAGTGGAAGGAAAGAGAAGTAATAGAACTAATAAATATTTCTTCTTTGTCTTCTTATTGATATGATTTGGTTGAAATGATGGCGGCTTCGTTAGGAAATCAGAAATAAGACACCTTTGAGCACACAAAAATCACCTTCATAAAAAAAATAAAAAAAATTGAAGTTGAGAATTAAGACCTGCAGTCTGAACATAGCCTTGGAGACACATCAGGGAAAGACCAGTACTACAGCCTGGAGATACAGTACACCTGAATAATACTGGTTTTGTGAGTTTTGTTTCCTCTCATCTATCCATTGAAGGAAGCAGATCATACCTAAACCTGTGTGCCAGTGGTATCTCTTGACTTAGATAAAACATATCAATGTTTTCTGCTAAACAATTCCTTAATCTTCTCTTGTTTCCGTTGTTTTTGCAGCTATTGTATTTCTGCTATGATACTGCTCATAACAAACATTTTCCATTAACCTCTGTATAGAAATAAAACCTTTATCCTAAAGAACTACACATCTCTGATCTTCTTTTTTACTTTACTTATTTTGAGTGAAGTTTTTTTTAATAAATAATTAATAAAATCACATATTGTCAAAATTGACATTGTTGCCTTGCTCTTCATGTTATACTTTACACTGAATACTTAAGAAATTAAGCCTGTTAATGAAAACGTATGCAAGAAGCTTACTGGAAGCACTCTAGTTCTGTAGGTCACAGTCTCATTTCTTCAAAATGAGCTCAAAATCTAATTAAAAGACACAGAAGTCAGTGACTCACACAGAAGCAGTTAGAGGATAAAACTGTCTGTAGGTGCAAGACTGTGCTTTAAATGTAATAACTGGTGCCTTTGAGTTCACTGTTTTGTACGTATTATGTATTCATCAGCAAATCTTGGCTTATGCATAGTATTCAGAGCCGGAGGCATCAATGTGCTGAGTGTGCTGCACATTAAATATAATTATGCAGTTGTGCCTTTTGTGATCTTTGTGTGTGCAGGAAAGACCTCAGATGTAGTGACGATACACCCACGTACCATGTTCGTTCCACAAGAGGGTTGCGCACTCCTTGCTGCAGGTGAGCATCAATCAAAAGTTTTTCTACACACCAACATTTCTGTTTAGAGGGCTTTTTTATGATTTTCTGCTCTGATAAATTCATCAATATATCCATCCCTCAACCAATCCATCATCCATCAATCCATGCACCTATCAGTCTATCCATCAATCCATCTATCATCCATACATCCATTTATCCATTCATTAAACAATCAATCAGTCCTTCTATTCATCCATTAATCCTTCCATCCATCCAACCATCCATTAATTCATCCATCCATAAATCCATCCACCTGTCAGTCTGTCTGTCCATCAATCCATCTATACATCCAATAATCCATTTATCCATTCATCAATTAATCAATCAATCAATCAATCAATCAATCAGTCAGTCAGTCAGTCAGTCCTTCCATCCATCCATCCATTAATTCATCAATCCATCCATTTATTCATCCATCCATCAATCCATCCACCTATTAGTCTATCCATTCATCCATCCACCTATCAGTCTTTCCATCCATCATTCCATCAATTAATCCATCCATCATCTATCAATCCATCCACCTATCAGTCTATCGATCCATCCATCCATCATTCCATTAATCCATCCATTTATCCATCCATCAGTCAATCAGTCCTTCTATCCATCCATTACTCCATCCATCCATTAATCCATCAATCCATTCATCCATCAATCAATCGATCCATCCATCAGTCCGTCTATCCATCCATTAATCCATTTATCCATCCATCTATCCATCCATTAGTACATCAATCCATCCATCCATTAATCCATTTATTAATTCATTTATTTATCCATCAATCAATCAATCTATCTGTCCATTTATCCATCTATCCAACCATTAATCCATTTATCCATCTATCCATCCATCAATCAATCATTGAGTCCTTTCATCCGTCCATCAATCCATCCATTAATCTATAAGTCCATTAAGCCATCATTCCCTTCATTAATCTTTCCAACCATTAATCCGTCTATCCATCAGTTCATTCATTAATTCATCCACCCATCAATCCATCCATCCATCTATTATTAATTTTGGCAGTATTTTCAAAGCACACAGTAAAATTCTGAGTAAAATTAACTCTTTCGAGAGTAGGACCTGATAAACTCTGAATAAAGTACAAATATCATTCAAATTGAGTTAAAATTATCCACAAGGATATTATCTAAACAGCCAGTTCTTCTCTAATAATTTTTGCTATATGATAAATGTTTGTTTCCCAATACAATCCCTCATCTCTAAAAAAAAAAAAAAAAATGTATAAAATGTTAAAATGTATATTTTTATGGTTCAAGTTGAGGGTCTCTGTTAAATTAGCTCAACCCTCTAGATTTTGCTGTCCAGCTTTAATTTTTAATCTAATGGAGATTAAAGAATATCATCCAATCTTATTTGAATGTTAGGAATAAATCAGTCTATGTTTTGTTTTTGTAATAATGGGGCCCATTTACGATCAAGATCGTGGAATAAAACAGTTCCATGAATGACGGACTAGTGTTACCTGGAGCAAAAGAGTGAAGCCTTCAAACTCAATAACAGTAGCATTGTCACAAGCTTAAAATTAGCCCAGTGGCCAAACAAATTGGTCACACAAATTTATGACATGAAATCATGCCTTTTTTTCCTCTTTGCCTTTTATGCCTCCTGAGCATGCCGGCATTTTTAGATTAGCTGACATCTGCTGATTTAGGTTGTGGTTATATATGGAGGGTTGATTTGTAATGCGAGTTCCTCTCCCTGTGGTGGCCCTGTCACATCCAATCCTGCAGTGTACTGGGCTGTTTCCAGAAAGAGAACAGACTGAGGCTAGAATGAGGACGGTCATCCCTCATCCAAAGCCTGTCTGATGTCCTCTATAGCTCTCTACTTAAATCATACTTCTTACAAAAATTGCAGCCTTTTAATCAGCTAAAGTATTATTTACACAATCGTGAAAACACATTTTTATTTGTTTTATTTTTGAGCAAAGTTATTCTCACTTTAGGTACAGCCGTTTATAATGTTGAATACAAGTCCGCACTGGTTGAAACCATACCCCTGGCATGCCAAAATTAGAGTGCAGGTTTAAGTCTTTCAGACCCTGCATCCATTACAATAGACATCACATTAAAGTATGTGTTAAAAATATTTACATTGTTTTTTTGCAGTTGTTTTAACTCATAGGTTTTAATTGAAAAAGTTTTTAAACGAATACAGCACTTGTTTAATATTTTTTACAATTTCACTCGTTACTTAGTCGCTGCTTTTTTGTCCTGACATTTTTTTTGTGTTTCATTCAATCTTTTTTGGAATCTTTATTCAATCTTTTTTGGAGCTACAAACTGACATCTGAAAAAAGAAGCTGCACTTTTCTCCAAACACAAAACGTGTTATTTTTTAGCAATAATTATTCAACAGAAAAACAAAACACAGTTTGTATTAATAATTGTGTATTTCTAAACAGGCTGGTGTCCACAACAATGTACAAAATGTATTTGTTAATATTTATTAATATTTGATACTGAAAATCTTATCAAGAAAAACATTCAGGTCTGAAGAGGTTAAAGCAGACTTGAGTTCAGATTGTTTTGATTTAGAAAGTAATGAAGACATTTTAAAACATTTTAATCAACTATTGTTCAAATTAAACCACTTTTTTGAAATGCAAATTTAAGTACCCCGATGATTTTATGGTTGATTTTAAGTGTTTAAACTGTGATACTTGAGGATGTACCTATATTATTTAAGTATTTTAAAATATATTTAGTTAAGAATATATTTGACTTAATAAGTGCTCATTAATTAAATTATATCCAATAAAAAAATACAATATTGAGCTTAAATGCCTCTACGAAAATCACGACCAGCATCTGATGGCCTCTGACAGGCCTCAACAGCAGAAATAATGCCATGATCTCCTTCTGAAACATTTTAACTGACAGCATGGCCATCCAATTTTCACCATGCTTTCCAATTATAATTACACTCTGACTGTTTGTCTATTTCTTTTTTCCATTAACAATCTGGTTGTATGTGAGAATGCACATAGTTTTACAACTTCTTTTCAATTGATTTGATCTTCATTTCTTGGCCACTCAACAAATGCTGCATCTCTCTAATCAGATCACTTACCGTACTGCTACAAATGAGCCATTTGTTTAACAGAAGTAATTATAGCAGCCAAATCTTTTTTTTCTTAAGATGCTATTTTTTACCTCAAAGAAAACCAAGCAATGGTTCGATAAATGTGCCAGGGTTGATGTCTGTGAGGGTGAGTCAGCGCTCTGGCAGATACTGCAGTACTCTCTCTCACTCCCTCTCCCTCTTCCTCTCTCACTCCTTCTATCTCTCTCACTCTCACACATACGTCATGTACTGTATTGCAACATTAACTTCTCTCAACCATTCTCTTTCATCTGACAAGGAAGCTGCAGGTGCATTGCTGTTCCTGCTGACACAGAGAGCTGTTAGCCCTACACGTTTCCCTTCTGTCTTCTCGCATTATCTTTTCATTGGGGTGAATGCGAGCAGTTAAAGATTGTATTTTTAAAGCCATTAAGACATGTTTATCTTTGTTAGATTTCTGTCAAGTGGAACTACGTCTTTTGGCTCATCTTTCAGCTGACCCTCAGCTACTGAGAATCTTTCAGCACCATGAAGCAGACGCCTTCACCATGCTGGCAGCTCAGTGGTGGGTGCACACACTCTCATGTGTTCTTCTTCTCTGTTCAAAACCATGAATTATACTCATTCCTAACTTTAAGGTCCCCAAAAGCTAAAATTAAAATCAACTGACCATATGCAGTACATATTGAAATTACACATTTTTCTAATAAAGAAAAAAAAAAGCTCAAAATATGACAAAAAATCACATAAGTTATTCAGTGTTTGTCCCTTATTAAAAACACATTGTCGAGCACAAGCCCCACCCACCACCACTAATGCGTGTCTCCTGACCATAGACTGTATATAACATGGACATAGCATGCGCGACGTTTAGTATGGTCAGTGAAACAAGCTAAAAACCTGCATAGCCAACCATCACCTTCGTGGAAGTGCATCACTTCCTGGTAACAAAATGTGGGTCCAGAAAAGCAGGACATAGGCATAGCATAGATCTCTGATTGGCTGAATCTTTAGATTTTATATAAAGTGATGGCTCAAGATACTAAATTAATCCATTCCGGGTGGCCTTTTTATGATGAATGTTTTGTATGTCGAAGCAAGTTTTACATGTGCCAAAATGCCAAAACCGTTCCAAGCCACACAGAAATAACGAGAGAGAGAGAGAGAGAGAAGGAGGGGGAGGGAGATTCGGACATAGATTATATAAAAACTTTACTGCTAGTAAAAAGTCTGACAAAGTTACAGTGTATAGTACTTTTGGAATAGTACATGCCACTTTAATAGTAAAATAATTCTATTAATTATTGTTTCTAGTAAGTATACGTCTAGTAATGGAGTTTAATACTGATTGAGTAATATTTGTAAATGGTACTCTGAATGTCGTGTTTTAAATTTTATATGTTTTTTTTTTGTCTTCACAAACTATGTCTTCATAAAACCACCTGAAGCTTAAGTTCGAAGAATAAACAATCCCTCTTCAGAACTTTGTTGTTCATTGTCCGCAGCCTGTGGAATAATCTTATCCTCATACAAAAAAACAGAGACTATTCTAATGTACAAAAAACTTACACCGTATAACTCTTCTTTTCCTTGAGCTTCCAAATCGATAAGAAAACAAAACCACCAAACCAAAATGGTGTGTGTGGCTAGGTAGAGAGGCACAGGCAAATTATATGGTCTATGTTTAAGATACAGCCCCAATAACACAAACAGTAAGGATATCGAGTCTTCCCCTAAGAGAAGCCAGCTCAGGTTTATGAATAATTACGAGGTATGCGATGTACAAATGTACATCACATCCAGAAGTTTGAAATGGTAAAGAAAATATAAAAAGTAACCAGTTTCCTCCGCACACAAATTGTTTTTACAAACAACAAAAATGTTTTGACGAATGTTCAACACTTGCAAATTCTCATAATGTTCTCATGCATGGTGTCGTGACTCTTCAAGTCATGTATACGCATTAAAAAACAACATTAGAGTAGCCATTATGTCAGTCTCTGCTGCTTTAAGTCCCAAATGTTACAATAAGCCTCTTGGAATCGAAGGAGGAAACAAGTGGTTATTGTATATAAAATCCAAGATTTGCTTCATTACGAATGTTTATACATTTTTTTTTAATAAATGTAAAATTAGTTTTAGATCTTAAAGTTTTTAGAAATGTATTGAACCATTGAGAAAAAAAGCTTGGCATAAAATTAGTAATAATCACTTTTAGCACTGCAATTGTGTTGGTTAAATGTATTTGTTTTTGTCTGCTTTTTGATGACTTTAAATGGTTCACGAAAGGTTATAGAGACACCAAGTTCACCAAAAGTGTTATAAGCCGGATGTTTCATTTGTCTCTGGCACAAAGAGGAACAAACAAGCCTGTGAAGGGCAAGGTGTCCTGCAGGCTGTGAGTTCCCCCAAAGGCTATTTTATGTGCAGTGATCCAGACGAAGATGCAGAAAGGGAAGAGATGGAGAGAGGTGAGAGCAGATCCATCTGAGCAGTGGAACATACTTGTTAAAGTCCATATAAAATCTTGAATTTACTGTTCTAATTTTTTTCTTGTCCGTGTAAATCTCATTTGACATGCGTTTTTGTAGTTGCTTGGGGTTGCCAGAGATTCAGGAATTGCTCCTAAATTAAAAAAAAAAAAAAAAACAATGTTGGTGTAACCTATGCCTATGTTAGTGAAAAAATGTGCATAAAAGTTCAAAAACACAAGTCATGGTTAGGGTTGTTAGAGTTTTAAAGTTAGAAATATTTAGTAAATACTCAAAAGTGACGTTAACAGTGCCTTAGTTTGAGAAAAGATGTGTATATTGTGTGATGTGTAACGTGTGAATGCTGTACTGATGCAACCAGGCATCTGCTAGACAGCTTCTGTCACTTTACAAACAGACATGCCTGCATGAGACAGGCACTGCTGAAACTTTTGTTACATAAATGTCTCTGTCTTTAGGAAGGGAGTGAGTCAGGACATAGTGTCTTCGGAGGACAGGGAGCATGCCAAGAGGATTGTCTACTCTGTGGTTTATGGAGCTGGTAAGAATGATTACCCATAAAGCATTTCAAACTACATTCAAAAAAAGAGTTCATGTCTCATAGGTAATACAAAGTTAATATTCTCACATTTTTTTATTTTGCCTACTGGATTGCTCTGCGATCGCCTCCAAGTGAATAGAATATGACAACTTTGGGTTATACATTGTGTATAGGCTAAAATACTCACTTTTAAAACGGACCTGCTTCATCGACTCCCAATTGACTGTTTCTTAATAAACAAAATCACTTAATACTCAAAGCACCTTAAAATTTAAATTTTTACTTGGTGCTCCTTAAACCTAAAGCTATGTTTCAAACCCAATTAATAGTGTGAAACAAAGCAGATTACCAGATAGGTCATTTTTAATAATCCATTGTAGTGGCTCTTTAAAAAATATGTTTTCATTCAAGTCAGTTGGTGCTTTAAAGAAAACTGCATTTACATGAAACTGAGGTATGGCAGATTTCTTACCGTCTCACCTTAAAGATCAGCACTCAGAAAGTCAGCTGGGAATGTATGAGAAAGATGTTTCATTGCAGTAATTGTTAATGCATTGATGTTTTTTGTTTTCATTTACTTTGCAAAAATATTGTACTTACAGGATTCGACTAGTGCTTTTGAAAAATTCCTTACAACACGCAAGCAAAATCCAAACTTTCTACCATCATTTCAAATAATTTTTTAGTCATATCATGTGCACACTCTCCGTTGGCACATCACCACACACTAACCTTCTTCACAAACAACTGAATTTTCTATCTTTTTTTTTTTTATATACAATTTTTACCATTTGTTGTCTGTCTGATTTTCATTAATGCCAATGTATTTTAATTTATTTTTTGAGAATTAATTTCAGAATTATTTATTGTAAAGCTGCTTTAGGTTTTGTGGAGTCGGTCAACGATTTTTGTTTTAAACAAGCTGCCATTAACATTGACATGGAAGAGACTTAATGTTCATAGAGGTTGCTAGCAGAGATCTCCCAGAATGTGGCCCTCTTGACTACACCCTCACCAGAGAAGAATCTCATTGTGTTTGTGTGCATGTGTGGACAGGATAGAGGCCTGTAAGAGGCTCTCGCTGTTCTAGTTTATGTGGGTCAGCCTGAATGCAGCTCTTTTTTTTTTCTCTCACTTATATTTGAATGCCCATCACCTATAAACAGGTGGCACACCAAAATTAACCTGCTGATGTGTTTTGTTGAATACAAATTAATACTTGTATTGCTCCATTGGAACATCACCAGACCTGATGCAATAGCAATAGGCAGTTTACTGGAAAAGAGAACTTTAACCCCCACTTACTCAGGAGTCAGTCAGAGTGCCACAGTCTCAACGTATGTTGACAATCTTGCAAAAAGCGGCATATTGCTATGGTTACCAAATTTTAAAAGGACCTGTTGCATTGAATCTAATCAAAACCGTGCACACACACTTGTAGAAAGGGGGGAGGGGTAAACACACAACTGGGTCAGAATATAACAGGCTAACTATTGAAGAGCCCCAAAAGAAGAATGTTCTAGAGGTCGAGAGGTTAGAACAATCAGGCAAAAATGACGGTAGCAGCGCAGAGCTTTTCCCATCATCGATTCTCTGAGTTATTTTTAGTGGTGTTTTATGCAGTATTGGTAGCAATTTAAGGATCCAAACTTCAGGGGAGGATCAACCTATAAAGAATAATATTATATACTTTGTTAAAATCCTGATAAATGTGTGTTTCATGGTTGTTGATACGAGAACTTGCTCTCGATCTATTGTTAGAGATTGTTAATATGTGCCAACTGCTCCATCGTTTTGTTTGAAAGGTGGCAGGATCGTTTCAGAGGGTCCTGGAGCATGGCCTTCTGGGAGTTTTTTTTTTAGTTCTAGTTGATAGCAATTTAAGGAATATGTGAAAAGAATTGGGGGTTTGGGTTAAGTTAAAATTTTGGAGCCTTTTAAGAGTAGGTGTCTGTTAATATTCTGATTAAATGCTTCTACTTAAGCATTCTACTCTCGAGTATTAAAGTTCTTTCATTCTTTAACTATTGTAACATTTGCTGATCCTGGAGCTTCTAGAAAAAACTTTCTGTAAATGTTCAGGTTAAATGTTTAGAAAGTGTGGGGGAAAATGGTGTGTTCAAAAGCGAGAGGGTTTTTTCATTACAAATAATGATTTTTTTGTATTGTAGAGTAAATAGTCTCACAAGAAAACAGAGTGAACACAACTGTTTCAGTTTGTCTTGAAACTTTGATGAGAACTAAATAGACGATGGCTTAGTTTTAGGGAAAGAACCCTTAAAGAGGGTCTAAAACTGCCTGGTGTCTTAGACTAAAAAATATTGGCACTTGCAATTGTGGCTGATAATACTACAATACACTCTATGTATGACAACTTCCGCGTTCCATGTTAATGGTTCATCAACTATCAGTTCACATCAATGGGTGCGACCCTTTTGGAATTTTTTACTTCTATCCTTATTTTGAGTAAAAGTAACTAACCTCTGAACTAAACCACATTTTATTATTACACAATGAAACAAAGCAGTATAGCAACGCCTCACCTTTAGAATGGGGGATTTTATAACTCTTAAAAAACAAATTGAAGCTATAGATAAAATATAAAATGATAATACTATAAATCTGATTAAAATAACACCTACCCGTGATCATTTCTGAAAAAAAACAAACCTATGCTATCAACTCAAACCAGACGAAGCAAATTTACAAATGAGATTGTGTAGGCAGTGAGTCTATGCTGTCTCAGAAAAAGGTTCCAATTGTAAATGTTTTTTCTGATTTAATTTGGAATAACACAAAAAAGTTAAAGTCTTTACTTTGCTTAAAGAGATAAAAAAATCAATTTCTGAAATTAAATTTCCTGAATAGGAAAAGTTCAGATGGTCAAATTCAACAGATTTTAAACACTAGAATTCATTGAATACAATGACACTATTTTGTACGGCTGAACGGTTTTGATTTCTTAGTTTTTCTTTGCTTTTGTTCACTAACTCTTAGGGTGTTTTTTTCACTCTCTCACACAGGAAGAGAGCGTTTAGCTGGTATTCTTGGTGTGAGTGCAGAAGAGGCCAGCCGTTTTCAGGACTCTTTTCTCCAGACGTACAGAGAGGTGCCTGCCTTCATTCAGCGTGCCATCCAGTACTGCCAAAGTCACGGTGTGTGAAAAAAGACAGCACAAACTATTTATTTAAACCACCTGCTCTTAGTTCAGGCTGTTAATATCACTAACACTTGTATAATATAGAGCACATTTTTAGTGACAGAAAGTGGGTTTTTATGTTTATTATAGCATTGCTTCAAATGATGTCTGCAGCGGACAGTTTTCTGGTCACAATTACAAAGATCAAATTGACTTGAAGGCTGGTTTTGATTTAGTCACCTGCCAGGGGCACAACATGCCCTAGCAGGCACTTCAGCAATCAGAATTAATTTTGTTTGATAAGAAATAAGATGCAATAAGGCAAAATTAATTTTATCAAATCTGCTGTTACCACACACATGATGAACTTTGTTGCTGTGGCCATTGAGCACACCAGGAAGCTGGCCAGTAATTTAAAACCTAAAACCTCACAATGATCTTGATCTTGTATCTTGAGTTTGTATGTTTCTTTTTGCTGGGGAGGTGACTAGCACCTGCTTCAGTCAGCAAGGCTCCCAGGGGCCTCACAGAGGGAACTCCTACTTATTCTACCTGATCCTCACAAGGACTTTGTGAAGCTGCTTTGAAAGCAACTACTAAAGAAGCGCTATATAGAACTTGATTAATTGATTGAATGAGCGTTTTGATTTCAAATGTAAATCTATGTCAAACGCTTTGTTTTGAATATATAAAGGTAGGAGAAAAGATCAGAGATGGTTAATTGTGATTGATTATAGAGATCTAGTGGCTGCTTTAAGCGAAC
The DNA here is from genome assembly GCA_900490495.1 of Danionella dracula. Classification (NCBI taxonomy): domain Eukaryota; kingdom Metazoa; phylum Chordata; class Actinopteri; order Cypriniformes; family Danionidae; genus Danionella; species Danionella dracula. The sequence continues at coordinate 3,345,159 of UELW01000267.1, read as the reverse complement.
ATCAGTGAATTAAGTGTGATAGTGAAGACCAATTATATTTTTACAATGGACAGATGCTTTTGTTCAAAGCTACTTGCACTAGAGAAGAGACAAATATGAGATCCAAAAATTCCAAAGTTCCTCACACTAAAAAATGTATTACCTCATTAATCAACCATAGAAGGAAGGAAATGAAAGAGAAGAAAAAAAGGAAGGATTTTTATTTTAGGATTTTAAGGAATAATTTACAACATAAAGTTTTTTGACCTGTAATTTAATGGGGTTTCAATGCTAACTTTTTGAAAATGGATAAGGACAGGGGGCATCTTTATGATGAAGTTTTTTGAGACAGATGTTTAGCTTCCTTTTGTGTCTGGTGACCCTTTTAGCATGCACATTTCTTCTATAACCTCCTATAAGACGAGAAAGAGTGATCATGGAAAAATAAAGTTTTAAATTGATTTGTTAAATCAATTCTACATGTGACATGGTTTTCATTCTGATGTTTAGGAGATGGAACTGGAACACTAGTTTGGGCTTTATGACTTTAATGAAAGCCCAATGAATCCTTATGATTTTTTTAACACTATTAATAAACATACCATAATGTCATTCTTCATTACAACTGCAGACATTAGCTATATAATAACTTCGGAGCTAAATCTTCCAGTGCCTGTCAGAGTAAGGAGAATGCGCATACGCATTAGTGGCTTTCTTTTTAACAACTCAACAAGAGTTTATGTACCTATGCAGGAATTTTGCTGACATACTTTTGAAATGTTTGTATTTTGACTGCAAACCCAGATATTTCGCTTGACTAAACTTACACTTGATGTGAGATTAAACATGGAACAACCTGATTTCAGAGATGATTATACTCATTAAGAGACCGGTGCGAAAAGAGATATATAACCTTGGTCAAGCGTGGGAGGCAGTGGCTTTTGATTTCTTTGGACTAACCCAGTGTTCGTTAAGAAAATCAACTAATTGGGCGATCCATCTATTAGAGACCCTACCGTCATGGCTAAAATGTTTTATTATTATTATTATTATGACAGACTGGACCAAAAAAGGTTTAATATGCCCATTACGATAGACTCAATGGCCAGTCAATGCCTTTTTATAGGGGTCAAATGTTTTATTATTATTATGACAGACTGGCCCAAAAATGTGCATCAGGTACGATACGCCCAATAAATTAAGCCCAATGGATGTTCATGCCTTCTTAGAGGGGTCAAATGTGTAAATTATTTAAAAGGGAAGTGGTATGGCACCTTTAACTTAATCTGACAATGTTTGGAAATGTCCTGGAGTATCACCAAATAGTTGAGGAAATCTAAAATGCTCATTCTTGACAGAAGTCACAGTTTTAAGATGGATGTTTACTGGTTTAGAAACCAGCACTAAAGCGATTTCTCCAACCTATGATATGCTAGTGAGACTACCTAACTGAACCCAGGACATCTTGAAATGCCTTCGTTGTCACAATCGAAGGATTTGTCTGAATCTTTGTATCTTTTAGTCATTTAGAATATTTTACTTAATATTTACAGGCTAAAGCTGTCAGATGACCTAAAAGGAACAGTGTTCAGAGAGTTCTAAAGTGTCTCATAATACAATCAATACTTGAGGCACTACAAAGCCTGCACAACAACAAAATATCTGCCGTCATTCCTCTGGGAGATTCGAGTTCTGAGAAGGAAGAAAAAAGTAATCCATAATCTGTTCTAGAACAGGAAGTTCCCGTGGAAGCCTTATAGTACCCAAGCCTTCTGCTCAAGGAGACTTTCTATACTAAACTAAAGAGGTGCTATGTTTATTGAAAGTGCTTTGGTAAATAAAGAAAGAAAGAAATTGTGTTATTATTGTAAAATGAAAAGTTATTTGACTGATTTAGTGACTATTTGACTGCATTATATTTAAATGGCATTCAAACTAAAACACAAACCATTAACAAACGTCATGCGAATATAAATCACCTCTGTCCATAATACTCTACATACACTACTCCTCCGTTGGACTCGCTCTGCAGGTAATGCAGCACGTGACGTACCTGTTAACCCTAACCCATGGGTCGGCAACCCGTGGCTCTGGAGCCGCATGTGGCTCTTTAGCGCTGCCCTAGTGGCTCCCTGGAGCTTTTTCAAAAATGTTTGAAAAAGGAAAAAAATTAAAGGAAAAAGGTAAATATATATATTTTTAAATATGTTTTCTATGAGAGGACAAACATTCTTAACGTTTTCCAATGCTGTAAAAGAGTGTAAAATAAATATTGAATTTCAACATTTCTGTCAGCGACGATTTGCGTCATCACCCGCGACACACGTTTCTATCAGCAGGGGGCGGGATGCCAGGTAGGGGGCTGCTGTAAACAAACCAGCGGCTGTGTGAAGGGCCATGGATCCCAAAGAGAGAAAGAGAAACATAACTGAGGAGAACAGAGGATTCTTGGACCGAATCGTTTGCATTCATTGCCGATGCAGAAGGATTGCTCTGTATTGGGAAGTTGTCTAATAACAAGAGTAAAGTGGAAAGACATTTCCAGGGAAGGAATGCACGTATTAAGTAACAAAGTGGCTGTGATTTTATATACTTCTTTTCAAAAGGCTGCTGTTTTTTTTTAAATAAATGTATGCTGCGTTTTTTCGCATTGTTGCCCAGTTAAGGGGCACGTTGTGCACGTTCCATTTTGATGTTGTTTTTAGGAATCCTCAAAATAAAAATGACATCAAAAATCCGATTTCTTTATTGCATTTCTCTAATTTCATCAAAGCAATGAAATAATTCGTTAATATTGTAATCGTACAACAGAGTAGTCACGTGGTGCGTCGTTCTCTACAGGATTCACTGCAGGGAAAATAAACATTTAATCATGAAGGCTCATTATGTATTCGTAGCAGACGTAGTCATTTTTATAGTAGGCTAATATAGATACATAAAGCATGTGTTGCTTTCATTATAAGGCTTATACAAGGCTTTTAATTTTTTGCGGCTCCAGGCCTATATGTTTTTTGTTTTTTTGTACAAAATGGCTCTTTCAACATTTTGGGTTGCCGACCCCTGCCCTAACCTGATGAAGGCTATGCTAGCGTGTGACTGTTAATCAATATTTAGGGTTGGGTAAATCTCATTGGGATTTAATACTGCAATCAACTTGTGATTTGTAAACATTTACCTCATTATACATTTTGCAGAAAAGACCTAATGAAATGAAACCACTCTAATATAGTAGTGTACACGGCATTAGAGCACAAGTTTATGTCCTAACACCTTCCCAAATTAGTGCATTAATAATATTGGCCCCTTAATTGCAGTTTTAAGGTCAAAGAGGGGTTGAAATACAAACAATCTTAATAACTTAACAAGTTCCAGCTTTCTTTAAAAAAAAATCAGCTGGAGCTTTCAAAACCAGGACAGTCAACCTCCGTTTTCTCTCAGTGAGCAGTCAGAAGTGAGCAGCATTTCGTCTTCCAATCTCTACAGGCTTACTCCAGAAGAGAGCAGGTTCCCATTGTTGGCTATGTTAAAAATGCCCAATTTGACAGATTTCTGTACTAAACTGGAGAGGTGTTGTGTATTGAAATTATTTTGATGAATAAATAAATAATTCAGTACATAAATAAATAAATAGTTTGTTAATAATGTCTTGCTATGAAAAGAAAATTTATTTCACTGATGAACCAAAACAGCCGCACAAAGCATTAGTTTAAATGGCATTTCTACTAAAGACGACACCAACACAAACCATTAACAAACATCACGCAAACATTAAACACCTCTGTCCATAATAAACAATAGCACATTCCAGTGATGTGTCATCACCTTAGTTTGTACATATGACACACTCACTGAGCCACACGCATTCCTGTTGCCCACTAGCATCTGTTGATCTCTCTTTGGTGCCCCATGTCTCTTGGTGCGTTCTATGCTTCTGGGAAAAAGATTTTCCGAATGAGTCCATTGGCTGACCTCACTCTTTTCCAACAGGGGTTTATGCGTAAAGCTGGACCTATTGTCTGACTTACCCCGGAATGCACTGGCATGAGTGATTCGAATAGAGTCGGTTTGTGAATGAGCGACTTAGTAGAATGAGACTGAATGAGTAAGTTGCTATTTGCTCTTTCTTCTTGTTGCCTTAGGGTTTGTCAGGTCCATAATGGGAAGGCGCCGTTACCTCCCACACATTCACTCCTCTGATTGGGCCCTTCGAACCCAGGCAGAGAGACAGGCTGTCAACTTTGTGCTACAGGGTATTGTGTACATGTCTACTGTTGTTCGGAATGTGTGGGATATCTGTGGTTGACCGAGTTTTGTGTTTGACCTGGATAGGCTCAGCTGCGGACGTGGTCAAAATGGCCATGATCAGAGTATGCACTCAAGTGTCCTCTGGCACTTACATTGCCAGGTACATCTATCACTTTTTACTTCCTCATGTGAAAAAGCTATATATATATATATATATATATATATATATATATATATATATATATATATATATATATATATATATATATATAGCTCTCCTGAACATACCAAGCGTTATATATTTGTTATATTGTTTTGTAAAAAAAAAAATCCCATTTTGGGGCATCAATGATTCATGCTGTTTTAGGAGGGTATTGCTGTAGATGTAAATTTGCCACAGAAGAGGGTGGGATCATGACCTCACTTGCACGGTCAGTGATTTAATGAGAAATAGCGAGGAATCAAAACAAGAACAAGAGGAGAAGCAACGTAACTCAACCATACTTGTAGGAACTCTGCTGTGGGTAGATGATGAGACTTCGGGGCTGAGATTCTGAAACAGAGCAAGGGTCTTGGAGACATTGCTTCTACTCCTCAATTGACTCGAAAATGTTTTATAACTGTCTAGTTATGATGACATACATTGCTTAAATAACACAAAAAAATATTTAAATTGAAATCTACAGTTACACACGTATCAATAAAGAAGGAATGGTGTTATCATCTATGTAGGAGCTTTACTTGTTCAACATGGTTATAGCAGACAGGGATTCCACACTGCACCAGAAATTAAATTAAATTCTCAAGCCTAATTGCAATAGTTAGCTGTGTTAACATTCACATTTAAATCACGTCTATATTGTTTCTGTTAAAAGCGAGAAATGTAATGTGGCATAAAGTTTACCTATACAGTCTAGCACTGATGGTCTTGTTCTTTCTTCTTCGTCTCATCCTTGTAATGGGATTGCTTTGAGTGCAGCTTTATATATTACAATCATTTATCTTTGTTTGCGTCCCTCTCTTTTTATTCATTCTCCCAGCAAGTCTCTTTCTGTCCCTCCCTTAAGACGTTTTGAGATTTGTCTGCAGTTGATGGCATCCAGACCGATCTAGAGCACTTAGATTACTGAAATATCTAATGTGATATTACAACCACACACAAACCAAACACATTAAGGGCTGTTGTTCGTGGTCGGATTATTATTCTCTAGAGTTAGACTGATCTTTCTGTCTTTATCTTTTTTAAGGTTGCTAGCTCAGATCCACGATGAGCTATTGTTCGAAGTGGAGATTACACAGTTGGATCAGTTTGCTGGTAAGGAACATTTTGTTATATTTGGTCATAATATAGTATATTTTTATATTTTAAATTTGTAATGCTCTGATTTAAACACTGTGTAGTAGTATCTCCCTTTTTTTTTTGTTATTACTTTGTTTCCTGCTTATAAAGAACTCGTATCGTTATCTTGTGAAGCTCCATGTTATCTTGTCCTTGTCTTCATCCATTAATTATTTCTGCCTGTCCAATATATAGCATATTTGTGTATTTAAGTTGTACACACATAAATGAAGCATTTCAGTGTAACGGTTTATTTTACCGGCTGAACAATGTCATAAGTTTTTAGAAAGTTTTTTGCATTTGTGTGATTAAGCCCCCATCCACATGTTTAATTCAGTTTTCCCCACACACATCAGTTTTCCCAGTTGTCCACACATGAAGCAACATTTCTGCATAGCAGGGTTTTTTTTTTTTTATAAAAGTTTTTTAATGTCCAATGTTGTATGGACAAAGACCCAACTCTAATGGACATAGCTGTGAATTGCATTATTGTCCGTTATATGCATTTTTATTACTTTCTGTTTACTGTGTTAATAGAACTTCTCATAAGTCTAAATCCATACTTTACTTATTTAATCACTGAACAAATGTGACAAAAAAGCAGGTCATTGTAACGCACTCATCATTGCTTACCCAGACAACCGTGTGGAACCGGGTTCCCCAAACCTGATCCTGGAGAGGCTGCAGCCCTGCACATTTTAGTTGCAACCCTGCTGTAGTGTGCATACTACTCTAGCTTCAGACTGTCAGAGGACCATAAATAGTGCCACAGGTATGTTTCATGATGGTTGAACAAGAAATGTGCAGGGCTCCGGCCCTCCAGGACCAGGTTTGGAGACCCCTGGTGTAGAACCTTGAGTGTGTGGGACAGTTCAGAGAGTGGAATCATTGGTAAAGAAAAGCAGTAGAATTTTTATTTAACAAGGATGTTGTTTGTGTGCTCCACCTTGCACAAGCATTTACAATAGTTGATTTTGCTTGGTTGACATACTCTTACACCGGTTTAATAATTTTTTTTGTGTTGACTTAATTTTCTTACCCTGTGTGTGTGGATGCCGGTTTTTTAATGTTTTTAAATGCGACCTCAGATGCACTCTGTGTGTGTGTGTGTGTGTGTGTGTGTGTGTGCGTGTGCGTGAGTAACGGTCTGTAATAATCTAAGTTTATATTTCTGAATGGTTTTGTAAAAAAAACATTTTACCTAAAAAAAACAAAATAAAAGAAACTGTAATTTAGTGTTTTAAGAGGGAATTGCACAGACATCAATGAGCCACATTTCTGTCCAAAAGTTTTTAGCATTTTCGTCTGAGGTCTCCTTTAAAAATACTGAGCACATGTGGACATGGCCTAAGTCTTTTACTCCCAGTGTTTCTTTGTCGGGTCAGTTCATCGCTCCCATTAGTCTTCTGCATTTTGTAATTTTCCAGTGTTGGTATCTCTTTACTTATCAGGTTTCTTTATATTTTTGTTTATAATAAATCTAAATCCAATGGCTCATCATCCTAATCTATCTTGCTCTTCAGATTTGCACTTTCATTAATCAATTTTTGTTTAATTGATTTTCCATGTTTGAAAGTGTTAAAGATAATTCAATGGTCCTTTACTTCCTGTAAAACCCTCTACATTGTTAACAATTTATTAGGTACAATACAAGCATTATTTGATTAATCAGTTAAACATGTTTACCTTTGTGTTTGTGAACAGTGGCAGTGAAGACTATCATGGAATCTCTTCAGAACATTGAAGATTTTAATGTGAAACTCTCAGTAAGTAACCTCATTTGCATGTCAGTCATTCATCCTAATGTAAAGACGTGCCTCAGGCCATGAAGTAAATTGCTTTTCAAGTGGACAAATCTGATAGCCTCTCTCTCAGATCATTTGATTAGTTACCTTATTAAGCTGCATTTCCAGACACCCTTCCCTACAACCATCTGCTAGTAAATTAAAGGACAGCTAATTGCTGGATGTGGTGTGAGCCTGAAGTCATGCTTTATCTAGTGGGTTCCCTCTGTTCTCAGGTACCTCTCAAGGTTTCCCTGTCCACAGGACTGTCTTGGGGCTCGATGCATGAGATGAATCTCCCCTAGACCACTGCTGCTACTGTCTAGAGTCTCCCGCTCTTCTCCTCCAGAGTGTAACTATGGTAACCAGGGAGCTGCAGTAACCAAATCTTGTTTTTATCACCACGGGAACGGTAGGAGCTGACAGAGCGCCGCTGGTTTCTATTTTGGGGTGCTTGGTTAATTCTGTTCAGCGGTTCTCTCAGCAAAAATCCTTAGTTGTGTATTGGTTAATTTTCCACTGTTTGTTTGTTTTTTAGTTTTTGGCAGTTGTTAGTTTTTCAGCTGCAGTTAACAAATGTCTGTCTTTTTATTGTTCATTGTGTCAGTGCTCGTTTAAAAAGTCAACTTTCTTGTTTTGTTTCAACCTGTTACTCTTGATTTTCACAGCTCAGATAGTTCTTTCTGCATCTCCTTTAAACAAGCACACACTGTCTATTGCTATAGTTTGACAAGCATTCTCTTAGCATCTTTGTAATTCTCATATCCCTATTGGACTTGACAAGCCGTGTAACAATGATTAAACAAGTTTACTCAGCTATATCTTTGTGTTCACAGTCATTAGAGTATTTTTGCATTGATGAGATGCAGGTGCAAGGAAATACACTGCAGCTTTTATTTTAAATGTGTTGATTTAGGTTAAATTCATATTATTAATTAATTTTGAATAATTTTAATATTTATTGTTGTATTTTATATACACTAAATTTCAAGACATTTAATGCAAATATGTAGGAGCCATTCACTATATTTGTGATCCTGGCCACTAGGGGCAGGATTACACCTTAAACTGTTTATGTTGTGTCGTCCTGAGAGTAGCTGGATTTCTACTTGTGCGTCGAGCCTACAAATCGCCCGTTCCTGAAGGCTCTGCGGGTACACATTTGTCAACAAAGCATTTATAGTTGTGTGCTCCGTCCTGCGCTGTCTATGCACTGATCAATACTGGCTTGGTGAGAATGCCAACTGCTAGCAAACCAAAACACAACACAGATGGTAACAAAAGACAGGTTTTATTTACCTCATCATTAATCTTATAAATATAACTTCTTACATACATCCGCTGCTGCTGTAGAAGCACTGTCTCTAAAATAATCAATATCATGATTATGGTGATATGGCGAGATGATAATGGTCATTTCTAGCTAGCTGAAACTCAGCAGAGATAACGAAGGTTATTCACTCTATAAGCCAAAGTTTTACTTCATTATCCAGTGTTTAACACTGAGTGCAAGCCCAAGAAAGACAGTGAAAGCACTTGCTCTGCTCCACTTCACCCAATAACAGAGCTTTGACGTGAAGTTAGAAAATTTCAGAGGCACTCGATGAGCTTCGCATAGGGGCCAGCGTGAGGTTATGTAAGCGTGCAAACTTCACAGAGGGCAATTCGACAAGTTGATGCAGAAATATAAATCAGGTTTAAGCATGGGTTTATCATTGTCTCAAACTGTTTTGAAACAGGGGATTTTTTGTTGGTAAAAACCAGAGCAACTCAAAGCAGCAACTTATTAGTTGGGGGCTACAGTCAGCATATTTAGTTTCACCACAAACTCTTCTCTGACACTGTGAAGAGTTAATATAGCTATAGCACATGATATAGTGTAGATGTTAATTCCAAAGTAAATATCATTAAAAATGATCATTTTGATCAAAACCAGGTCATATCTCATAGATCAGATCCTAACTGCTTCTTTTTCATCACATAATTTGTTGAGCGAAAGAAAAGAAAACATTTCCTAAAATTAAGCATTTTGACCTGATATCACAAAATATCTATAGAATATCAAATACATATCTCAATGTCTTTGCATTTGCTTTAAGTGTAATAATTAACTTAGAAAAAATATATATTTCGTTTTTAAACCCATTTACAAAAACAGCACCAACAACATAATGTTACAAAGTTATAATAAAATGCTTTGAGTTTTTTTTAACTAGTTAATCATCCCCTCCTGTGGCTTTTTCCATATTGCTGTTTAATTTTGCCATTGTGAAGAAGAACCTCCCCTACTTTGAGTCTCTTTTGCATAATGTGAAATTACCCACTCTATTGTGTCAAACTCAATTTTTGGTGGAACGTTTTGGTAAAATATTCTTAAATTTGATCATTTCATCACGATCAAATTTTTTTTAATATTCCCCCTTAAATCCTCTCTGGTGCATTTCGGATGACAATATCACACACTGGATTTGCCAGTAACCAATATCTGAGCTGGAGGGAGCACCTTCAACCTTTATTGGGGAAGGTAACTAAGAATTGTTCCTTTATTGAAAATTACTCAAAAAAAAAATTTTGTTTGGTTTTTCATTGTTGGTGTTGTACTAGGGTTATATCAATGAGCGCCCTGTACTAGTTTAAGCTTGCTCTATATTAAAAGAAGTTATACATTTGAACATATAAACATTAAAAGTAAATGCCCTCCTTTCAAATGAACCCCTTACTGTTTTATAACCTGCTATTATTATATATAATTAAAAAAATGGGTCAGAGATCTGAGAAGGCTTTATGTATTGTTCCTTTAATCAATGTACATCCTTTTTCTTTCAAGAATCAGGAAAACTTCTCTTTAGAGCTTTACAAAGTTCCTGTGTACAGAGGAAACAAAAGAAATACGGGGTGAATGTAAACAGCAGTTTTTTTTTTTTTTTTTTACAAAACTTATGTAAACCAAGACAGTGCCATGCCAACAAGGCTAAAAAAAACTGGTAATTGTTGAAATCAATTCAAACTAGGTTTACTTAACTAAGCGGAAAACCTCAAAATCAGTCCCTTGATCTGCCCTGTGTGGACATGTTTCATTTCCAGGCTGACATTTACAAGACAACAAATGAAAAACTGATCATTTTAAGTGCCATAATTATCCGAAGTGTTTTCAAGGATGACTAAATAATAAATTACAATAGCACTTCCCAGTGAGTACCTTGAGAACCTGGAAGTCTGAAAGTTGCATGTACTTCAATTGTCTACAGTTGTTTCCCAAAGTGTTTTGTTGTTTTGTAAACATATTAATTTAAATTTTTAAATAGATTCTGTTACAAAATGATCCCGAAAATTCCCCGAATGCTATTTACAATACTTTACAACTTTACATGTGATAAAATGTTGATTTAAAAAAGTGAATTGTTTGCTTTCAAGATAAGCACTGTTGATCTGTCTGTTTGCTGTTGGCTTTGTTTGAATCACTCTCAGAGTCTCCGTGTGGATGTTAGAGAAAGTTCACTGGTTTAGAGCATGCAACTTTCAGATTCCTTCTGCTTTTTTGTTCTTTAAATTAGTGGCATTGTCAAAGTACAACATAAAAACTAATTAAGATGAAGGAAACGTGTTAGTTGCCAATCTAACAGGCTAAATGTAAAACAAATGTAGATATAGGAAAAATTTTTATAAACTACTCATTCACACTACCTCAGACATTTTCTTGCCTTTGATGCATCTGAGCCGATACTAAGAACATCATAGCAACTGCACCAGTAAATTACGAGCAATTGAACATCAATGCAGCGTTTTGACATCTTTATAATCTCCTTGACATGTTTTTGTTTGTTTGTTTTTCAACTGTATAGGAAATGGTACATAGGTTTGAGCATTTCCAAATACGTCTAGAAAAACAAAGGCAAAATTACAAAAGGCAAAACCAATTTGGCAAATGAACCTTTTAAAAAACACTTTACTAAATTGTAGAAGTGACCAACTGTTATCTAATTTATATATAAACGAAAGCCTAAAATATAGTTAAAGGAGGGCTTTCAAATGAAAAAAAAAACAATCTTGTTTGTAAGTTGCATGCATTCCTTCTAAAATGATGTTGATCAACCAAGACCATCTCCTGAAGTGGATCTTCTCTCTCTTTTACAGGAAAATACTTAGCATCCGTCTATTTCACGCAAGTTACCACGGTCGTTCTGAACATGTCTTTCTCTTCAAATGTAAATACAATCAATACACTTTATTTGTGAGATTTTCCCCCTGTTGAGTCCTTGTAACAAAACCAGACTTTTGTCTTTCTCCAACTTTCAGACACCCGCTTGCCAATCAAGTCGGCAACCATATCCCAAACATCACTTTCACTTTAACCGCGCCTTTAACATGATTCAGTGAACCGTTTGCTAACCACAAGCATTGATCATGCTGTTGCAACTTTAGCTTCATAAAAAGGCCCTTTAAAATCCGGGAAGAGTACATGCACACTATACATGAAATATCCAATTCCATGCTAAATGCATTCACAATAAGCTGAGCATTTTCAATGCAGCTTTCTATGCAAGATTAGACACAACACAGAGCCTTCAAATGCATAATACATTGCTGATCGCCGTGTACATTCTCATCTGCCAGCGCTGTGCTAAATCTCATTAAGACAGTTGTGATTGTGTTGAAACTTGGGAACTAATACAAATTGTGCTGGATTGTTCTTGGGAACATGAACTCTATGCGGTTTGCTCTTGAGATTTCACCGTTTAAAGCAGATTTTATTTTCTCAAACCTGTCTGCCTGCAGATGGGCTACTTGTGCAAACACTTCTGCATTCTCACTAATACAGCTCAGTTCATTTCGGTAATAGCGATAGCATTGTTTGCACTCGCTCTCTGCAGAAACTTCCAAAAATTAGTGTGAATAATGTATGTTGTTTGTGCAACATGCAAAGAAGCTAGCGTGTCCCCCAACAGTAAACTAGAGAAAGGTTTTTTTAACTTTGGTAAAGTTATCAGTAGATTCAAAAATATGCTTTTCCCGGCTCAATAACTCAGGTTAATAATAAACATATGAGACCTCTGTAATCGGTGTAATGTTGTCAACGAACTACTAAGCTGTTTGAGCAGAAATAATCCTTCTTCTGCGATTGCAAAAATGTTTGCAGACAATGCAGTTACTTGCTGTTTTTAATGTATTTAATTTTATAAAATGGTCAATAGCTTCTGTCCGAAAAACACTCTACAATCACCAAATTTAAAACAGAAATCACTGTTCACCTGCTGGCTCTACTACAAAACTAATTTATACAATAACAAATATTGCATTTACAATTATGATAAAACAGTCAATAGTATCTGTCCAAAACTCTTCAGTAAAAAGTAATGCATTATTTTTTGGTATAAAGTAAGCCAAACAAATTGTGAATGCATTTAGCATAGTTTTTTTTTTTTACATAAGCTATTAACTATTTTATCATAACAAAAACATGCACAATAGATGTTTCTGAATTTTCTTAAATTTTGTAGGAGAAGTAGCAAGAAACCAGTAAAGCATGAGCTGATTTTGATGTCAGTAGAGTTTTTTTTAGAGTGAATTTCTTAAGTTTTATGCATTAGTGTTTTTGGGGTTGGATCTTAGTAGGCGCTCCCTTTGGCGTCTCCTTTCAGCTGCTTTTGCAGTGACACCAATGCATTTCTGCGTTCGTCAAAGAAAACAGCTTTGTAGCTCATTGTATACGTTACAGATTACATAGAGGTCTTGTATGTTTATTATTAGCACTCATATCCCCAGTTGTTGAGCCGGGAAATGTGAATCTTTAAATCTCACACATTTTTAGAATAGTCTGTGTTGAAACCAGTGTAAACAATGATAGCTGCCAAACCGGAAATAAGACAACTGTATTATTCCTGAATGGGATTCCGTTACGAGACACAGTGCAAGTAGCTCATTTACTGACAACTAATAGAGTTAGTGCTTTCTTTAAAAAAAAAATTATTTTCACTGCGACTAATAGGTCTGTCATCAAAGCAACACATTGATGTAAATATTTAGCAAAACTCTCTTTGGATTAAAACCAGTCCATCTAATGAATAACTCAAATCAAACAACCAAAAATGACAAAGAAAGCTCAGCTATTAAGACTTGTCGTGTTTTGTTGGTATTTTCTTGGTCATTCAAGACAATTCATGCAACAACTATTTCTTTGAACAATGAACGTCATATATTTGCTATATTCTCAGTTACAAAAGTTAACATATTTTAGAATATACATCTTTTCCAGGGCAGGCACCATATGCGCAGACCAGGGACAGAGGCATGCCACAAACTCGCATTGCTTTTGCATTCTACTATAGGCAGCTGTGATGTCATCAAAACAGCACGCTGGTGGGCGGTCCTGTTTTTTGAGCTCCACCCATTTCATATTCTAAAGTATGCCCACAATCCTCCTAACTGCTACTGTGACATCACAGATGGAGAGAGGTATGGGATTGGTACAAGATAGAATGGGAAAAGAGGCAGTGCATGCAGAGGAAGGGATCTGGTCCAGGGTTGCAGATTTTTGCGGTTAACGTGAAGGAAAACAGGATATATGAGTATTTTGCACTAAGTAATCACATATAGTTATTTACGTTCATACAACTTTGTCACAGATATGAGGCTCTATGTGGTTTGTAACGATCCCACTGCTGGTGTTATGAAAGGAGAACAGAGATAATGGGTGCGTAAGGTTTAGATAAGTGTTTCAACAAACATACTGAATAGATGAAGAACATCACACCATAAATATATATTTTAGGGTTTAATTTAATGGTTTTGTTGTTGATTTTAATCAGTCTGTTGCTGGTTTATTGCCATCTCACTGACGTTTGACTGTGTTTTGTTGTGTTTTTCCACAAAACTGATCTGCACAAAATTCTACCAATGCTCAGAATTTTTGCAGTAAGTTTTTAAATAAATATTGTTTGAAATTCTCCATAAATGTCCAGAATTTAGTCAAATACCATCTATATAGGACATTTAACAGTTCATGTTATTTTTAAATTATATATCAAGAGTCTTGTTACAACCACCTTTAATGCTTAAAATAACGATTTTATTGGTGCCCTATAAAGGTTTAAATCTTCATACATCTGTTCACTAACAGATATGTGCTAAAGTTGTTATTCACAGTATCAGAACACAAACTGTATGCAGCTTCATTTAAAGTTCATTTAGACGTGTTTTTTTTTGTGTCTATGAAAAACGCATCCTTTATTTTTAGTCAGTTTTCCTCTTCTTTGACTCAGAAATGTGTGCTAAAAGTTAAGATATTTGCCTTTACTATTAAACACAAGATTCTTGAGTTAGGCTTTCTCTCGACTCCCCTCGAGGTACTTGTTGTGTTTAATTATTTTGGCATCTTTTCAGCTGTTCTCCAAATCAGATTTTTATTTTATTTTAATATATTAATTTGTTTATTTTCCCCTTTTAAAACTTGACTCCTATATATACATAACAAAACAAAAGGCGAGAACAGGGTTGCAGCAGGCACAGGTGTAAGGTTACTTCGTCAAGAGGTCAAGTAAAAGGAAAAATGAATTAAAAAAATTCAAACCATTAATACATCTACTACTTCAGCTGGTATAAATGTGTTGCTGGCCTAATTTAACTCAATGAACTATGCTAAGCTAGGCTAAAAGTGCTAATGCCAGATCTATAGAACTGCTGAACAGAATTCAGAATAATTAAAAACTATCATATCTCGATAAGAGCGAGGAGAGATTTCCTTTAACTTATTCAGTGTTGTGTTGTATTCCATTTTTACTTTCTTTCTTGAGAAAGTAAGTGAATGTGGTGAATGAAGATGTTACCAGTCCAAAGCTAGCTGCTGCCATTTGACGGTTCAATGAACTTCCTGGAGAGCAGAGTAGCATCAACTACTTTTTCTCCTGCTGTTTGTGTGCCATGGTGAAAATTTAAAAAATGTACAGAAATCCCTTTTAAAACAATGATAGTAAAAGTGATTTTCAAACAAAGGTAGAAACGTATATGACTTTTAAAAAACCTTAAATAAAAAGGTAGAAGGTGAGGACCGGGTCAGTGGGTGTTTCAGGTTCGTTGCCGGCATCGTTGTTCGAGTTCTGTTTTCGGCACTGGCATTCTCTCGCGCACGCTCACTCTTCGTGGAGCTGCAATCGGTAGCGGCTGTAGCGAATCTGGAAGAAGAGCCTCTCCAGTGGTGAGCGGGTCATTCCTGGCAGCGTGTAGTTGTCGGTCTCCCCTACGCGTCGGAAACCCAAAGACTCGTACAGCTTGTGGGCGGCCATCTTGACTGCGGTTGTTCCCAAAACTACTGCTGAGTAGTTGTTTAACATGGCGAACTCTATAACACGTCGACCCAGAGCCTTGGCGATGCCTTTTCCACGGAAACGAGAGTCCACGGACATGCGGCGAAGCTCCACCGTGTTTTCATCTTCTCGACTTTGCGCTGCCACAATTCCCACCACCTGGCCTTGCAGAACTGCCACCCAGAAACAAGAGCCTGTTGCAATAAAAAGGAGAATGCTGTTTAGATTTTGGCTTTCTGAGTGAAACCAAATCAGATTATTATGCTCCAAATTTGTTCAAATTCATTTTAAGCAAATCTGAAAATCAATCAAAACTGTTGTTAAATAGGTGACGCAAACCCTTTTTAATGGTCATTGATTAGATAATAATAATGATTCGTGGGGCCTTAAAAAGTGTGACATTTAAAAGCCAAACTGTATGTAATTAAAAGGTCTAATTAAAGCACACTTGATTTGTGTTTTTGTTTTTGCTTGGGGTTGCCGGAGTTTGAGAAAGTGCTCCTAAAGATTAAAAAACTGTTTAAATGATGGTTAGAGTTTCCACAGTCTGAGAAACATGCATAAATGCTCAAAACCTTAATTCATGATTACAGTTGCCAGAGTTGAATTTAAGTTTATATGAGCCTTTTCTATGACAACCACTAAATATTACTGTCATGTTTTAGAGGATTTATGCACATTTAAGGCAACCCTGACTAAAATGTGTTCATTTATTTTTTGCATAAAGAGCATATAAGAGCATGAGAAAATGCTCTTAAATGCAAAAAATAAATGTACAAATTACAGTCAGGGTTGCCTTAAATGTGCATAAATCCTCTAAAACATGGCAGTAATATTTAGTGGTTGTCATAGTTTGAGAAAAGGCTCATATACACTCAAACATAAAAGTAATGCTTACAGTTTAAGCAAAAAAGCTTTGTTGGTTGTGATATAGGTCTTAAATTTCATTCTAAACAATCTTAAAAAGCATACAATTTGACCTTATAAAATTACAGAACTCTGTATAAAGTGTGTTATTTCAAACAATGTGTGCTGTTTTTGCTTAATTTGAAGCTAATTGGTACATCGTTGTGATAAAACATGTATGAATGGAAATAATTACTGCAATTAATACCATGAAGAACAACACACAACTTATTAAGAGCGTACACTGCTGTACAAATTAAATACTATGCAATAACAAATATGGTCGTTAGTCCTTAGTTACTAGCTATTCCCAACTTACTTTCGAAACCTGACTGTCTTATGGTGCATTCAGTGTGTATAAATATTAAATTCAAATAACCCTACAGCGATAATTTTTATTCCAAATGTATTCAAGTCACTCTGCTTGACTAAATGTCGATTGTGAAAACTGTCAAGGATTTGCAGAATGAATTTCTAAATTTAGAGTTGTGGCATTTGTTACATTCTCAGCCATTGTTTTTGGCCTGGCTATAAGCTTGTTCCATGACTAACTGAATTACCGCTTCAGTTTCAGAGAACCAGGATGAGCACAGCAAGAGCCACATCCTTCTCATTAAGAAGTGATAAAGAACCCAAATAAGGCTGGACTGAACTATGGGTTTTACGAAAATGTCCCAGGTATGCACCCTCTAATACTGCATCACAGTATCACATGCATCTCATGTGAGTGTGACATCACTCCATTAGCTTCGTGGATGAAGAACAATATTACTCTCTGAGGGACTGAACGTTCTGCTGTACACTGATTAGATTGACTACACAGACATTAGCTCCTCCCTTCGCTGCTGCTGTCTAATAACAGTTTCTTTCATGTGTGTGGGTGTGAAAGGCTTCCAGATGAGCATTAAGAAACCATAAAGAACAGGTTTTACAGCCCTACAAGTCTTTATCGATAAAACCAGTGACAATGCCTGATTCTAAATTAACTGTTGATTTAGAAAATCAGGTTTCACAGACGTCTTTAATGAAAGGAGTAACAAATAGGTTTCCCTGCATGTTCTCATGGATGTGCTTTACATTGGTTTGAAAGAATCCCTGTACCGATAAAAGGCCCTCCAAATAGATGCTGAGTGCATTAAAGAAACATCCCGATCATGCTGGCTTATGTTCCTTTTATCGCTCACTCCTCAGATGCGGTCCCACATTAGCATAGGGAGAGAGAAAATCCCTTGGGAGAATCCTTTGTCTGCACGCTGCCACTGAACAACACTACATACATCCTCACAGTGGGGCTTTGATTCACACCTTCCCCCATTTCCAGACCCAGAAATTCAAATTCCTTGCTTTCCCTTGGTTCACAGCTAAATACGAAGCTTCACAGAAACTCTCTGTTCGAAGGTCTCAACACTCGCGTGTGTGAGACGTGCTTATTTCTAATGTGCATGCACACTCAGGCTGTAGAAAGTATTCTTGCTACCTCTATTTCAGAGAACACTGCTACCACTGGCATCTGGCTTTTTCACACAACATCTGTTCTGAATATGAGACCGTGAAGCTCCAGGGGAGTTTAGCATAATCAATGATTGTATCTTCACGCTAAGTCTGTACTAGATCAATACATTTAAAAACATTCCGCATTTGCAAGACTTTTATGTCTGGCGTCATACGTCTGTAAAGTTCTTTACTGTGTGCCTTCTACTTGTTAAATTTGGTGAATCTCATCATCAAACTCTCTTTCTCTACTCTCCGTTTACAAAGTTGAAATAGTTTTGTTTACTTTTTTTGGTTTAGTAGTTTGCTTGTGAAGGCGTTTTATGGCCTGAATACACCCGAATTACCGCAGACAATCATCTTCAAGAGCAGAACTGCGAGAAACTCTGATCATGCATATTTTATGAGCGTGCAGCATTAAATCTCCACAGAAGCTCTTCAACCCATCTTCATTTAAAATGCAGTATTTAACCTCTAGATCTCGGCAGTGTTGGGAGTAATGCCTTATAAAAACGATATAAGTACATAACGTATATTTTAGGGAAAACACTGTAATGTAACTTGTTTTTCTGTAAAAAGTAACTACTGGCTCGCTCAGCTGAAAATTGTGCTAGAAAATGATTGTTAAAAATATCAAAAGTAATGTAGTTCCTAGCAGAAGAAGAAAAATAGCACTAGCATCTTAAAAAACACCTCAGGACAGTAGAGGAAGAAGAAGTTTCCTGAGAATTCATAAGGCTGCATATTTTATTTCTTGAAATAAAAAAAGATCATATATATATCAAGTCATTGTAATATTTACTTAAACAACTTGGGATGAATAATATTTTAGATCTCATTCATTATTTTCATTAACCGCAAAATATACACTATGTTTTGTATTAAAATTATACCACTACAGTCATTACGCTAACCCATATGCCATTGCTGCATGATTTTTATGTCGTTGCATGTAATGCAGTTCTGTATTGATTTGTTTAAATTCACTTTAAAGAGCCAAGTATTGCATTCATTACATTTGTAAGAGAGTAGTATTGTATTGTAAGGAATTACTATTCATTTCTTGCGTGACCGTAATTATGTACTTCCATGACAGAAATTTGTCTAAAAGATTCTAACATACAATAAAAAAACAATAAAACAACAATAAAAAAAAATTTTGTTAACATTTTTTTACATTTTTGTTGCTATTGATCAGTTCTCACATGTTGATATACATCTTTAAGGGTATTTATTAAAATTCTGTTGTAAAGTAAAGTTGAATGTGTCAGCACAGTGAAACAGCTACATTTTAGCCCCTAAAAACCATCTTGTTAAAATATCTCGTTATGAAATCTGGTCCTTTAAATGATCCTGAGCTGCTGCTGTTCCCATCCTCTTCCATTTTATGGAGAGTGTGCACTCTGTCCTCTGGTTAATAATAGTTGTTTCTTTCGTCTTTAACCTCAACTATAGCACAATGCTGTATCTCTGCAGATGAAATCTCAGAATAATATTCTGTTCTGATAACCTTCCAGTCTTTGCTGACTAATGGGAGTGATGCTATTCGATAGATTCCGGATGGTTTGAGACATCAAAAAAAAGTTACATTAAAGAATGCTTAATGTAGTAGGAAGACCAATAGCGCCTTTTACCAGTTTATCTTAATCAAGTTATCCAGTTAGTTAACTACACATTTGCTTTGATTCTAGTTGGGTTGACATGTCCGTTGAAAAAATGAAATACTGCATCTTAAACAAAACAAAAAAACAGCCTGGATTTTGATGATCGTAGCATTATATTAACTTATTACCAATAAAAAGACCCCTTACCACTTGGTTTCATGTAGTATGCATCAATGTCAGCCATGTCCGTGTGCAGCGCACACTCCAGGTAGTTGAGAACGACTTTTCTGCTGTAGTGATAACGTGCGCCCATTAGAATAAATGGTGCGCAGAAGGTCAGTGTGAAGGATTTGGTCATAACATAGCACATTACTATGGAGAAATGGAAGAAAAATAAACGATACCTGTCAGAAAAGAGAATCAAATGTTTGATTTTTGGCAGAGGAGAGACAAGCACAGTAAATGAATCTATGAGTATGCAGAGACCTACTGAGGTAATGTGGAAAACACACAAATAAGCCTGTGTACCCTGTAAAAACACTAAAATATTAGAAACTGAAGGCTCTTCACAGATGTAGTTCAAGCCATGAAAATCTGATCATGTGTATGTCAAGGCTGCCGACACACGATGGCGCCCTTGGGTACAACTCTCTTCTTGCACTTTATGAAAATAGCCCTCGTATTGCACTGCAACACGTTGAGCGTTTGACAGTCAACAAAGACTCATCTCACACAAACACACAACCTTGATGACTTTTCTGCGTAATAAATGGGTTAACGACAACTGAATAGAAGAATTGATACGTGTGAGACAGCTGCCTGAAAGCACACATGGTAAGCTAGCTTTTAGACTTTTTCAAACAGATGAACTGTGAGGAGCTGAAGTTTTTTTTTTTTAATTTTGCTGTTACTCTCAAATAAAAAAATTATTCGAATTTTTTTTTTTTCTCTTCACAACAGTCAACAATAGCGATCTGTCTGTCTGTTAATCTATACATCTATCTACCGGTCTGGCTGTCTATCTATCTACACAACAGAATTGTGAGCGTTAAATGAGCACTTCTAGCATCAAATTTTAACCACTGCTTAAGTGTTAAATGAAATTAACATTTAAGCAGGGGTTAAATAGGACCAAAATTTGACGCTAGAAGTTAAAGTTAACACCACAGCCATGTTACATTTTTAATATTAATCCAACTAGTGATCTTTAAACTGTCAGTGCTATGTTTTACACTTTTGATAGTGTTTGGCATAGGTTGAACATTTGACATTAGAAGAGTGGATTTAACACTTCAAATGTAACTATCTATCTACCTACCTATCTATCTATCTACCTAGATAGCTACCTAACTACCTATCTATCTATCTACCTATCTAGATACCTACATACCTATCTATCTATCTTTCTATCTACCTAGATATCTACCTACCTAGATACCTATCTACCTACCTATCTATCTACCTAGATACCTATCTATCTGTCTACCTACCTAGATACCTACCTACCTCTCTACCTAGATACCTACCTATCTATCTATCTACCTAGATACCTACATAGATACCTATCTATCTATCTATCTACCTAGATACCTACCTACCTACCTATCTATCTACCTAGATACCTACCTACCTCTCTATCTATCTACCTAGATACCTACCTATCTATCTATCTACCTAGATACCTACCTATCTACCTAGATACCTACCTATCTATCTATCTATCTATCTACCTAGATACCTACCTACCTACCTATCTATCTATCTATCTAGATACCTACCTACATACCTATCTATCTATCTACCTAGATACCTACCTACCTATCTATCTATCTACCTAGATATCTACCTACCTATCTATCTATCTATCTACCTAGATACCTATCTATCTACCTACCTAGATACCTACCTACCTATCTATCTATCTACCTAGATACCTACCTACCTATCTATCTATCTACCTAGATACCTACCTATCTATCTATCTATCTATCTAGATACCTACATACCTATCTATCTATCTACCTAGATACCTACCTATCTACCTAGATACCTACCTATCTATCTATCTATCTATCTATCTATCTATCTATCTATCTATCTATCTATCTAGATACCTACCTACATATCTATCTACCTAGATATCTACCTACCTACCTATCTATCTACCTAGATACCTACCTACCTCTCTATCTATCTACCTATATACCTATCTATCTATCTATCTACCTAGATACCTACCTACCTCTCTATCTATCTACCTAGATACCTACCTAGATACCTACCTATCTATCTACCTAGATACCTACCTATCTATCTATTTACCTAGATCCCTATCTATCTATCTATCTATCTACCTAGATACCTATCTATCTATCTATCTACCTAGATACCTACCTACCTATCTATCTATCTACCTAGATACCTACCTACCTACCTATCTACCTAGATACCTACCTACCTACCTACCTCCCTATCTATCTTTACATAACAGAATTGTGTGTTAATCAACACTCCTAGTGTCAAATGTCGGATCTATTTAACCACTGCCAAAACTGTTAAATGCATCACTAAGAATTTAATTAACACCATGAGAGTGTGAGTTACACCACAGTCACGGTTAATGTTTTACATAGTGTCTATAGTGCCAAGTCCACTTTTATAAAATAATAAATAGTAAAATATTGGACTTACATAAACACCGCCAAAGTATCATATGCAACACTGAGAGCTAGATTAACACTATGAGAGTTTGAGTTAACATGTCAGCCATGTACATTTATTACAAAATGTTAATCCAACTCCCCCAGCGTTAATTAAACTATTATAACACTTTTGGCAGGACTTATACAGGTCCAATATTCGACACTATAGAATAGTGGATTTAACTCTCTCAGTTTTCCTTTCATTTCTATTTAAATATCTATCTATCTATCTATCTATCTATCTATCTATCTACCTATGTTCTCTACCAATTGACACCAGGAGGGTTGATTTCATACTTAAACTTTTGCTGTGTATCTACAAATATATGAGGTGTTATGAGCTAACTTTAGTACAGTTTTAAAGCAGTATATTGAAAGAAGTAAATATTTCAAGTAAAAATCAAGTAAAAAATTAGTTTCCGTAAACCTACACTTTAAAATGTGGATAGAGTTCCAAAATGTATTACGATTATTTTATCTAATAGGTCTGCTAAACTTTTAACAAACTAACAAATTCAGTTTTTTTAATCCCATAGACTGAATGGGGTGAGTGGCAGAAGAGCCCCCGATGATTGATGCTCAGCGCTCTCCTTTGTGCTCAGTTACACCAGTTGTGCGCTCAAAAAACGAGTTACATGAATCTTTCTTAAAATAATTGCGTTCACTAAATGTGAGAAAAATAAGTAGAACTTGTTGACTAAAAAAAATCAACTTTATATTCTGACCTTGGTTTTAAATCATGAGTAAAGTCGGAAAATAAAATAATTTCACAGCAGTGTTCTAACAACTGATCTGCTTTGTTTAAATGTGAGGTAGTCCCTAAACAAGCAGACATATTCGGGGAAGACGGGCTGGTATTCATTCGTTCATTCTATTCGCGCGCTTGCCTTGAACTCATTTATTTCTGCCAGCCAGCCTTTGTGACTCCTTCTAAATTGACACGAGATGTTTCAAATCTCAAGACATTGTAGTAGTGTAAGCTTGAGGAAATTAACAGATTCGAAGATGGAGTGCCTAAAAAACTTGGAGCATCTTTATTAAGTTCTTTCCATTTTTTTTTAATAAATAAACTTCTGCCAACTCTAAACTGCTTAGACGTTCATCGTTCAACACCACTTTTATCACATACCTGTGAAGAACGCATACATAAACTGGGTTCTAGTTTGCTGCTTTAGACCCCGAAATGCCGAATTGGGTATCCGCTCCATGATGCCCTCGTTGAAGATCCGCCGCACCTCCTCGTCGTCCGTTCGTTCATACTCGCGGATAAAAACCCGGTCCCGTTTCTCAGCCCGGCTCTCGCTGGCGCTGGGAGGAGACGAGGAGGACGTCCACATTTGCGAGGAGGAAACTATCATTGAATCTTTTTTGCTCCCGGCTATGGCCTCGTGTTCGTCCGCAACGATTTTAGTCTCGCAAACCATTTTGGGAGAGGAACAATGCATGCAACTGGCCTGAAACGAACTGAAACCGGGCAGAGAAAAGTAAAGGATGGATGAGGGTTTGTTTTATGGAAGGAAATGGGACTAGTGTGCTGCAACCCTGAGCTTCCGCACGATTAAGGATGCCGGCGCATCAGCGGCGGTTTTTATAACGCGCCAGCGTCGCATTCAGATTCTGGGGCGTGGAATGTTGTTCTTCGCTCGACGATTGGACCTGAGGTGGGTCACGTGGATCCGTTGGGCGGGGAAGTCCAAAATACACACTGCAACGTGGTTTCTTTTCGAAACAAAGTATTTTTTGCTCTCGTCTGTGTGCCGGCGAAATTCCTCGCATATTTGTGTTTCGGGGGGAGGGTGAACCCAGGGTTTCCTGTGATGCGCTTTGGGGCACCTTGAGCCCAGCGAGGGAAAGCAGAAGATTAGGGGCGTCACGGAGATGCTACATCATCAGCATCAAAGACGTGCTAAGTTACTCTTCGCTTCACTGCGGGAGGGTGTGGAACCAGCCGATATCGATGAGTCTCTATCATCCCCTGGCATTTTGCCAACGTGGACTGCACAGCCTTTTACAAGAGAGGTGGAGAGGGAGGCAGAGGGGGGAGAGAGAGGGAAGGAGAGGGAGGCAGAGAGAGGGGTAGGGAGAGGGAGGCAGAGGGGGGAGAGGGATGGAGACAGAGGAGGGAGAGGGGGGAGAGAAATAGGATGGCAGGAGAGGGAGGGGCAGGGAGAGGGAGGAAGGGAGACGGAGGCAGAGGGGGAGAGGGATGGAGGCAGAGGGGGGGGAGAGAAATAGGTTGGCAGGAGAGGGAGGCAGAGAGAGAGTGGGTCAGGGAGAGAGGGAGGCGCAGAGAGAGAGAGAGAGAGGGGCAGGAGAGGGAGGCGGAGGGGGAAGAGGGATGGAGGGAGAGGGAGGCAGATGGGGAGAGAGGGAGGCAGAGGGGGAGAGAGAGAGGGAGGGAGGGAGACAGAGGGAGAGAGATTTACTGTACTGCAATACCACAGAGCAGTGCGCTTCAATTTATAGGTCCAAATCAGCTCTCAATGGCAATTTAGTAATATTTGGCAAACACAAACTGAGTGTTTTCGGCTATCTCATTAAAATGAATTAAACTGCTCATTTTGTAGCTTTTGCTTTAACTTTCAAACTATCAATCAAGAATTCTGTTCCTTTTCTTCCTATTTTCTTCTGAAATGTGATTAAAGGAGATATGCAAATTGTGTATTGATCCTCAATAGTTGAAAAATTTGTAGGCAAGGTTGAACATAATAAAGTTTTTGATGAAGTTGATGACGCATTATAAATATTTGACCCCTCTAGACTATCACAGCACCCTTAATAATCTTTAAAATGCAGGATTTATTGTAAACAATGTCTTTGAATCTCCTCAAATGATTGTGTTCCACCAAAACGAGTAATGTACATCATGTTCCTCTCGCTGCCACGGTTTCTGTTGGGTTTTTCTTGTTGCCACACAAAAATCCACTCATTTCCAATGAATACAATCATTTTTTGGAAAGCCAAAAAACACATTTGACCCAGGGCACACAAAAACACAATTTCTGGTCTGCTACAGTTACATTTCCGGCTCACTCAGCAAGTATGTTCCTCATTGAGATGCACTATCGGTTCATCAAATTGGTTAGTAGGCGGTGCTATGGAAAAGGGGCGTGGCTGAGCCATTTTGAGCTCCCTGAAAAAGAAAATAGGATTACACAAGCATGCATGAGGAGATAATACTAAAACATTCAAGAAATATCTGAAAAGTCGAGTTTACCTTTTATCTAAAAGTGCTTCTGCAGAATACACCTTTTAAGTATCTTTTCCAATAGATAAAATATAATTTTTGTTAAATATTGTGAAAACTTATAAGGCAACCTGTTCCAATAGACTGTTGAACTCAAATGTTATTTTTGAATAAAACTGCATAGACTAGAGTTTATCCAACAATCTGCCCATCTTTTCCCAATGTTGAAGATGAACCTTCTTTATCCGCTGCATTCTCATTTAGGGTCACAGGGTTCTGCTGGTGCCAGTCTTGAACTTGGTCATATTGAGAGATAAGCCCTGGACACACGCGTGCAATCTTCCGTAAGAAAGGTCCCCGACTGGCCATGAACCAGTGAGATTTTAGAACTCTGCAGGGGTTGTCATGCCAAGTGAGAAATGGAATTAATGTAAAATGTCTCTGAAAATTGCTAAATGAGCCCAAGAAGAAGCTTACTGGAGCCCCTTTTAAATAACAGAATAGTGAAAGACACAAAAAAGTCAATTTACCAATTGTAGAGGACACATTTATCTGAATGAATATTCCAGGGGTGTCCAAAGTTGGTCCTGGTACGCAACAGCCTTATATGGTTTAGCTTCAACCAACATGAAAGACACCTGATCACACTAATTGTTATTCTCTTAGTTTGTCTGAAACCGGACTAAACTAGAGCAATGCTAAAATGTACTTGTGCCGGTGACCATGTTTTTGGCAATGGTGGCAACTATTCTGATTTGTTCCTCAAACTTTTAGATCCATTCATTTGTTACTTAATTAGTTTGCTCTGTAATTTATCACCCATCTGAAGAATGATTAATTTCTCCTGGTACACAGCTCTCTTGCTCAGGGCTTCCAAAATATCATTGGTTGTGAACAAGCTCCCATTTCAATCATAGTGTACCAAACCAGTTTAAACTGGATCACCCCTGTCTTCGCCTCTCAGCCCCTCCCCCTCATCCCTCTTGCAAAAAGAGACACATTTATTCACTTAATACTCCTGTTCACTGGTGGCAACCTCTGAATTGCATTTAATTGGATATTGTTGATTTCTGAGCTAAACTATGAAGCAGTGTTCTTGTGCTGAGCCCAAAGAAAGATGTTTTTTTTTTCTCCGCATCAGCATCCGAGTCCTTGAATGCGGAGGAAGCTGCTGCTGGTGCCAACAGGCAGCCGCACCTCTCTGAGACTCTCCAGAGCTCCGATAAGATCTTTTATTCTTGTTCTGAAGATCAACCGTGTGGTTCACAAGCAGGAGTGAAAATTGTAAGAAAATGTATTTTAGGTGAAAATATCAGCAGTGCCGGAAGCTCTGAAAGACTTATTCTTATTAGTTAAAAAATAGTAAGAGAAACCTTTAGTCTCTTGCGAGGGCTGATTTATAGTATTCTGACAATAAACATGTTAACATAAAAAAACGTTATAGCACTCATTATTTAAGGATTAGTAATTGTTTATAAATCATTGTTTCTATGTTAATTCACATTTTAAAGCCGTTTATAAATGTAAAACGTTTAAAGGCTTTACTCTTGATTTATAAAATAAGCTACTAACATTTATTTCATGTTTTATTGAGGGTCGGTAACCATTTCTAAATTAAAATTTTCACTATTTAAAAACCAGTTATAATTATTAGTTGGAAGTGATTTCATGAGATCTTTTAAAACATGTTAATATATGATAAAATCACATTCATACATTTTATTATTCAGACATACAGTAACAGCTACTCAGAATGATAATAAATACTTTATTAACACACATTCCTTCTGTAACTCATGATTAAATCACGTCGTTATAATTATAAAACATTTACAAGCCGGTTAACTGTTTGTTTTAGCTAATCTAAAATGCGGATTATTTAACTAACCTTGTAAAACAAAAGATTTTAATGGTGTGGTTCTCACTTTGTGTTTAAAAAAAATTTTTGTAAATGCTTTAATGTTGACTTAAGTTAGTGTTGTTAAGCATATTATATAGATGTTTACAAACCAAGAATAAATCACTTAAAGTTATTTTTATAAACTGTGCAAATGTGTAATAACATCGAAGCAATGCTTTAGATATGACAAATTAACTGTTTGCTAATGCTTAGTTAATGAAACATAGTGTGTAGTAATGATAAAGCGCTACCAAAATATCTTCTGAAATATCTTCATCATTTAGTCAAAACACAACAGATCAGTAATTATTATTACTAACAATTGTGTGTTTTCTCAGCACACAGTTTAGTTACTCAGCACTAAAGCGTAATTGTTGTCTTTTTTGATTCAGCGTGTGCGAGGACACTTGTCTTTCCTCCCATTCTTCTTATTGTGTACTCTGACCTGTGACCTCATCGCTCCAGAGGGAAGTGGTGACCCCAGACAAAATCCGCTCCATTTTAGGCTGACCTTTGACCTTTTTGGTCCTCAAATGCTTGATCACTAGCACATGCTTGTGAGATTTCAACAATGTTCTTCGTCATAGTTCTAGTGAACGTGTCCAAGGATCTGGAACTTGAGAATGTTCGTTCCTGCGAGACTCCTGAGAGATTTCTAAATGATCTAAGACAGTTTGAGGCTGTGGACTTTGTTTTTACATGTCAATGTCAAGAATTTGTAATACAAATGTTGTTAAGTAATCATGAGAGGAAATGTATGTAGAAGCGCGGTCCTCACACATGAACAGATAATCTGGCTCTGCATTGTTCCTGCCAGTTGTAATGACTGATTACCCGGGCCCCCGTGAATGAGTGCGTGTGCGTGCGTGCGTGCGGGGGTGCACGTGCACTAGATTGTTGTGCTAGTGGGTCAGTGTTTGCTGAGGTTGCTTCAGAGAGTCATGAATTTTCTCTTGGACGAAAAATGTTCTCTAAGAGACTCGAGAACCTCTTGATATTGGAGCTCTCTGAACTTCTAATTTAGCGAGTTTAGAGAGAGGTTTGAGAGCCAAGACTGTTTCTCCCTGCGGTCGTTTAGACTCGGCCGTCTGTCATCACGGTTTTCATCTTGCTTTCAGCGGTACACTGGGTGGAAATGTGCGTTTAGCTGTTGAAAGGCATCCTGCGTAGATCTTTTCAGCTCCTTGGGTTTGTTAGTTTTCGCTCAAACTCTAAACGACTTCTGACATTCTTTGAAATAAGTAAGAAGTTTAAATGAACAGGTAACACATTGAGATGAGACGAATAATTTTTAGATAATGGATAAATGAACCATTATTTTATGATGAGTCAAAGATGAATTAATGGGCAACTTCTATATTAATCATGAACTCTTTAACTCCATACACGAATCAAATAATTTACTGCCGAAATAATGATTAGTTTCTGATTGCTAAGTAGTGCATTAATTGACACTTTGAGGTAAATTAAATAAAAAATTTCTTTTAGAAATGATATGAATAATTAATAAATGACTAAATGACATAAATGAAGATGTGTCCCCTAAAGTAAAGTCATTGCCTGAAAATAGTTACGTAATCATGAACTAATAATTAATTAATGAAGATTTATGATATATACTCATCGCAGTTAAATCATCAAAGGGAAAAATAAAACTCCAAACAACAAAAGTTCATGATTAATTAATAATGGATAACCTTCCCAGTCCAGTCCACAGTAACCTGTAACAAAGTGCTGTACGTTCTAAAATATGAGGTCAGTGATAAAAAAAAAGAACAAAAAATTTGTCAGTTAATATATGAATGGTTGAAAAGCTGAGTAAAATCATCTCTGGTGAAAGTAGAATTTTAGTACTTAGATTGAGTCAAATTTATGACTTTAATGTACTTCAATTAAACTCAATATATTTCAAAATTAAGCGACACGCACTTAACACATTATGTTTTTGTGATATAATGTTAAATAGATTAAAACAATAAATTAACATCAAATTTGTTTGGAATGGAACCTGGAAGGTACATTAATTAATTGTAATATCCAGTGAAAGCACACTAAAGAAGATGTTCAGATTTAAATCAATTAGTTAAAAAGGATATTAGCATTTTCAAAAGTCAGTTTATTATAAAACATGCCACAGCATTCAGACCAATTCAAACAAAGGTTCTCAATGAGAACGCATGACATAAATACCCATGACATAGAACGTCTGAATTATATCTTTGGGCTTGGTAATTGTATTATCAGTACTATTCAAACAGGGTTTTTTTCCGCTATTTATTGTTTCAATGATACTATCTTAGTTAACATAATAATTTATTTTGTTAGATTTACAAATTAAGAATGGCTGATTTTTGTTATGAAAATTCTTATTGTGTTTCACACATATTAACTAAATACTGAGATATGTGTCACAATGCAAATAAGGTTTCCTGTTATTTGAAAGCATTAGGTAATCATTTGATGCAAAGTCACAAAATAGTATAATTGTAATAAAATCCAGAATTACAAAAGGCAAACTTTAAAATTTGATCTATAAAATAAGACTATAAGAATATAACTTGAGATAGATTGAAAGCAAGTTTCAATTGTCTTTAAAAGGAATTCATCAGAAATTATAACACGCTTGTGGGTTAATTTTGCTTACAAGTTAGTTTGCACGTTTTGTTTTTATTAAACATTTGACAAATTTTGTGTACAATAATATGATATCGGTTTTATGATTTAAAAAAACAGGATTTGAATAGTTTCCTTCTTAAAAAAAACATTTAATTTACAGAAAGTATTAACTTGAAAATTGTGTTTCTTCCTAATTTGTGATGAAACAACCTCGCTCCAGTCCTTGCAGTGTGTTGATCCTAACCGGAAGAAATGTTTTTTCAAATCACAAACTGCTAAAAATGAATTCAGCTATGATAATGGAACAAGCCTTCACAAACAACAGAAAACAGTAAAAGCTCTTTCAGAGGAAGGTCTGCAGCGCTCTCTTACATAATAACAAGGTGTGTTTGATGCGGTATGTGCATTGATCTATAAACGTGCTCATCCTCTTTCATCTGTCACTCACCACCAGAGTCACGCTGGATTGGTGAGACTCCAGGTTTTAGCTGCTGTTGAAAGAAGAGGGACGGACAAACTTCCATGAATGCATTGAAACGTTCTATGTCAGGGGTGTCCAAAGTTGGTCCTGGAGCGCCCATCTTGGTCTTGCATGCATTCTAATCTGGCTTTCAGTAAACTAAGAGGGCCTTAACGTTGGCAGTTGTGGTCTAGTGGATTGACTTGTGATGTGAAGGTCGCTGGTTCGAAGCCCAGATCCACCGAGTTGAAGGTGGTGTGAGTGATGAAACACTTGCTCTCCATCTTCAACAATCACAGCTGTGGAGCCCTTGAGTAAGGCACCAGTTCCCCGACTGCTCCCCGGGGGCCGCAGCCATGGCTGCCCACTGCTCCGGGTGTGTGTTCATGGTGTGTTTGTCCACTGCTGTGTGTGTACACTGGGATGGGTTACATGCAGAGCACAAATTCCTAGTATGGGTCACTCACTCATGGGTCACTCCAGGTCCGGCACAGTTATTCAGTGCAAGGCTGCGGCCATCCAGGATCGACTTTTAGCTATGTAAATAAAATTCACAGCTTTTTCCTGTTCTTTTAGTGTAGATATCAAAGTCACCATATCAGATTCTTTCTCTTAGAAAGCTAAAGCATCCAGTCGTGTTTGTTCAGTTATATCTTTGATCTAGATCCGACACATTACAGGTATTTTCTTGGTTTCTGAACTCATCGCTACCGTACGTTTGATGGTTGAGTTGTTTTGCCTCGAGCTGTGAACCAGGATATAATCATAGGTCTGTAAAAATACAAAATACTGTTTTATCTTTCACTTCTGCGCTAATCTCTTTCAGCACCTCCTTTGTTACTACTGTGTAGTGTTTTAAAAGAAAGGGATTACATAGATTCTTGTTTTTTCTTTTTGTGGGTTTTATGTTAAACTGTACATTGGTCTATAGTTCATGCTTGAGTTATGTAACCCTTTTATATTTGTTTAAATATAATATCTATTAATACACCTAGACTACATTTTTTTACTTAAATTTGAGTGCTTAAATACTTAAATTGGGTACTTCATGTAAAAGCCCAAATTTTTAGTCCTTAAAAAGTCATTAAAATATTATTTTTATTTATTAATCTTTCATAGGTTTTATTTTTCTGATGTTCAAGTAAAGCTCATTTGAAATGTTTTTTGTTGTTGCTTGGGGTTGCCAGAGATTGAGAAAAGGCTCCTAAAGTCTAAAAAATTTCTTTTTAAATGATGGTTAAAGTTGCCAAAGTCTGAAAAGACATGCATAAATCCTCAAAACCTTAATTCAGTTGCCAGAGTTTGAGACCTTTTGTAAATTTCCAAATAATTAAAAGGGAAATTTAGTGGTTGCCATAGTATGAAAAAACTTTATATACACTCAAAATTGTAAAAATGAGGGTTAGGGTTGCCAGAGTTTGAGAATAAGTGCACAAATGCTCAAAAGCAAAAGTGATTGTTGGAGTTACCAGAGATCCTCCTACATTTAATAAAAATGTGACAGGGTTACCAGATTTTGAGAAAACATTTTATTTTATTGTAATAATATTATAATTTTCTCTAAAACAATGCTCAACCATTAACATCAGAATTTAAAACAGTCTTGTTTGATGATCAACTTATTGAGGACCTGAAAGATCCCTCTAATATAACACTAGAGGAGCAACTGAACCGAGGCATAAATATTCATCTGTTAGATCCTCATCTATTTAGTAATATGGGGCTAAAGTAATTTCTTCTCTGCTTCATCTTTTGTTTCATCAACAAGGTGGGCTGAGTTCCAAACAGACTGCTGACATTATTGCACCTGCTGCTCTATTAAAGGCTCTTAAAGATTTTAGCGCTTGATTAATTAGCAAAATAATACATTTATTTGAAACAATAACATCTCATACCATACCATACCATCTTCTCCCGCTTATCCGGGGCTGGTCGCAGGGGCAGCAGTCTAAGCAGGGATGCCCAGACTTCCCTCTCCACAGACACTTCTTCCAGCTCCCCGGGAGGGATCCTGAGGCGTTCCCAGGCCAGCTGAGAGACATAGTCCCTCCATCGAGTCCTGGGTCTTCCCCGGGGCCTCCTCCCAGTGGGACGTGCCCGGAACACCTCCCCTGGGAGGCGTCCAGGAGGCATCCGGAACACATGCCCAAGCCACCTCAGCTGGCTCCTCTCGATGTGGAGGAGCAGAGGCTCTACTCATAGATACAGCAATATATTATTGTGGGACGTACATGTGGTGTTTATTTAATTAATTCGTAGGTCGATTTTTTTTTTAGGCTCGTAACAGGTGACTGCAACACATTTGTAAACATAATGCAGTTTATTTCCATGTCGCTCAAAACATTCAACAATGCAGACCACTTGATAAGCTTTGTGGCTGCGAACAGTCGTTTATATTCTCGAATTCTTTGATGTGAGAGCATTTTTAGCATGATGTAGGCTTGCCTTTGTTAAAATGACTGGTGCCCTTGTGAATGAAGCAACTGAACGCCTCAGGCCAGAAGTTTGGGGTCCATCGGGTCCCTGAAGCTCCTCTACCGCTTCACACTGGCTGTCAGCAGCTCTAATGGCTTCTGAAACTGTCCCACCGATGTTCTAAAGTATGTTGGGTTCTTAGCTAGTCGTAGTAGAGCTTCCGCTGAAACCCACCAGATTCCTCCTCTGTTTAATAAAAAATATAACCAAAATCTTCTCGTTTGCCTTTGTTGTTTCTGAAAAAAGTCCTCATCACTTGATGGAGTTGAGAATTATGGAGGAACCTTAGACTTTTCATGCACATAGTCACATATTTTCATCATGTTGAATGTATATATTAGTGTGCATTTAAAGCGCACACAGAATATTCATCTTCTTGTAGTGTTAATTCGCTTTGCTCCCGTGGTGCAAAGTTACCCAGAGTGCTCCACTGGAGTCACGCGGTCATGAGCGGGTAACGGTGCAGAGATATCTGTACACTTTTATTATTTGCATATTATATACTTTTGTAACACAGAAATTCCAGACTTCCCCATGAAATAAACTAAATTAATTTAAGTAATGACTTTATTATTGCCTAATTATTAATGAATGCGTTTTGATGTTAATTTGAGCTGCTATGGAGCCTTGTGCTTGTGAAGCTGCTGCTTAAAAAAACATTTTGATAGACTTTTAGGAGTAGGTGTGCAGAAACGGTATCGGTTTATCGCAAAATATCTCCATATTATTCCAGTCCGAAACATTTAGTTTGACAGAATTAGAATGAATGCACAAATACACCCTTATAGGAATTGTTTTGGATTGTTTAGGGTAACTTGAAACTAAATAGTAAGTGTGAATATTGTTAAATGTAATATAAATTTAATTGTAAACATATATAGTGCACAAACACCCTGCTTCCATCTCCACCATGCTGTTTATCACGAGGGTCAGATGAGGTCTTGCTTGCTCTCCAGAACTGACGTGACCTTTTGGTTCCGCTTGCTGTAAATGCCAGATAATATTCTAATTGATGGATAGAAGTTGTCCTGCTGAGCTTCATCCTATTAATTATCTAATGAACAGTCAAGAGGTGCGTTTTGAGTTCATTTTGCAATCCTAATGTCCAAACCACCTTCATGTAATAAACAGATCAAATGCAGTGGTTGAATAATATTGGAACAAGCAGAGATTGTGAGAGAGCATCTTTATACCAATTCTTTTACATTTGAGCAAGACGAACCTTTTGGTTACAGAGACTGTGCTGCTTGTTATTGGTTATGACAATCTAGAGCATGTAAAATGTTAGTAACGACTTTGACTTGGCCAAATTTCTGTACAGCATCAGATATATATGTTTTAAATCTCCCTCATTTATTGCATACCTGTCAGGTTTTGGATTTAAAAATAAGGGAAGTAGTCCACCAAATATGGGAAATGCCAGTGGAATTTTTTTTATATAAAATATCCATGTTTGAATTTTGTCTACCAAATGTTAACACTACTTATTAAGGGATCCCTGTACTTTAAACTTGTGTTACATGCCAAAAATGATGATTAGTACACTTACATGGTGAGAAAATATACTTTTTCATACATGAAGTCTTTATTTTACTATGGCATCAACTTTTAAAACCAAATTATTCACCAAATAAGATTATTTTAGCCGCTGCAGTCTAATTGCACGTTTCAATAATGAAAATAATGTTAGTAGTTGACCTCCAGTCTCAAATCAATGAACTTATGTGTGTGAGAAATCAGAATTGTGATGTGTGATATACGACAATGATGATATAAATCAGCCTCAATGCGTGAGAGAATATAGCAGTTTTCCAGTAGTTTAAAAACATTGTTCACTTATCTAGCATTAGATTGGGCATCTGCAGGTCAACAAGTAAAAATGTACACCTTTTTTTTATCTTGAAAACCATTACATATTTTTTTAACCTGGAAATGGGTTTCCATAGGCCTCTGTACTTAGCTCGATGCAAATCAAAATAAGAACCTCAGCGTCCAGGATTCCAAGGGAAACAAAAATGAAGTGTATGTATGCACCTGCTGCATTTTGATGATGTGAAGAACAGACTGCTTTTGCTAGATCATAACAGCTGACTTTGTTTTGCTGATATCAAACTCTGAAATTGACTCCCAGAGATCTACAGGGTGATTCAAAAAGAATAGCACAACTTTGAAAATGGAGAACTCTACAAAGAAGAAAAGTAGAGCTAAGATCTTTCTGTCATTGATTTAAGGAAGCTCTGAAGTAGTCTTCACATTGATTAATTATCTGAGGTTCCATCATGTTTCTTTGATTAAATACAGGTTTTCACAGGTTTGATCACCCTGTATTTCTCCTATTTCTAATATATCAATTACTGCTTAAATTTTGCTTTTTATTTTCAAGGCTTCCAGAGGACTTGCCCCTCAGTACATCCCCGACGCCAGTCGAGGCGAGACACCAGGAAGCTCTCAGAGGTCAGAGAGGCAGTTTTTACTCATGGTTTCTAAGACATGACATGAAATGGAAGAGGACATGTTCATTATAGAATATAATCCTTGGAGGAATATTTCAATTCTCAGTTTTACTAGTTTTAACACTGTCTGATGTCTCTGTTTTGGTGTTGATGTTTTATGTTTGTTTGCTTTATTTTTGCTTTTCTTGTTGTCCTCGTTGTTCCTTTTTCATTCAAAACTTTTTTTTGTAGTACAAGACAATAAAATGGGTTTGAGTTGGAATTCTCAATCACGGAGAAGACAAGTAAGTGTAAAAATGGGAGCGAAGGGAGAAAAAAAACGTACTTCTTCAACTCAGTAGAGGAAGGGAGTGTGTCAGCAGATGCATAATTCAACAGGGAGTCACCTCACACAAGACCGTCGATTAAGCTCCACACTACAATATTCACGGATGCAGGGTTTTCTCTTCACACTCATCTTGATACGCTTTCCTTCGGTTTATGCGCAGAAACTTTTGCATCACGATCTGGAAAAGATCCTGAAGGCTTCGCGTTCTCAATGTTTTTTTTTTCTTCCAGTGAATATTTCATCATCAGAAATGTCCAAGCTCAAGTTTATTCATAGTTCTGCCTCCCGATGAGAAATTCATTTGATGCTTCTGCAAAAATATGAATGCATAATTAATGCATCGCCATCTTTAAGTATTCATGAGCCTCTCAGTATTAGGGTGAAAGTGCTTCAAGGCAGCTGGGACTGGACTGCGATCAGTTTTGCCATTTTCTGATGAGTTTTTATTGATTAACTTCTGTAATAGCTATCTGAAATTAGCAGTATGTTTTGGTTATTTTAGCAATTCAACACTTGTTTAATTCATAACTTGACCTTAATTCTATGAAAATATCAGTCTGGCTCCCAAGAACAGTCCTTTATCTAAACAAGGTTTTGTACTCTATACAAGTGTAGCTAAAATCCTGTTTCCTGACCTGCAACATAATATAATATTCAGAAGATTTAGACATTAACCTGATGAAAATAATCAG
Organism: Danionella dracula; assembly: GCA_900490495.1. Classification (NCBI taxonomy): domain Eukaryota; kingdom Metazoa; phylum Chordata; class Actinopteri; order Cypriniformes; family Danionidae; genus Danionella; species Danionella dracula. Next base: position 3,308,698 of record UELW01000267.1, on the reverse strand, counting down.
CGTGAAAAACAACTCAGAGATCATTTACAAAAAAGTCTAAGCCAAATGTAATACTTTCCCCCCCAAAATACTTTTTCGTTATATTTTTGTTATATAGTTGTGCAATATAAAATATTCCTTTAGATATATAGATGAAATAGATAAAGATAAATAGAAGAGTGAGAGAGAAAATAGAGAGAAAAACAGACGGAGAGATAAAAAAATAAAGATTCAGTTCTCAGGAGATTTTCTGCTGGTCATTCATTGTTTGCTTGGTTTTATTAAAGTAAGAGATCACAATGTAAAACCTGTTAATTTGCTTTATTAGGTTGCTTAGATTAGTCACGTTCACATGAATAAAAAATAGACACTTCTGTTTTGAGATTACAGATTTTCTTTTGCAACAGTTGTTCACATCAAACTGAATGAAAATGCTCAGAAGTCCTGTGTTTACTGAGTGAATATATTTCTTGCTTGCTCTGCAGAGTGGGTTTCACACCCCAGTGGGAAGTGCTGCAGTGCTGCGACAGTGAAGAAGCAGCTTTATTGGCTTGTGCCCCCGTCTGGCTGTGTAAAGCACTGCAAGGGTAAGAACCACACTGGCGCAGGGTTTAGTGGCTGAGGCTGCATTTATCTCCGGATTCAATCTCTCGATGCTTCTGCTGAGCCATTGCAGACTCCTTCTGAGCATTTTCTGCTGACTTTGACACTCTCGGGAGATTTAACAGGTCATTTCATGTTATATCTAGGTTTAATCTAGGTTTCTTTTGGTTTCAGTTTTAGTTTCAGTATAAGCAAGGCTGAAGTTGGAAACGGGACATAAAAAGTATTGCAGGCTACAGAATAAAACGTAGAAAGCTGAGTAGATGGGACAGTAGAGGTTTTGTTATATGTAAAGCTTGTGCCTAAAAAGTTTCAGAAAAATTATTTGTTTGATTAATAAAACAATTTATTTACAATTTAACTGCTCATGACGGTACTTTTCAATGAAAGCTAAGCAGCTTAATTGCATCAGAGCACAGTAATTAAAGGATGAGGCTCTAAATCCACATTTAAAGGTGCAAGTAATGTTGTTAACTTAAAAACGTTACTTTTAAAAACAGGTAGATCAGTGAAATCTCTCAGTTCAACTATCTCACTTTAGGGTCTTCTCTGCTTGTGATCGTCAATTCTCAAAACCTCCCAATTTTGCTGTAAAAAATCTTTCGTGTTATCTTCATTAAAAAGTATAAAAACAATATTACACAAATAATTATTAAGCCGTTTTAAGGCTTGATTGTATATATGTTTGCAGAATCTACCTGAATAAATGATGTAAAAAATATCCAAATATTTAACCAGAAACATTATTTTTAAGCATTTTATAAGGCTTGTGTTTTTCTAGCAGAATCTACTTAAATAAATCACGCATTATTAGTGAAATCAGTTTTTAAAGCAGAAAATACTCATTTTTCTTATCTGTATTAAGGAAAATAACTTGAAAAGGCATTTGGTGTTTCATATTGTATTGCATGTTATCAAAACAACAAGCATTATTAAAACAAAACCAGAAAGGTTTAGTCAGAGTTCTCAAACCAGCCTGTACTTGCACATCATCCAAAATGATGATGAAGTCCTTAAAACAAACTTCTTTTTGTAAACAGCAATTTTAATTATGTGCACCTTTAATGACCTGCAACACAATAATGGTAACTAAAAAAGAGTTACACACACAAAATAACCTAATAAACACACACATTTATAACACTAAAACACACTAGCATCACAACCTGAAATAATGTAACTGTAATAACCAAAAAATCTCATGTTCCCACAATGCACCTGGTATGACCATAAAGCATGAAGCTGACTCAGTTAAAACTGGATAATTGAACCAATTCTCTCAAAATAAATATGGAGTATATTTTCCTCAATCTTTTAACCTTATTGGTTTGTCAAATTAAGCATATAACTACACAAATTTGCTTAAAAATAGGTTTTGTTTGCTTTATTTTATTGGTGAAATACTCCAGAAAACATATTTTTAAAATAAAATTCTCATTATCATTATATTTTAATGACATCAAATTTTTTAATTAAAATTACAAGCCTCATGGTTTATAATCTTTTACAGTGTTGGTGTCAATGTTTTCTCGAAAGTGGTTCTGGGAAAGCCACAATAGTGAGTTATAGAGTTATTTAGAGGTTAGGGGGATGTTAATTATATGACCAACAGAGGACCATATGGGGACATCTTGTTGACATCCATGTCCTTTTTTTGTAACATTGCATACGTAACCTCAAAATGACAAATTTAAGATGTTCCCTGAAGTCATATTGGGAACATTAAGCAACAGCACTTTCTTATCCAAAAAAGATTGTTTTAATAACATCCTGAGAGTTATTTCTCGTTTAGGAACTTTTGTCATGTTTAGGGGGTGTTGTCTCTACAGGGGTGCCACACAGCAGGAGCACTCACCAAACTGTATTTTACCCTGCTAAAACATGCTGACTGTAATGCTGATTTGGACTATCAAAGTTTTAATAGTTCTTAAAGGCAGGACAGCTTTAAAAATGTTTAAAAAAAAACAATAAAAGCTGAAACTACATTGTAAAAAGAATTGGGACCAAATGAATAGAAGTCCAGAAGCAGGAAAACAAGTGGTATGCATTATAAAGTGTATCTATTGAATTTAGAGAGATTTTGTTAAATAATTGCTGTTTGTTATTAACAAAACTTCCACTAAGGAAGCTAGAAGATGTGACGCCATCCCCTGGTTGTGAATTGCTGAGACGTTAAAGGAATTCAGAATTTTTGGCCAAATATATAATTAAAATATACATTTCTTTTATAAATTAAAAAAGTTGTTCTATTCAAAATCACTGGATGATAAGCACGTTGCAGAGCATGAGGTTCACGATCCTTTAAAGTCCCTATCGCAGGTGCGTTTGTCACACAGATACAGGGGTGATTGTTTGAAACAAAATTAAAACATGTGCTGAAGAGGGTTGTTGGGAAAGCTTTGAGGCTGTAAGAGTGGTCAGGAAGAATCCAAACGCAATAGATGCAGAAGAATTGCTTTGGTTATCTCCTCCGGTGAAGCATTTCTAAGTTTTTAGCGTTAGCACTCCTGACTGGGGTTGATCAGCTTGCGGGGACTGGCTTCCCTTCCTCATTTACTGCAGCTCATTGAGGAACTGAGTCAGAGAAGTCTCACCTCTCTCTTCCTCCTCTAGAAAGCTCTTTGTCGGCCTTTGGTGATGCTCCGCTGCTGTCTTCACTTATGTTCTCTTGCCACGCTGATCGCTGGAGCTGCATTACTAGGGCAGCTCTGATGGCCACCTTGAAACAAAGCCCCTGTGTTCTGTTCCATTTATAGCAGGATTAAAAAGATTTTTGCAGGGTTAAACACACAAACCTGCACCGGCTAACAAAGAAACAAATGCTTCGTAACACAACGGTGATGTCACGTGTTTTAATGTTTTCAACACACAAAACAACATTGCTACAGCTGTGAACTTGCATCTATAGTCTCTCTGAGCTTTGTCCTGTTTCATATTTTCTAATATAAAATTCCACAGTCACATTTCATGCAGGTTCTCTTCTAGTCAGAGATCTAAATATCTTAAGGCAAACAAAGACAGTGCCGTTTGATAAATCTAATATCTGCTCATTTATCATAACTGGCAACCATACATTCAATTACACAACTATGAAGAGCGATTAACAAGGATGTGCAAAGTGATCATAATAAATAATGTGGTTAACATTTTCTAGTGCAATGTGCCTGGAGAGGAAAAACAAACCAGTGTCCTAAAACCAACTATATGCAAAGAGCGGCTGCGCTAACATGAGCATTTGTGCATTGGACCGTCCTCATCCCTCAAGGATGCTTTTGTTTCCACTTACTATGATGAAAGATAAACTTATTTCCTAACACAGATGAGAGGAAACGGGTTTGTGTGTGAGGGGGTGGCATCCTTTAGTGGTGGTTCAGCGCAAGCTGCTGACAGGGGTGCAGTCACACAGAGCCCTCCGCTCGGCCCTCAGCACCAGACTCTCTGTCTAAAAGCCGGAATAGGGGGAAAAGAATGTTAAAAAGCCATTTAAATCAAATGAATGGGCTTTGTATTGATTTACAAAACATTTGTTTACTTCACCATCCAAAAAAACATTAAAATGGTCTCAATCGACAAAGGATGAGCTCCAAATCTACCACTCCTAGAGGATGTCCCAAGTTTTCTTTTGAGTAAAGAATTTCTCTAAAAACGAAGGTGATGGATGACACTGTGTACATTTACCGCCTTCACAAACAAGTAGAAACCTACTAGCGCAAGTCATGTTTTTATATTGGTTTTAACAATGATCCAGTAGGTTACATTGTATGTTTTGGATGCATTAGTATGTACATATAATCATTTTCGATTCAAGAAAATAGGATTGAAGCAAAGATTAGCACTCAATCATTGCTCTTCAGATCACTTTAATGAGTGAGCACACGCATTAGCCTTCGTTACCAGAAGCCAATCTGGCGGGATTGAAGCGTACCAGGTGAGCTGAATGAGCGAGGTTTGAGTCCTAGCAGGTGATGAGAGTGGTGAAGGGATTTTGCAGTTTAAATGATAAGCGTGGTGAACGAGCAGCTTGTATTGGGGAGATAAAGAGCATGATTAGGTTGACAGCCCAGTCTTTCTGCTGCTGCTTCTCCCAACACTTGTTTAAACAACATCACTTGATCTTTCGAACTCAGCTAGAGATGATCTGTCAGTTTTGTATGGTTATTGCATTACTTACAAATGTATATGTGTATTTTTTACCCCCTGCATCTGAATTCTTTTTCGCCTGGAAATATTCCAATTAAACGGTATTCAGAAGTAAACTGAAACACCTCCTTTATTCTTTTACACTGTAAAAATTTAGCAGTGTTTGTCAAATTGTACATAATTTTTTGTGTTTTTTTTGTGTGTGTGTGTTAAAATGCATATTTAGTGTTGTGTCAGTAAACAGTGTAATTACTTTAAAAGCTGATATTTTTGATGCCTATAGAAGAAAAAAAATTTGTAAACAGACAAATTATATATTTGTCCAAACTACATTTGTATCCTTGGTTTATATTGTTTGTTTTGAAATTGTGACAGTGAGCCAAAAACCAGAAGAAGCTCTGTGAGTCTCGGTGCTCTCACCCGTGAGTCCAGGTTGAAGGCGGTTTTCTTCAGGTCTTGCAAGGCTCTCTGCATGAACTCAAAAGCATGACAGTCAACGCACGGCCGGCCTGTAAAAACAAACAGTGACTGGCTTTCACATGCAGGATATGAGCAAACAATCAATGAAAATATAGAGAGTATTGTTATATTACGTTTAAATCTTATACTTGAATTTTTAAAAAACAAGATAATGATATTGTTAAATAACTTCCTTCTCTGTCCAGTTTAAATATAATTTTTTATGCCTATTTTTAGGACATTATAGATATTGTAGTACTAATTCAAAGTCTGTTAAAGTTATCTGGCTAGAACTGTATTTAAATTGCATTTAAAGGAAATGTAAAGGAAAGGTCAGATATGGACATCTGTGAGAATGCCTGATGGCCAGAGGGGGCTCTAGTGAGCAACCAGTGAACTAGACATCCTCTGAACATTTACCAACAACATGGACAGAAGTTTTAGCAGCAGCCAATGAACTCTAGAGCTCAAACTGCATCATAAGTTTATAAAAGATGAAGACACGCTGTTTGCAGACAGACGAGGGAAGACGCAGCAGCTCGTCTCCGGCGCCAGAGACACCAGTTGATGATGGACCACCAGAACTTTGAGCGGAGAAAAAAAAATTATGCTTTCAGAACCAACAACTAACTTTATTCTACACTGGTTGAGTACTGTTTTACTTTATGATAAATATTAGATTTTGTAATATAAATAAAATCGATTCATTAAAAACATTTAATTGATTGCAATTACTGACAGCTGAGTTTTTTTTTTGCGATGCAATTTCTTTGAGAGAGCTGACCACAAAGGACTCTTATAATGCTTATAACTTAGAGCAGATTTTACTTAACTTAACCTGAGAATAATAAATCAAAAGATTGAAGGAGTAAAGAATTAACTAAACACCATAAAACAGTATAAACTCAACATTTTTCCAAGCCTTTGATGGGCTGTATGGGATATCTCTCTAAGCTAACCCTGACGTTACATATCCAAAGCAAAGACGCTTACTGAACAAATAGTGCAGGGTTATTTTGGTTCTGACAGGACCTGACCGATTCATTATAGTGACATACTGTTTGAAAAGAGTACAATTAAAATGGAGAGCACCATTGCAGAAAACCAGAATCGCCAGTTTGAGTGTTTTATGGAATAAAATAGCTAGTTTATGGTTAGATGGTGGTTCAGCTCAAACCAGATTTGACCAGTAAAAACCAGCTACTATGTTCCAAGGCTGTTTGAGCTCATCGAGCTGTATTCCTGCAAGGGAATACATTATGACTATTTCATTGGATCTCTCTTGACTCAAAATAGCATTTTACATTAAGAAATGTAAATATATGTGTTTATATGAGAATATAGATAGCATTAAAATTAACCAAACATTTAACAATAAAACAAATAGAACACATAGCTGCATGCTATTTTACTTGTGAAACTCAGCTAGCTTCAGTGTTGTGGAATCTTTTATCATTAGCTTATTTTTGTTTTCTTTTTTTCCTAAAACAAACCGTCCTCTCTCTTACTCTCGGCGGGGATGAGAGTACCGTTCTCCTCTGCTTGACCGCCTCTGAAGCATCCGAGCTGGACCAGAACCAGGAGAAGCATCAGAGGCGCGGGAGCTCCGAAGGGCCGCATCCTAAAGCACAACGGTATTTCTCAATTAAAATGTCTTAAATAAACAACGTGGTGATTTAACCCACGCCTCAGTTTCAGCATGAACTAAATCATCGAAGAATATTGCAAAAGGTCCACTGTTGTGTTAAAAAAAAATCTATGTACGTTATGTCACTAAATGCTGTTTTTCTTTTTTTGTCTTCACGTTATTTGTCATTTTTCGACCAAGTTGCAGTGCGAGTCGCATTATCGGAAACGGATAAATATCATTTTTATTACCTTAGTCTCTGTAAAAAAACGCAGATGCCGTTAATCAAACCACCGCCCTCTTTTTTTGGATGCTGCTGCTGCTGCGATGTGGATGTGAAGCATCACTCGCGTTTTCTGGTGAGATTTGTTCTTCGTGGGACACCGTAGACATGAGTGCCTTTCTTTGCGCGCTATCAACGTTTCCTTCTGTGATTGGTTACTGCTGGTCACGTGGATTCCAGTACCTTTTCATGTTTTGAATGAGTTGTCAAGTCAACCGAGGCCAGAGAGTACAAAGTTTTTTTTTAAGAACTCGGATTTTTCAAAGAATTAATATTACAAACTGCTTTGTTTGTAATAACCTATTATTAATTACCTTCTGTTGTTTTATTTATTTGTATTGCATGAAACAATAGAGACATTTAGATATTACATGAGGAAAGCATTAGAAAAAAATACTAGTTGAAAAATAACTGGAGAGAAAAACAAATACAGCAACAGTAATAATGCAGTACAGAGGGTTATAATTCAAGGCTTGAAGATTTTCAGTGGTTCTTTTTTTTTTTTTTTTTTCAGTTTCTTTCAGCTATAATTAGGTAGTGATGTACGATCTTTCTAAAGTGACCAAGTTGTTTTCTTCCCCACCGTTTAGATTAATGAATTAAAAAGTACTTTATACAATGAATACATTTTCAGCATACAATTATTATAGTTTTTTTTATTATGTATATGTGTGTTATAGCACATTTTATGTGTATTTATAAGTTTTAAATATGTGTCAGTGACGTTTAATTAAATATTTAGCGTTAATTGTAACTCATCCACGTGAGCTATAAATATTGTAAATATTTCAGAAGATTGGCTTCTCGGTATTGACATTAAAACCTGCACACCTTTATGCTCAGAGTGAACACATGAACATGATATTTGCACAATTTACCCAAACTGCATAACATAAACTAAACTCAAAATCAATACGATAGATTTTTTTTATTGATGCATTTGTACTTAAATAAAATGAATAAATTGTATGTAATAAAATGACAACGTTGAATCTTCCTTGATACAACATTCATACAATGGCAAACATTTATGAAAAGCTAGGATGACTCAAGGTTTAAGCTCAATAGTCAAATGTAACAAAAAAAAACAAGGACAAAGAAAAGAAAACATAAAAATCTAAGTAAAATAAAAGATAAATAAAAGGGTGTGTATCTGATACATTATATTAATTACTTATGTAACTAAGATTTTGTGCTTGGGGATTTATTAGAGATTAATCATGTAATAAAATTACGAATATAATTTCTAATTCCATTTGACAAAAAAACATGTTATTTAATATTTAAAAATTTAATTCTTCATGTTTTGGAGGAATTGGACATTTTTGATATTTTGTTATGTGAGGTTTTAGTCTTGGTGAGCTCTTTCAAAATTATAGAAGTTCTTGTTCTTCAATGATAAAGGATTTTAATGAACGTATTTCTTATCTGCATTTTCTGCCTAAAATCTCAAAGCCATCTACGTATAAAACTGGTTGCCTTGGGTTTTGAATATTGTCCCAATCTTTGAATAATCTTAGAGTGCTTTTTTATAACTCTTTTATAATAATAATAATAATGATAATAATGGCTTATTCAAAGTTTTTAGATAAAAAGTAAAAATTATCAAAAATTTCGTTGTTGTTTTTTTTTTGCTCAAGATTTTGACCTACTACTCAAACTTGACCTATTATAATATTTGCTTCTGTTGTAGTTAGAGCCAAAACTGTGCTAGCCATAAACATGTGCCTTTATGTTGCACAAAGCTTACAAATGGATTTTTGGCTTTAAAAAATGCATAACCCTTTGAATGAATTAAACATTTCAACCATATGAAGTTACACAATAAAACCAACACCATAATGGTCAGAAAAACATGCTGAAATGGGCTTCCATTGGTTGTGCATCTGTTGGACAGCAAGGCAAAATTTCATTTTTATAAGTAAAAAAATCGTCTTAAAAAGTAAAAAGATTACAATTGTGTCTCAAAATATGTACTTTAAAGACAGTATTTATCTATTTTAACCTGGCGGATATGGGCTTCCATAAATATCCCCTTTTCTTTCTATTCTTTTAAAAACGTTGGTTCTCAAGGTTGATGTTTGTAACTTGTCTTTCGGCAGCGCTATGCTCAAACGGGTCCTAGCGCCCGCCCAGCTTTTTCTTAGGTAGCCAGTTAAAATGCCCGATCTCAACGCAAGCTTTTTCCAAGATGGCGTCGATGAGGGAGAGCGACACCGGCCTGTGGCTCCATAACAAACTGGGATCTACGGACGAGCTGTGGACTCCTACCAGCATCGGTTCCCTGCTAACCGTCTCGGTCATCGACAACATTCGGCTGTGTTTCTCTAGTTTGTCCCCGCCGGTGAAGCTGAAACTCTTGCTGGGGATGCTGCACCTCCCGCGCAGAACTGTGGATGAGGTGCGACCGACTGCACGACTCACTCTTACTGCCTACACCAACCCACACGCTCCCTCTCTGTGATAACTTCTGTCAGAGTTAGATGCCTTACTTGGTTGCCATGTTGTTTGACGATAATATTTGCGCTTATGTTGCTGACTCGGACGTGTTGCATGTGTTGGAACATGGCTTCCACCATGAGTGTCTGCAGCTGCTGACTGTCTGGAATGGATCATGTCTGTCTGTCTGTCTGTCTCCTGCACATCTCAGCCCTCCTTCTGTCTTCCTGTCTGCACAAGGGTTTCGCCTGACTTGGTAGATTTCTGCAAGTGTATTGCAAGATTATGGTGGAGTTTATGGAAGTTGTTTGCATTGGCAAAGGCATGCTAGTCAACAGAAGAAAATATTTAATCCAGTAAAACGCCTCCTTGCAAAACACACCATGGCAACTGTAGTTTCCTTACAAGTGACAGCAGTAGTCACTGTTTCAACTGTGAGCAACTTTATAAAGTCAATAACACGTGTTTCTAGCAATTAAAGCTACATTATTCAATGGTGCATTGTATAAAGATAATAATAAAATGATAACATGCTGCTGAAATCTTAAAGATGTATCATGTAATTTAGACTTTTCAGACATTTATTTGAGTGTTGTAGTATAGTTTCTGTATCAAAAACATGCCTCAGGTCATATTATGATTGGTTCATGCGTGTTTGTGTAATCCTACCCACATTAGCCATAGCACTGCCCATTAACCAATCAGATGGCTGACTGACCCGGAAGTGCTGATAAGCATTTAAAAGAAAGTGTTTTTGCTTTACCAAAAGCTAAATATATCGATCAGAAACTGGGTGGATTTTCTTTGTGCCAACAAGCACTACCAAGCAGAGAGTGTGACGGAAGTGTGGCAGTGGGAGGGACAGGGGGTAAACGGCTCATTTTTGTGGAGCACAATCATAGGAGGTGATTCAAATACGTTGTTATGATACATACTACCTTTTAAGGTTATTAAGGGTGCAGTGATTGTCTAAAGAGGTCAAATATTTACTATGTATTGTTTAAAAGGGGCACAAGATGGCATCTTTAAGAAGTCTACTGATTATGTTCAACATTGCAAAACATATTAGCTAATGTAGATTACACTGTTCTTCACATCATACATAATCTCCAGCAGTGTGTGCGTGCGCGTACGTGTGTGTGAAATGTTTGGTGGTGATTTTTTTTTGTATGTGTGTGTGCGCGCCAAAAAGCAATCCCCAGCAGAGGGCAGGGCAAAATCGTTTAGGAAGCATTCAAGACTTTGTTTATAATAAACCCTTCCTTTTGAGGGTTATTAAGAGTGTTGTGATCGTCTAGTGCAGGGGTCAAATATTCATTATAAATGATTTTAAAAGGGCATGGTTTGACACCTTTAAGTGACATGAAGTATTGACATTCTTTTCAAGTAGTCTGAGTAGTCCAGCCAAACCAGATGGATATATGTGAACAGATTTGGCGAGGGAATTAAACATCTTTATTTTAGGATTTATTTATTCTATTTCTCACGTCCACTTCTTTCAGTTGATTGATCACAAGCAAATGTGATCTTGCACAATTTAAGAAGGTCCTGATGATTCGCCGAACCAGGAAGTCCACCAGGAAGTGTCTTGACTTTTTGGTCACTTTTGTCATTTCTTTTTGTAGTTGCGTAGGATCTATCATCCATCATGGGTTGGATTAGAAGTGGTGCACTTGTTTATTGATGCAGTGTGGAGTAGAAAGCTCAGACTATGTTGTGATATTGTTTGGGACAGCTACCAATGTAAGCTGGAATTGCATTCAATTTGTTATTGTGTGTCTATATATTTATCGTCGTATATGAACCCATTCAAGTCAATTGTATCTTTTTTGTAGCTTTCCCACAACATCGCTCTTTCTAGAAACTTATGGGTGCCATTAAATACACTATGTCCACATTATTTACAATCGACAGGAAGAATGTGGTTGTGAATTGGGGGAGAGGTGCAGTAACGTTGGTGGATGGTAAATGGTGTGAAGGCTAGAACTTGTCAGTAATGTTAAAAACTGACAAATAGTAATTATTCAGCTCTTAATACTTATTTCAGCACATGAAAAAACCTGGAAATATGATTAATTTAAATCAATTTAAAATATTGCTTTGGGGATATTAGATTTAATCTCTGTTAAGTTGAATGATTGTTATGGATCACCATCTTCCAGCAGCCGCAGTCTTATTTTGCAGACTGTCTGCTCTAGATTAATGTTTGTTCTCTCTCTTTTATTGTTCCCTGATGTTTCAGATGAAGGAGGCTCTGTCTGAGATCATTCAGCTGGCCACTGTGGACTCTGAGCCCTGGGTGTTAATGGTGGCAGACATCTTGAAATCTTTTCCGGAGACCGGCTCCCTCAACCTGGACTTGGAGGAGCAGAATCCTAACGTACAAGACATTCTTGGGGAGCTGCGTGAAAAAGGTCAGGCTGACGTCCATCACAGGAGCAATGAGATTTAGAGTCCATATGCTGCTAAGTAGGCGCGTGAAGAATCGCGCTAGATCTTCGGTCTGATCACTCCTGCGTCTGACTGATGGGAATGTAGGGTTATTTGGATAAACTGTTGACTTATTTATTTGAAAATTAATTTGTTGTTGGTGTACTCTTGGAAAGTGAGTTCTGTTATTTTGCCAGTGAGTGGCATATCTGGTGGCAAACAATATTCACAAAGCTGTTTTGTTTTATCTTTGCAAGTGTGTCTTTGAGTGCGTTTTGCGTGGCAGCGGCAACATTATCCTGCAGACATGGGAAAGCATTATAAATATTTGTTCTATATTCCAGAACATTCTTGGCATAGGTGGTGAAGCAAATTGCACCACAAAACTTTAGACTGACAACAATTACAAATGATTGTTTGTTTGATGGTTGTTTGATAAGCGTCCAATTATTTTAAGCCAACGTATTTCCACACAACCGACATGTTTTCGGAAGAAACCCTTCTGTATCTGACATTTCTACAAATAATAGACTCTTGCTACATCCCAATACACGCACTCTTTACACTTTTATGTGAGCGAAATGAGAATTAGGGCATGCCAAACCGTGGTGTACAAAAGAAAGTTTCTGAGCGGGTGCCTGATGTGTACCCATTTGATATTACAGCTGATATTACCCACAATCCAGTGCGCTCGGGCGCAAGGAGTTTTCTCTAGGACCCAAATAAGTGAGCCCATAGGGTGCACATAAATAAACAATATCAACATAGAGAGTGTTTTATTTATTATTAGAATATTTTAAAATGAAGGAATGAAAAAGAGAGTTAAGTTCTCACAGACGTCGTGTATGATGACGTTCCATAATTACTTCCCTCATCTGATGTTTTAGTGCATCTCAAATCGTGCCCACTAAAGTCTCAAAAACTAAAAAGTATCTACATTTTCTTCTAAAAATGAGTATCTACTTTAAGAGTGCAGTGTAAGTGTTCTGATTGGGACGCAGTATTTGTTTCCACAGCTCACTAATGCAGGCACATCCGCTTATTTGGTACCACCGCGAATCAATCCCCCTGAAACAATGTCCTGCTGAGCAATGTTCCACCGCCATGTGTTGTCGACGCTTTGTACTTGTACACATCGGTATTGCCGTATATGAAAAAGATATATAATTTTTAAATAAACTAATGCGGCTATTCGGTATGAAAAGGTATACTGCCAGCCCTATTAAGACGTATTTTTATGTTCAGGATTCTTTTTCAAATAAATGATTAGGCACTCATAGTTTTATCAAAGTTGAGGATCCTCCTGACCTTAATACTTAATCTCACCTGCAAGTTATCATCTCTTTTGCTGTTTTTGTTTTGACTTTTCTCAGTAAATGAATGCGAAGCTTCCACCATGTTGCCTCTGGAGTGTCAGTATCTGAACAAGAGTGCTTTGACGACACTGGTGGGCCCACTTACTCCCCCCATCAAGCACTTCCAGCTCAAGAGGAAGCCCAAGAGTGCCACACTCAGAGCCGAGCTGCTTCAGAAATGTATGTCTGTTATATGTTTTGTTTTTGGTGGTATTTTAAAGAATGCATCATTTTTGTGCTGAATTGTATTGAATGATTTGGTAGTTATTTGTACTTTGATGGTCACTGTTCAGCTCTTATTGCTTCTCTTGTGCTCTGAAGCCACAGAGACTGCTCAGCAGTTGAAGAAAACCGCTGGAGTGCCTTTCCACTCCAAAGGAAGAGGACTGGTGAAGAAGATTGACACCACAAGTATGAGTTATATTCATAGACTGAAAAGCGTTGGATGAACGTTGTTTTCAGATGCTAAATATGTTAAAATGTGTATTACGTGAACCAAATATAAAATTTTTAAGACGTGGAATGTTGTGTTATGAACATTTTTTAACATGTTGTGTTAAAAAACACTGTAAACTACTAAAGATTTTCTGATGTTTAAATATACTTAATCAAGCTCCTGTTTTGAAGGTTCTTACAAAAACAACACAACTTATTACAATTAGGGTTTTTGGCAGGTTCTTACAAACTCTGAAATGTCCATATTTTAGGCCTTTTTTGTTGTTGTTTGGGGCCACTGGAGATAGAGAAAATGCTCCTAAATGCTAAATTAAAAATGTCAAAATGATTGTTGGGGTTACCATAATCTGAGAAAATGTTCATAAATGCTCAAAAACATAAGTCACGATTAGGGAAGAGTTTTGGAAAACTTTTATGAATCCTTAAAAACATAAAAATGATCTTTAGTGGTGCCATAGTTTGAGAAAAGAGTCATATACAATCAAAATCTTCAAAATGGTTGTTAAGGTTGCCAGATATTGAAATAAGACTCATAAATGTTAATACATATAATGTGACTGTAAGGGATTGAGAAAACCTGCATAAATACTCAAAAACAGTGATTTTTGTGGTTGACAATCAGGGTTTCCAGAGTTTGAGAAAACCTTCATAAATGCTCAAAAACATAAAAGCAATGGCTAGGATTTCAAAAAAAGACCAATAGTACTTTAAAAATGAGATTCGGCTTATTAAAAAAAATTAATCCTATAATAATAATAATTAAAAAAATTAAAATAAATAAAAATTACTCCATCACTCGAGTGAGAACTAACATTATTTTGACCTCTTTCAGCACCGCTGAAAGGCATTCCCAAAGCACCATTCCGGAGCCCTACCACCCCGAGTATGTTTAGCCCTCCAAGTAACAGAACCCCTATTGCCCCAGCACGAACACCCCTTCGCAAGGAGAGGGGCGCCAAGGTAACTGTCGTTTAAGTGATGAACTTTAATATTTTCCTATGTTGAATGTGTACAAGCAAACACCATTTCAGACGTGGATTTTCGGAGTCTTGAGCCGAATCTTGTTTTTGTGCAGCTGTTGGATATTTCCGAGTTGGATACGGTTGGAGGCGGCAGAGAAGCTAAACGAAGAAGAAAGACTCTGGGTGAGTTTGAAATAATGTATCCCTTAACCCCCAAACTAATCTTCGTAAGACACTGTTAGAAAAGAGCTGTTTGTTTACTTGCGTTTGAAGCATAGCAACTGTTTTTTTCCTGGGTTATAACCATCTAGATAACATTCTTAATAACATCAATGTCATGCTTTATTGAGGATCATTTATAAATTAAACTTTTCGCTATTTAAAAACCGGTTAGGTATTAGTTGTAAGTGATTCATGAGATTATTTAAAAGTTGTTAATAAATGATTATTAAACTAATTAAACAATTAGATGTATCAATGCATTTTCAAACATATAGCATCAGTTAGTCAGAGGAATAATTAATGCATTATTAACACATATTCCTACTGTAACTCACGATTATATCAGGTTTCATTTACTAGCTAGTTATCTGTAATTGTTTGCTCATCGACAGTGAGGACTAGTTATGCATGAGAATACATAAGATTTAAAGGCTCAGTTTTATTCTGAACAAAAAAAAAGAAAAAACACAACATAGAAGCAACCAGACATTTGTAATATTTATCTCGTGTGTAGATAGATGCCTTACATACATATTATAGTTCATAGTGTTGTTATAAAGGGCTTTTGAGAATTTTTCATGCTTGGAGAAGAGGTTCTTTTGTAGTCCAGAAGTTAAACGAATAATACAAACATTTTTAGCTGATTATCATTAAACAACACAATGATTATCATATATAAACACAAAGCTAAAATGGCTTTAAAACAAGCAGCTACCCAGCTTGTCTACATCTTAAATGAAACTGCAATTCTATTACTGACCAGCAGGTGGCACACTGCGCTGCCTGTTACGTGAGCAACCCTATTACACTCATTTTGGCTTTAAAAGGTACAATGGGGACTCATCATCCACATATTTTACAGTCTCATTCCCTCAAGCTCGTATTCAGCCAGAGAATTAAAAAACGTGTTAAATGTTCCTAAATTATAAACTGAAAAAAGAGCAAATATTAAACCAGGGTTCACCAAATCTGGTCCTGGAGGGCCGGAGCCCTGCACATTTTGGTTGCAGCCCTACTCTAGTATGCGTATCTACTCTAGCTTCAGACAATCAGAGAGGACCTTAAATAGTGCAACAGGTGTGTTTCATGATGGTTACACCACAACTGTACAGGTCCTCCGAGACTCGAATTGGAGACCCCTGCTTTAAACAATCAGATTTAATTTCCAAGCACAAAATACCGCTTATTAAAATAAAATATAGCATTTTGTACTGAGAGATTATATAATTATGTTGTTAAACACACAATGTATTATTATCAGAGTAATCAGAATAATCATTAGCTGTAGCGTTAGATTTTAGTTGTGAGACTACTTCAAGCTCCTCCGTCATCAAGGAAAAATTGATTGTTTTTCAGACACAGAAGCTGTGGAGAAGGCTGCCAAGGAAGAGGCGGTGGTGGAGAACGCCACTCCAGACTACGCAGCCGGCCTGGTTTCCACACAGGTTGCTCTAGAAGTCTCATAAAGCGTGTTCTCCGAGTTGCGCATGTGAGCAGATCTAAACACACACCCGTTTCTTCTCCTCTCAACAGAAACTCGGCGCGCTCAACAATGAGAGTGCCCTCCCATCCACCAGCTACCTCCCTGCCACCCCAAGCATGGTTCCTTCATCGTCGTATATTCCCAGCTCAGAGACGCAGCCAGGTGAGTAGCAGGAGCCAAAGTAGCCAACGACAGATGCTAAAGGAGCGCTCCTCCTGTGTGACAATCCATGTATCATTCAAGTTGAAAACAATTTTGTTTTGCATTTATTTTATTGTTAAAAACTTTTTAGCTGAACATGTAAAATACTACTGAAACATCATATCACCAATTAATCAATTAATATTTAAACATGAGTCAAATCTTGATCGATGTTTTCTTCTTTGTGAATCTTCAGCAAACGCAGGAGGTACGGGACGCGAAGCTACAAACCGACAATCGGAGGAGCCTTCCACTCCAAGTGCAGCTTCTGCCTCTCTTCCAGGACAGTTCAAACAGAGACCGCCCATGTACAACGCCAGCACAGCCAGTCCCACAGCACCAACCTCACCCACAACACCAACCAGCACGCCCAGCAACAACGGCCCGCCCCCCGCCGCTACTGCAGCGCAGGCGGACATGCCCACGCAGCCACCTACAACCGCAGCCCAGCCCGCACCCACGCCAGCACCCCCACAGACCCAACCCAAAAAGAACCTTTCGCTCACAGTATGTATCCTTCACAGATATGTTGGTGTTTTACTGGCCTCTATTCTCTTTTAGTCCAATATGACTACTGCGGAGATGATAATAAACCAGACGATTCTTATCCAATGCTCATCATCACAACTGTTAGAAATAAAGTGTTAAGTTATGTAAACTCAACTTTGCTGACATTTCTTGAATTTATTTTGGATTGTTCCTTCACCAAAACATACCTTAAATTGTATTCTTATTGGTTCTTGCATTTTCGTGTAATCCTATTTTCTTTTCTGGGAGCTCAAAATGACTCGATCGTAGCACCTCCCATTGTAGTAGCTCCTCACTGCTGACCAATCAGATCAAGTCGTTAATTATGGAGGCAATGTCTGACCCAGAAGGGAAAGAGCAGAAGAGGAAAAGTTAATATTTTCACCAGAAATGGGTAGATTTTGTGTATGCCAACAAGCAAAACCCTAGAATTTCTACTTTACCGGATTGGCCATACATTGTGTAAAGATTTCTACTTAAGAACTGCGTATTTCCTCACTGTCACATGATTCAGTCTGGATTTAAAGACCTCAAAAATGTTCTGAGAATACAATATTTTGAGTTGCGGTTCTTTCTTGGGCCAATTGCAGCAAATGCATTTGACAGGTTTTTAAATGAGTTGGTAGCCGTTTGACATACGATGGAGCTAGACCATTTAAGGCTTTAAAAACAAACAAAGAAAAGTATGTTGAATTGAATTCTGGTATGCAAATGCAGTGAAGCTAAAACAGGTGTGATGTGATCATATTTTCTAGATCTGCTCAACAACTTGTAGGATTGCAATTGCAGAACTAGAAAGCCGACAGAATAGTCCACAATAATCTAACCTGAATGTGATAAGGACATCTAAGGCTGCCTTCAGATACCTAAAAGATAAAAATGTATGTTATTTTGAAGATCACATGAAGTTGATAAAAACTACACACTACTGATTTAACTTGTGTGGTCAGGCTGATTATTTTAAAACTGCAATTAAAAAGGTTAGTCTGTGTTGAATAAAATCACTCAAGGTCTGCATCTCTGTTTGTTTCCACAGAGAGAACAGATGTATGCGGCGCAGGAAATGTTCAAGACGGCAAACAAAGTCACGCGACCCGAAAAAGCTCTCATTCTCGGTTTCATGGCTGGTTCACGAGGTACTTTTTCATTTCTCTTTGTGATCTAGAGCTGCCACTGAATGACTTTCCTAACACTCGTCGTCCCATCAACAGAAAACCCCTGTCCTGAGCAGGGAGACATCATTCAGATAAAACTGAGCGAGCACACAGAAATTCTACCCAAAGCGGACGGGACGGGCAGCACGACCATGCTGGTGGACACCGTGTTTGAGATGAACTACTCGACCGGCCAGTGGACCCGGCTCAAGAAGTACAAACCCATAACCAACATCTCCTGAGGAGGATTAGCTTCACAGGCGCACGTTCATGCAGTGCGTTTACATGTAGATGCGACACCGGAGGGTCCTTAAAAAGAACAACTCTCGCTGGATTAAACACATTTATGGGCCAACTGTGAGGATTCGTGTATGTCCTCTAGTCAATTTGTGGATTTTTCGTTCCTGTTTTGTTGACTTGATGTCTTTTTTCTGATCCCACATTGCCAAACACAGGGACCCTCTTAAAACGACTGTTTCTTTACTTTTACGCTCGTTTAAGACCCATTTCGCTCTTCAAGGAGGGCTTGACGCAATCTTTGAAGAGGACAAACATGTTATTACAAGAGAATCCGTCAGTTTTCGTTATGAGAATGTTAAAAAAGGTTTTGATTTACTCCTCGGATAGATAAAGGAATGAAAACAATAAACATTATTTTATGTTTAGTACTTTTCAATGTTATTTTTATAAAAAAGGAGGAAATAAATGACTGTCCTAATTTCTGATGGGGAACAATTTTTTGGTTATTTTATGTACAATTTGTTTTGGAAAGATTTTATGTGGTATATCAGCCTTGTATCTATACCAGGACACTTTTCATATCCACACTATAATGTAAAATGAAGAATTATTCTGTTTTCCCTGGATGTGAACAATTTACAGTTATATTCTGGGGTGCAGCTTAATGGACTGATAATACCTGCAGTCATCTACATCATAAACATTAATTTAATTTTAACCCAATCCACTTTATTTTTATAGCACATTTTACAAACAGAAAAATTCCCAAAGTGCTGCACAAACAGTAATTTATTTAAAAGAGATGAAAACTTTAACTCATAAAACAATACTAAAAAGGGATAAAATTGACAGATAAGACCATAAAACAGACCAAAACTAAAATACATACAATAATAAAACACAGGGTGGACCACTCAAGCTCTGGCTGCGATAAAATTATAGAGTAAAAATTATAGAGTAAACAGCCTTAAAATTCTACTGTAGGAGCTGTTTAACAAAAGGAGGCACTGCATTCCACAATCTCGCTTCTGCAACAGAAAATGCTCAGACCCCTCTAGTTTTAAATCTCGTCTTTGCAATCACCAGCTGGAGCTGACCCTTAATACATCAGAATGAGCTCATTGAGGTTTTCAGAGGCCAGTCTCCCTAACATCTCAAAAACTATTAAATCTTAAAAGCAATTCTTAAACACACCGCAATCAGTGCAAGGATTCAAAAACTCGTGCTCTCTCGCTTTGGTTTCTGACAGCGTTCTGGATTCACTGCAAGTAAGGAAGCATTTCGTGATTAATTCCAGTGTAGAGAGCATTGCAGTAGTGCAGGTGTGAAGAGATAAAAGCATGCGTCACTTGCTCAAAGTCTTTAAAAGATGAACACAACTTCAGCTTAGAAAAAACCCAGAGATGATGGAAAGTACACTTCACAACTGCATTGACCTGTTAAACCTAAAGTCACCAGCCTTGGCTACACTATTGATTCTGATTTTAAAATGGATAAACATTTTTTCCTAAAGGCCCCAGATCTATATTGGAAAGTTTTCTCTTCATTCAATTTGAAGAAGTTCTGAGCCAACCTTCACGTTATTACGAGTCCAATAATGGGGTTGGAGCTGCCTACATTTTTTTTGTCATCTGCATACAAGTGGTTTAAATGTGCTTTCTAAAATCAATCAAGCAAATGGGACCAGGATTTGATCCCTGGGGGACTCCACAAATAAGGGGTGGTGTAGATGAGGTGGAGGCCCCCAGTTTAACAGTAGCTCATCTTCGTGGCAGGTATGACCTGAACCACTACACTGCCTAAAAAAATTATGTGGTCCACTTTGTCAAAAGCAGGAGTTATGTCTAAATGCAGAATCAGACATTAATAATAAGTCATTAAAAATATTATTGATAAGTCTTCATAAGCATTTGAAAACCTCTGAATTTTTATTTGTAGAACAATAATAAAAATGTGTAAAATGATCAAGTTTATCATAATAATACAAATGTAATGTCAGAACCTAACTCGATGATTGACTGGCGTTTCAGTAGATCACACAACAAACTCAGAACGTCTCAGAACATGTTCAGCTGTACATTCAAAAGTATAAACTTTCCCTCCACAAAAGAGGGTGTAGAGCACGTGTCTCAAACGCTCCTGGAAGGCTCCAGCCCTGCAGTTCCACCCCCAATATTAGCCAAACACACCTGATTCTACTAATTAAGTTTCCTTTGGCTCGTTAAAGCTACTGATGTGTTTTTGGAAACAGGGTTTAAACAAAAACCATCAGGGCCTTCCAGGATTTGAGTTCTAAAATAACTACTTGGATTAAGACGTGTTGGTGGTGGTGCAGATCTTTCATCTGTATAAAGAACCCTATAAAATAAATAATATTCACTTCTCCTCTTGTTGTAAACAATAATCTTAACCAGTTGTTTTGCAGTTTTTGGGTTTAAAGAATCATGTGCCTGTGTTGGTACGTTGGCGTCTCAGTGAACAAGGTCGTTATTTAAGAAGGAAATGATTTCTGCCTCTGGAGACATCACGCCTCACGGCAGCCAGAGACAACATCAGCAGTAGCTCAGGATGATTTAAAGGGCCAGGCAGAAAAATGTGTCTTGTGAATTTAGCTTTTTTTTAAACAAAGTAAAACGGTAAAAGCATTTTTTCAAAATCAATTAGAAATGTATATTTTTGTATGTATTTCTGACCGTAACAACTTGTGTGATTGGACTTCTGGTGTTTCCTTTAGTTTATTGGTTTGTGATCTCGTGTTGTTCGTGGTTTGAACTCTGCATTCTCACATTAGCATTCTGTTTATCGGCTGTCCAACACTTTAATATAGCTGGTTTGATTGTTTTATTGTTTGTTATTGTTTATTTTATTTCTTTCTTTTCAGTTTATCAAAAAAGAAAAACTTAATTGTTGTACTTCTTTCATTTTCTGACCGAGATCTTTGTGGAGGATACTGGGTTTTTTATTCATCAAAAAGAAAAATCTAAGCAAACTGCGTCTCATTATGATTTTCTTTTTACCTTTATTCCACTTTTGTGCAAAATTGATCTTGAACAACAACATTGTGTTAAACCCATTACTTCTAAAAGTCTTCTTTTTTCACAAAGGAAAAGAGTTTTTCCATCATTCAGAAGTTTACTGGTAAAGCTTTGTGTTTTTGGTTTATGCACACGACATAGAGGGAATTAATTATTTCGTATGAGAGTTATATACATTTAGGGTACAAATCTGTTTGATGTGTTTGAAACTATATCTGTATAGGTTTGGCTTTTCAGCCCTCATTCCATTCCGGGATCGACCCAGCCACCGAACGTCTTCTCCAGGTAGCGTGCCATCTCCAGGGTCAGATGATCTTGAAACTTTCCTGCCACCACCTGCACCCCGAGGGGCAATCCTTCCAGACTCAGCCCCAGAGGACACTGGGTCACCGGTAGGCCCAGGATGTTCAGGATCCCTGCATGAAAATGGGTGAAATGTTAACTGACAGGTGTCCCTCCAAATGCACTATTGAGCAGACAATTCGCAATCTAATAAAACCTAACCCACAGAAACGTTCAATGTAGAGGACAACTGTGTCAAATATGTAAAGAATACTAAATGGAGAAAGCACTAATTAATCTAAAGCACAAGAGGATTTCTTTTAAAAATTGACAGATTTTATTTATCTCCACTGATGCTAAATGGATTTTGTGAAATGGAAATGTGAAAATGTTAACGATGGAATCTTTATATTGTCAAAAAGTCAATTCCGAGAAACTATTGTTCAATATAGTTTAGTCTGCTCAATAACTACATATCAAGTTAATTTCTTATTTGATTTATTTTTGTTATGTAAAAGTAAACTAAGGAATAATTACAGATTTGGAATCAATAAAAAAAGTCAATGGTGATTGTATTGTAAACTGTTTTCAGCTAAATATTGTTAAAACTATAATGTATTCATATTTATGCATTTGAGCTGAATAATTAACAGAAATCTTTTTATTAAGAGTTTAACTGCGTGTATTCTGGGGTGTCGATGAAGGGTTAAGCACCCCCTGAAGCTTTGATCCTAAAATCAGCCCTAGCTACACCTATTTAAAGATCCCACAAGGTTTTTTTTTTATTTATTTTTTTTTTATATCAGATCTGGTATTCAACCATTTAAGTACAGTGACTTTTGAATTAGAGATTTGATGGCAATTTAGGTTACAGTTAAAAATACCTATAAATACCTACAGGACAAATACCTATTTAATTTTCTAGAAGCTGTTTATTTTCATGACTTACACAGCTTTCACTAAGAAGCTTATACTTTTCAGTATCGTATTTTTGCATTTATTTAACGCAATTAAATATTGAAATTCTTGGCATTTTCCCTTTTTTTCTTCCCTAAAATTTTATGAATTCTGCCACATGTTCAACCCATACAGATAATTAAAATTACTTTACATTAAAATGCACAAAAAACATAACTTCAGGAATTTCAAGCATATCAACAGACCAGGCTTAGAAATAATACTCTTGAAATTCAGTAAATAATTTCTCTTGAAATGTAGCACATTTAAACTTTTAATCTGAAATTTCAAGTTAATCAACAGATCACGCTCAAGAAACAACAACTTTTACTCTTAACATATAGCAAATATTTAAATTTTTGTTCTGAAATTTCAATCATATCAAAAGAGCGCTTCAGCAATAATACATTTACACTTAAAATAAGGCACATTTCAAGTTTTATTCTGAAATTTCAAGAATATCAGCAAACCACGCTCCAGAAATCTGAATTTTTACTTATAAGTGGATATGTCTCCTGTTAAGCATTTACTCTTAGTAAAATGTAAGCATTTAACAAAAAAAAATAAGTTTCTGGAAACAAGTAAAGTGTGAAAATTTTGGCAATTAACCTGAACATTTCATTCATTTTCTATGTATTTATTTAAAATGTATTAATATAAATAATTTAATCAATAAAAATAGGGCCCTGTGCATTTGTTTGCCTTAGACCCCAAAAATGACAATCTTCCACTGAATTTAAGGTTTGAAAACCCTTTGTGGGGAAATTTTCTAGTAACTTCATTATTTCAGAATTGTATTGTAACGTTATATAATACCAAAATAGCAGTACATTATTGGGTAAAATCACAAAATTCTGATAGAAATTCAGGTTTTAACATGGAGGAAAATTGAGAAACATCACATTCATTTGAACACTTTTTACAGAATTTTTTAGCAATGCAAGCTTAAGTAAAAAAAATAATGTTGAACACCAATTTTCTGATGTTTTAAATTGGCTACGTTCTCTATTTAATTCATCGTCTTTAATCCGCTTGCATGCAGCTATGAAGAACTGACCTGTGTAAGCCACGTTGTAAGGAGTGAACAGGGGCCGGTGGTGTTTGGGGGCTAACAGAGGGTGAGAGGGGAACAGCAGTACCCCATCAGTACCTAGCAGGTCCTCCATCTCTCTCTGCAGGTCCTCTTTCTCATTCAGAAGGAACTGGGAAGGCTTTGAGCTGTGAGATTTCTCCCAAAGAGCTAAAACTGAAACCAGACGCAAGCAGACAAAACCAGGCCCGCTGTCAGTTATTATTTCAACAGGAGCCACCAGTAAAAGTGTGTCAATAAATAGATGGTTTACGGATGGCCGCCATGGTGTGGTCAGATCTTCCAAACATCCTCTTTATCAGCTCCCAGAATGGCCAGACAGAGCCTCCGTCTGCCATCAGCTTCACAAAAGCCTCTGGAGGCTGAAAGGAACACAAAGGTTTGTGCTCTGCTCGGAGAGAGCTAGAAAGCCTTTTTAAAAAGATTGTATTAAACACAATAAACTTTTTCATAAGCATAAATATAAACAGTTACACCTTGCTTGTACTAGTTTGGATCGTCCCTAGCTTCATATCTACAACTAGGTTGCCATGTGTAATGCGTTCCCCCATTCTCCCCAGACATCGGTTTTATACACAAAAATATAGCTATCTGGAAATTCTCTATTACAGGTCCTTTTATATGAAAGAATATTTTTTAGCTAGATAAGATACGATCTTTATTAATCCCGAAAGAAATTGTATCTTAAGTGGCTGCACATTTAACAATACAACAACAGTCCAACAATAAGTTAAAAGTAGTATACAATGTACAATAGAATCACACAACAGATACAAATACAATAAAAACCTTATCAATAGAAAATTGAAATCAAGCTAATAACTATACAAAAAGTAAAAACAATACTTTATATGTAATCTTGTGATTGTATGCTACATAATATTACACAATGTAGCCGGCGTGAAAGGTTCGATTGTTTATTTCATGACAGATCCCTCTTTAAAGTGGATTGCTACAGGAATAAATGATTTCGGTGGCTGAACCAACTTTTGTATGACATCACTGACTCCTAGTGATGTGTGGTTAGTGAACGATTGGTTCAAAAAGAACGAATCTTTATAGTGAGTCGTGAGGAAGACTCCATATTGTGCCCCTTTTAAATCTTTTATAATAAATACTTGACCACTCTAGGCAATCCCTGCACCCTTAATAACCATCAAAATACAGTATATATCATAAACAATGTCTTGTAATCACCTCAAATGGTTGTTTTCCACAAAATGACTAACCCCTGGTGAGTTTTCTTACTGTAACACAGAAAATCCTCACATTTCCGACAATTTCATTCATTTGATTGGCCAAAAAAACCCTTTTTGTCCGGGACACCCAGAAACACACTTTTAATTCTTTATCGACGCAGTTCTTCTGCTGGTGCACTTCTGGGTCAGTCAGCATGTATGTTTGTCGATGAGATGCACTAGCAGTTCATCTGATTGGTTAGTGGGTGGTGATATGGCCAATGGGTGTGGCTACGGCCATCAAGCAGTTTGGAGCTCACAGAAAAAGAAAATAGCATTACACAAACACTCATGAACCAATCTGAATATGACTTGAGGCATGTTTTTGATGAGGGAATAATACTAAAACATGCAAATTATGTCTGAAAAGTCAAGTGTACATGATACGGCACCTTCAATGCAAGCACAGTGGAATATCTACTATTAGTCTTTTTATTACTTTCTTACCTTTCCATTTTCGTCTGGAAGAGCCAAGAATGTGTCCCAGATCTGAAAAGCGTATTTGAGCTGAGGAAAGCTAACTTTCTTAACCTGGACGCCCAAATCTGCCTCTAAACGCTCAGCCACCTGTGAATGATGATAGGTGTCTTTTTTTTTTTTTTTTAAAGCATCGTTCTGAAAGAACACTTTAAATCTGAGTTTGTGTCCTACCCTCTTTTGAGCATCAATGAGTTGTCTGTCTACCGGTGATGTCAGAATGGACCCACCGTCATCCACAACGGTGAAGAAGCGTAACTTTTTCAAATCGATTTCTTTTGAGAGGTTAAGCCTGGAATAAATACGCCGATTTTAAAAGCAGTGCTTGGCCACTCTTAACGAGTTCTCTCTAAAATATCAGATACTTGTCAGCAGTGGGCCCTGCCATAATCTTCAGAAGAGGAAGCAGGTCTTCAGCATATCGACACATTGGACCAGAGCCCACATAATCGTTTTGAAGACCGGAACAGATGGGATATTGGCCATCATTTGACACCACACCTGAAGGTGCATTGAAAGTGTTTCACGCAGTAACATCTTTAGAGTGCAATTGAAGTGCGTTTCAGGTGAACTATAATGAAAAGCACTTACCCCTGGAGGGTTTATGACCAAAAATCCCATTAAAAAAACATGGCATGCGGATACTTCCACCTATATCAGAGCCGATGCCGAACACAGATGCACCTCCACCGATGATGCTTCCCTCTCCACCTGAAATTGTTTTGGGTGGTTAGGCTATATTTATCAAACAATTCTATATTGCTTTATAAAAGAGACAATTACAACAAATAAGAAGTTTATTATTTTGAAATCTTATCAAACACTGGGAATTCTTTTGAGTAAAGTTGAAAATGTCAAATAATGAGAACAAATTTAAAACAATACTAGACATGATTTATATTTTTTCACTCTTCTGAATGAGTTTTCTGATTAAATTAATTTGTACTTTTTATTTAATACCATTTGAGTAAATTGATTTCAGAATCCGCTTTTAAGCTCAAAAAAGGTCTTCTGAGTGGAATCTTAGTCAATCTTTTTTTTCAAGGTTGGATGGAGGGTTTTTAAAAATATGTAAACTATTGTGCTATATCAGTTTATCGAAAATAGCCTGAATTAGCTCTACACATTCATAAATCGTTGTAGATGTATATGAAAAAAATGAAATACTAGACATTTGACATTTTATGACATTATAAAATGTCAAGAGTTTTTAGATTTTCTGAAGTAACTTGTCAAATTGTCACTACCAAATACTTTACTCGACTAAGAGTACAAAAGTATCTCATGAAAGATTAGCAAAAGTATTTAGTTACAAGTTATTTCTGATCTGAACGATACAGATCAAAAACCTGATCGTCAAACAATATAAAGAGAGTCTATTTATTTCTCCTCAAAAGTAACTTTTATGAAATATGTATCTCAATCTGTGAATGGCAGACAATCTGACTTAAGTTCTCTTACTACTAACTCCTTTTCTTTATCTGTTCATTTATATATAATTTCTGTTAACGATTTAGTTCTATAAAATAAGGATTTCATCAAAATTAAAAGATGTTATTTTGTATTTAACTTGCTTTTCTGGATTTTTAAAGAACACAGCTAAGATGTAACTCAGGTGTAACTGAGTAAAAGTAGAGATGTACTCAAGTAAATGTAATTAGTTACCACCCACCTCTATTGCTGATCTCTTGTTTTGGCATTCTTGGGTGCTATAAAGGATAGAACTCTGTTTGCTTTAAAGACAAGACAAGGCAAAGCAGCCAAATCTCCAAGAACAGAGACACTAGAGTGTAAAGTGTAGCTTAATAACTAAAGAGGAAGTAGGTTCAAGGTGGTGAACAGATAAAGTAAAAAGAACACAGAGAGGGAATGTGATCAGCTGATATGGGTGGAGTTTGCTTCTCATCTTCATATACAGTAGATATTTTTCTAACACCGATGCCTTTTTCATATCGCCTTCTCAGATTGTCTAAACCTGTTTTAAAATGCTTGAAAACATGCTGCCATCACATTTCTCCATAGCATGCAATTCAAAACTATTTGTCTAAAGTTGTTCAGCCTGATGCAAAGGGATATAGTAATCCTTTACTTTGTGTTTGTGACAACAGCTTACCAGAGCTGCCGCCGCATGTCCTCTCCAGGTCATAAGGGTTCCTGGTGAGGCCGTAGAGGTGGTTGCTGGACTCCATCCACATGCAGAGCTCGCTGGTGTTGGTGACTCCCAGGGGAATGGCTCCTGCCCTCTTCAAGAAAGCCACAGGAGGAGCATCCAAACTTGCAAGAACATTAGCTCGGGATTTCAACCCAACTGAGTTAGGCATACCTGTTACATAGAAAGTATTTGCTGCCATGCAGATTGTTGGTGCAATATGGGGAGAACAGTGATCACGCTTGGTTTGTACTCTAGAGGTCACAATTGTTATCGTCGCATTTGTTTACAGACAGCTACTGGCACTTAATTTAAAAATGAAGTTCCCTCTTCTTGCAATTATATCTTATTTCCTGTTGATGTTTGGTAATACACGCTTTGAAATTCAGGCATTGAAAAGCCTTTATGTTGAGTAGAACTGGTTAAAACGATGTCAAAACAAGGTCAAATTGCTAACCACTGCATTCAAATTTGGTTTAATTAATGCTATGAAAAATTGTATCATAGTAATACAGATTTCTCTGTTCAAATAACAGTGCTTCTTCATGCCAAATCAGGTTATTTGGTTCACATTTTGGTGCCATTAACACAAATCTCCAAAGTCCAAACTTTCAACCTTCAATAGTTCTATTTAGAATCAGCCACTTTAAGAGCCAGACATTTAGAGCCAAAGACAAAGTTAAGTGGGTTATTTTGGCTTTTTCAGGTGTCATGAAGCCCTTTTTGTCATGCAAGCAGCTGTTCTACAAGTGGTTGATTCAAAAGGACCGTTTTAAATAACATCTTTGGTTATTTAACCGTTTTATTTTGGACCGTTTTAAATAACACTGGTGCGACGTGTCAACAAAATAAGTTCTCCTATGATTACGAGCCAAAAAAAAAACTATTTGGCCCTATATTACATTTCTAGAGCGTCAACCATAGTATGAACAACAAAAAAAAAACTATAAAATGCTCAATAAAATAATCACATACTGTTAAAAAATACCTTTAGCTTTCAAATGAGACAACAGTAATTAGGATTATACTATAAAAACTGAAATCCCAAAATGATCATTGCCTAAAAGAATACAATGTTCAGGACTGAGGCTCTCCAGGACCCATTTTTTGGCCTCTGTAGTAAAGGGCTCTTAATGTTGGCATAAAAAATGTAAAAATACAGTATAATTTTAAGCAATTGTCTGTTTTTATGATTTAGATCAATATTTAATTGTATTCTGCTGCGTGAAAAAAAGTGCCATTATTACCTGATAACCTGCCAGCTGATGTTATCTTTTTTCATTTGGTCAATGTTTGTGCTTCTTTATCAAAATATACTTTAAAATGACATGTTTATCATCTGATTAGTGTCTGTGTTGAGCTAGTGTCTGACACATTTTTTTCCGAAATGTTTTAAAGTTAAACCCAAGCTGTAATGTATTAACTTAGTGAACTTCTGCTCAACACTTAACAATGTTACATTACCATAGTTTTTTCTACTAATATATATTCTGCTATAAATAGAAATATTTTAGCTAAAGAAATACCGACTTTAAAAAAGGTCTGGTAATTTTCAGTCAAGACTGTCTCCATTTTTTCCAGACTTTCCCACCGAGTTGTAGCAAGTGTTCTCTGTAGTTCAAGTCTATTGCACTGCGTACATGAACATCAAGAGAAACAAACCCTGTAGAGCGAATGACTCTTTGATTGACGTTGGAACACCGAGCAGGGGATATTGACTCCTCAGAAAGTCCTCTCCTCGTTTATCCTCCTGGATTATGCTATCTGCCTGAGCAGCCTCCAGAAGAGCCAGGGAGAACCTACACGAGAAGATGGTGAACATCTCTGGAGGATTTGAATCGTGTCTCTGTGAAGTCAGAGCTCACCTGTCTTTGACCAGAGCATTGAGCAGAGGGTTCACTTCCTGTATCCTGTCGATGTAGGTCTGCACCACCTCCACACTGGTGACCTGAGCAAGTGTTTTGGATAAAAAAAATTAGAATGCACTCCCAAAAATATGTGTGCTATTAAAACTGTGCTGTTTAAATATATGGTCACATTTTTAGATCTAGTAACTTGACTTGTTCTTACCTGGTATTAAGCCATATGCAATTGGTGCAATTGTGCACAGATTTACAGTTTTGTATGTATCTCGAATTTTAACCACAGTAACCATTTTAACCATTTGCCTGGCTTATTACAAGGATTATACTTATGCCATTTATTCCAATGTAGAAATGAAAAACTGATCTTAGTGTGACTAAACAATTGTGCATAAAAATCTAACTAAATATTAAACTGCACAACAAAAAATTAGAATGCTATTCAAAGCCTGATTAAAAAGGTTTAAGCATATGAACATTAAAATAGTACTGGATTTCTTAATTTGTGAGATGGAAGAAAATAGAAACAATGAGAGATGAAGTCAAACCTCTCTCCTGCGGATCTTCTCAGCCAGACGCACTGCAGAGAGAGAGAGCAGTGGGTTTCTGATGGGAGGAAGATGTTTCACTCTCTTTGAGCCGGGTGAGAGCAGTCGAAAGATAGCCAGAAGGAAGCGAGGGATGAGCACCAGGACCCAGTACTCTACACGCTCTCCCCAGGACGAAGCCATTTTTATCTCCTTCACAAACACTCAGTTTGTGTCGCCAGGATTTAACTCTCCAGATTCTGAGCTTTGACCACTTTTATTGCTTTCTTATCATCAGAGAGTATTCTTAAACCTCGAGGTAATATAGACTTAAAGGGAGTGCTGTTGAAATGCATTCAAAAACAATTAGTTGCAGCTTTTCAACCCTTTAAACCC
This sequence comes from Danionella dracula, assembly GCA_900490495.1. NCBI lineage: Eukaryota > Metazoa > Chordata > Actinopteri > Cypriniformes > Danionidae > Danionella > Danionella dracula. Next base: position 3,278,124 of record UELW01000267.1, on the reverse strand, counting down.
CTTTAAATCCTTTAAATGTTTGACGTAAAATTCAAATTAGTTGATATTAGACCCTTTTTTGGACATTCTGAACTACTTGGGCTTTGTGAAACCTATAGCTTATATCCCGAACTGTTCTATTTTAAAACGTTTTAGGCAGAGCTGGAATGGTGTCCATTGTGTCCTCAGTGCATACACTGGAGGGTCGCAGCCCTGCTTAGTTTTGCTCCAGCCTTAACTGAACACACCTGAATCCACTGATGAAGCTCCTCTGAGGTTAGTTGAACTAAAAGCTACTGGTTTATCTCCTGAAATGGTGTTAAAAAAAAACCTGCCGGGTCTGCCGCCCTCCAGGAGTTGAGTTTGAGACGCCTGCTCTAAGTTGACCAACAATTAAACAATGTTATCCTGAAAATGTTCACAAGTAGCTCCAGGACCAGCAAAATGTCACATTATGGAATGAGGAAATATAACTATTATATGAAGTTATCTGTGTGTAAGCAGAAACCAGAAATTGTTTTGCTATTAAGCCAAAAGTGAGAGAATATGTTTAAAAACGTAGCAAAAACTCAACAAGTGTCCCAAGTTAAAGCACTGAACATGAAATTTCGAACATTTCTCTGCAGGTAATCCTCCTTTCTATGTAAATACTGTGCAAACATTTTAATGAAACGGTTGATGTTTTATTCTCTCCATAACCATGAAAGTAGATTATATCAGTAGTATAGCAATTTATAAACCCTATCAGGGACTGAGCAGCTCTAAAGCGCTCATCCAATAATCTCCCCTTGAACAACAAAATTTCACATAATAATTTCTGAACACAAGTGTCATTTTGTTTACCATATATTGAATAATAATTGATAAATCAGGGGACATTGACTCGATTTTATTGAAAACCAGCAAGAACAAAAATACAAGCAAACGTACCATAGCCTCATCATTACATAACTTTGCTCCAAAATTACCAATTTATGCTATTTCAAACTTTGATTAGTTAAATAAAAAAAGACAAAATGTTCCTTGATTTTATTAATAAGTCATAAAAGGCAAAAAAGGACAAACAACTGATTTAGAGTTGTATGATCTTATATATTCATATCAATTTGATGCACACATTTTCAACACCGTTTTACTAAAACATAAATTACAAAAGATTAAACAATTTTACGTTACATCAATCAAGAAACAGTTCATATTGATGAACAAGTTAACAATTTGAACGTCTTTCTTACTTTAATCTTTTAAAAACAGTTGAAGTTCTGCTCTAAAAACAACCTCCTCCTGAAATCTCTATAGCAATCGCCGGAAAGCACCCTCTGGTTAGTTAATTACTGCTCCTTGGTGTAGTGTCTATTAATTGCAAGTATCTGATTATATAAATTGATGTCTAAAAAACTCAGACTCATGCTGTAGAGGGCACAAAAAATCATGTAGGAAAAAATTGGTGTTATAGGGTTAAAAAAAAGTGTATTTTCTGTGGGAAAAGGTTGGTATTGACATTAAAGAAAAAGAATTTGGTGGAAATAGTGTATTCTTTATTGGTGTGTGCAAGTAAATTAGGATAGAATGCACATTTTAAAACCATTATTATATGTTGCGATATTTTATCACTATATATATATATATATATATATATATATATATATATATATATATATATATATATATATATATATATATATATATATATATATATATATATATATATATAAATTCTGATTTCTGTTAAAAACAATAATATGTATGTTGATGCAGCGTGTCTGCCTGCTCCCTCTTGAGAATATCCTCCATTTCATCAGAGATTTGTTGTCTATGCTGCCATTCAGGAGCAATTTTAGGATCGAAAATTTAGGGGTGCTCAGCCAATGCTGCCATTGTTAGTTGCACAAGCGTCAATACACCTTCTGATTAGATCTAGCTCATTTTAACATAAGACACTAGATGGAAGCACAGTGTAAACTGAGTAGGTTGCATTCACAGAAAGAACACGCAGTACATCCCTGAATCTTCTGTTGCATGCAACTCTACACCAATTAACAGCAAGAGGAGCTGCGTGTGCTGAGGCATGGCTTGTTTGTTCAGGTCTATGTTTTTTTACTGTAAAAATCATGCAGTAGTGATCATCATTGAACATCAATTTCTTCAATCCATAACCAATTAAAATATGGAGAAATCAACACTGGCTATTAAATTCATATTTTTAGTCTGTAAGCCTATAAGGTATTACAGGGTTTAGTGTCTGTGAGCTGAGGAAAACATATATATATATATATATATATATATATATACTCTCAAGTCCGATACATATGACGTTTATAACAAGAAAGGTCAAATATAAATGAAATATAGTTCAACTAGAACGTAAAGTATAGTAAATTAAAACAATATGTATATCTAGTTAATTAAACATTAAAAAAACAGTGATGAAAGGAAAAGAGACGTTATCTTCGCGCAACAAAGTCAGTTTTACGATTTTTTTTTGCATTATGTTGAAAGGTTCTTCGTTCTGTCACTTGTCTACATTAATTTTAATATACAATTTAAGTTGTTGTTGGTGTTATAGTCATATATCAAGTTTAAACAAAGTTTGTAGAAAATGAAAACTCAAACTACAAACTATAATTCATGCTTTTTAACAGGAATCCAACAAAAATGCCAAAAACAAAGAGTGTGGATTAGCAATTTTGTTGTTTTTAGCCAATAGCACGATGCTAATTTGAATAACATGTCGCTCGTGACCTAAGAGTGGGTTGGTTGGTTGATATGTTTGTACAAAATAATTACACATCATAGCTTGTTTAATCTTATTTTACATCTTCCCCCCCCCCCCCCTTGATACACGTTATATGGTTAATAAATCATAGAAAGGCGTGATGTTTCAGACCCATGTTATTTGTAACTGGTCACCTGTTAGCGCAGGAACGTCGGCGTGCGTGCGCGCTCCCGCAGGTGAAGCTACCTCTCCGCGCTGCTGGAGCCGCCCAGTCGAGACGCTTCCAATAAGAGCTCTTTACCTACCTGCACTAACTTTCTGCGCCTCAAACACAACGTAATTCCACCAGGGGCTCCCCGTTTACTTCGTTAGCTATAAAAACAAAAGTCTGTTTGGAAACGTATTTATTATTTTTGTTATTTCCGATGGGCAATATCCGGTGAGGCGAGGAACCGAAGGCTCAATAAGTTCGTTACCTGTGGAGCCGCGAAGGTAAGGATTGGGTCAATATTAAAACGAGACCGAATCTTTTTACATGTTAAAGTGCGGCTTTCAGACACGAAACGTCTATTTAACGAATGTTTTAAAGAGGTCGTGACTGTATCTCCTCACCTCGCGGTGCATAATTTATTACCCGTATGTGTCGCGATGTAGCGGAAGATGCCGCTCACGCTATCACTTACACGAGTTCAACTTCACCAACGTAAACATTCACCGCGAGCGGAGGATGGGAATAGAACCGAGAACTAACTAACGCTTTCCTCCTTCAAACAGGAAGGCGAGATGTGACCGCGAAGGAAGCCACGCGTTTCGGCTCAACTTGACCAAACGGCTCCTTCTGGTCCAAACACACCGGGGGCTTCACTTCGAGGGACGGGGACACGCTATGTAATCGAGCGGCTGGGTCTGCGACTGCCTGAGATCATGTCGTCCGGGACCGTGGAGGATTTGGAGAGAGAGGATTTGGACCTGGAGGCTGCGGATCCTCTTCTGCAGGGGATCCACGGAGCGCAGCGGCCCAGGCCGTCATCATACCGGGCTCTGCGCAGCGCCGTGTCCAGCCTGGCACGACTGGATGACTTCATCTGCGAGAAGATCGGCTCCGGGTTCTTCTCTGAGGTCTTCAAGGTAGGCTGCTGTTGTGATGCCTTTGGTTGGTGCAGTGGTTTGCTTCTGTTGAGAGCATCATGAAAACAAAACGATGCAACTTTAATGCTGTTATAGTTAGTAAAAAGTAAGGCTGTCCTGATCTCATTTTTTTACTTCCTGATGTTTCCCCAAATCGATCTTTTTTTTTTCTTGTTTCTTTTTCTTTTTAGCTCCTGATACAAATCTGATCATTTTTACTGATTAGATACACTTTGGTGTTGCATTAGGAATAAAAGTCAAGGTGTCTCAGGTTTCTTTTTTTTAATACCCAATCATGGACTATATATATATATATATATATATATATATATATGTCGCATAGTTGATTCAAAACTAAACTTAACACTGTTGCACCACAAAATATTTATGAGTTCTTTTACTCGGTTAATAAATAAATAAAACACATGAAAGAGGAGTTTTTTTACGTAGACATTAAAAAAGCACTATACTGTTATTAAAAACGAAACCTTTTTTCCATATTAGTCAATATTGATAATTATTACGATAGTTAAATTTTTTTTTCGTATATATTTTTTGCTCTGGAGTGAAATTTGTATTAAGCTAATCGTTATCTGAGGGTTTCAGCTATTTTTATAATTGTCAAAACAATGCAAACATTTTCGAAGCTTAAGCAGTTTAATATAATTTTATTGTATAATTAAAACCATTAAAATTACAAAAAATATTTGGAGATATGAATGAGCTGTTGAGATAAAGTTGCAAAAAACTACTTAAAAAAATAGTAACATTGAAATTATTTCTATTTTGAAGTTTTGACGTTTCTCCACGCAGGTTCATCAAGTACATTTAAAACATGTAAAATTTGCATACCAATATTGAGTAAATTGAACAAAGTGCTTAAGTACACATTATTTTACTTGTAACATTTTGTTGAGTAATTTTTACTTGTACTGTTCTGATGTAACTTATTTATAGTTTAACTTATTAGCTATATTCATTGTTCTACATTTGTTTTAAGGAGTAGTAATTATTTTAATGCAACAATTTATGTTTATATGTGAAAGATTGTGACAATATTCTTGATGGCATATTTTATTAAAACATCTTGTATAACATGCATTTACAGAGACTTACAACGCTTAAAAATACTTTTTAAAAGCTTAAACACCTTAAGCAACTTCAAACACCCAATCTTTCAATACAAAATTATTCCTCACATCTAAAGCTATTTCGCACCACCATTTTTAAAAACCCATTGTAGCAGCTCTTTAAGGGTTTAAAGTGAAAAAGAACACGCTTGAAGTGAAACTACCCATGTTTATGCAATCACCCCTCGAGCCCTCATTGATTAATATGTGGTTAAGCCCTCCCCCCTCTTCGATGACTTTTGCTGTTCAAACCTACGCGATCACAGGGAGCACCTATAAACTCCAGACAGAAATGCCAACTGACCCAGCCAAGGCTCGAACCAACGACCTTCTTGCTATGAGATGACTGAGCTACCCACTGTGCCACCGTGACCCCTTCACCATTTTATAATTTGTAATAATTTATTATACGAGCTGCACATTTTGTAGCTGTTTCTCTGGTTCTTCCCCTCCCTGCACAGAGAAGGGTCGTGACCTGTGTAAGGACAGTCGTTGTGTGTTGGTCTGTGTGAAAATGGATACCCGTTGACAAGGTGTGCAGGTGTGCTGGAAACCCTACTCCTGTGTTTGGGAGCACATGTATGTGATCGAGAGAGAGAGAGAAGAGAAGAGGCAGAGAGAAGAGATGGCGAGAGAGAAAAGACGAAGAAACGGAGAGAGGAGAGGGAGAGGGAGGGAAAAGGGAAGTTCCTTTCCCTTTCCCTTTCTCGATCTTCTCAGATCGTGAGATTTCTCTTTATAGTGGAGCGAGGGAGGTGTCAGGATAAGCAAATATATTTATTTCTATTTTAGTTGGTGCTGGGTTATAAAATTCTAAAGTATATGATAGTTCAGAGCTTTTTTAGTTGTTGTAAATAACTTTTAACTATTATAAATAAGGGGAGGTGGAGGGGGAGAGAGGGGGGGGGGGAGGAAAGGGATCCAAAGCGCACAGGCACTCACTTGAACACTAGATGGCGCTTCGCTGAACGGCAAGTCAATCCAGGCCACACGGCGGCACAGCAGCACCTTACTTTGCCAGAGCAGCTTGTTTATATTGAAGAATTTGAGTGTTTGCTCATCAGTAAATGTAAACCAAAACTATTTGTTATCTGACAAACAAACTCTAGACCCTCAAGCTCCATTTCTAGATCTTCAATTCGTTTTCTATGATGTGTGTTTTTTATCTGAGGGTTTCTCTCATCGATGCTAGATGGAGCACAGAAATAAGAAATACAATAGAACCAATCACAGCAGTCTGACGCGTTGCTTAAAAAAAGACTCTGCTTTTCTTGGAAACTGATTTATCATAGCACTACATTTTGTCCGGCCTGTGTCTAATGGAGCTTTTTTATTACACAGCGCGGCACAGTTCTGTACAGTTCTGCATGGTATTTTGTGCTTTTCCATTGTGTGCTCGCCTTGGAACTGACATCGTTTTTGGTTCCTCCTTCAAGCTGGTTCCACAACCGATATAGACATGTACACATGTGATGAGTGGATTCATCATTCACGAGAGAGAACACAGTTTTTGTTGTGTGTATTATTGTTGGTGGCGATCAAAAAAACAACACTATGTCTTGGCAATCTTGGAATCGTGTGTAATACACCCACACGCCGAGAAGCAGAAAAAAACAATCCAACGGTCGTGTTCGGGATCCATTGTTGTTTTGTGTCCGTTTTTATTAGGTCAAAGTGGGGGTGGCGCTAAGACAAAGTGACGTTACCTATAAAACAATGGGAAAGCAAAGCTGGCCATACTGCACCGCACTGAACTCTGTCGTACAGTTCCGTGTTGTACAATGGAAAAGAGCCGTAAGATGTTTGCGCTCATGTACCTAAAATGATTGATACTATTATCATATTATTGCAAAACAAATAGTACACACATAGGAACAAGAACATTGAACATCCAGCAGAGCTCTGAGATCAGCAGAGCAGAATCTGCTGGTGCTACCTCACACCAGGCTTAAAATTAAGTGCACAAAGCTTTTTCCATGGTGGAACTGAGGCTGCGCAATGCTCTTCAAGAGCTGAGGCCGCTGCATCTTTGGACATTAAAAAATGTAATCAAATCATCCTGAAAATTGACATTTACAGACACGCTAACCCAAATGGTTACCTTTGTTTTATTTTAATTTCACTTGTAGTATTTTATAGGTCTTTGCCGGTTATTAAATCTATTTTGTTGTTATCCCGATGTTATGTTTGTATTGTCTATGTTTGCTATGGTTTGTTTTGGTTGTTTTAACTTTTATTGTGTAAGCTCATTATTGTTAGCTTTATCTGTGAGATGTGCTATATCAATAAACTACTACTACCACTGTTCACAAACACACTCCTCACCTTAGAGAATCAACTCGGTTCTACTTCCTCATTCCCACCCTCAGGCATCTCCAAAGGCCAGGCTTAAAATATGTGTTTTTAGTTTAGATTTAAAAGACTCAAACTCCGTTATCTGCCTGATGTTCAGCGGCAGCGAATTCCACGACAGTGAAGCAAAGTCACTAAAAGCACCTCACCAATCTCCAAAAAAATTATTTGTATTTGTTAACACATTATTTTTAACAACAATAGTTATTCTATTTGTGTTAATTACGGAACATAATCATTCTTTTGAGTGTCCAGCTTATTTCAGGAGCTGGATTTGTTCAAACCAGAATCTTATATTAACAGCGTGAACCGCTGCACAGACTCTAAAAACAGAAATTTGGAGGAAAAATCAGATTTGTATTCTGTGTAGTTTTAAGGTTTCTGACTTAAATGTGCCTTTACACAGTTAAAGGCTAGTATTCAAGGACGGTGGCTTTACACAAGTTGCTCAAGGCAAAACAATTGAGCAATCTTGCTGTGTCTGTACTTGCCACAAAGATCCTGCAGGCTGTGTTTTATTTTACAAGACTCTGTGTCAATATCAGGGATTGGTTGTTCTAATGGGTCTGTTCCGATAATGGCTTGATATTTCATCAGCTCTGCAGAGGGTAAAAGCAAGGCTCTGCCAGGAAGCTCTTCTCCTAATTACTCTGGCTCTCTCCCTTTTTGCTTATATTGATAAACTCAAGTGATGAAGAAAGGAATTCGGAGTTTCTCTTGTTGAATGAGCGATCAGCAAGCTGTCTCCTTTGAGGCTGTGCCAAGCTGAAGTCAGTTAATATGAAATTCCTCTGCACGAGTTTGATCGAGGTGTATGTTGGGAATTAAGGCTTGAAGGATTTGTGATAAATCTTTATAGTTTGTTATTTGTTTGCAAAATTGTGTTATATTAATTTGTTAATCCCAGTTGGTGATAGCTACTTTTCTTGCACTTTTAAAGGCATTTGAGTCTCATTACCGCAGTTGTGATCTGGCCAAGTGACGCTCTCAGCCTTGTCCAAACAAATTTTTGTTTTAAAAATTTAGCATTTTCTTTGTGTGTTCGTTGTCTGTAGGAACAGTTCTGTGCAACTTTCCATTTCTGAAAACACAAAGGTTTCCTCAATTTTCTATAAAGGAATTTTATGAGTACTAAAAATTATTTAAAAAGCTGTCTAAATAAGGACATTTTCAGTTTAATGGCTGGTGACACCTGTATCACCATGGGTTCTTGTGGGTTAGGAAACACTGTGTAAAATACAGTCAGCGTAGAATTGTTCTTTTGCTGTTCTAGCATGTTGTCAGGTGCTATATTGGGATCTTCTGTTTGATTTGTCTCAGGGTCTGATGGGTTGTTTAATTGTGGGGTCATTTGCATCCGACATGCTCACCCTGATTCTTGCGAGGAAAGCCTTCTCTCTGAACTTGTGGTTCTATTATTACCGCATACAATTAACCTATATGAATTTTAATTTAAATTGTTAAATCCATGTATTTATCCATGTATTTATTAAGCCACTTTAAAGCAAAAGCAAAAAAAGCACTGTATGTACCTTTCCCCTACAACTCGTTTAAATGCAGTTTAAATAATGTCTTGCTAAATACATTTAACATGCTTTGGATCAGTGCTACAATATCTATAATGTACTTAAAATAGGCATAGATATAAAGTTTAAAATGGAAGGAGAATTGCAAAGTCTTGAAACTATACAACAATGTAGAATGCAAACATTTAGCTCTGAAAGATTGCCTGACAAGTTTCATACAAGTAAAAAATATAATAATAATGCCTTCAATTTATATAGTGTTTTTGTGTACGCTCCAATTATCAGAGCATTATTCATCACTCCACAATCACACTCTGGTGGTGATAAGCTACCTTGGTAGCCCTCAGCTGCACTGGTGCAGTCTGACAGGACATGGCTGTCATTCTGCGCCTGCGGCCTCCTGCCCACCACCAAACACCCTCCACCAGTCACACACATCCGTACAAGGCAATGTGGGTGAAGTGGCTTGCATATGGCCAAAATGGCTGAATGGTCCTAGCGGGGATCGAACCACCAACCTTCCGATTACAGAACAACCAACTCCATCACTGCGCTATCTTTCCACCATTTCCAGGAACTTTCATTCCTCATGCCACGGGGCTGGAAACGCTGTCAAAGTACAAACAAGAGCTGCGCATGTTCATAAAGGCTGGAACTTAATGGGGTAAAAGATGAGATAGCCTGGAGCCAAGCCATTAGTGCCTTAAAGGCAAGTAGCAGTATCTTAGTCATTGCAATATTTTACAGAAGGCCATTAAAGAGGGCACGGAACCGGTGTAATGTGGTCATATTTATTTGTTCTTGTGAGAACTCTAGCTGCTGCGTTCTGGACAAACTGTAATTTTTGTATCGCAGCGGCCGAACAGCCGGTTAATAAAGAATTACAATAATCCATTCTGGAGGTCGTGAAAGCATTAACAATTTTTTCTGCATCAATAGACAGCATGTTCCATACTTTAGCAATGTTCCTGAGTTGAAATAAGGTGATCTTGGTAACATAAGAGATATGGTTCTTAAAGTCAGTTCACTATCTATAATAACGGCAAGATTTTTAACTGTAGGGAAAAATTAAGTGTTCCCATCAGCATTTAAAATTGAAAGATTCTTTAATTGCTTTTTTTTTTTAGATACAATAAGTAGTATTTCCATTTTATCAGGCTTTATTATATTATTATATTTTATTATATTTTGACATTTTATTTAGTTTTAAAAGGTAAAACAGTTTAAAGAGTGTAGTCAATCCAAATGTTGGCAGTCGTTTGTAACAGTAAAGTTGTACAGCATCAACCAATCAGAAGCTTCCAAACTAGTTTCCATCTAGTCCCAGTATTATTCTGTCACCAATCTTCCTTTCAATTATAATGACCACATTTTTGATAAAAAAAAATTCACTATATAGTCCTATTAACTTGTTCAAAACCTGCATTGTTGGTATCTGCATCAAGTGAGCAAAGATGAGCTGCAGTGACATGCATGTTGATACAGTCTGCTGCCTCTGTTCTGGGATTAAATACATTATGTATGCATGTAGCCCTATACATGTCATAAGCCATGCTTTAGCACAGCGAGCAGTAACACAGTCTTTGTAAACAAAGGAAGCTCTACCTTTAACTCTGCTAAAATTCTTGTTACACTGTCCACGTGACAACGATGTTCCCAGTGTTTTAAAAAATCCTTAAATGAAAAAGTTAGCATTTCTAAATTCACAGAATTGTGGAAAATAAGTTTAAAAATGTGTATTCAATTTGTTAAATGGGTTGAGCGGCGAACCTGATGTTTTAGGGAAGTATCTAGTTAATTTTATTTATTTAATTATTTTCAAAACTGCTGGTCAGCGTAGCAGCCTTGCTGAAATACCGAAACGATTGGCTAGCATACGCTCCTCTGTGTTTGACAAAGGTTGATGTCACACAGAGCGTGTCTTAGGTTCTGCAATTACAAAAGATGCTCATCAATGGTGTCTGGTTTCCTTCTTGGTGTCACACATCTTAAATATGGGTGCACTTCCATTAAATATAGATTTGAAATGAAGTCATTTGCTGTACATTGTTACTTCACACATGGAAATATACTAAAACTTTCAGACTGTCTGTAAAACATCTCTTCACACACTTAGTTGCTCCTTTCCTCCTGGACATTTTGATTTTATCCTTCTTTTTGTGTTCCTCGATTTGGCCAACTAGTCAGGGCATGCATGGCTTTTAAGCTTCATTAACGCCACAGAAATGCATCTTATGTTTGTTTGAGTTTGCGTTTGTTTTGCATAGCAGTGCTCTTGGAACATGGTGGAGCTTTACCAAGACTGCTTTTTCATGAGCTTTACAGCTGTGTTTTAGTGAAATAAGATTTGATTAAAACGAGTTAAGTTTTCCTCGGGGTTTAGATCGATTGCCTCTTTTGAAGGTACAGTTGGAGTGGTGGAAAGAGTAAGAGAATAACTCTTTTAAATGTAGTTTATTGGATTTTACTGAAATGTAAAGTGCATTTAGTTTTTATTACACCTCTGCTTGAATCTGTTTTTGTATTTTATTTGCTAATAAAACTAAATGAATATATCTGTTGATGTTTAAGTATATTTTTAATTTCTTTAGAGCTACTCTATTATGGGAAAATTATAATTGGTATTGATTTAGTAATTATTTAGTAATAATTGAAATCACTATTATTTTGAATAATTATTCTTAGTCTTTGGAAATATTTTTGCTTATATTTCAATTTTGTTTCTAATTAAAATTCTAACTTGATCTAATATCTACTTTATTAATGTCTCTACATTAGCCAAACATAACAGGAAAAGTCATTTAAGCTTTTGAAGTGTTTTAATCTTTGTATATATACTTTTAGATATACACAATTTAAACTTCAAAAAGATGCTTATGTTGGCAGCTAACGCTAGCCTGTCACTGCATCAATGTTACACGCGCAATTTCTGAATGGCTAAAATATGCTGACACGCAACTATCTGTCCTTCCCCCTCGGTAACCAATCAATAACTACCTGCATAACGAACTGTCTGAATAACATCTCTACATGGATGAAGAATCATCACCTACAGCTCAACATGGCCAAGACGCAACTTCTAGTAATCCTGGGCCAATCCCTGTAACCCTCAACGATCACCCCTTCTCCTTCAGTCAGGAATCTTGGAGGGATTTTGGATGAACGGTTGTCCTTCAAAGACCACATCACCAAGACAACTTGAGAGTGTAGGTTTGCACTAAACAACATCAGAAAGATCTTCACTGAGCATGCCACTCAACTCCTGGCTCAGGCTCTGGTCCTCTCATGTCTGGATTACTGCAACGCTGTCCTAGAAGGACTTCCAGCAAAAGCACTCAAACCTCTGCAGATGATCCAGATATAAGTCATAGTTAGGGTTGCCAGAGTTTGGTTGATGGTTTAGGGTTTTAATCAATGTGTTTGAAGCCATGCAAGATCTTTAAAGGTCCTCTCCTAAAACATAATTGAGCATGATGATTATAATAAAGGCGATAAAGGAAAGGCCAGGCAGCGTCAAATCACTAAATAAACAAAACCAAAGAGATCTTATTAGAAAGAAAACAGAATGAAAACCGAAATATAAGCACAATCAACAAAGGCAGGACACAAAACAATTGCAATACGTGGGATTTGTAACACTTCCAAACACTGTGCCTTAGACCCTAGTACTGCAATAAATGTATTTTATTGACATTTCTTTTTTTTAGACTATTTTGTTTCTGAGGATGATTCCTATATTTTTTGTAGAATAAAAAACATGGATGTTTCAGAGCTGGTTACATTTTTTCTGTCACAGTTTTTGCTTTGTTGCATGCTATACAGAGATAAAATGTAATACGCAACATGAGAAGTCTGCTGATGGATAGAAATTCATCCTAGACACACTCACCCTGACAATCCTCACTTGGGTTGAGAAATGTAATTTAGATCTTTATATTTGCCTTACAAATCCTACATAACCTCACTTGAGATTTCAGAAATGTAACTAAGATATCAATGTCTGCCTTTACATCCTTCCAAATAAGACGGCTGTATCTGAGACGAGACAGTCTGACTCTTTAAAGGTGCCACCTTGATAATGGTCTACTTTGCTCTGAATGGTCAGCGAGCTTCTGATTTGTTTAACAGTGAAGCAGTCTCAAGATTCACTCTAGAGGCTTCTCTAGCATTTCAGAGATCATAGTGTGTTTGATGTCTCTTTGTATTTGTGTTCTAGTTGTAATGTTTTCTTTAGATTGTAAATGAAGAGGCCTGTTAAATATGTTATCATTCATTATAGTAGGCTTGCACAACAAGGTGTCAACCACATAATTATTGCTAAAATGCTTTTTCTCTGAACTAGATCTTTCTTCATAATAGTGCCTTCAATTTATTTAGCACTTTTACAAACGCTCAAATACGCTTTACAATTTTCAGAGCACTACTCATTTACTCCACATTCACACACTGGTGGTGATAAGCTAACTTAGTAGCCCTCAGCTGCACTGGGGCAGTCTGACAGGATGTGGCTGCCATTTGACGTATTTCTTTTGCCCACCACTAAACACACCCCACCAGTCACACACGTCCAGGGTAATATGGGTGAAGTGGCTTGTTCAAGGGCACAACAGCAGAATGGACCTGTTGCGGATCATATGGCCAACCCTCCGGTTGTAGGACAGCCAACTCCACCACTTTTCCACCCTCTGCTTTCTTAGCTGTAAGATAACACTAACTCGTTTGTCGTAAATGAGAATTCCGAAAGATGTTTAAAGTATGTAATAAATTCCTTCTTCTGAATTCCTTTTTTTTTGGTGTTAATCACTTATTTCACGAAGTCGAAGTTCTTACCTTTGTTTGGTTAAACATTAATTTATTATATAAAGGCTACTTTATATTAATTATTCATTCATTCATCTTCATGTCAGCTTTCTTCCCTTTTGGGGTCGCCACAGCGGAATGAACAGCCAACTCTCTGGCATATGTTTTACGCGGCTGATGCCCTTCCAGCCGCAACCCATCGCTGGGAAATTATATTAATTAAATCAGCTATAATATTCTCTCTGAAACCATTTCTATGAACAAATACAATTAGAATAGTTTTTTTTCCGAATTTCCACTCCACCATAAAAAAAAAGTAGTAGAAATATATATGTGACAGTTTAATACTGACCAAAAAAGGAAAAAAGGTCATTATATATATTACTCAGTCCTTGTTTAAGATGATAGAAATGCAACAATAACTTCAGTATCCATGGGTTACTTTCAATTAGGGCTGAGTAATAAACCGTTTTTTTTTTTGTTTCGTTTTTTTTTTTTTTTTTCAGATTAACTAGTTTACACCGATTTTCTTGTACGAAAATCATTTTTCTCTTTGACCTAAAATGCTAGGAATAAAATGTGCTCAGTCCTCCCCACTCGTGTTTTATCCCCGAAACTGTGCTCACACAAAACAGATTGTTGTGACCGTGTTGTGCTGAAAGGAAACTGCAACACCTGCATGCTCATGATTTTGCCAGCAGGCGTTCACTGCAACCGCAACAAAAACTAAATAAAGATGACTTTTTGGAACTAGTTTGGAACAATTTCTTTTGTCATCTGGACATTGATTTTAAGTAGGGGTGAAAATAAAAATATGTAAAAATAGTATTGACTAATAAATCCTTTGAAATCAGTTTATCGCACAGCTATACCTTGCAGATCTGTCCATAAAATTGGTATGTGTTCAAGCCACTTGCATCCATCTGTGAGCTTGTATTGTTCTGTCCAAGTCTACTCCATAAAAGCAAACTAAATCCCCCTCAGATGCGTGAGCAACACACTGAGACTCTTGCTGCAGGTTATCAGTGGAACAGTGGATTTTAAAGCTTTCTCCTATTGATTGTCATGAGGTTGGCAAAGGTAAATGGTGCTCATTGTTTCACTGTTATGTTAGCTTGCATGCTTCAGGCAGAATCCTTCAGATTTTCCTTAAGAAAAAACGATCCTTTAATAAAGCAAACACGAATAACACTCTGGAAGCGTCAATAGTGGTATTTTATTTGTCCTCAATAGAAGACGTTTATTTGCCTGGTTCATGTTTTTGTATGGATCACGTTGATGACTCAAGGGAACAAGTATAGACAGCAGTGAAGTTCTGTGTAATCGTGGAAAAAGCGGAATTATAATTTTAAACCATCAATAATTTTAGTTTTTTGTAGTTGTTGCCATACAGCACAATATTATGGGTCAGTTTGACTATGTGACTATATTTGTGTTATCAGAGGTGTTACTAAAAATAGCCATCTTCTTTTTTTCTCATGTGTTTTGTTTATATAGAGAGATTAATAGTGTTCATTAGATTAACTTGCGTCATATAATACTTGAAAATATATATGTAAAATACAAATTAATGAAAGGTAATGCAGCATATTTGCTAGAGGAAAGAATAATTGTTTAAAGGAAATCGTGATTTCAGTTATTAATTAATAATCGTGATGATCAATTTCCTCATAATCGAGCATCTCTAAGGTCTATTCCAGTGAAAACTGTGAATGAAGTGATAAACTAAAAGCTTTTTAAATGGATGGCCCACTTTCAAGTGACTGTTCATGATGAAGTATTCTCTCGTTTCAGGTGCAGCATCGGAGCACAGGGCAGGTGATGGCTCTGAAAATGAACACCATGGCCAGTAATAAAGCCAACATGCTGAAAGAGGTGCAGCTGATGAACCGGCTACGACACCCCAACATACTCAGGTCTGAAACACACAGCATACCACTGAACACTAGTGATGGGAAGTTCGGATCATTTCACCGACTTGGATCTTTGAGTCCCGTTCAGCAAAATTAACGTATCTTTTTTCGAGCCATTTCGTTCATTTCATTCATTTTAGTAAAATACCAATAAAATATTTTCTTCCCTAACACATTTAGTATATACACAAACCCGAATCACACTACAAATAAGACAAAACTATAATGCTAGACAACAAAAAACATATTTTAATTAAGCCTACCTGGGTCTTTTAGTCGGATTCAGCTCAGCTCTAATCTGTCTTTAGGTTAAGTCTCATTCGTTCCTCACTTTTCTTCTCTCTGATGGTAACGAGAGCAGTCCGGCGCCGGGGCCTTCTGTCACGTGATGCTCCCTAATATTTACCAACACAATATGAACCGGAAACCTACAAGATTCGTTCTTTCCCCGAGTCCTCCGGTTCCTTCGTTCTTCCGTCATTAATGATGAGCGCGTTACCAGAAGAATGTTGCGCATGCGCCACTGAACGAATCCCTCTCCGACACGATTCACATTAAAGAGTCGTTCAAAAAGAACGAATCGTTCATGAACGACACATCACTACTGAACACTGGCTCAACAGATCTGCTCCGTTATTATTAGGAGACATAATAGCTAGAAACCGACTATTAGTTGCAAAATCTGTCAAAAACAAAAAAAAATTGTAAATGTAATGTATAGTTAATCGTACCATATTATTACCCAGGTGTGTGTTTCTGTTTGTTTGAGTTTCCCAGCACAAGTACTCTAAATGTCTTTGTCTGTGTAGCCTGTAGCAACTTGTGTGGTCTCATGCGTTACATTCATGTGTGTGTTTGAGAGAGAAAGATGGAGAGTGCTTCAGTACCTGCATGCTTATGTATGTCATTAAAATGCAGGTGTTCCAGCAAGCATTCTTGTGATCAGTCCCTCGTGAAAAAACTTGTTTACACCTTTTCCTGGTGTTTGGTGCATTTTCCCAAAATCTTTACCACGTTTTTCCATGCGTGTGTCCCTTCAGGTTCCTAGGAGTGTGTGTTCATGAGGGGCATCTACATGCTCTGACAGAGGTAAGGAAAGCACTGATTCATGCTCATTGTCTACAGAATGTTTAGTTAAAGCTTAAGCAGTGCATAAATCACTTTCTTAAAATCACACTTCTGTGCTAGTGTCATCTGTGCTAGTGTTTGGAGTTTGTTTTTACAGATTAAAGTTGGTGAAAAAGCACATGTTTGGTCAGAGGAGATGTGGTGTTAATCTGCTGATGGTAAATGAGTCCAAAACCTAGAACAAAATACACAGCTTTAGGAGCAAATATACAAAAGCACATTGTCATGCTTGTAAAGTTTTACAAAGTGTGAGTTGTAGTGAGTTTCAGGACCAAACAACAGAATGAGATCCATCCTGTGGTTGGAACCTAATTAGCCTCTCCTAAAGCATGACCAGACCAAGTAATCTACACAAGATGCTGAATTGGTCACACCAGACTAACCCATAAACATAATTATGAAAATGTCTAAAAACTCCACAATGTTCATATTGTCATTGCAGTCCTACCATGAAAGGTATTTTAATGAACTGTACTATTTACGAAGAAAATGGGTTTGTTCGTTTTTGTATAGCAAAAACTAAGTTTAATGGGCCAATATTATTGGAATATAATTTTCAGTAAGTTTCAGTAGGTACATTTTTCAGTAAAGAATCAATTAATTAAACCACTCTAATATAATTGTGTACACTGAATTAGTGCACACATTTATTTTATTGTACGTATTTTATTAATAATATAGTTTAGTTTATAATGCACTTGGAATTTTCATGTGTGAAAAAGACACCATGTATGTCTTTAATATCTAGGATGGGTTCTATACTCTTTTACAATATCATGTTTTTTTATATGCAACTGTAATGTTTGTCAACTGAATGAGTCAAATGAGTTATTTTTAACATTAAGAGGTAATTAAGTTAATTTGACCTTACATATAAACTACATTTCTAAGTTGCATATGGCCCTTTGAGGAAAGCTATTATGCTGATGTGACCCTGCTATAAAAAGAAGCAAACTGATGCATATTACTTTGAGGAGAATATGTTCGTTCTGCCCTCAGTATATTAACGGTG
Source organism: Danionella dracula (assembly GCA_900490495.1). Taxonomy (NCBI): domain Eukaryota; kingdom Metazoa; phylum Chordata; class Actinopteri; order Cypriniformes; family Danionidae; genus Danionella; species Danionella dracula. The sequence goes on along the minus strand of UELW01000267.1, from coordinate 3,260,440 downwards.
GTAACCTGGAGCAGCTGCTGAACAGTGACATGTTCCTCTCCTGGACTGTGAGGATAAACCTGAGTCTGGATATTGCCCGAGGTGTGCAGTACCTTCACAGCAAGGGCATATTTCATAGAGACCTCACCTCAAAGGTACAGCACTCCTCTGTCTGATAGGCCATTTATTACAATGACTCAACGTGACTCGCGATCACACCAATCAAGTTTAATTCTGCCCATGACTCAGAAAATAATTTCTTTTTTTACAAGTATTCAGTGAAGAAGCTGGGGCTTAAATCCCAATGTGTGCTTTGTTGTGTAGAACTGTCTGGTGCGCTGGGAGAGCGGGCACTGCTCTGCTGTCGTGGGGGACTTTGGTCTGGCAGAGAAAATTCCTGAACACAGGTCAGTAAATCGCTTCGTCATGACTCGAGAGATAAGATAAGTTTTATTGCACACTTCCTGGGATGGAGACTGGTACTGATTGATGAGCCTTCGTTTTCCCATGAAGCTCTCGTACTGTATCTATAGCAGAAGGGAGGATGATTTAGAGCATGTGATGTAGTCAGCACATCTCTGGGGGTAGGCTGCCTGTTCTCGCTCAGCCCAGTCCTCCACTGTTGTTCTTTCTCTTGACTGTGTGGGGTTAGAGGACCACATGTAAATGAAATTGATGTCGTATAGCTCGGATATGCTTGATTTATGATGTTGACTTTTAGTCGTAATGGCGCAAGTATCTGTTCACACCTGAGCTGAAGTGTCCACAGATAATTTAGACACTTGAACAAATATAACTTTAAGGTCTCTACACACCCTGCATGTGTTTCCTATGTGCATCAACCTGTCACATTGTGTTTTTAAGGTTTATACTTCAGACTTGATAGATTTTATACTTATATATACTTGTATGACAATAATTTAAAAAAAGTATGTGCTTAAACTTTTATTAAACAACATTATAAACCGCCTGAATAACAATCATTATAAACATAGTATGTGGTTATAAAGGAAGTTGAGTGCAGCCAGTAAATAAAGACTGTCTCTTTAAGAGCATTTGCTTACAAAAGGCCACTCTTAGCTTGTTACTGTATTTATGTCAAGTTTTTTACAGATGGATGTATTTGCAGAAAAGCAGAACTAGTGACCAGCTACTCTTTTGGCTATGAGCAGAACAAAAAAGAAAATTCCTGACAGAAATAAGACTGCGAAGCTCTCTCCTGTTTGTGGAGTGCATCTATGCTGTTCCCTCGGCGGGTAATCTTACCAGTAGACCAGGAAAGCATATAAAAACAACTTCTCAGGACCCAGAAGTGTTCTCCGTTAATGATACAAAATATTTTACATTTTGTCATAATACAGGGTGATTCAAAAAGTAAAGCACTGTAAAATCTGTATTCAATCAAAGAAACATGATGGAACCTTGGGTAATTAATCAATGTGAAGAGTACTTCAGTGCTTCTTTTTTCTTCTTGATTTTCAAAGTTGTGGTATTCTTTTTGAATCACTCGGTGTAACAGAGCTGGGCGATATTGAGTAAAGTCATATCTAAGTATTTCTTTGTCAAATGGAGATACTCAATATAAATGTCACAATTTTTTCCTTTTAAAGTTAGGCAAAAGCATCAAGGAATTCAGTTCTTTACACTACTGCAGTTAAAATGCGTACTAGGCATTTTATAAAAATAAAAAGAATTAAAAATTATTTATACAATAAAATAATATCAAATCAACTGCTGCTACTCCAGAACACACCAATAATTTTGTGTCTTTGTGTCAAAGTTAAAAATGTCATGTAAACATTTGTTTTGCAAAAAAATGGTTTGTAACATCAGTTTTTACACTGCACAGCAACACATTTCTGTCAAGTGACCTTTTTTTTATAAAGTCTGACCATTATGTTCTAAAAATCACACAATCTGATTTTATTTTGGTTAAATAAGTGTAATTTGTTATTATTCGGTCTTCAGTTATTTGTTGGTTTCTATTTAACATAAATTTAACAGAAATGTGATCAAATCTTGTTAGAAATAAAATAAGCCTGTTTTCACAATAAACCTGCAACAGGATTATATTGCGTCAGGATTAGTACTGCTGCACACTCTAATACTCAGTTTTCTTTAAAGTACTCTGAGTCAAACTTCCAGTGTGTACGTACAGTCTGAGTCATCAGGGTTTGTGTACATCCTCTGACAATTAATAGCTGCTGTGTATAGAGCTGTTTCCACATAACTCTGTGTGTATACTACACTAAAGATGGGTTAAGTTCTTTTTTTCAATGTTGATATTTATGAAATATCTTATGTAATGCCTGCTTTAGTGTGCTTGCAAAAGCTTTGTGTGTATGTGGAAAGCATGGTTGTTTGTAAAAGGCTTTTTGGAAAGCTCTCCTAAAAAGGACAAAGTATTTGCTGTGGTAAATTCCCTCATAGCCTGGTTTACACTGTGTTATGTCACTGATTGTCTCTCTGTCTCTCTCTCTCTCTCTCTCTCGTGTCCTCACTTCTCTTCTCTGTCTTTAGAGGACTGGTACAGTCACAGACCGAAGTAAAACCGGGCAGTTCTGCAGCATTTAACCACTCTGTAAACATGATTGTTGTATTAGTTTTGTGTAGCTAAATATCATGTGGATCAATATTAACAGAATATATTAACAGAAGACTTTCCTTTTCTTTTTCTCTGTTGTTCATCTGAAGTGATGAAGCAGAGAAGCAGAGCTTAGCTGTGGTCGGCTCCCCCTACTGGATGGCTCCGGAGGTTCTGCGAGGAGAACACTACAATGAAAAGGTCGGAAAAATTCCTTCATATGAGGGATGTTTTGATTTACTCTTCCTGTATCTCCTTTAGTTTTTCTTTATAATCTATGACTTTCTTTTGTTTTCAGGTGGATGTATTTGCTTATGGTATCATTCTCTGTGAAATGATTGGCCGGATACAGGCGGATCCAGATTTCCTCCCGAGAACAGAGGTAAATTATAAACATCCAGTATCCTAAAATCTTTTCAACCTAAAGGGCCTTGAGCCCCACCTGTTTCAAGCATCTTCTGGATGTGATAATTTTTAAAAACTGCACAAAATATGTGCGCGTACAGCTGCGCAGAGTAGGATGGGGTGTGGGTGTGGCTCAGTGGAGAGAGGCGAAAGCGACCAGTATGTCACAACTCCCAATAGCAAATCAAGATGGATAGTGATAAAGAAAATGGCAGCAAAAGGAGTTTGCAGAGTGGAGGACTTCTCTCCCCCAGAATCATCTAGGTCTAACCGAAACAATCAACTGCGACCCATTTTGAACTAGATTTCATTAGAATGAAGTTTCTGAAGTGTCATTAATAATTAAGATGTCGTGTCTTCTCATAGGATAACAGAGGTCAAGGTCATGAATAATTATGACGAGCATCAACAATGACTCAGTACAACAAACGTCACATTTCGAGAATTTGATTTTCAAACAAGAAGTCAGAAATCGCAAATAACATAGAAATTACACAATTTTCTCCATAATTAAATCTCTAAGACAATAAAATTATATTCAATAATGTTCAGCACATGTAAATCTCTGAAAATCTTATAATGTTTATATTCAGGGCACGTGAAATGTCCTTTTTACACCAGTCGAGATGTCCAAGTAGAATTAGTCATAAGCGGCTCTTTTCTTAATGGCTGGTTTAGGTGTCTGGCCCTTTAAATGATCATCAGCTCCTGCTGATCCCACCCTCTACCATCATGGATCCTCATCTGGTTGTTGGGTGTAAAAAAGGACAGGTGTGTTTATCTTTACTCTGACAAATATCAATATAATTTCTTAGCAGACATAATGTACTGCAATACTTCAGGTAGGAACAATAGCACACTTAAACATCTTATTTTATAACTCTGTAAGAATGGGTGGGATCCTAAGGTTTGTTACATCACAAACAAATCAATGTGACAATTAATCGGTTTTAACGCTTAGAGATTTGTGGGTTGATTTTGAAACCACCTTGATGGATTTTTATCATTGTAGAGAGCTTGTGTAATCTTACTAGTCAGATTCCCTTTTAACCGGCTTAAAAAATCTTAAACCATTTTAATTGATTTTTCATCAAAAAATCATGGCCAGCTTTTAAAAATGCTTTGATTTGTTAGGACTATTGCTGCAAAAGAATAAATGAAGCATTGAACTTCATTTTTTCACACAGTAAACTATAACGTTAAGTTAATTACAAGTCTTTATATATTTTTATTTCAAGGTAACCAAAGATTACTTGACAAATTGGTTATTTTTCTTGATGATTAATCTAATCAATTTCATTTCACCCTCCAGTTTTTTTACTAGTAGGACAGAGTTTAAACACTAGGTGGTGATGATGTGTTTTGGGTACAATGATCATATTTTAGTTTTCCCTTTAATGTTCTTCGTGTGATTCGAGGTGAGTTCAGCATAAGTGTTAAAAAATTCCTCAGAAAAATGGAGGATCATTATTATGATACTCTTATCTAAATAAATAAATAAAATCTAAATAAATAAAAATTTTAAACCATTTAACTCCTATGTTACAGAGTTTTTTGCGTTTATCTCTACACTATAGAGATAACTATACTGTCTGTAGAACCAAACACACGAGTGCACAGAATTCACAGACATTGTCAGGATGTTTTAGCGTCTCACGGTGCTCATGTGCCGTTAAAACTTAGTGAAACAACAGCTTGGTCGGAATTATCGTGATTTTTGTCTGTGAAAAAATAGAGTTGTGGCTTGTGAGCATGTAAAACCAACAAAACATACTTGAGACTAGTTGAGATTCGGACTAAAGAAGTTTGGTTCAGGGTTTAGTCACTAGGATTGCTAGATTTGAAATTTGTGTTGTGATTTTATATAAATTTTTTCGTTGAATTTTTCATATATTTCTGACATCGTTTTATCACCCAACACTAGACCACTCACTGATTTACTTTCAAGGCACAGCATGCTCAGCTTTACTTTAAAATTGAAGGATAAAGGGATGTTTTTATGTTTTTAGGACTTCGGTCTGGATGTAGAAGCCTTTAGGCTGATGGTAGACGACTGTCCTCCTCATTTCTTCCACCTTGCTGTCATCTGCTGCAATGTAAGATTTCTCTTCTCTTACTATTTGGTTTGGTTTTGTTTAGTTGTTTTTGGAAGCTTGTCAGGGCTGAAATGTGATATGTGAAAGCTTGAATTCAATACCCTCTGTTTTCCATTTTAAGCACACCAGGTTTAGGTACATTTTTGTTTAAACAAATTTTGTGAAAGATAGCTGTCTGTTAACAAAAATAGATTTCAGAGAAGTTATAAAATAGCCTGATTATCTCTAGCCAAAGATAATAGATAATGACATAGCAAACTCTAACCAAAGATATGATGTAATAAGAGACCAGGCGTAGCATTGTTCCAGGTGTATGTCTTCCTTTTGTTCTTTTATTTTACATTTATTCCATCTTTATACCATCACCACCTTTTTTTCATTATTCCAATTATGAGTTTTACTTTAAAGAGAATGTTTTATTCCTTAAAATACATCACTTTTCTATAAAGGAATGTTACAGCTATATACAAACAACACATTTTAACTTTGATTCTTTGATGAAAGTTTGAGGTGGTATATAACTGAAAATGTCACTCCATTAAAACAAGTCTAGAAGAATCATTCTTTATCTGACATATTTAGTAAAAAAAAACATATTGTACAAACTGAAGAAAGGTGCAAATTTATGTTTTTTTGGGTACTTGATACTGAATACTTAATTTATGGATGTTTTTGTGAACACTCTGTTGTTGTTGTTGTTGTTGTTGTTTGTGGGGTTTTTCTTAAAAATTCTTAAAAATTTGAAAGCCCAAATTGTAGGCTTTAAAAAGTCATAAATTCAAAGGTTTTGGTCCTAAATGAAATTTTCTGGTCTTATTTTTCGGATGTCCATGTAAAGTTAATTTGATGTTTGTTTATTGTTGCGTGAGGTTGCCAGAGATCATAAATGCTAAAACAAAAAAAAAGTTTAAATTATGGTTAGGGTTGCTATATTATGACAAAATGAGCATAATCCTCAAAAACATAAAAGTGATGTTTAGGGTTTCAAGAGTTTTAGAAGACTTTCGCAAATCCTCAAAAACATGAAAGTGATGTTTAGCGCTGCCATACTTTGAGAAAACGCTCACAAACATTAATTAATGCTTGAAATCTTAAAAGTGATTAGGGTTGCCAGTGATTAGGGTTGCATTGACATGACTCAAAAATGTTATGTAAATGTGATTTTTTTTTTTGTTGCGTTTTTTTTTGTTGCCAGGGGTTAATAAAATGCACATAAATCCTCAAAAGCATAAAAGTTATTGTTGGCTGGTTGACAGGTTTTTATTTTATATATTTATTTATTTTTACATTTAGGAGCAATGTTTTTAAAGTAAAAAGACTGGCCGGGTTTGAGAAAATCTTTATAAATGCTCAAAAACATGAAAGTGATGGTTTGGGTTTCAAACAATGTATTTGAAGCATACTGTTATTATGCAAAAAAAAATTTTGAGTATTGTTTATAGGTCTTAAATGGGATTCTTAATGGTCTTAAAAAGTAATTTGACCTCATGAAACCTGCGGAAACCCTGATACTTGTCTCCCTCAACCTCTCTCAGATGAAGGCAGAAAGTCGTCCGTCCTTTTCAGAGCTGGTGATGGAGCTGGAGAGGAGAGCGAGGGATGCAGAGCGCACTGAATGCACTAATCTTGAATTAAAAGGTGAGTCTGCGACCTGGATTTTTCCTAGGGCCCCTGGGAACGAGGGGGTCCCAGGCAGACAAGATCGCAAAAACTATTGAAGGGAGATATGTTAAAAATAGACAATGCTAGTTTTGTTTGTTTCTGGGATCCATCACTTCGGTATTCTTGTGGTTTAAAAGCTTGTTTGAGGGAGCGAGTGAGAATTAATTGCTAAAATGTAAACTTTCCAACCCAAAAAAATCTTTCCAGACTGAAAACAAACACCTGATTCAGCTTTATGGCCAGCTGGCGTAAAAAATAAAGCTCATTTGACACATGAAGTCTTTCTATTGCAGGTCATCTCTCGTCAAAAACGCACGTCTCATGTGACCCCCGCCTGTGTCGCAGCCAGTCAGACCTGCTGCCCCCGCCCTGCCCTCTCCTGACACAGGTTACCCCTCTCCGAACCAACCCCTTCTCTCATCGCCCAGACCTCAACGGCGGCCGCATTAAGCTCTTCGACACCCCCAGCAAATCCGTCATCTCTCTCACCTTCAACCTCCCTCCACCTCTGGACAGCAGTGAAAAGGCCACGCGCTCTCACAGACGCACCCAATCACTACCCTGCACCCCAGAGGATGTTCAGACTCTCCATCCACATACTCCAGAGGAGGACGCCAGGAGCGGGGATCCTCTGGAAACAGGTAGGGACAGTGCTCTGACCATCAGCAGCGAGAGCATTGATGATCAAGAGACTCCATCCAGTGACGTCGTACTAAAAATAGGCCGTAAGATTGGGAGTCTTGAAATGAATAGTCAAGACGCTATTGCAGATGACTCCGGTCTCCCGTTAGATCTAGACTTGATGTTTTTAGACAAGTCTGGCTTTGAGCTAAGCACAGAGGAGCCGATGGACTGCAGATCTTCCCCTGAAGCACTAGATGGCACTGTTGCCATCCCAACCAAAGAGTTCACCAACCACTGGAGCTCTCCGGTCTCCAACGGGCCACCCTCTTTACCTCCTGTACTAGACTCGGACAATAACAATGGGAACATCCCCAGGAACCCCTCTCTGGGATGGGGGGTGAACAATGGCACGCAGACCCCTCTAGCACCTCCTGAACAGGATGAGGTCATTTCCTGTCCTGGGTGCTGTCTTGCAGGGATGATTCCTTCTATTTGCACACTTGGACCTCAACAAACCCCCTACAAGAACTTGAGCAGTGAGTCCACTGGGAAGAGGCTTCTGTGTAAGGCGTTTCCTCCCTCACCCACAGAGCCCAGCTTCACCCTGCCTGGCACAAGCAGATAGACACGCGCTGTAGAGATGAGCGCTTCCTTTCGGTAGCTAGCACTGAGTTCCAGCTGGAGACGGACTATGGAGAGAGAAAGGGAGATTTTGGTATTGTTTTTTTGAATGGCTGATAAACTTGAACACTCCTGGTTTTAACGCTTTCCTAAAGACTGACGTTCTCTTGAGGTTTTTTTTTTTTTTTTTCAGTTTACTTTTCTTTCAAATGTTTTTGTGAATATTGAATGGAGAAAAAAAAGAGCTGTATTATTTTTAATAATGGCAATAAATGGCATGGACCAAACGAGCAGGCTGTGAAGTCTACTTGATGTAATAACTGAGAGCAAGTTTGTCCACAAAGACGTTATCTGCAACTTAATTGAACAGGTGTTTTTTTCCTCCTGTGTAAAATAGCAAAAACTTGCAGAAAAAAAGAAATTTGAAACAAGTTACAGTATAAAATGATTTGGACATTTATTCAAATTATGTGCTTACAGTTAACGGTTCAGCCAATACAAGAACAGCAAAAATAGCAATGTTTACTGAAAATAGTGATGATTTTCAGCATATACGCATGAATGTTTGTAACACAAGTATGATGGAATTCAACAGTTTCTCAAGCTATGTGAGTGGATTGTCATCAAAGACTGTGAAAATGTTTAGACCTATTTTTTTATAGAAATTATATCTAAAAAAAAATTTTTTATAAAATAGTTGGTAGTGCAACTGTAAACACAACAGCTTTTTGGGTTGCTGGGATACAGGGAAACTCCACCAGGGTTTCCAAATTGGAAATTGACCTGTAAAAGTATTTAAGTATGTAAAAGGGTATTTTTTCTCTTCAGGTGTTTCAGATCAGCGAAGATGAGATCGAGCATTTCAGACAGGGTTCAGATTAATTGTTTGTGAAATTTGTAATATTAAACACCAGAGACTTTTCTGTGAGTAGCACCATTTGCTTTCCTGTTTGTTTGGGAGTATGAATTACGTTGTCTCACCGTTGATTATGTACCGATTGTTAAAGAGGCGATATTATTGGAATATAATAAGATGTGATATTGATCCTCTGGCTTTCCTGAACATGCTAAGCTGAATTTAGTTATATATTTTCCAAAACTTGGGGAGCGTCAACAATTCATGCTGTTTTAAGGGCTTGTTGCAGAAGTTGTCAGTTTGCTGTGATATCACTTCTTCTATCATTAACAACTCTGTCTGATATAATGAGAAATACCGAGGAATCAAAACAAGAATGAGAAGAAAAGCAACATAACTCAACCATACCTGTAGGAACCTCTGCTGCTCAGTTGTGGTTGGTTGATGAAGACTTCAGTGCTGAGATCCTGAAACCGAGCAAGGGTGTTGGTTCTTTGGGGACATTGCTTCTACTCCTCCTTCGAATCGTGCAGTCGATAATTGCGCACACCTCTTCCTTGTGAAAAGAAAACTGACGAATGGTATGCCAACGTGCATCTGTCAATCAACATTCAGGGGTGGGGAGATCACAATGTGGTCATGTCCACACATACCCGGTTGTTATGTAACCACACTTTTTTTAATCTGGGTTACGCTGTGCGTCCAAATGTACACGGCCCAGCATTTAATACTTCACAGAGTTAATTAGTACTCATTTTAATTAAAGGGATATTTTTTTGTTTTCTTCTGGACACCATAACCGCGTCAATTCTGGTTCAGGAGGAAATGATTGAGCTTTTTTTTTTCTGATGCAGCAACATTTGCTTTACATGGTTAATGGGGACTGGGTGATGTCTGTTTAAGCCCTATACACCTTCTTTTCTGAGTGTTCTTAGCCCTTGTTAGTAGGTGATTGTGTATTGGGCAGCGTCCACAGATTGATCTTGTCCCAGATAATATTTAAAGGGGGAGAGGAAGGTCATGGGAGACCAGGGGCTGGTGTAGAGCCAAAACTGCCAAAGTTCATATTACCTTTAGGGTGTTCTGAATGAGCACCGTTTACTTTCTGCTTTGTATTTGACAGTTTCGCTTTATTAGACCAGTTGATGTTTGTTGTCTTTTTTTGGTTGGCTCCAAACAAAATGGACGTGGCCTGCAACTTTACTTGCTGTCTTCGTACTCTTTAACCCCGGCTGCACACTACGCCAGGGATCGAGGCAGAGTCTGCACTCTGTGCTAAGGTGTAAATTTAGTTTCGTATTTAATCACAGAACAGACTTGCCAAACCACAGCAATGTGTGGGTTATTGCTGCAGACACACTCACCTGTCACAGACGCAAAGAGCGCCATTTTCTGACCAGAACCGATTGAGCCTCAGATAAATGTGGAAGGTTTGGTAGTAGAACAGTTGTCGGTAAAGACTGGAGAGAGAATTTTCATTTATAAAAGACATTGTTCTTGTTTTTTTTTTGTCAGTCATTGAAGAGAGGAACTGAAGTGCTTCATCATCATTCATGTGGACGGAGTAGTTTTTCTACTCATGCTCATGTGGACTTTATTTTTTCATTGTGAATGGGGTAAGAAAAGATCAGTTTTAAAAAATAACCGTGTACTTGTTGACATGGAGGTGTGTAATCTCAATGAGCCCCGATTCTGCCGAACCATCTGGAGAAGCACGTTTTGCATTTGATGTGCTCCTCAATGTAAACGTTTCACTTCTAGGTGAGCGTTGCTGATATCTGAAGCAGCTGTGAGCAAACGTTTGGTTTCTCCTGTTTCCTGTGTGCGAGGGGCCTCTTGGTTCCTGCTGTGGTTTTGTGGCAGAAGCTGAGCTGCAGTGAGAGGTTTCTCCTGATTTCGATCTCAGTTCGATCAGAGGCTTGACACAGATCAAACCTCCCCTTTCGTCTCTTGAGGGTAAGATCTTCTTGATAACCGTTGTGTATTATTCTCGTGTATACACTCAGCATGAATGATGTTCAGCGCTTGGGTGTGTTTTTTTATTTTATTTTTATGAACCAGACTTCTGGTGAGGAGATGCTCGTCTTTCCCTTCAGCTTGTTTTTATTTCTAGCAATGCTGAAAATTGGTAAGTGTGTATTGTTTCATTAGGTACCTTCTTGTTTTCTTGAATGTTTATTGGGGACATCTTTCCTATAGGTTTTACCAGTTCAGCCTGTGACATCAGAGTTTTTACTATTAATTTTGAATGTCATCTTGAGTGGAACTGCCCTGATTCTAACCCCAAAACCAAATTTACAGTCTCTGCGAAGTCAAAAAGGTGAGCTTCACCCACATTTACAACAAGAGGGTGAGTAACACACGTGGGCTTGTGATTAAGGTTGAGAATGTGTGTCATTGAGGGGAAAAAGAATGAGTGCAGATTGAAGAAACTACAAAGAAAATCAGTGAATAAATAAATTTTGATTGAGCTGAAACCACCTCCACACAAGCCACTAGATACAAACCTTCATCTCTTAGAGCAGCAGGTTGAAGGCTACATCCATTCAGCTGTTTTGAACCTTTTGTCTTAAATGTGAAAGGGTTTTGAAATTGAATCTACTTCACATTCAAATACACATTACCAAATTTAAGCTTTTTCTCTGAAATGTCAAATATATTAAAATATCATGCTCCAGAAATCTTAATTTTTTCTGTAGTATATTTAAGCTTTTTATTTTAAAATTTCAAGATTTTCAGCAGGCTATGCTCCAGACAAGTGTATTATCCGACTTTTCTACATGTATCATATTTTTTGTTCTTAACGTGTAGCTAAATAAAGCTTTTATTTTGAAATGTCAAGTACATCTACAGACCATGCTCCAGAAATTATATTTTCTGTAAAAATCTAGCATGAAATTTCAAGTGTATCAAGTATATAAACAGACTACACTCCAGAAGTCAAAATGTTTGCTCTTAAAATGTAGCATATTTAAGCTTTTATTTTTACATTTCAAGTATATCAACAGACTACTCTACAGATATAATATTTTTTACTTTAAACTTATAGATAATTTAAGCTTTTACGTTGACATTCAAGTATACAAGTATGTAAACAGAAAATACTCCAGAAGTTGTGATTTTTGTTTCAGAAATCATAATTATTACTCTTAACATGGAGCTAATTTATCACTGGTGACCAAGATCTAAAATATCCAATCTGAAATATCTAATATTGTTGTTGGTCAAGGTAAGAGTCAAGTTTTCACCCCTGGTTTAATCCGAGTTTGGGATCTGCTGAGCTATGCTACATCCAGAGAAGTGCTGAATGTACGGGTCTATTCATCAATCTGTTAACTCGAGGGGAGTTGAAGGATGAGGCGAAAAGGGCTGACATGCTGTAGCTTCCTTTGAAAATGTTCCAAAAGCTTTCTTAACAAGAGTTTCATTTTAGAAGAAAAGGAAGAATTTTTCTTCTGCTTGTTTCACAGAGTTTGAGTTGCATCCTTCTTGTAGAATCGATGACTATGTTGTTCGTGCATGTGTTTCAGTTCCTGGAGCGAGGTTCAAGGCTGTATCCAGATTACCAGGCAGCACTGTAATCTGTCGCAGGCCTTTCCAAACCTGCATGGCTTTAACTTCATCGAGCTGAAATCAGAGCAGCTTACCTTGTTGAACCGGACTATTTGTGACCCCATCAAGGGCGGTAAGCATGAAATCACATGACTTCCGATGTTAAGATGAAAAAAAATCATTCTAGCTTTTTGTTTCTAAATTGTTTGTAATGTTTTCTCTTGAAAATGTTTATACTACGTTGTTAATTATAAACTAATGCAACTTGATATCCGGTTTAATGTATGAGAGATAAGGCTTCACCGGTTTCGGGCTCTTGCATCAATATGAACTGTCCAAGCATTTCTCGGTGGACCGCTTGAGCAGTCGTTGATAGTATCACGAAACTTGAATCTGGTGGCCGCCATCAAGTTTTACTTTAAAACCAGTGTCGGCGACAGCAATGGTGATCATTCAACAAGGAAGAGAGAGAGAAAAAGAGAGGGAGTCATGCGCGATAGAGAGAGGTAGAGAGAGATGCCCTCTTGCTACAACTTAATCATCTTTCTCTGTCTCTTCCCCATTTAACTCTCACATTTATATTGCACAGTTAGTCTCGGGCGTGGGTTGCTTCTCGGCCCCGAGGCCCTTCCAAGGACAGCTGGTCCAGTACGCTTATCCTAATCTCGCCACATACGCTAGCTAAAATTCTGTAAGCGGACTCGTAAAGCGGTCTCAAATGCCCTGTCAGTTACTTCCATTATTTTGCTTTGTTTCTTTAAGCTCAAAATAAATTAAAAGTTTTGCCATTATATTTTTGTTCAGTATTATTCCTCTGAGGTGTGCTCTGCCACAGCTGTAGATATAAGTTATGTGCTAGGAACTTAGTTTTCAGCTCATATCCTTTATCATGCATCCCCTGCTTATGTTTAAATAAATATTTCTTGGCTAAATGAAACCTATCTTGTTTGAGATGAACGTAATCTCAAGGGACTCTTAAGAGATGGTACAAGTTTTGAGATTCTGGCCCTTACAGTGTCCCTACAGCGGACATCGAGGTCTGTCCAAAATGTACAGCAGATAGATAGAAGGGAAAACTCCTGCCGTATATTAAATAGGTAATATTCGCCTGTGAAAAAAGAAGAAGCAAGATTTACATGAACTGTCTCACAATGTGTTTTTAGTCCAATAGGAGCACCCAGCGACCAATTGCGTGCCTCCGCATTAAATACAATGTTCGCGATAACATCAACGCTACGTTTAAAAAAATCTCTATTCAGAATGTAATCTGTAATCTTTTCTATATTCATAAGAACAAAATATTAAATGGAAACCGCCGTAAAATGGGCTTATTTTATAAAATATCTGATGAATATTAATTTTTAAAAATATATATTGTATATATTTTAAATGAATCGCTTTTGAATCAAATATGTTTTCATCGTATCTGTCTATAACAAAGTTCTATCTTTTTTTTATCAAATAATATCGTGTATCTAAATGCAAATTGAATCGTTTATCCTTGAAATATGTGCAACCCTACTACGATACAAGAATAGTAAGCGCTGTATGCATTCCCTTCAGTGACATTCTGTAAATATACTCAGGAATAAACAATCCTTTATACAATTCTCCCTTAAAATCACATTTGGTATGAAACTATTGATATGTTTTGTAACTTTTGCAGCAAACCTCATGCTTGTATAATCTCAATGCTGCACTGATATTGCAGGGAAATCATTGCTGTTATTAAAGTTATATGTATATAAAGTTAGTTAACTTTTTGTAAAGTGAACTGATAAGGGCCATAGAGGGGTGGTGACAGCGAGGGGGTTTTATGTGCATTTCCTAAATATGTGAAATATAATATTGCTAAAATGCTATTGTTGTTTTTACAGCTAATGCTACATTCAGTGCGCCCTCTGTAAGCCTCTTCCTGGAGAATGAAACTGTCTGGGTGATGGTGCAATTTCCTTGTGCTCCACCCATCAGCTGCCGATCTAAAGATGAGGAGATAAAGCCACAGGATGGCTGCATCTGCCCCTTGAACCACTTCAAGAGCATTTCAGCTACAGTCACTCTGTTCAACAAACACAACGTCTCAGAAATCCAGGTGCATCTCTACTCTACTTCTCTTTTCTGTGGATTGATAAATGTATTATTTCTGCCAACATCTTACCTTTGCAAGCTACTTGCCCACTGTTATTAATCTTAATAGTTTAACGTGAAGTTGGTCAGAATTGATCGTTTCATCATTGTGCTGAAATGTGCCCTTGTAATTAATTGAGTTGAGATGTTTAACAGTATTTAAAGCTCATCCAAAGGTCACCAGTATGTATCTGATTTTTTACTTATAAAATAAACCACAAACAAAATAAGGACAGCACCTACTTTCTAAGATCTATATTTTTCTGTAGGAGATGACATCATTAGGATGTAGGAACAGTAAAAAGCCGCGAGTCAATTGGTGACAGATTTGGCTGGAAATGACCTTTTATGGTATTCATTTGTATTCCTTACACCTTTTCCCTTTGGATATATTATTCTCAGATTAGGTTTAGTAAGTCAAATATTTGTTTCGAAAACATACCAAATTTAAGTTTATTTTTTATTCAAATCTATCAACAGACTACGCTACAGAAATCAGATTTGTGGCTCTTAAGCATATTTAAGCTTTTATTTTTAAATTTCAAGTTTATCAACAGAATATGTAAGTAAATCGAATCTGCCCTAAGTCCTCATCGTTTAGTTGCTTAACACTTTGTGGTTTGTTCTCTCAAAAATTGTATATCTTAAAACATTTTAAATCAAAAGCAGTATGTAATATTCATCTTAAAGTAAAACAGTACTCAATTAATATAGAATAAAGTTTGTTGTTGGTTCTTTAAGTTTAGCTCAATGTTCTGGTGGTCCATCATCAGCTGCTTCTCTGGCGTCGGAGACGAGCTGCTGCGTCTTCACCCCGTCTCTCTGCAAACTTCATTGTTGTATAACTTCAAGAATCAATCAATCAATCAGTTTTTATATAGTGCTTCTTTAGTAATTGCTTTCAAAGCAGCTTCACAAAGTCCTCGTGAGGATCAGGTAGAGTAAACTCTCGCTGACTGAGGCAGGTGCTAATCACCTCCCCAGCATAAAGAATATACAAACTTAAAATCCATCGACGAATGGTTCGCCGGACAGGACCTGAAAAAAACAAAAAAAAAACAAAGACAAAAGAGGAACTAACAAATGGAGAAACAACGGTTAGTAAACTGTGACACAGACAACAAACAAGTGATCAGCATCAGCTGCAGGATGAGTGATAAATGATGAGGATAGGTTAGAGAGGAACATTGAACCACATTGTTTTTTTAAACAGTTTGTATGTATATAGTGCTCAGACACCAGATCTGTTTAGACGAATACCAAGAGATAATTATTATTCGAATGCGAGATTAAACAGATATGTTTTTAATTTAGTTTTGAACTCTGTGAGCGTAGCTGAGCTGCGGACAACATCCGGGAGTTTATTCCAGAGCTTCGGGGCTCTATATGAGAACGCTCTTCCACCTCTTGGGAATTTACCAACCTTCGGTACAATCAATAATCTTGCTTCTTGTGATCGGAATGTGCAATTCTTCCTTTTATGACCTCATTATCATGCCTAGTTTAAAGAGATTACATGTATTAAAGTACTAAATGAGATATGTTGGAGTTGTCTTACAAGAGAGGTGTTCTTGAGCTACATTCTGCATCCTAAAGGAGATCTAGGGGAAAGTTGAACTAAGAAGGGAACGTGTCAGCGCTGGGCATTCGTGAGCCTGCTGCTGCACAGAAGTAGTGAACCATGTCATGCGCATGCCACAAGTTGTCCACGCACATGCAGTGAAGAGAGAACGTGGAGGAGAAACCCATGAACTGTTGTGTTTAGAATGTGTCATAAGGGGTAAAAGAGATGAAGACATGAGGTGAGCGGAGACTTCATGGCGTCTCCGGGGCTAGAGAGCGCTGATGATGGACGATCAAAAACTTTGAGCGGAGAAAAGAAAAGACTTTTGCTTTGAAAATCAACAAGAGTACTGTTTTAATTTCTAAAAATATATTTACAAAGAGATCAATTAAAAGAAATGTAATTGTTTGCAATTACTGACTATTGCGTTTTTGATTTACAAATGTTTAAGGTTTTTAAAGATTAAAGCTTAAGAAAAAGAACTGACCATAAAGGAGTCTTGTGACCAAACTCGAAGCATTTACAGCTTAGGGTTCAGGGCAGATTCGGCTTACTTAATGTGTTTTGAGAATAATAGATAAAAAGGTTGAAGTTGTAAAAGATTAATTGAACACCATAGAACACCATCATGTTATTTTATTCATTTTTTATGACTCAATCTGAACACAAGAGATTGGCCTCTCCTACTGCTGATCATGCTCAGAGTATGCCAAGGTCATGGGTTGCTCACTAGAGCCCCCTCTAGTACTACAATATCTCTAATAGCCTTTAAAAAGGCATAAAAATATAATTTAAAAAGGAAGAATTGCAAATTCTAAATAGGAAGGATAATTGCAAAAAGCTATACAACAATAATTACAAATGCATACAAAATTTATGGATTTCCTAGCCTTGCTTAATAGCTTTTTTTTGTTTGATGCCCTGACTTTTATTCATACGCATCAATACCCTATTCTCATTCGCCAAGTGATGAAGTGTGGTTCTGAGGCGATAATTCTTGTTTTTTTATTAGTTATTCAAAGTTAAGATGTCTGTGTATTTGCACTACTACATGAAACAATAACAACGTAAAATTAGAAAAATTAAATAAAATGCTTACAATCCGTGCTAGTATCAAATTTTACACCAGTTCGCAAAGTTTTATCTTGATAGCAATGTGTCCTGACACCAGAGACTTCTTCGCTCTTCCAGGTCTAGCTAACAACTGGCAACAGTTCTCAAAAAGTCCTGCCAGAGTAATTTAGCAAAACCATCTAAAACAAAACAAAGGCATTATAAACAATGAAAAGTGTAAAAAAAAAAAAAAAAAAAAAAGCACAACTGTCTACTTTTTTAATAAACGTAAAAATGTCTCAAAATAAGATCTTTAAAAAAAGACCAGAGTCAGCTACTAATATTTGCCTTTTTCTTTGACTTTCCTGTATGTAAATGTTGTAGTAAGAGAAACTGTAACGTTTTGTAACGTTCTGTACAATGACATGCCAAAGTTCAAGAAACTGTTAGATGAAAAAGAAATAGAAAATTCCTACCTTTTCTCAGTGTTCCCACGTCTGGACACGAGGAGATCAACAAGATGAGTTTTTCTCTAATCATTCTCTTCTCCTATTTTTCCTGTCGACACACGAGGGGTTGTGTTGATCACCACACAGCTGCTTTTTTAAAGTAACCTGAACATGTGATCAAAAGAGCCAGCTTCTATTGGTCGATCGTGAGATCACGCTCTACGACAAACCAAGAACGACATGGCAGAGATGATCTGTTTTTCATTCCCACCTTATCGTTAGCTAGATGTGTGAGCTCTCATCCACACTCATTATGTTGTGCTTGAGGCACGTCCACAAACATCATTTCGCACTGATAATATACATCGGTGTGTGGTGACCTTTAGAAATATGAATTAGTTGGGATTAGGGTAAATGATTTTAAGAACACCTCCCCTCATGCTGCATCTATGGTTGACAATGGTCAGTGCATCCATAATTTTCAGTAATCCATGGTTTCACATATTGCAGGAGTGGAATAAAAGGAGGGCAGAGCTTCTTTTTCTACTTCAGCACGATTACCTTCTGCTCAAGTTTATTTGTTTTCATCCAGATAGATACCGTTTCAGTGGAACCTTTTGAAGTACAGTTTGGGTTACTCAGCCCAGGGCAGGTCTACTGTGCCCAGGCGAACTTCAGCGTAGAAGGCTTCAACTCTTCTCCCACAAGCCTCCAGCAGTGTATTCAGCTTCCAAGAAACACTGGTCAGCATCTCCCCAAGCACTGTCAGGACGTTCCATAATTACTCACATTTATATGTCTTTGTTAACTTTCCTCAGGAAGCCTAATAACCATTATAGTTTCTGCTGTTCTTCTCTCTGTGGGAATCATGGCCCTCCTGCTCTGGAGGCAGTGTTCATCTTCTGGAGGTCCACCCCCGAGATCACTGGTAATCAGTTTGAGTATGGAACTATTACATGAGCGCTACTGGAGATGAACACTGGTTTATTAACAGCTTCTCAGGTGCAAGCAAATACAGATAATGGTTGGGTCGTCAAAATTTTTGTCATTTAGATTCAGCATTTTGCCACACACCAGTCAATCTTAAAGAAGGTACTCATTTTGAGCGTTTAATTTTACACTATAGTTCCTCCTCTATCTAGTTATTAGTTATTGTTGTTGTTTTTCACAAGTTATTAATTTGTGTAACTTACAATTTTCCTGTCACCTAGATGAAAATATCTTGCATTATCCCAAGATGAACAATAAATCAATCAATTAATTAATCAATAAAAAATCTAGAGCTTTTTAGCAGTTGTTTCTAGGCAGTTTCACAAAGGCCTAGTGTGAATTAAGTTCGGTTAAATTGGAATTCCTGTTAGATAATTCTTTATATATACTGCTATCTTAGAGATTGTAAAGTTTAGTAGTATGAGGAAAGTGCTGAATTAAACTGACCGGTAACTTGTGACTTATTATAAAAGCTCAGGTTAAAACAATTTTAAGGGAGAAATAAAGCAACCAAGACACTTATTTTTTATTAATGGGGAAAAATCTGAGAACCTGGAGTAAACCCACACACACATGCAGAGAAAAGATCTCCCCCAGTGAAGAGCCCCTCTGTGAGATCCTGTCACCTCTCTGACTGGGACAGGTGCTAATCACCTCCCCAGCATAAAGCCTTTCTCAACTTATTATCCATCAACGAGAAAACAAAACAAAAACAAACAGTGGTTAGAACAGTCTAAAACAAACGGGTGATTAGCATCAGCTGCAGTTTGTGGGATAAACAGATCTTCATGCTAAAAAAAAATCTTCTTGCAAATGTAACATGATTAATTCAACAACAAAAAAACTTGGTAATGAATAATGAAACATAATTACATTTAACTTCAAACAATGTTTACTCTGGTGAAGATAACATCAAGAGGTCATTAAAGCATTTCCTTTAAATACTTTTATTTAAATTAGAATTCATGTGTATGACACAGAGAATTATAAGTAATATAATTTCCATCCCCAGCTAAGTGACTGAATCAAAAACATCTGAAACAAAAATGAAACGTAGTTAACGAAGTGCTTCATAATCGATCAAATCGACCAGATCTCAAATGTTCATCATTCCAAGTGGTACCAACCTCATTAGTAAATAAAGCTCCAAGGTTTCCAAGTTAGAACCTTTCATTACAACTTAGAGTAATTAATCGCTAGATAAAACATGAATTTATAAAAAAAAAACTATATTGTAATTTTAAATCTTACTCTAACTCAAATAGTAATTTAAAATGATTTCATGACCCCTTTAACCAAGCCCTTACAGTATTTTTTTTTTTTATAATTGTGGTTTGTATTTGTGATGATGTGTATTTGGCTTATTAGTTAAAGCTAAAGTTAACAAGAAATGCTAGGTCCTCTGTGTAACATCCTGTTCAATCTGTTAAAAAACACATTAGTTATATTTATATAGATATATATGAAAGTTTAAAAGGATGTCTGAAAAGACAAGTCAGAACATCATCCTTATCGAGATGTTTTTTTCAGGCTTTACTTGGAAAGAAACTCACCTCTGACTCCTTTAGACTTGAACCCGAGAGTGAGATCTTGGAGGGCGATCACGTGTCTGTCGTGTCTCTCTGTGCCCTCACGCTGCTGGACAACCAGTCAGCCGTCCAGATCTCCACAAGCCCAGGAAACGGCTATTACGCGTGCCCCTTCCTGCTCATGGACCCGGTGCTGGAGACAGAAGACTCGCCCGGTGAGGACCAGCTCCCTCTGTTTCCTCCACCCTCGATTCCACCAGGACACGTGTATCAGAATCAGGGTCAAGGAGACCCAGAACATCCCCCTGAGCTCTGTCAGGGTTAAGAGCACTGCAGGGGAGGATTACGAGGGACTTCAGAAGTCAGAAGCTGAGGTGTTTAACACAGACTGAAAACTGAAATTCGGCGCTCATGAAGGTAATGACTTCCTAAGACTTGAACATGTACTTTTAGCCAGACTGTACTTTGAGGAAATGTTTCTATTAAAGTTAATATTATTTTAAGAATTGAGTTGTTAATTAGTTGTTTATTGATGTTAACAGCTTTTGTCTGATGGAAAAAAAGATCGACTTGTGATCGGAAGGTCCATGATGGACTAAAATGCTCCTGTCATGACTCTTCTTTTTTTTTGCCTTTAAATGACTTTTAACAACCTGTTCAAGCACAATAAAAAGAAAAGAAGGGGTGAGAGTAAGAGAGACAAAAAGAAAAGATGGGGTGAGTGAGAGAAAAAGGAAAGAAGGGGTGAGAGAGACAAAAAGAAATACTTGATAAATAAAATAATTTGTAAAATAATAATTAAACCGTGTGCAACAATCTGTGTGTGTGTGCGCGTGTGTGAGAGAGAGACAGAATTAAGAGGAGAGATAGAGTAAGAGGGGTAAGAGAGGAAGAAAAGAAGGGGTGTGAGTGAGTGAGAAAGAAAGGGAGTGAGAGATAGAGAAAAGGAGGGTTGACAGATATACAAAAAGAAAAGAAGTGAGAGAGAGAAAATAATAGAAGGGATAAGAGTGAGACAAAAAAATAGGAGTGAGTGAGAGACCAGAAGAAAAGATGGGGTGCGAGAGACAAAATGATAATATGGGGTGAGAGTGAAGGAGAGACAAGAAGAAAAGATGGGGTGAGTGAGAGAAAAAGAAAAGAAGGGGTGAGAGAGAGAGAAATAAAAAGAAAAGATGGGGTGAGAGAGAAAATGGAAAGAAGGGGTGAGCGAGAGACAAAAAGGAAAGAAGGGGTGAGAGTGACAAAAAGAAAAGATGGGGTGAGTGAGATAAAAAGGAAAGAAGGGGTGAGAGACAAAAAGGAAAGAAGGGGTGAGAGACAAAATGGAAAGAAGGGGTGAGCGTGAGAGACAAAAAGAAAAGAAGGGGTGAGTGAGAGAAAAAGAAAAGAAGGGGTGAGAGAGACAAAAAGGAAAGAAGGGGTGAGAGAGTGACAAAAAGAAAAGATGGGGTGAGTGAGAGAAAAAGGAAAGAAGGGGTGAGTGAGAGAAAAAGGAAAGAAGGGGTGAGAGAGAGACAAAAAGGAAAGAAGGGGTGAGCGTGAGAGAGACAAAAAGAAAAGAAGGGGTGAGTGAGAGAAAAAGGAAAGAAGGGGTGAGTGAGAGAAAAAGAAAAGAAGGGGTGAGAGAGACAAAAAGGAAAGAAGGGGTGAGAGAGTGACAAAAAGAAAAGATGGATTGAGTGAGAGAAAAAGGAAAGAAGGGGTGAGTGAGAGAAAAAGGAAAGAAGGGGTGAGTGAGAGAAAAAGGAAAGAAGGGGTGAGAGAGACAAAAAGGAAAGAAGAGGTGAGTGTGAGAGAGACAAAAAGAAAAGAGGGGGTGAGAGTGAGAAGAAAAAGGAAAGAAGGGTGAGTGAGTGAGAGAAAAGAAAAAGAAGGGGTGAGAGAGACAAAAAGGAAAGAAGGGTGTGGAGAGTGAAAAAGAAAAATGGATGTGGTGAGTGAGAGAAAAAGGAAAGAAGGGGTGAGAGAGAGACAAAAAGGAAAGAAGGGGTGAGCGTGAGAGAGAGAGAGAAAAAAAGAAAGAAGGGGTGTGAGTGAGAGAAAAGGAAAAGAAGGGGTGAGAGAGTGACAAAAAGAAAAGAAGGGGTGAGAGAGAGACAAAAAGAAAAGATGGGGTGAGTGAGAGAAAAAGGAAAGAAGGGGTGAGAGAGAGACAAAAAGGAAAGAAGGGGTGAGCGTGAGAGAGACAAAAAGAAAAGAAGGGGTGAGTGAGAGAAAAAGAAAAGAAGGGGTGAGAGAGTGACAAAAAGAAAAGAAGGGGTGAGAGAGAGACAAAAAGGAAAGAAGAGGTGAGAGAGTGACAAAAAGAAAAGATGGGGTGAGTGAGAGAAAAAGGAAAGAAGGGGTGAGAGAGAGACAAAAAGGAAAGAAGGGGTGAGCGTGAGAGAGACAAAAAGAAAAGAAGGGGGTGAGTGAGAGAAAAAGAAAAGAAGGGGTGAGAGAGTGACAAAAAGAAAAGAAGGGGTGAGAGAGACAAAAAGGAAAGAAGAGGTGAGCGTGAGAGAGACAAAAAGAAAAGAAGGGGTGAGTGAGAGAAAAAGGAAAGAAGGGGTGAGTGAGAGAAAAAGAAAAGAAGGGGTGAGAGACAAAAAGGAAAGAAGGGGTGAGAGACAAAAAGGAAAGAAGGGGTGAGAGAGTGACAAAAAGAAAAGATGGGGTGAGTGAGAGAAAAAGGAAAGAAGGGGTGAGTGAGACAAAAAGGAAAGAAGGGGTGAGCGTGAGAGAGACAAAAAGAAAAGAAGGGGTGAGTGAGAGAAAAAGAAAAGAAGGGGTGAGAGAGAGTGACAAAAAGAAAAGAAGGGGTGAGAGAGAGACAAAAAGGAAAGAAGAGGTGAGAGAGTGACAAAAAGAAAAGATGGGGTGAGTGAGAGAAAAAGGAAAGAAGGGGTGAGAGAGAGACAAAAAGGAAAGAAGGGGTGAGCGTGAGAGAGACAAAAAGAAAAGAAGGGGTGAGTGAGAGAAAAAGAAAAGAAGGGGTGAGAGAGTGACAAAAAGAAAAGAAGGGGTGAGAGAGACAAAAAGGAAAGAAGGGGTGAGCGTGAGAGAGACAAAAGAAAAGATGGGGTGAGTGAGAGAAAAAGGAAAGAAGGGGTGAGTGAGAGAAAAAGAAAAGAAGGGGTGAGAGACAAAAAGGAAAGAAGGGGTGAGAGAGTGACAAAAAGAAAAGATGGGGTGAGTGAGAGAAAAAGGAAAGAAGGGGTGAGTGAGACAAAAAGGAAAGAAGGGGTGAGCGTGAGAGAGACAAAAAGAAAAGAAGGGGTGAGTGAGAGAAAAAGAAAAGAAGGGGTGAGAGAGTGACAAAGAAAAGATGGGGTGAGTGAGAGAAAAAGGAAAGAAGGGGTGAGAGAGTGACAAAAAGAAAAGATGGGGTGAGTGAGAGAAAAAGGAAAGAAGAGGTGAGAGAGAGACAAAAAGGAAAGAAGGGGTGAGCGTGAGAGAGACAAAAAGAAAAGAAGGGGTGAGAGAGAGAAAAAGAAAAGAAGGGGTGAGAGAGAGACAAAAAGGAAAGAAGAGGTGAGTGTGAGAGAGACAAAAAGAAAAGATGGGGTGAGTGAGAGAAAAAGGAAAGAAGGGGTGAGTGAGAGAAAAAGAAAAGAAGGGGTGAGAGACAAAAAGGAAAGAAGGGGTGAGAGAGTGACAAAAAGAAAAGATGGGGTGAGTGAGAGAAAAAGGAAAGAAGGGGTGAGTGAGAGAAAAAGGAAAGAAGGGGTGAGAGAGAGACAAAAAGGAAAGAAGGGGTGAGCGTGAGAGACAAAAAGAAAAGAAGGGGTGAGTGAGAGAAAAAGAAAAGAAGGGGTGAGAGAGAGACAAAAAGAAAAGATGGGGTGAGTGAGAGAAAAAGGAAAGAAGGGGTGAGAGAGAGACAAAAAGGAAAGAAGGGGTGAGCGTGAGAGAGACAAAAAGAAAAGAAGGGGTGAGTGAGAGAAAAAGAAAAGAAGGGGTGAGAGAGTGACAAAAAGAAAAGAAGGGGTGAGAGAGAGACAAAAGAAAAGATGGGGTGAGTGAGAGAAAAAGGAAAGAAGGGGTGAGTGAGAGAAAAAGAAAAGAAGGGGTGAGAGAGTGACAAAAAGAAAAGATGGGGTGAGTGAGAGAAAAAGGAAAGAAGGGGTGAGAGAGACAAAAAGGGGAGCATGAGAGAGACAAAAAGAAAGGGGGAAAACAGGAGATGCAGAGCAAAAAGGAAGGAGGGTGAGAAAAGCACTATTTAAGCCTTCTAAAGCTTATACAAATGAAACGAAATATATCAATGGTCTACAAAATTGTGTTTGTCTGTGTAGAATAAAACTCAGCCTTTAAACCTCATTTGTTAATGCTTCACAAATCATCCATTATCTCTTTAGATGAGCTCCAAAAAACAGTTAAGCAGCAGCTAGTAGATGTTTTATAACTAGCTGAATTAATCATGAGTTACAGCAGGAACTGTTTCACTGTTACTATCTGAATAATGAAATGTGTTTTTATCCTGCACTTGATCCTCACTTCAGTTCAGCGATTAGATGAGTGAGGAGCGGAACAATCATTGTATGATTTTCTCTCTACTTAACCCAATAGTTTTCTGCAGATGTTTATATTTTTGCACGGTTGCCATGGTTCCAGTTTTAATCTCAGGGCTTTGTGATCAGATGTTCCCTGTTTCTCCGCTGGCAGCTGAGCAGCGTTACTGAAGTGAATCCTCTCTAAAGAAACCGCAACCAATCATTCTGAGCTGCTTCCAAACGCTTTGTGTTGTGTGAAGGGAAATGAAGTTACAGCCCTGAGATCTGCAGCCATTCTCATCCCTTCTTTCATCGCTCAACTCAATGCTTTCTCTCTCTTTGAGCTCAGTGTTGTTGTAACTTCTGGTGCGCACTTGTTAACGCGCAAGGTTTCTGCTGATGTTGATGCTCTGAATGTTGCGGACAAGCTCTCTTTCACGCAGGATTATGACCGGTTCTCAAATGTAAAGAAATGTATTAGTCTCTACATAAAAGTATTTTTTTCAATTCACTTTATAGAAGCTATTGTTATGAAAAGCGACAAGGTGCTTTTTGTTGGGGTACTCCCTAACTGTTATTTTTTTAAATTACATTTAGGAGGATTTTCTCAATATCTGGCAACCTTAACCATCATGTGCTGCTCACAAATTCGTCATCTTTCCAAAGTTTCGCTTGTTAACACACACAAAATCAACTAATTTCTGGAATATATAATTTTTTTCCTCTGCTACTTTTACACTTCAGTGTCGGTCCTGCATTGAGATGAGTTGCACCAGTAGTTAATTTGATTGGCCAGTTCGTCAGTGGGAGGTGCTATGATCATCGAGCGGTTATTAGCTTCCAAAAAGGTAAATAAAATCACACAAACATGTATGAAGCAATCTGAAAATCACTTTAGGCATGTTTTTAATACCAAAACACAAAGATTTCTGAAAAGTTAAGTTTACATGATATGGCACCTTTAATCATAGAAAATCACTATTATATAATATGATGAAACAAATGAATCCATTATTTCTCCAAATATGAAAATCTTTGAAGCAAATATTGACCGTCAGTGAAGTGAAACTGTTTCGAGTTTAAATGTCAGGTTTCTCATTGACCAACATGTATTTTGGTGGAAAAACCCTATTGAGTTCAGTTCAGCTTTAATTAGCCACAGACAAATGTCATGCAAAGCCACTAACAAACATCAGAATCAACAGATGAGTCTTTTATGCACATTATCTTTGCTTGTTATATTACTCTTTAAAGAAATGTATATTTTATCAGAGTTAGGGTTAACACAAACTCATTCAATATCAGCAGATAGAGTAGGTCAGAAATCAAACATAAAGAAGCTTAACCTTTAAGTTGAGATGCATCACGTCTTCATGAGAAAACTCCTCACAGGAAGCTTTGAGTCACTGCAGCTGCATGTTCGCTCGCAGGTCTTCGTTCACTGAAAACCACCGTACGCAAACGAACTCCTCGCACTGTTTCCACTCATTGTGTGTCTAAAAACCACCGACACAACCAGTAAAGATTCATCTTTATTTGGCAGCCTGTTTTTCTTTTTCAGCTCATTTTCATTACAACTTATTTGTCTTTTCATATATATTTACAGATCATCAATGAGAGCAAGCATTTTGAAAGGAAGATGTCACTAAAGTGTTCTTGGCACTTCCTGTTGATCCAAGGCATCGCCTCATCTGCGCCAATACTGTGAATTTACGATAAAAAAAAACATTAGTGAAAGTGCTTGCAGCTTGGAGAATTTAAATTCATGGCTTTATGGATCAAGAGGATACTTTTAGAGTGTTAAATTTGGATTATTTTTTAGCTGTATAGAGGTTCTGTTTCACAAAAGAACAATTTCACACAGTATTTTCCTCATCTGAACAGTTTGAGGAATCAGAAACAAACCTGTGCAAACTTGTGAATCTGCTCCACCACAGCGGCGAACAGCGCTCCTACGCTCTCGTCGATCAGACTCTGCATGTAGTGCACCGCCTCCTCGTCCGACAGATCCAATCGGAACTTGTCTTGAACCTGAACGGAAAAGAAAAAATCAAACAGATAAAAATGAACCCCTCCTGAACTTTGATCTTCTGGAGTCTTCCACCGAACGCTCACCTTCTTCACTGTTTTATCCGGCTCCAGAGCAATGTCTGGAATATTGGCATCCACCATCAGTGAGAACAGGTTCAGAATCAGGTTGGAGTATCTGCAAAAAAAAAAGTATTGTTCTTGCAACAAAAATGTTTCTGAAGCAAGACAGCTGAAAAACAACAACAACAACAAAACAGTTAAATTACCCCTCAATCAAAAAGAAAAGTTGAATTTACTTTTCTCTGATCATGTCACGTTGTTAATGCTTTGTGTTTTTTTAGATTGTATTTTTCACTTTTCTTGTGTTGCTTTTGTAAGTCAGGTGACTTGGTGTATATATATATATATATATATATATATATATATATATATATATATATATATATATATATATCCAAAATTGCATCAAACTAGAGCCGAATGATTTGGGAAAATAATTAAATTCTGATTATGTTAAACCATTATGCCATTACAATGCATAAGTTTTTTAAAATAGTTTTTTACTTTATTGTTCTATTTGGTTACGCTTCTACACTAGACGTGCTGACGCTTCCTACTCCAGTCACTATTTTTTTTAGGTAAAAAACTGATAAAATTTTTATTATATAATTTCATTATTACACCGAGTATGTTAAAGATTTTAGTTTTAATCATGCAATGTCAATACTATATGGAAGCCCATTTACACCAGGTTAAAAAAATAATTTATTTGATATAAGATGTCAAACATTGTACCAATAAAGACAAATTTTACTTATAAAGACCAAATGTTCTCAAAATTTTGAATAAAATGTCCTCACAATTTTTGCTCAAAATAATTATCCTTTTTATCTCAAATTGTAAACTTTTTAAGCCCACCTTTTGACTTTTTATTTAAAAATGTGAAATTTTTAAAGTAAAACTGTCAACTTTATAAGTCCAACTGCTGACTTTTTTTATATAAAATTTTTTACTTAAAAAAAAAAGTCAAAATATTTACTTTTAAAACCATTATATAGATTTTTTTTTTTACCTGGAATGTGCTTCCATAGTATTGTTCAATGTATAAGTGCAATGATTCTTTAAAAGACGTTAATTTAAAAATAACTGAGCTTTTACATTAAATATTTTTTGTCTAAAACATTTTTTATTTAATTTTGTGCTGAATAAACCAAACATTTCTAACAGCTTTTCTGGAGAGTGTGATTTTTAAATAAACTGAATAAGTGTTCGACCGGTTGGTGCGGTACCTGCGGAGGTGCAAGAAGGCTGTGTAGCACTGCTTCCTGAACTCCTGGTACTGCTCGCTCTGCATGCCCCCCATCCCCTCCACCATCTCCTTGCTCAGCTTCATGGGGGGTGGAAGGGGTTTCGGGTCTCGGCCCAGAATATATCCAAAATCAATGTGGAAGAGCTTTCCTGCAGAGTCAGACAAGCAACAGAAGTCAGATTCTGCTTCAACCTTTCGGGTCACAAAACCTGGTTTAGTGTTTCTGGAGCCTACCGGTCTTTGTGAGGAGCAGATTGTCTAGATGTCTGTCCCCCACCCCGAGGATGTACGTGATGACGCAATAGCCAGCTGTAAAAATGCACATGTTCAAATGCTTTATTCATTAAACAAATAGAAATGTTCACTTGTGATTGTATTTTTTGAGGAAAAGTAGCTTTTTTTACTTGTTGATTGAAATAAA
Source organism: Danionella dracula (assembly GCA_900490495.1). Lineage (NCBI taxonomy): Eukaryota > Metazoa > Chordata > Actinopteri > Cypriniformes > Danionidae > Danionella > Danionella dracula. Next base: position 3,232,110 of record UELW01000267.1, on the reverse strand, counting down.
GCTGCTTAATCTGAACATAAATGTTCTGAAAAAATAAAAAAAAACATTTAATTGTTTATTGGTATTATTTTCCAAGAAATAATAAACTATACAGATGTTTGTCATATCAATAGAATATAATAAAAAAAGTTGAAGCATTTCAGTAATTCTGTTCAAAACAGGTGCTAAAGTAGCATACATTCTATTCCTCTCCTCCAGCTTCCGCCAGAAGTTCCTTGTTTCCCCCCCCTTTGCTTACTTTTAATAATGTGTTTTGAGACAGAGCTCTGTGAACTGTCTCTTTTTTCAGTGACCTTTTGTTTCTCCCTCCTTGTGCAAGGTATCAATAGTCATCTTTTTGGCGACTGTCAAGTCAGCAGTCTTCCAAATGGCTGAATGGCTTACAGAACTTGAGTTAATTAGATGACTAAGAGTGTGCCTCCAAGTGACTTTAATATTAACCTATTCCCAATAATGTGAATTTTCTGATATGCATATTATGGGGTGTACAATAAGTGTAAGTTATAGGCAGATTATTACAAGAAATACACGCTTATTATACATAAAAATAACTTTTTGGAAGGATATTACTAAAATAAATCAACATTTTCAGGATATTCTAATTGTATGACTATCACCTGTACATGTTTAGATGGATAGTGAACATAGTTTTACATTACAATTCAAGATTTTCCTGATTAAAATTTGTATCATATTCATTTATTTAACAAAAATACCCCAGAATGTAACAAACTTCACAATTGTCTAGCACCAACACTGATTTTTTTAGTCAATCACTATACTTTAACATCATGCAGACAATGTACCATGTTGCTGCTAGATTTGAAAACTACCTAAAATAATCTGCAGAACTTTGAGTAACCATAAAGAATGGAGTGGCATGCTGAATTATAAGGCGCTTACCAGCAATCTTCTCTTCTTTACTTATAGTTTCACATTCAAGACATTTACATTCTCTCTTTTTATTTAACTATACATCCTGCATACGAAACAAACAATAGTTGTACTCTATAATAGTATTTCTTTTTTTTTTTTCAAATTTCACAACTCATCCTTAGCTAACGAACTAAAAAAGGCCAATCAAATTTAATTTCTGTCAAACGTAGTATTAGCTCAGAAAATGTTTGGTTCCTCAACAACTAGAACCAGATCACATCTCTCGCTGTGGCTTCACATTTTAGGATTGGAAATAATGTGAAGTGTCTACTGTACAGCAGAACTGAAACCACTAAAGCTAAATAATGCAGCGGTTATTTCCCGTTCAGCCACAGAATCAGAAAAGTACCAGCTACCAGTACTTGCACAGTCATTCCTCACTGATTAGTTTTAGAGCTTACCACAGCTTTTGACGTACGTGTCCATGACCTCAGAGCTGATGCCATACGGGCCCTTATCATTCGGGGCATGTTTTCGAAAGAAACTCTGGATGGAGACATTCAGCATGAGGATTGAAAATAAGTCAACAATAAATCAGTTCAACTGCACATTTTGTTTGGTTAATTGAGCAGTCTACATATATAAAGATAGCATTAAACATGACTGATAACGTACTCGATTATTTCAAGGTTCTTTAACTTTCGCTTTAATGTAGCAATATATTTCTGAAAACAGTAGCTATTTCAATGTCGCGTGAGCAGCATAACCTCTCTTCTTTCTTAAAGGAGGAGTTTGCCATTGATTTGTCCCATGACAGATGGAGCGTGAACTGTGTTTCTGCTCTATAAGAGATATAAAGCATACCTCTTGCATACTTTATGGATTTAATGATACAATTAATCACAGAACAGAGCAGTTAACTGCAACAACATGCAGGTCCATCTTTGTAACCGGCACATTATTTGTTTTCCACACGAAAACAAACTTCGCTAGTTTCGGACCGGATATTTGATTTAAAATATTATAGTGCGATGGCTTCTTGAAAAGACTTCTGTAGACTTTTTTTTGTGGTACATCTGGCAAACCGTGATGATAAGCAAAGACAACTTTCTTTTTTCGTCTTGAGTTTGAAAACCAACATCACCCCAACCTTTTCTCAGTTTTGTGAGCAAAATAGTAGTTGGTTAAAACCGGCGATAGAATTCTTGTTTATCAAAAGACGACACTATCTTGTGTGTTCTGCTTTGCAAGAAAAGAGAATCTAGCTTAACAGCCGGGTCATTGAGTCGGCTGCCACCTATTTGATAGGTTTAGTATTTACACAGAGTTCCTACAAGTTACTTCAAGTTAAATTTATGAAATTACAACAATTTCTCGACTTTATTCCCTGCCTTATAGACAAAAAAAAGAAACCTTTGAATTTCAGAACAATAAATTTACTAAGCAAACAAAACCGAGACGATTACTTACGTTTATCCAGTTTTTTGTGGATTTAGCATGGGAGTCTAACGCCTTAAAACCATACTTCTGATTTCAATTTCTTTTTACACAACTTGCAATATGCTTCAAAAAGTTTGCTGACATCTGTTTTAACAAAGTCCAATAACAAACTTCTTCCGTTCATGCCTCGTTAAATTTACATTTCTCCGTGGTCACAACTAACTTCTCTGCACTTAGTTGTTTTCCTTATTTTTTTGTCTTATTTTTCTTGTTCTTCTCAGCAGAACCTTCTCTCTCACTGTCCCTGGCTGCTGGAAAAACTCCCGGATCCAGTCAGGAAAGCAGCAACACTAACAGCTTTCATCTTTTCCCTTTATTTTCTTCCTGCTATGGTGATTGATTAGATGATACATCTTTAACTAAGAGTGACCTGAGATAGACTTTTACTGTGTAACAAATTGCATATTGTCTCTCCCCTACTGTAAATCGCATTAGACAAAAGCGTCTGCTATGCACAAATGCTAATGTAATGCACGTTCTTTTGCTTACTATTTTTTCTTCTTTTTTAGTGGTTGGCATAATGTCCAGCATAATGATCCATATGATTTCCTTAAATTATTGGATCAAAAATCAACCTTTCACAAAAATCAACCTATAGACCACACATACCCTACTGAAAAAGTTTTAAATAGCACAACTTTTAAGACCGATATAAAAATGTAAGACTTTTAGGACCTTATTTCAAAACTCAAGGCATTCACGACTTTTTAAGACCCTGCTGAAACTATGTTACAGTGCTTCAGGAGCGTTTGAGTAATTAATTTTTACCTCCCCGTGATTGTGAGTTTTCGTTATTAAATAACTATGTATCTTGTCTTTCACCTGAATATTGCCTTCAGTCGCCAAAACCTCTGCTACAGGAACTGACTGCACAAACTGCATGAATCCTGCAGAAAACCACACAGTTACACTGAAGCTAGCAGTTTTCTGCTTCTGAACAGCTGCGCCCTACAGCTGGAGCACAACTGACCGTGTTTGGTGCTGGTTGCCAACACTTTGTACGGGGTCAACTTCAGGTCTAGGTTCTCTTTCCTCAGCAGCTGTGGAAGATGATGACATATTTACACAACAAGGACTCAAACGAAATGTGCTCTTGAACACACTGTTGTAAGATGCTCAAGTGGACAGGAATCTGTGTTTGGAAGAGCATGTGTTCCATAATTAAATTGAATAGGAGTAAAGAGAATTACTTAAGTTTCTTGGCTTAACTTAATGGATCAGACATGTATATCTGCTTGCATATCCTTTGCCTCATGCTTTAAAACCTTAAAACCTACACCTTAACATTGATTACCCCTTACAAATCCCATTTTTATTCATTTCACATGTAACGGTGGTAATAAACAGTATGTAACTTAGCAGAAAATTATTGGTTTTAAATTAATAAAAATACTAAAACCAGCTTCACACCTTCTTCTGGTTACCATCAGATGTTTAATAAATATTATTTGCTATTTGAGTGATGTTCAACATCCTTATCCACTAGCGTCAGTACCAATCTTAATATATTTATAATACGAATCATTTGGGTGCATAATGTGATGGGGTGCATAACTCCTCAGACCTTGTCCATGAGCGAGATGATCTGCAGGATGAGCTGGTCCTGTCTCAGATCGTCTCCATGCTTGAAAATGACCGGATACTGCTCACCATCCTCCGTCTTGAAGATAAGCTTAGCTGGCATCAGAGCACTCTGAAGGAGAGCGGACCAGACATTAGAATACAAGCAAGCACTGACAAGGCTCTGGATGCTTTAGTGTGTATAATTAATCCTTTACACCTTCAACTTTTTTATTTATTATTCTCAGGTTAACTTAAGTAAGTCAAATCTGCATTTAGTTGCTTAACACTTTGTCAGCAGACTCATTTGTGTTCTTTTCTCTCAAAGCCTCTCTCAAAGTACCTCAAAGTCCTAAAACATGTTAAATAAAAAAGCTCTGTAAAATAGTATTTAAGCAATGTAGAATAAAGTTTGTTGTTGGTTCTTAAAGCTAAGTTCTGGTGGTCCATCATCAGCTGGCATCTCTGGTACCGGAGACGAGATGCTGCATCTGAATGCAAACTGTGTGTCTTCATCTTTTATACCCTTATGATGCAGCCTGAACTCAAGAGTTCCTCGACTTCTGCAGGTGCATTTTCAGAGAATGTGCAGTTTATTGGTTGCTCACTAGACCCCCTTCTGGCCATCAGGCAGTCTCACAGTTGTACATATCTGACCTTTCTCCTACATCTACAAGATGTTTAACTGCAAATCTAGCGAGATAACTTTAACACACTTTCAATTAGTAAAATATCTGTAATATCCTTGAAATAGGCTAAGGTTAAGAATTTCAAATTGTTGAAGTTATGCAACAATCAGAACGAGGAAACTTTAATACCTTGAAGAGTGTTGCAGTCTCTGGGATGATGCCTTTGATGCGGATCTGGGGCTCCAGAGGGAGAGGGATGGGTTCGATCTCGGAAAGATTTACCTTCTCATTATCCGCTAAAAGGCTCTGCAGTCGCTCAGTCTATCAGAAACGGAAAGGTTTGTTTCTCCTCCATAAATAGCTGATTTCTCATCACATTTTAAATAGATTCGGCTTGATGCTGCTTACCTTTTTCTTGCGGTTTCCACTCTCTCTCTGAACGGCTTTCATGAGTTGTACTAGTCTGTCCACAAATGTTTGCTGAGAGGCCAGAAGTGAACGCATCACTCGCACACACTTATCACCCTGGAAACACACAAGGATCACGTTGACGTTAAAGGGGTCATGAAATCAGAAACCAGAACGTTGATGAGTAGATGATCACAGAACAATCGAAGAAGCATTTTAGCTAATTTGGGAATTTTCTAGAAAAAGTGTGTGGCTCAGCCATATATCATAAATCAATTATATTACTAGCATGATTAGAATGGGACTAGCATTTTACTAGCATGATCAGCAAATCACTACAATGTTCCAATAGCTTCATCAACTGTTCTGTGATCATCCACTCTTCCCTGGCAATGACTCCATCAAAACATCTGAAGTTTAAAAATACATTATTACAAATACAGTTATGCCTTTAAAAAAATAAGAGGTTTTAAATTTCAGAAGTTCAATATTCAAGTTACAAAATTCAAATTCAAGTTAAGAAATTCAAATTCAAAATCTTTTTAAATGGCATTTAAAATTTAGGGTTATTAAATTGCAATAGTCAGATCTCTAGCTCCTTAACATAGGCAGTTCAGAAAGAAAAAAAGAAAAAGCCTCAAAACAGGAGAAATTGTTACAAAAAAGAGAGATGAAAACTGCATTTAAGTTACAATAAGTCATGACAAAGCTAAAATAGGTTTCAGTGGGCAATTTTAAAAACAGCTTTTTAAAAAGGCACTTCATTTATTAAAAGCTTTGTTGAACAAAAACGTTTTGAGCTATGACTTAAAAGATGACACTGTCTGAGCAAACCTTATGGCCATAGAGAGTGTACTATATGGCCTAGAGGCAGCAATCGAAAAGACACGCTCCCCCGACATGTCAACCATGCCCTTGGGACCACTAGAAGTCTTTGAGCTGATGACCTGAGGGCCCGTGAAGGCTGGTGTTCTTGAAGGAGAAACATATAGGGTGGAGCGAGGCCATTTAGAGATTTAAAAGTAGAGTGTAAAATGTTAAAATACACATGATATTTCACTGGCAGCCAGTGGAGAGGTCGAAGGATTGGAATGATGTGATCCCATTTGCTTGTTCCCCCCCAAAAAACCCTAGCTGCTGCTTTCCTATATAAAACTATAAACATTTAAAAATATATTTGAGTGTCTTTATTGTCAATGAAAGTATCAAAAAGTGCAGTAAATTAGTGCGCTTATTTGCCACCTCGGGACCTACTTTGCTGCACCAGCGAGAGGCAAACATGTCTTTTTGTAATATGGTTTAAATGTTAAAGAATTAATTTTTTATTAAAAGCTTCTTGGGAAGTTGCAGCCCTCAACAAGATCTTCATTAAAGTATTTAGTTCGCCGAAATGAAATATCCACAATAATGATATGTGTAAGGCCAGGAAAGTGTCTGAGACACTATTTCTTCACTGCCCTGACAGTCACTGATTTTTTTCTGAAGAAGTGGTTAACCGTGTAAAGTAAATGTAAAATGTTAATTTTGTGCGCACTGAAGGTACCTTGAGCAGAGCCTGACTGAAGCGTCTCATGACGTTTAGGTACATGTCGTGAGTTTTTGGGTCTCGTTGCTGCGTGTCCTGATCTTCACACTCCACAATCACATACCTTTAAGAAAACAAAACCTTGAGTCAGTAAAACTGGTTAATGTATTCATGGAAATAACAGGAAGGGCAACAGAAAAATGTAACCCCTCACCAGTATAAATAGTTAGCCAGTGTAGAGTTTTTGCAGGCACGTGATATAAGAAAAGTGCACAGGTCTTGCTGTAAAGACACCATTCGTATAGTGTGATTTCTGCAATATACTTAAATTCTTCATTCATTCATTTGCATACTTACCTCTAGATTCTCACTGTCTATCCCCTCTTTGCCTTTCGGTGCACTGGGAGTCGTTGATGCCAATTGAGAACTTGAGGAAAAAGGTTTTCTTATTTTAAATTATGTTGAATGCTATATAACGTTGCTATATTAAAAATGTGACTCTAGGAAACGAAATGAGGCAAGGTGGCTGCTAACCTCTCCAGATCTGCTGCTGTCGAGCTCTCGGTCAGAACCGTATCTCTCTTACTGGCAGGCTCCAGACCTCCCTGGATATCGTCAAAATTCTCATACTTCAATGCTTGCACCAGCTGCAGCAAGTACATCAGCAGATCCTGTGAGGAACACAGATGATGCTTTGAATTATCATACAGACTTGAGGATCACTTATAGGACAAATAATCTCAATTCCTTATTTTAAGAATCTGAGGATTACACCAGAACAAAGAATCTCATCTCTCATTCTCAAAGGCCATCATTGGCAGTACTGAATTTAAAATAGTTATGTAACATGATGTGAGCTAATAAGCTCTCTGAAGCAAGAGAAGGTCATCACACATCTAGATGTGTTGAAGTTTGGTCGCTCGTTCAGTTGGTTTCTCTGAAGGTGACTTTTCGTTAGCTTCATACTTCTGTGGTTGAATGTTGATTTAGTGATGCTCCTTGCCCTTGGATGGGACAAAGGGGCAACTTTCTGCTCTCCCTGTTAATGCGCAATAAGAAGTGACTGAACTATAGTACCTTGGCTGACCGCAAGAGGGTAGGGTCAGAGGTGAGTAGGTTCCCATTTACACTCACATTAAAACTGCCCAACTCTGGAGCTGAAAAACATGTTTATACCGCTGGCTCCAATTAAATTTGCTGATTCATATTGCTAGTTTTACCTACATGAACACTCTGAGGGATGGTAATTACTTGTAATTATTATTTTGTTGGTACGAGATATATTAAGATTTAAACCTTCAACCAATCAGATGTCTGTAATATGTCTATGTCCTTGACCGATTTTTTGTTACAGGGAAGTGACACACTTTCATGATGGTGATGGCTTGCGACACCAATACCCTTCATACAAAACATCACACATGCTACCATGTTATATCAAGTCAATGGATGGCGCTCAAGGGGAGAAAAGTGACACCCCCAGCCACAGAGGGACCCTAAACAACGGTTTGCATCTGGAACTAGTTTATAAACACAGAAGGAGGATTTGCATGCAAGGCATAGTGGGATTTCAGAAAGGAGGAATATATTTTCATTATAGCTGTTTAGCTTGAAACCAAACTATCGGTAGCTCCAACAGTTCCAGCTCTAGCAGCTCCTCTGGTGACCAAGAGCTTACAGTTCTATATCTCTCTTCTGTGCGTTTTCTTCTTCACTGTTTTGTATCAAGAGCCATCCAGCTGCTCTTTTATGTCCCAAATTTACACTTGAACTCGTGATCAAAAAACTTTCATTGGTCCAGTCTAGCATGGCCTAAAGGTTTTTATACTAGCAGGCAATGCTTGGCCAAATAAATTTATAGATGTTCACATCTAAGGATTTAAGTTGCTTTCAGGGTGAAAATGTTTTTAAAACTGTAGTTCTATAATGTTCATTGCATTAGTTTCATCTGGTCATCAAGATCAGCCTGCACCCAAGACTGGCTGCCCATGAAAGTTAAGCAGGTATGAGGTTAGTTAGTGCCAGAAGGTTATGGATAAAGCAGTCAACTGCAATAGAATGCAGCTGCAGACTCAAATCACCAGCGCAAGAGCGGTAAGGGTGGAGTCAGCAGTAACATGATTGGTGCTGTAACTCGATTTCAATGTTGGCTTGAGTTTATGAGAAGGTTGAAATAGTTGGGGTTAGGACAATCGCTTCTAGTGAGAACACAGCTCTGCCCACTGCTTGTATTCTGATGCTCATGAGCTATTAAAAAACGGATTTTACAGTGCCCCTATTGGGATTTTGAAAGGTTGCAAGGTTGAAGAACGTTTTCATTTTCTTATAATATGGTTGATCGTTCATTTTACCGGTTTGGAGCGTTTATCATTCAGGGTCCTGTTAAAATATGGTTCCAACTAGATATCCCACAGAGAATAAATTCATTCTCCAGGAATCAGATGCAGGTAAACGATAACATTCTCCCTTCCTGCATGCTAATCTTTGTGAAAGGCTTGCATAACCATGCTTCCCCTAATGTGAACGTTGATTCCAAGAGCCATTTTTTAGCCAGTCTTAGTTTTTTTTTTCCCTCTAGTTTGATTTTTTTGGGCATGACCGAATGACATGGGGGGTTGTACAGCGTGACGACACAGTTTTTATTTTTAAAGACAATATTTGGTTACACACAGCACTTTTAGTTATAAAAAGTGTTTCTCAAACCTCAAAAAGTTATGTTTCTCATCACATGAGAAGTCATTTTCAAACATCCATAATAGCTCTTTTAAATAGAATTTATTCTGTTGCACCTCATCGTCAGCCTGCTGGAGCCTGGCCACAGCATAGCGCCGGACAGTGGGGTTGCTGAACTGAGAAGACAGCAACTCCAGGGAATCTTCCACATCCATTGGACGCCACTTTCCCAGCAGCTCCAGCGCCTGTTTGGCTTCCTGAGGCAGATCCCAGTTCACACACTTCAGAAACTTTGTCAAAGCCTGGAAAGCAAACCCACAACCAGACTTTATTAATTTGTGTTTAGTTGTTCCTTCACTGGATGATTGTCGGATGCATCACCTTCTCTTGTGTGGTCAAATAGTATCTAAATTTCCACACGAGATCCTGTTCCTCCGAGCTCAGCTGTTTAGTGGGTGGATAGCTCACTATGATCTGTGTCAGATAAAACAAGCCGATCCAAACACATCCGCAGAGAGATCTTGAATTAATCATGTGTATGTTTGGGTCACTAACGTTGAGTTGATCACGAGTTGCCGCGTTTGGTTTGAGATCGTGATCAGATGGTCCACTCCGCAAACTACGAGCCAGTTTGTGATGCTTGCTCTCCACTAGATTCTCCTAGAACAAAATCATTAAGCAAAATAATTGACACATCAAGGTTGATCAATTACATTGAAACATGTGGCTTTAGATCAGTTTTAATTATTAAGCTGATTAAATATAATTTAAATGGGAAAAAAACACTTAAATTGTCCTGGGAAATACCATATAGGCGCAACTGCTAACTAATGAAAATGTCATAGCTGGTATCTCTCAAAACGACAATATTAGTTAAGACCAAATCTAAAGATTTAATTTAAATGTTAAGGTCAGGTGAGATGACTGGTCAATTACGAACAGAGATACCAAAGTCCTTAAACTAATCTGCATCTCCATAAAGTTGGTCAGCAGCAAGAAACAAAGTAATCTTACAAGGTTTCTGCAGGTTTCATAAAGACATTTAAAATCAAATTTAAGACTCGTGATTAAAACGGATTAGAGTGTATCAGTCTGTGCGTTATAAATAAGTGTATTATACACATTTCCTTTTTTGAATGGTAGTACTGGAAATTAAATGAATTCTAATAATGTGACATCTGAATAGCACCTGTATATTTAGATGTGCCTGAAGTGCCTTTATATTCAGATCAGTGCAGTGACCATTGGTCAATATAGTGAACTTGACTTTAATCTAAATAATGAATTAAAACAATATCCGTTGTGTTTGAGCATCATCTGTCTTTTCTATCCTTCACGCTATGCTCTCGATTGTGGAATATGTGATGGGTGATGACTTTAAATCTTCACCAATATGATGCTGAAATGCAGCCATTGTTTCTGATGTCGTTACAGTCAATAAACTACTTTATTTGTCATTGTTACAGCTGCATTTTTCAAACCCTGCACAACAGAACTAATCTGAATCGAATTCTTTTGCCACGCACCATACACATCTGAGGATCAGGCACTTTCACGATATCTGCACTGCTTGGCAAGGGGGAAGATTCATCTGCATCCTGTAAAAAAGATGGATATATTGTTAGACAAATATTACCTGGCCAATTTATCATAAAGGTGTCATGAACTCAGAAACTAAAAAGGAACAGCAAAGCAAAGTAAAAAAAAATACTAAAAATGATTTCGAACTACTATGAATTGTTGTCCAAGATCAACCCTGCATTAAAAATACTTTGTTCAACAAAATCCAATCTTCCAGCCCCGCCCAATAATTCTGATTGATTTTATTACAAAAAGACCATGTTTATGTTTGAATTGACTTCTGACTGGAACTGCGCTGTAAACCAACGTCACTAAACGGAAGAGCTGCATTTTTGAGGATTATTCTGGATAAAATTGGGAGAATTTCAATGTTTTATGTTCTTTGATTTTCATGAGACAAAGCCCTTTCATTAGTGGATTTTGTGTTGTTTGTAATGAAATACTCTAGATTTCCCAATTACTCAAATTTTCTTTGCTGTTTTACTTTACTTTTAAACAGTGGACTTTGGCAAACTCAATCTATGCATTTTATAGCACAAATTAATGCAATCATTCCAATTATATACTAAAAGCAGTCATCTGAAGTTTTCTTTATGGAAACACACTCATAATGCAATAGCACACATTAAAACTTAAACGCAAAAAAACAGTAAGGTTATAAAAGGAAGAGAGGTGAGAATAACGGTCAGCTTTCAAAAAGCAACTGAAAACTCTTCTCTTCAGGGAACACCTACTATAAAAAACTTTTTCCTCCTCTGTCTTTATTTTCTTCCTGCTTTGGTTTATTGATCAGTTGATACAATTTCTATTATGAGAAGCTGAGATAGACTTTGACGGTGTAACAAATTGTAGATTGTCTCTCCTCTTCTGTAAGCCACTTTGGACAAAAGCGTCTGCCAAATGCATAAATGTAAATGTGCTAAATTATTTGATGATTATCATAGAATACTAATACTAATACTAATTTGAAATACACGCAGTTTACCATCGGGGTGCAAAACATTAATTAAAATGAAACAACAAAAAGCACTGTCGATTCAAAAATGTGAACACATCAAGGTATTTTACTAGAAATGCATTCAGCGCATTTGTGTTTTGTACAGGCTCAAACATAAGAAAAACAAGAAGGAATTTTCTTTATATCTGTAATGAGCATGAATGAAAGGTTGCACCAGGTGAGATGACTGGCATCTAGTGTTTATATACGCCTATCTCAGTAACGGCATTAATTAGGTATCAGCCGTAGGTCTGTTTCTATGGTAGCAGTGAGGACTGTGGCTGTGTCTGTGGTTTTTTTTTCTTCTTCAAGTCCTCTTGTTTAGAAGTCTATACTAGACAGCAGCTTGGTACTTATACACGAGGGTATTCATTTGGTTAGGCTTTTTTTTAACATTTCAATTCCAGTCCTGTATTTCTAAACACATCCTGTATATATGTTTATATATTGATCAGTATTCCCTAACATTTAATAAAAACAACCCCCTTTTTCACCCCCCACCCACCTCCACAAACCACTCTGAAAATAAATATTTCTGCTACAGCCAGTGATTGTTGGATTTCTTTAAAGGTCTAGTGCTTGCTTTGCAAGGTTTGCACCGAACCCAGTTGGTTTCTACAACACTACATTTTTGGATTGAAATCAAAATAATTTTGGAGTGTTTCTGAAAAAAGTTATTGTTTATTATGCTAATTCTAGACATAAGAAATATTAGACCTATAAAACAATGGTCCTGAAAACTGCACACATCTGATTTTTGGACCTCCATGAATAGTTCAACATAAAGAAAATCCAGTGCACAACATTTTAAACAGGAAATTTTGTGTTTCAGGAAAAAAAGTAAAGCCTGTTTGCTGGCATTAAAAGACAGAATCAAATGGAGAAATCTTTTTTTTTTTTTTTTAGATCTTTTTCATTTTCAAACAGAAATAGTCTTCAGTAAAGTATCCGAAGCATTAATCGATGTAAAGCAGATTAGCTCACAGCACCTGACACGTAGCAGAACAAAAAACCGATACCTTCTCGTAATAAACAACACTGTATTCTCGTTCACCGCTTCTGACACGTGGGAATTCCACCATGAGGTACATGAAATTTGAGCTGCGTTTCTCACTCTGTAAAGACAAAAACAAGACGTCTGCCACCCGGCTCAGTCCGACAACATTTCATCCAACCCAAACCGCAAAGCCACTCACCTCATTGATCATTTCAATCTCTCGGAAGGTCAAGCGGTCCAGCCAGTCCACCTTAACCATGTGGCCCTGACGGTGAGCTTTTGTTAGCTGCGAGAGATGGAGATAAACAAAAAGCCAAAGAAACAGAGAAGAAAGACATGTTTGCGTGAGGAGTTCATGATCCAATCATATGACAGCTCTGTGTCGGCCAGCAAGAGTATCGCACACAAAACACTACTGAGCAGCCAAGACAGAGCATCGGCACAGCAAATGACTCAGCCCTTTCTAAACTCACGGTTAGTAATAGTTAGTATAGTCATGCGTCCCATCTAAAGGTCTCCAAGCCTCTGAGAGGACTTTGTTAAACTGTTTTGCTCACTAAACATGAAGCCCACAACATTCCTTGATTATCTCAGACAGAGCATCCAGTTGAAAAGAAGTTAAGCGTTCTAATAATTGAAGGCATCCGTGACTAATCGTTCCGACTGAATTGATTTTCCAGCGCATGAAAAAAGCTTCCCTTTCATCAGAACACCACAGACATTTTGGTTGATTGAATTAATCTTGCTAAAAGTTTGGAGAATGAATGTCCATTTTTCCAGCGCGTTCGTGCAGCGGTTAATATTGTATTCGAATGTTTTTATATTGTAGAGGTAGAGTTCGTATGACCTCCAGTGGGTTTCCTTTTGTTTTCGGAAATGTGTTTTCTTTCCATTATTTTTTATCTTATTTTTCTGCCAGGACAGGCAGTGTATTTATATGAAGTATCTAATGAAATTAACTTTCAAAAGGCAGATTGCTAAATTTGTAGAACAAAAATAAGTGCGCACTTTAATAAGTCTTTAACCGGCTGTACATACTTTAGCAGGTTTCTCACAGGGAGAGAGAACAGAACAGAGTTTAGCAAAGACACAGTAAAATGAGAAAGGTTGCATTTGGTTCTTCACTTTTGTTTAGAGTTACATTAAGAAAGAAACATGTATTGCAAACTATAAATATTTATTCTAAAGGTTTTTTTTTATTGTCTATTTAGATATTTTAACTTGAATTCCAACTCACAGGAGGACATTATGATTAAAGGAGACTCTCCATTTTGAGGCACTGGGAGCCAATCAGAATCCACTGTATCGGGAGCGTCTGTATAATGTATTATTCATGAATGCTTAAGGAAAGAATAATGGGATTGGAAGCCCTTTTCTGCCGTTTCCATTTATCTATCTATACATTGGTATTTAAAACTATAAACCCAATAATGGAAACTCCTTTTTATATCCCGTTTACTCGACATAACATAAATCAGTTTACTGAGCATATACGACTCACCGCAATGCATGTAAACATGAGTTAGGGGAGCTGGATCAAGCAATCCTTCTGAGCTGGAAATGACCTCAATTTGCTGAAGTATTCGTCTCAGCAGTTTAACAGCAGTCTATCAGTGTGGATCACCAATAAACAGGTAAAGTTTATCTTATAGCAGGGAGTCCACTTTCTGTTCCCATTTAGTTATGGCTGGGCAATTTAGCAAAAAACTGAACACACGCTTCTTACAAATTTTGACTGATTCAAGATTCTTTTTTTTAAGTCTAATAATTCTGTTTAAATAATAATGGAAAAACATGACTTAAGTAACATTGTCTTCATTAATAAGCTTCTGATTTAAGAACATGGCATGTCAAACATGCACCAGTGGACAACAGGGTTAATAAATGTAAAACAAAAAGTGTCAACTAATTTGCAAACGATTTTAATCAAGCAATGAAAGTAAAAATTCTGCTTTTGGTGTTAAAGTAGTTTGTAAATATACTTGTGAATTCTTAATAAATTGGAAAATCCAAATTTTAGCCAACTTAAACATTAAGTACAATAAGACAATCTACTAAAGTAGCACCACTAACATCCAGCTCACCAATCTCTCTCAGTCAGTTTTTCCTCTCTTATTCTTAAGCTATATTTGATTTTTTTTCACAGTACTTGCAAATGAAGGATTTATTTAATAAATAAAGAAAATAACTATTTTACATATGCTTACACTTTGAACTGAGCAGCTAATTTAGAATCTGTCTAGCTATCTTGGTGCATCTGTCTAGAAGAACAAATTGATGAAAAAAATTATTAAAGGAAGATGCAAGTTTGAGGTCTGAACAGTCATTAAGCACAACATGCACTCACAATCATAATGGAAAACACATTTTAAAATCAGCTTATTTTTAGCATATTTCTGGGTAAATATGTCATGTTATAACATGCATAATGTGGCTTATAGACATGTGTGGCCTATAGATGTAAAAAAAAAAAGTTCTTTCTACATTTCAGTAGTGTCTCACTCTAAAGTGAAAGTTTTTTTTCCCCTAAAATGTAACTATTGTAAAAAATAAATATTTATAAAATCTATAAATAACTTGCAAATTAAAGCTTTGATTAGATGTATTTCTCTAATTGTTTACATGTATTAATTCATTGATACATTGATTAAGTCTATTTAGTTACAACTAAAGCAACAGCAACCATCATATATATATATATATTATAACCATCAAATATAAATATTAAAAACACTTAATTCTTAGAAAGAAAGAAAAATGTTTAAAGAAAAAAAATCAAACAATGGATCACATTCTCCTCAATGCTTTGTTGAAAAAGAAAAGAAAAAAAGAGAGAACTAAATAAAAAATTAAATCATGGTGAACTCGAGGAGTGTTCAAAGAGTCTCAACACACAAAAATAATGCAATAATCTCATTAGTGAAAATATGGATGAAATTAGATAATTTGCATGACCCAATATCCTGCCCACACACGAAACCAGCAAACACTCACACACTGTACACACACACACACGCACGCACGCACGCACACACACACACACAAGCACACGCACCCCCCCTCACTCACACAAACCCATCCAGCATTCCTGCTCCGTCTCCTCTAATACTCACGTCACTAAGTATCTCCAGGTCAGGGCCCTGGAACAGAGGGAAGTTAGAACAGGTCTAAACACAATCACACTCTCTCTCAAAAGCAACACGCTCAGCCATGAATCTTTTCTCAAATCTATGAACTCAACCAGCATGACACCCATCCCACCCTGCCACTGACGGGTGCTTTAACAGACTCTGACAGACTGCCACTGACCTTAGCCAGCCGGCCCATCTGATCCTCAGCCAGACTGCTGCTGGTTCTTCCGGGTGTGCTGGTGGGCTCACAGCCATCCCCCTCCACCCCCGGCCATACCTTCAGATCATGCATGCCCTGCCGGAACATTCTAGGGGATGTCGAGAGAGATGTGTGAAATTGAGGAAACATTTAAAATTCAACTCCTTCAGAAATTATCAATGACCTGCCGGACCATATTAGCATGTGCTGCATTCATATACAGATTATTTAATATTTTTGGAACGCAAAGAGCAGTACGTGGTGTCCCTGTGACTGCAATAATGTCCTGTCACTGAAAATGGAAGTCAGCTGAATTTAGATAAATCTTGTAAAAGCCTTCTTGGTGCTTCCAATAACAGGCTTGGCACTTCTAAAGGCAGAATGCCACATTTTACACATCAAACCAGAGAGCTTAACGAGTTTCAGGGTTAACGCTGGTTTCATAAGAGACCTTTTTAAGACCATTAAGAAAATGAAGACCTGAACATGTCTGATGTTTCTCTCTTTTTGAATGAGACACTAGCATTCCCAGTTTAATCGCTTTTTAGGAACCGGCCTAAACCAAGTCCTTATTCGTTTTTGTTTTTATTTTTTAAACCATTGGCACTAAACCTCCACATGCCCAGAGCTAAGCCATGCCTGCTGGGACTTTACATTTCAAAAGCTGATTGGATGTTGCATGTTGGTCTCATCTGTTGTCGTAATACAGCAAATTATATTTGGACAATTGAAACAAAAACAGAATCAACTAAGCAATACCAAAAACAGAATTCAAATGAGCTTTACAAGGCTTAAAACAGCTCATTTAAGACTGTTTAAGGCCTAAAATCTGATTTAATTTCTATTTTACTTATCTACAAATCTAAAGAGTAAACATGGACTCCTTGAAAGGCTGTGTCCTGCATGTTACTAACACACGTTTCCATAATCCTACAAAGGTTAAATTTCACTTTAGAAAACAACAGAGAGTCCTTAATACTTGTTTTGTTGTTTTCTCTGTAGCACTTTAAAGGTGCATCGTCACGGTGGCGCAGTGGGTAGCACGGTCATCTCACAGCAAGAAGGTCGCTGGTTCTAGGCTCGGTTGGGGCAGGTTGGCATTTCTGTGTGGAGTTTGCATGTTCTCCTCGTGATCGCGTGGGTTTACTCCGGGTGCTCCGGTTTCCCCACAAGTCCAAAGACATGCGGTATTCATGTCAAGTTAATTGCGTAAAAACGATAATTCATAGTGTTAAAGTGTGAATGAGTGTGTGTGAATGTTTCCCAGCGATGGGTTGCGGCTGGAAGGGCATCTGCCACGTAAAACATATTCCAGAGAGTTGGCGGTTCATTCCGCTGTGGCGACCCCGAAAGGGAAGAAAGCCAACATGAAGATGAATGAATGAACTTTAAAGGTGCTGTATGTAAGAAATTAACCACAGCTAATCCCAAAATGGAAACTATATTTGGTATGAGAACAAATGTTATTGAAAGTATTGTTACAAAGAAAAAGACGACAGCTGAAAGCAGAGAAGAATATGATAAGTCTCTCCTGAACAGCTAATTACTTTGGATAACTTTAACACAGCAGTCCAGTAATAACCATTAACATTATGCAAAGGTAAATTTCTTCAGCCCATATTCATCTCATTCATATTCATTATAAATAGATTCAGTTAGGCTTTGTTTGATCAATATGATTGGCTGAGCTAATGTTGACATCTGAAGTTGAGTCTGAAACATAACAACATCTGAATATTAAAATAAATGAATGCACATTCACAAAAACTGCAAACTTTTTTGCTATCAAACTTTCACAAATAAATCATAAGCACGATTATTAGTAGAAAATATAGTTTGTATGTGTTGTCACTTAACATATAACACGTAGCATAACATCCGTCTGGCAACTTGTTGTTTGATGAGAGGGTGAGGCAGATTCACTCCAATGTTAAAAATACCAAATTTGAAGCTGAAAAACATGTTAACACACCTGGTGTTGTAATATTTTTTTATTCAGCACGATAATTTTGATCTTCATGAACACTCTGATGGGGTGAATTATTTTTACATTTGTTTGTTTAAGATATATATACAAATTTTACATTCAGCCAATCAGACATCTGTGCTATGCCTATGTCCCGCCTCTCTGGACACATATTTGGTTACCGGGAAGTGATGCACTTCGAATGAAGGCGATGGTTGGCTACGCCCATTTTTAGCTTGTTTCACTGATCACGCTAAACGTCGCGCATGCTACGTCCATGCTATATAAGGTCTATGGGCAGATTGGCATGGTCGTTTTTTTTGGTTGCATATTTACAAATATAAGGTATGTACTTTATATAAACTGATGTTGTTATTATTATTATTATTATTATTAACATTGTGAGACTGTGATGCATTACAGTAGAATTGATAGAACAAATTTATTTAAAAGAAAACCTGTATCAATTTTCAAAATTGCATTGTATAGATATTTTAAAACTGAAAAACTGGTTTTCATTTGATGTTGATGGTGTTACCACTAGATGTCACTAATTACTTACGTAATCTAAACATACGTAAACTGACCCTAGGGATTCTTTTATATACGCTCTCACTTCAAGTTGTATTTTTTACAATCTTGAAAATCAAACAAAAACTAGCATTTTCAGTCCATTTTTGTACATAAAAATAATTTATAATTAGACCCCAGAAATGTGGGGTCATAGAATGAACAGTGTTTTGAGGTATTTTGAATTTTACTAAAACATTTCTGTATGCATAAAAAAATAAAATCAGATGCAGAAATCTAAGCATATACTATTTTTCACTCTTTCTATATTCCTGTTCACATGAAACTGAGAACAGTCTCTGCTCACTCATTTACATAGATTTAATTATGTTAACGAGAGCAATAAAATATAACAATATGACATTATTTTGGTGGAATCCAGCAAAAAAAAACATACCAGTTTACAGAAAATTAACTGAAGGTGCCATTTGTCTGTGACAGAAACAATAAAAAAATTAAAGTCTATATGTGTTTAAAGTGACTAAAAATCTCTTTTAAGTATCATTGTATGAAATAAGAGGAAAAATCCGACCTACTCAACATTGCTTTCCTAAAATCATATATTTCAGAACAAAGAATATAGCTTGACATATCTTGTTTCTCTCACACAGAGATGGCTTGTGCAGAATGGTAAATAATCATTATAATCAATCCACGTAGATAAGCTTACCCATATTTTCCAAACAGGGTGACTGTAGTTCCACCCACAGGGGTGGCCCGCCCTGGTCCATACACATCCCACACGGTCAGAGTCACCTGGGCACTCTGAGGCAAATCTGGATACTTCACAGGGAGTCTGAGCCACTCGTTCCAGCTGTGTTAAACAGGGAAGAACAATATATTTTTAACAAAAACATGCAATAAAGACAGCTAAAAGCCATTTAGCTGGGAGACTCTCTCAGTCAGATTTGGTTGGATTTCCTGTTGAAACTTCTCAGTGGGTGTAACAGATGCAAGTAACTGAGGTATAATTAATAATGAGGACCGATTAATTGGCCGAGGCAACATATTGAACGTTTTTGTTTTCAACGACGATCAGTATTGGCCGACCTCATGTGAAAATTTGGCCTCTTATAACACACACTCATTTGTGGCCTGAAAAGTGAAATGGATTACAATGAAGTGCTTCCGTGCAGTGAGAGACAAACAATTCACCGCTCATTTATGTCATTAGTATTCAATCGCAGTGAAAGAAAGCTGGAACTTATACTAAAAAAGGATAATGGTATGGTTGTTTTTGTTAGGTTCATTTAATTAATACACTATCATTTTACCAATTTTTTACATAGTTATTTTCTTGAATTAATTGAATGTGTTTTAATAGCAATTTAATTGTGTTATTTAACAGATTTTGTGTTTTGGTTAAAGCTGCAGAGGCTACAGAGGCTATCTGTTAAATTTCAACTCCCCGGAGGGCGATAGAAGAGGGGGAAGAAATGTAACTTGATTAGAATGTATAAAATGCTTCACCAGAAGAGAGGGCAATCTTATGGCTACAGAATTCTGTAAAATGTATTATTCACAAATGTTTGAGTAAACCAGAATTTGCTTCTGAAGCAATCTTGGGTCTTTCAGTTGAACATCTGAGTAGTTTGGATAAATCATTTACATGCATAAGATTATTATATAGTAAGCACAATATTTTCTCATAACAATCAACACACTTCGACTGACATGCGCAATGCTATTGTTTATGGTTTTTAATGGTGCGCAGTCATTGTGGTGACGTAAAACAGCGACTAGAATGTCGTTATATGACAGTGAAGGTTCACATTGATAAAGCGCATCATAAGAGCAGTCTTGACTTCAATTCCATGCTGAGTCCGACCCAAAATCGCATTCATCTATATTTTAAAATTATATTTTCATACATATGTTTTTCTCTGCAATCTAAATATTTATTTATATGACTATTTATTTTGTGCTTGATGTACACTATATTATTATGTAAAAGCTTTAAATTATACCCATCTGCTACCAAGATTTTGAAATACTAACATCATTTAAAGAAAACTTCAAAAAAAGCAACAATCAACGTATAGTTTGAAAGTGCTCCTGTTAAAGAGCCAGTATTATGACTCCTGTAAAATAATCTTTCATACTGTGGGTAACATAGCTGTGAGCCTGAGGAACACCCAGATTATGCTTTAATTTAATTTAATTTAATTTTAATTAACACTAAATTAAAGTATTTTTTGACCTTGCATTAAGTTGTTTGAGACACCAAAACTGAAACAATCTGCATTTCAGAACCACAATACTGGCTCTTTAAACATTTTGGCATTTTGTTTCTCTTCATAACCTGCAGAAGTCGCTAAAGTACCAAACCAAGAGAATAGCGTGTTGATTCTAACTCGGTTCACTTCGATGTTAGTAAATCTGATCGTGAGCTTAAAGCTGGAGTTTGTAAAGTATTTATACATAAGCAAAATCGATTAATAGAGATCCCAAAACATTCTCATTTTCCATCCCCACCTGGTGAAATAAGCTTGTACGAAAAATGAAAGCTATTACAACTTCCAAACAACTATTTTGTGAGGAACTACAATTATTATTATTATTCGTTAATAATTAGTTTTATATTATAATTATTATTATTATATATTATTAGTGTTTATTTCCTCACTTCCAGCGGGTACTGAAGGCCTTGTAGGATGTTCGCACTGGAAGCGCAAGAGGTTTTCCTTCTGCGAACACTTGGCAAGTGACGTACAGGTCAGAGCAGCTCTCTTGATAAAGTCCTGAGAATCGCAGCATAGGGTCCTCCAGCAAGGCTTTGTAGCTCTTCTGCTCTCGTTTGCCTTCCAAACTGCCTCTGAGAGGGCAAACACAGAGAAAGATAAGAATAGCATCCTCGCTCATCGATTATCTGGATGAGTGCATTGTGTGAAGCAGCTACAAACATTACGCACATGTCTAGCCTTAAATGTCAACGGAAGAATACCTGGCTGAAAAACATTTCCACGAATTTCTCATTAAACCCACTGCAGGAGGATGCTAAAGTACACTTTTCTAGAGGGAAAATTATGTTTTTTTAAACAAAGTGCTCACATTTTATTTTCACAGCTTTAAGAAGACAAAATTTACGGCGGCTCTCATAGAAACATAAAGTCATAAAGTTTTAAAAGGATGACTGAATTTTCACCATAAACACTTTAAATGAATGAAATCCTCGTTATTGGATTTAGTTTTTTTATTTTTGAAAAGTAAAAGGGTCTCTATTGTCAACACTGTTTCATTCACATGACGCAAAACAGCATAATATTATGAACATTTTTGTAAACCAAAAATAGAGCTATAATAGTTAGAACTTTAATAGTTATTATATTACAGAGAAACGCCATAAAAGAAAGACAAATTAAAAATGCAGTGTACCTAAAAAGCATTTGCATACAATAATTTTAACCAAGATAATTCATTACTTAGGCACATAGTTATAAAATAAAACAAAAGACAAGTATACAAGTATGACAATTTATTTGTAAAGCACATATTAAAAACAACTTAAGTTTCTGTAGAGGGAACACAGGGACAAACCCACGTTAAACTACATACAAACAAATATCATTGTTAAATCAGACAGTAAAACCTCAGTAGATGGAGTAGTTAAAACAAATAAATTAATTAAATTAATAAAAAATTTATGAAACTGAATAAAATTTGAGATAAAAGAGATAAGATTTACAGACCATAGTCTCGGGAGAACAGCAGAGTTTTGAGTTTTAAAAGCAGAAAGTGACGGTGCTAGTCTCACTTCGAGGGGAAGCGAGTTCTGGAGTTTTGGAGCTGCTACAGAGAACGCAGGCTCACCTCGGCCTTTCAACCGACCCCTGGGAACCGTCAGCAGCCTTTCGTCGGAGGACCGCAGTGATCGGGATGGTAGGTGAAAAGTTAAAAGTTCTTACAGGTATATCTTGTATATTATGAGGTAAATATACATTATTTGGAATTATGGGTGACCTATTCGACTGTCCACAACTTTCACATATCTTAAATTACACTTAATATGATAGGGTGCATTCTGTTATGCCAATACTTCCATTAAAAATAAATTCTCTCAGTTTGTTGACTGTAAAGAAAAGGTTTCATTTTAATATCCCCTAAGATCACTTGTCACTCACTAAGAGCTGAAGGATTTTCCTGGAGCCATGTCCTCCAGAATGACTTTTTACTAACTGCTACTAGAATTTTCAGGAGATATTTCTCTTTGTTTGTTATGTCTGCAGCGATTATACCCAGGCACATTGCTTTAAATTTGCACTCAACTTTCAGTTCCATTAGTGGATGTATTTCTTTATTCACTTCCTGCCAATATTCATAGATAATTTTGCCGTCCCAGAAAATATGACAATGATCCGCTCTTTAGTTTCTGCACCACTCCCAAATTTGGATTTTCACTTTGTAAAAATATTTTTAGGGGTTATGAAGAATCGCACAATTTTTCTCCATGTAAATTATCTCCATGAATCTGAATTTAGTGTGGATTAGGCTGATTTTTTTATGCATTTATTTAATCAAGTGAGAGTTTTAGTACTTATTCAATATACTTCTTAAAACTACCCGTGTTTACTTCACATATTGGAAGTTCACAAAGCAATTTAGCTTGTGAGATAAAAACAAACTTTTAAAACATCAGTTAACACTAATGTGTATTTGTTAAATTCTAAGCACATCTATTGATGTGATTGAAAATTTGCGAAACCAAATATCAGCTACAGTACAGTATTATAAAGTAATTATTCATATTTTATGCATTACATTATTACATTACATTTTCTGGATCTACGCAATGCAGGAGATTCTGAGTATACATTTGCAGATTACAATAGCTACCAGAGTAAGTAACTTTGACACCTTTATTAGCTTTAGATGCAGCAAACTTCTAGACAAAAAATAAACGATTCCAGACAACATCTTAAATAAATTAAACCACAAAAGTAAACCTTTTTGTCATTTATTGACTAGAAAAAACAACCGCAAGTTACTATTTGTAGTAAAGCAACACGCCCCTAGACCAATAGCATCTCGTCCCTATTTGAAAAGCTCTTGATGATTGGCTATAAGTTTGTTTGACTATTCATGCAAATTTTTTAACTTTCTACTTATTTTTCCAATTCTAGCTGTCCATATTGATTGACCAAGGATCATGAATTTGGTCACTTTTTAAAGTATTTCTGTAAACATACAAGAAAGTTCTTGCTCAAAGTATAACAAATGGTTGAAAAATGAACATGTTTTCGTGGGTTTCCTCTTTATTTTGTCTAACAGACTTGTTCAGACATCCAGATATTTTACTGTCCATATCATACACGGTGAGATTAAGATGCTAATTCCATGATGCAGCCGCATAAACTCTTGAGAGAAGAATCATTTATGATCTTTCTTTATGACCCACGCGCGAACAGAGACTCGTTAATAGCGAGGGCAAAGGAGAATGATGTCAAAAGACAGATGACAGCCCTAAAACACAAAAACTCTCGCTGGACTCGTGTTAACACTTCATTTCTGACTCACAGTGTTGCTATGCTCCTTAGGAAAACAGCTAAAAACAAAGACTTCAGAACACTGAAGTTATTGTCTGGTCTAACATTATACTTTAACCCAACAGTTTTTGTGAATATAAAGTCAAACATAATCATGTCCATGTAAATTAATTTGTATTTCTGGAGGTTAATGTCATAAATAATCGAAAAGGTTTCCTTCAGCCACCAAAACAATAACACAGGTTTAGAAACACTTACTTACATTTTCAGTTGAACGTTTATGTCCAGGTCGCAACTATAGACATAGTTAAACTTGTCTGTATCCATCTTCAGCTGCCGATGAAATAAGTTAACACGACGGGGAATCAAAGGACAGACATTAAATTAGAAATTGCAGTTTTGTCAGGCGGCGATGGATAAACTGTGACGATAGGGCCTGTGATACGGGTTTTGTTTTGAGTTTACTTTATTTATGCTACAGTTTATGCGCTTTTATGACTATGCATGATTAATGACAACCAATATGGTTGTACAAAAGAACTATGTCTTAATTTAAGACAACATTAAAGTTCTAATATGCATCTGAAAGCGCATCACCGCGTCCGCCTTTCGATATGAAAACATTACTCCCAGACATTTAAAATCCATCTCAGATCGTTGGATCGGTGCGTCAACTTCTAAGTTATCGGCGTATCGGGGACGACTTTTTTGCCTAGGAAGTCTAGATGACTTCCTGTTTTGACGAAGGACGGAAAGCAAAAGCGGACAAAACTATGTTATTTAAACTCTAAAATCTAAATGTAGAATCATTTGCAGCT
Source organism: Danionella dracula (assembly GCA_900490495.1). Classification (NCBI taxonomy): domain Eukaryota; kingdom Metazoa; phylum Chordata; class Actinopteri; order Cypriniformes; family Danionidae; genus Danionella; species Danionella dracula. Next base: position 3,207,197 of record UELW01000267.1, on the reverse strand, counting down.
TTATTAGTTTGTAATGATTAAAGGCGAGCTTTTGTTTTTTATCTGACGAATTGTCTTGTGTTCGATTCTCTAAATGGCATTCATTTGTGATTTTTTTTTATTAAATGAAATAATTAAAATAAAAAAGATTTAGTTGATAATCGGCTATTATATACTATATTGATCAATAACTTTATGGAGTATTTTATGAAGGCATAGAAGGTGTTATTTTGTTTTTGGCTTTAAATAGGCCTATTTTATTTATAGAAAATAATACTTACCTGTTATTTTTTATGTTGGCAAGGAGATAATTTTATGCCTTTTAAACGGAAACAATTTTTTTAAGTTTTAAGAAAAAAAAACAAGGCAGTTCATGGCCCTTTAAAAAAAAAAGGTCATATTAACCCAATATCTGTGTTTCCATCAGTTATAAAACAAGCTGCGCCTGTTGAATTTATATTCACTGGCAGCTTGGCACATGAACCCTTACACCTAAATCTTACAGTAACCATGACTCTCCCAGCACATTACGGTGTGGTTAAATAATAAATAGAGATGAGTCAGACTGGAGCATGGTCTTCTGCTCAAAACTGGAGAGCAGTTAACATGGACAAGGCTCATTGGCACCCCTCATGTGTTCCAAACCTTCGCAGAGGGGGCTCTGCTTCCTTACTCTCAGGTTGAAAGCCACATTCCATTGGGCTGAAGACAAAGGTCAGCTGAAGTCCTGGTCTTGTGAAGGCCTGAACATTAAAATGAACAAGGTCTTATTGGCACTATTCAGTAGTTTGTTGAATTTACGTTATGGGCCAAAAATGCGAATTGATTCAGGAAAAACTGTTAGTTTCAATAATTTGAATTAAAAATAGTTAAAAATGTGTTATATTAGTTCACAACATGCTAGGTGCTCAGATTTCTACACTGGCTGCCAGTGACATCCAGAACAGATTTTAAAGTGCTGCTGCTTGTCTTTAAGTCACAAAAAAAGCTCAACTCCAAAGAACGGAGCAGATTTGCTTCTTTTATTATAGTAATTTATAAAGTATGGCCTTCAACTAATTTAGTTTTTTCTGTTGTCTAGTTTGACCTAAAATGGAGCAAGGTCATTCAAGACTTTAAATCGAGCTGGCTCCCTGTCAGCCACAGAATTCAGTTTAAGATTCTTTTATTAGTTTTTAAAGCCTCAAAAAGCCTTTTAAAGCCTGGTCTAGCTCCTCAACGTTTGAACCAGTTCTTAATTTCTCAAAAACACTCCATCATTCTGAGCTGTTGCTGGTTCCGAGAATGCGGTTGAAAACTAAGGGTGACCGAGCGCTCACGGTTGCGGCTCCTCGATTACGGAACGGCCTTCCAAAGGAGATTCACCTCGCCCCGTCTGTTGATAGTTTTAAAAATAGATTAAAAATATATTTTTATGTGCAGGCATTTTAAGAGTTGGTGTATTTTGTGTGAATTTGTGCTGTTTTATTGTTCTTGTGTTCTTTGAGGGAAATTTTTAACTTGAGGTTTTCTTTTTAATGTTTTTTTTATTGTACTAAGTGCTTTTTTTTTTTACTGATTGCGCTATGTAAAGCACTTTGGTACACCTTGTTTGTTATACACAGTGCTATATAAATAAAATGTGCTTACTTACTTGCTTATTTATTTAACAGTTTTTTATTAGGCTTACAGCCATGGAGCGATGCCAGAACAGGAGTGACTTGGTCATGTTTCCCGCTTCTTGTCAGGAGGCTGTGTAATTACATTAAACATCAACTAGCTTAATTTTTCTTGCAATGAGTCTCTTGTTTCACAAATTAGAGTAAATTTCAAATTGTGTCATATTTATCTCAAAGTGCATTTCCAACTAAGTTGTAGATTAAAAAAATAAATAAAAAGCAAACACATTATTGTTTCAAATGCATGTGCAATAAGATGCAGACGTGTATCCCAGCTTCACTTTTCTTTCTATTTATTAATAATGTATGTAATTATGTGAATTACAGCCACAGGTATGAAAAAATAAATTTTGCTTTAGGACATATATTACACTATTTCCTATTAATGAGTCATTTGTGTGGATTTGTAAAATTGGTTCAGGATAACATGTATAAGAAACGTAAATACAAAAACAACCAAAGATTGTGGAAAACAAAAGTTGTGCCAGACCTTTTGACAAATTTATAGACTCTGTTGGATGCAAATCATAATGTGCTACTCGTCCATATTTGAATATGACAAATCAGAATGAAACATGGTCAGAGAGGAGGAGAGGTTGTGAGTCACTCTGACCAACGTGAACCAGAACAGTGGTCCACCATACAGTCCACAGAGAGGAGCTTTCATCACCTTTCAGACTACTGTGGGGCAATACCAGCGCAAAGGCAACAAACAGACTTTGTGGTACCCAAGGGCCTCCTTGAAAATGTCTGCTTCTTCTATCACTGATTTTCCCATCTTGATAGCAAAGATGACGAAGGATGAGCTAATGAGTAAATGAGTAATGTTTGGTTCAGGCTCAAAGAGCGTTACCTTCTCAGCATCCTGTTCCTCCATTTCAACACCTTCCTCAACAGCATAACAGCTTTCAGGAATATTACATCTTCCTTTTCTCTGGTTATAAACACTCATGCAGATGGAGCGGTTGTCCAGTAAAAGCCTTTATGAGTTTCCTTCTGATCATGAAGGTCTTCAGCTGGACCAGGCTTATGTGAGGTCATCACAACCATGACATCATAGACATGAGCTCACCGCCAAGATCAGACGAGGGTCAAAGAGACCTGAGGACCACACTTCTGACAGGATCCCTATGTGTTTGTGTTCACCTAGTAACTGCGCTGATGTTGTGGAGCACCAGCTGATCATCAACCATGCTTTTCAAAGATCCATGAAGCGTGTAAGAGGTCGAAAATATATTTGACTTTATCAAGCAAGACATGTTCGCATTTAGGGTACATTTATTTAAATGAAAATAAAACTAAAACGATAAAATTGTAAAATGTTGTTCTTGCTTTTAGTGTTGTCCTTTTTTTTTTACAAAACCAGATTAATTCAAGATCTCAAATTGACTTGTATAGTGTGATAGACCTCAAGCAGGTGTTTGTTTACTATGTTCAAAAAGTTTAGTGTGGTTAAATGAACCAATAGAGATATTCTCAAATTATTTCCTTTCTTGGTCTTGTGACATATGAGGTAAATAACTAGCAGTGATAGAGCAGAGGAATATGAGAAAATAGATGTGAAGGGGAGAAAGAGAGAGAGAGAGAGAGAGAGATAGAGAAGAGGGGAGAGAGAAAGAGAGAGGGAGAGGGGGAGAAAGAGAAGAGAGAGCGAGAAGAGAGTCAGATATAGTGTGGGGAGGGGGATAGTGTGAAGGAGAGAGAGAGAGCGAGAAAGAGAGTCAGATATAGTGTGGGGAGGGGGAGAGAGTGAAGGAGAGAGAGAGAGAGTCAGATATAGTGTGGGGAGAGGGAGAGAGTGAAGGAGAGAGAGAGGAGTCAGATATAGTGTGGGGAGAGGGAGAGAGTGAAGGAGAGAGAGAGGAGAGTCAGATATAGTGTGGGGAGGGGGAGAGAGTGAAGGAGAGAGAGAGGAGAGAGTCAGATATAGTGTGGGGAGGGGGAGAGAGTGAAGGAGACCGAGAGAGAGGAGAGAAAGAGAGAGAGTCAGATATAGTGTGGGGAGGGGGGAGAGAGTGAAGGAGAGAGAGAGAGGAGAGAAAGAGAGAGAGTCAGATATAGTGTGGGGAGGGGGAGAGATTGAAGGAGAGAGAGAGAGGAGAGAGAGAGAGGAGAGAGAGAGTCAGATACAGTGTGGGGAGGGGGAGAGAGTGAAAGAGAGAGAGAGAAAGAGAGTCAGATACAGCGTGAGGAGGGGGAGAGAGTGAAGGAGAGAGAGAGAGAGGAGAGAGAGAAAGAGAGTCAGATATAGTGTGGGGAGGGGGAGAGAGTGAAGGAGAGAGAGAGAGCGAGAAAGAGAGTCAGATATAGTGTGGGGAGGGGGAGAGAGTGAAGGAGAGAGAGAGAGAGTCAGATATAGTGTGGGGAGGGGGAGAGAGTGAAGGAGAGAGAGAGGAGTCAGATATAGTGTGGGGAGAGGGAGAGAGTGAAGGAGAGAGAGAGGAGAGTCAGATATAGTGTGGGGAGGGGGAGAGAGTGAAGGAGAGAGAGAGGAGAGAGTCAGATATAGTGTGGGGAGGGGGAGAGAGTGAAGGAGACCGAGAGAGAGGAGAGAAAGAGAGAGAGTCAGATATAGTGTGGGGAGGGGGAGAGAGTGAAGGAGAGAGAGAGAGGAGAGAAAGAGAGAGAGTCAGATATAGTGTGGGGAGGGGGAGAGAGTGAAGGAGAGAGAGAGAGAGGAGAGAGAGAGAGGAGAGAGAGAGTCAGATATAGTGTGGGGAGGGGGAGAGAGTGAAGGAGAGAGAGAGAAAGAGAGTCAGATACAGCGTGAGGAGGGGGAGAGAGTGAAGGAGAGAGAGAGAGAGGAGAGAGAGAAAGAGAGTCAGATATAGTGTGGGGAGGGGGAGAGAGTGAAGGAGATAGAGGAGAGAGAGAAAGAGAGAGAGAAGATAGATAGATAGATATAGATAGAGAGGGGAGGGGGAGAGAAGAAAGATGAAAGATAAAAAGAGAAACGTATGTTTGTGACCAGCACATTGTTAGACAGTGCGGCTTTCAATTATGATTATTTTGAGATATGTTTATTTTTATTGTTTTTCTGATGGTCATGGGCTTCCATGGACCATGGCTTGAGTCCTGGTGAGCTCGTGGATCAATGTAACCTCTCTCTCACGTCAACCTTTCCCTCACTCTTTCGCTCCTCTCCACCTCTCTTAGTCATCCCTGGATGTGTCAGAATTCCTATAGTTTTTCAAGGTCATGCCCAATAGAGCGGAGAATAGCAATCACCAGAGAAAAAGACTCCAGAGCTCCCAAGCCGCAGCTTTTTCCCTCGCCCTGACCCCTTCAGCACACCTCTGGTTGGGGTAAACCACTCCTCTCCCATTCCCCCCTATGAACACAAGGGTGTATAAATGGAGGAGTGAATAATGATAGGGCATAAATTCAATCCAACAACTAAACCTGATACCATGCTGAGAGCGGCCCCACTGAAGATCTTCATGGCCTGCCTGGTGTGGATGACAAGCTCAGGAGCACCCACGCAGTGCCACTTCAACTCTCTAGGTCAGTTCAAGAGAGTGTTTGCAGGATTGGCTGTCTGAAGTTTGATGAACGTCTCTCTCTTCGCAGCACTCTGTGAGTATGATGGGAAGCAGTACTCGATGGGAGACACGTGGATGGAGCAAGGATGCCTTCACTGCACCTGTCTTCACCCTATAGGAGTGGGATGCTGCGAAATGTAAGAGATGCAGCCCTTTTTTCTTTAGATTCAGTTCAGGTGGATTTTGGGGCAAAAAGTAGGCTTCCATTGTTTTTTTCTTTTTTGAACATTTAAAAAATATATATATTTAAAAGGACATTTTAAAACTATAACTCTTCTGTTTAGATTTAGTTATCCAAGTTTGATTAAATTAAGAAATATTTTATGAAAGATGTAGCTGCTGGTTTTTAATAATGATCTTACTTTAGGACAGGGGTCTCTAAGACAGTTGCTGGAGGCATGCACAGTTTAGCTCCAATTTTGACTCAACACACCTGATTCCACTAATTAGGCTATTTTAAGCCTTTAGCATCTGTCAACAAAAGTGCCATCAAACAACCAAACTGCCCGAGAGGTAAAGTCAGAAACCAAGCAAAAATTTAATTTTTTATTGATAAACCGTTCATTGTGTGTCCCAAAGATGTCCAGTCCATCCCCCACCCTCCATAATGTCAAATAACCCCCACAGCTGAACCGTTTATTCATCATTTCTTTGATAAGGGAACACTTACTATGAAGAAAAAAAAAAATTCTCTTTATTTCTTTTCTGCTAGGATCAGCTGATATAACTTCTGTTATGAGAGACCTGAGTTAGTAAGACATTGGCTGTGTAACAAATTGCATATTTTTATTATGTGTATCCCATTAAATTTTTCAAGCACATTCTCTTGAAATGCAGAGAATGCAGAGCTGTGGCAATTGCTGTAAATTAATTTAACTAACATCACCCGACAAAATGTAAAAACAAATTCCTTTATTCTTTTATTCAGTTTATATTACACATTGCAAAAATATTGTTCTTTATTGGTGAATCTTTTAAGAACTTTCTTGTAGTTCATTTAGGACAATAAATGTTGCGCTAAAAGCCATTATTTCATGCTTAACTGCATCAGACTGGGATGGTTTTCAGCAAAACGTGTAAGGATATTTTCTTGCTAAATCAAAAATGATTCTGAGAAATAATAGTGTATTTTCATTCATCAGGTATTCTAGAAAATACGACATATGTAATAAAAAAACACATTTTCTGTTGTTGAACTGAAATATTTGTATTTTGTGGGGAATAGTTGAGCCTTTTTTGTAATGAGATTTTCTGACAATTAAAAGGCAATGTGGTGGACACCAAGCAGTAAGGGAGTGATATATCCAGCTCAGTGGCGGGTCCTGGACTTTCAAACAGGGGAGCTTATTATGGATTAAAACAATGCATTTATCGCTAATCATTGATGTGAAAATTGAAGTTCCAAGATTATTAGGAAATGAGATTCTTCTCAATCTCCAGCAGATGGCGCTAATGCATTAGTAACAAAGAACGGAAATATGAGGACTACGTTCAACAAACAGGAACAATTTAAAGATAAATTTAATAGTATTCTAAAAACCAAAAGTTCCTATTTCCTGAAATTTTAAGGGATGCTCATGTCTTGGAGAAACGAAGTCACAGTCTGAAGGGGTTAATCAATCTTTTTCAATCAGAAGCGCTTTCATTTTGCATACCTAAAACAAAACCTGTTGAGATGAAGCAAATAATGTTCTTCTTGAAAAAACATGTATTGTAAAAAAAAACACAAAAAATGTGTTTGTGTAAAGGGTCAAAGTTAGCAACAACTACACACACTGGGTCAAATCGTGCTACTGTGTGGCCCTGAATGAACTGAGTTAAACAACTCAGTATTCTGGTGTTTTCAACTTCTAACTCATGGTTCCCTTTACACTTGGCAAGAATTTTAATTAAACATTTCTACACTAAACCACTTGGACCTAGTAGCGATCTTTGTTTTATTCACATATGCAAACTAAGCACAGTGATTCTGAGTAGCTCAAAGGTGAAATATCTGTAGTGCAACTCTAACATTTACAGTCCCAATCATTGACTGATGATACACACCCTAAGCACCATTCTGCTTGTCTTTGTTTGTTTTGGAAAAGTAGCCTGAATTGCCCAACATTTCCATATTTTCGGGACTCTACTCCAATCTCTTGTGTTTTCCTTAATGTGAACGTCTGACCATACTGCAGCTTCCATACAACTGTTCCCTCGCAGCGTGCATCGACCCGTGGACTTCCCAGCCTGGTGTGACATCCGAGTGGATTCTCTCACATGCCGCGTTGAGCTGGTTTTGAAGTCAGACCCCCGACTGCCCTGCATTCCTGGTGAAGACAACTATAACGTCCCGCGGCAAGGGTCTCTCAACATATAACCGAAGGCAAGGTCTTAGTCTCAAACACAGAGAGCTGCAACCCTGCAACGTTTAGTTACGAGAATTTCATAAATCAGGGGTTCTGCAGGATCGAAAAGTCAAGTTCATAAGGTACATTTTTAAAGAATCTAATTTAAAACATATATTGTAATATTAAGAAAACATACGACATTTTTTGCATACATTGTTTGAAACCCTAATAATCCCTTTCATAGTTTTGAGCTTTTTCTCAAATTCTGGCAATATTTACTTTTTTTGCTTTTATGAACATTTTCTTAATCTCTGGCAACCCCAACAATCACTTTTATGCTTTTGAGGATTTATGCACATTTTCTCAATATCTGGCAACACTACAATCACAATCACGTTTACATTTGTTTACACTTATGACAATATCTGGCAACCCTAACAATCACTTTTAAGATTTTGAGGATTTATGAGTGTTTGTGAACGTTTTCTCAATCTCTGGAAACCCCAGGCAACAACAAAAAAAACCCTAATCAAGGAACCTATCAAAAATTTAATTTTTTAATGAAAATGAATAGTGAATTTTTAAGGCTTTTACATTTTAGACTTTGCGAGACCCTGTGGAAACCCTGATAAATGCATTTTATATTCAAACAAGCACAGAGGGCTTACTGAGGGTGGTCAATTGTGTTTCATTAAGAGTCTAAAATGTTTATGGCTGTAGTTTGAGATCTATGCTTTACTCCTTCAGCAAAGATAGGATAATTACTGCTATAGCACCTGTATTCTGAAATCATACGCATGTAAAATCTCAATTTCTTCAATTAAATTCCTTTGAATAAGAAAGACATGTTCAATGACGTGTTGAGGTTTTTCATATGTGCCTATATGACATCACATTAGCATCACTCTAATTAAACATGCTTGCACAGAATGGCCTGTCATTGTCTACTTTAAAGGCATGTGTTAAAGCTCACATTAGAATGAGTTCAAAACGCAAAGAATATTATAACGGTTAACTATTTTTCTTAATTGTTTATGCAATATTGTAAATAATGTGCTGATAAGCTTCTTAATATATTTTATTTTCTGTTTTGAAGAATAATCATATGTTTTCTGTATCAAAACCGACAAAAATAAAGCTTCAATAAAACATTGTCACGAATAATGTTTTTTATTCAGATCTGGTTTGCATTCAGAGGAATGTACAAAAGTGTTCCAATAGAGGAAACTGTAATATAATAGAAACCATTTTTTTAAAAATACATTGCAATATCGCCAATAAATACAGAGGTTTAATCTTTGCCAGAGGTAAAGCAGTCACTTGGTCAACTCTGAAATGTTAGTTTAAATAAACAACTGTCATTTAATTGCACAGCAAACCGTATAACCATTAGAAGTTTTTGCAATAGACCACAACACAATGTTTTATATTAATAACACAGCTCAAATGCTGATGCTGTTTGTGCCGGAGAACTGTGAAACGTACGAAGCCAGCATGGGATTGGTGGGAAGCACTTTGATTGGCAGGTCCCAACTGAAAGTGTCAACGTCCACATGCTCCGTACCTGTCCACACTGTGACCTCGGACTGATTCTGCATCACCTCTGGGGCCTCCACCGGCTCCCGCGCCGTTACAAACTCAAAGTGCAGACGCCATCTTAAAGTCACTGTGGTGAGAGAATGAAGACAGTTCAAATCTTCTTTTCTTTCATGCTATCTCTTTGATTAAATACTGTGGTTGGTCACTTTTGCAGTGTTGTCTTAGATATACTTTTGTTGTCAGTGTTTCTGGTAATAAATGGCACTTTATTTTCAAACTGAAGACTATTTATTTTACATTTCTTAAAATCTTTCTTAGAGCCGGTATTTTTGGTTTGAAATGTCGACTGTGTTTTGGTGTCTCAACCAACAGGATGACATCAATATAAGGTCAAAAACACACTTTAATTGTATTATAATATACATTTACTTCTACCTGATCTACCAAATCTATAGTGATTGGAAGTTGGACTCAAGTTTGGAGTTATTGAATAAGCGTCTAGCGCTTTAGAAATTATACTGTTTGCCTCATACTTATCGGTTATGACTTGGAGGAAGATGCTGGTCCAAATAAAGTGAGAACTAATAGATTCTTTATCAATAAGACGTTTTGCAAAAGTTGAACGCATGTAGATTCACGAAGCAGTTTTCATGTAAATGGCGGAACACAACAAAGATTAAGCTTTTAAGATTTTTGTCTTGGCAGAGAATATAAAAATGCAAATCACTCACAAAAGAAAAAGCAACTATGTTTGGGCAACACCTTCCCAGGTCACCTTGCGCAAGCGGTGGGAGGAGCTTTAGAATGTTACATTCCTACATCAATTTTCGAAAAGACTTGTTTCAGCGAATCAGAGTCAGGTCTTTCTTTTGAAAGATGATAACTTGACACACAAATACTCAAGAAGCCTCAAACTGGATGTTCCTCAGACGTACAGCTATGTTACCCCGGGCATTAAGGTTTATTTTACAGGAGTCATAATATTGACTCTTAAATAAAAAAAAAACGATAAAAATCTAATAAACATTTAGCTACTTTTACCACTTTTTTTAAACTACTCCTTTTCAGGAAAAAAAGAGGAAAAAGTATCAGTGAACAAAACAGATCACATCATTCTATCTCAATCTTTTTGTATCAGTACATACATTTTTGATAATAATTATTAAAAAGCTAGCATTTTACCTTCTCATTATATAGACAGAAAACAAACACATGCCTGTAGCTTTTTTCATTTTAAACAACAATAATGTGGCTTTAGCTGAAGCAAGCAAACCAATCCTTAAAACAGATGAAAAATTGATTTTTCTACCACTTATTGGGGGATGCCCACCTATCTCTGTGGTGAATCCGGGGGTGACGTTGAGTGGAACTGGAAGAGAGAAGTGACTGGAGGCTGTGTGCAAGCAGGACTCGAGGTGTCTCCCATGACCTGTGACACTAACAGCCTGAGCCGCTCGTTTCCGGTACAGCTCCTGAACCTCCTCTTCACTTTGAAGACTTACTGAATACTAAAGAGAGAGAGAGAGAGAGAGACGGGCAGATTAAACTTTCTGGAACTTTTAATAAGGCAAATAATGTGTTGCAAAAGTGAGTGAAGCTGTTTTAATTGACGTATCAGCATCTAGGATAGACTTTAATAATCCCACAATGGGGAAATTTCTGTATGTACAGCAACATAAGGTCAACTACAACAACAACAGAATGATCAATAAGTGAAACAAGAGAAAAAATAAAAAAACGTGATATTGCACATGTTGTGAAAAAATAAATAAATACAATAATAATAATAATATTTTGGCCACATTCAGTAAATATTAAAATATAACATTGTATAAAGATATACAATACAATACTCATGTAACGAAGTAAAAAAAACACAATTTTATAAAAGCTTTGTAAGGTTAGTCACATTTCGGGACGTTTGCATGATTTGTAAAAAGATCCTTGAAGTTTGTTGTTGATAAAAAAAAAATTCTGAGTTCATTAAAATATGTGTATATTCTAGAACTTTTAGTGACCAATTTGTCATCTAGCGTAGATGACTTTGTCTGCGTGTGATTTAGGAGAAACTAAATGTGTAAGTGTGTATCAAGGCAGCATCCACCTGCTCTTTTATGTTCCTATCACATAATCAGAAGAGCCAGCTTTCATTGGTCGTTCTCCTTGTGAAAATCAACACGATAGGGCAGAGCCAAACTTTTTTCTTTTGCAATTAACTTTTTGTTAATTCCCTAGTTTTTTCTTCTTCACGTTTAACGAAATATGAGCTTTTGGTTTTTGCTTTTAAGAGTTAAACCATTTGCTCAGTTGGTGATTATTTTTATCATTTACTGCGAGAAAGCAGAAAAAAGCTCTACTCGACTCAAACTGTTGGCTTGAGCTTTCAATGTCTGAAATAGCGGAAAACAGAAATCAAACAATTGGTTATTTGAAACATTTCTATGAGCAATAATAAAAGTTTATTAAAGCACAATCACACAAAAAATAACCAACTTTGCTTATTGAGGCAATACAATGAATTCGGGTGGTTTTTAAAGTCCTCTAGGTCCCAAGAGAAGAAGAATTATGTTCCAATAGAATTTAAATGAGGCGTTTACCCCTTTATTGATCTAATTTAGCGGTCCCCAACCCCCGAAAAATAACGAATTAATCCAGTTTTATTTGTTACCCTAGTCCAGGGGTCGGCAACCCGTGGCTCTGGAGCCGCATGTGGCTCTTTAGCGCTGCCCTAGTGGCTCCCTGGAGCTTTTTCAAAAGTGTTTGAAAAAGAAAAAAGGTAAATATGTTTTTTGTTTAATATGGTTTCTATAGGAGGACAAACATTCTTAACGTTTTCCAATGCTGTAAAAGAGTGTAGAATAAATATTTAATTTCAACATTTCTGTCAGCGACGATTTGCGTCATCACCCGCGACACACGCTTCTACCAGCAGGGGGCGGGATGCCAGGTAAGGTGGCTGCTGTAAACACACCAGCGGCTGTGTGAAGGGCCCTGGACCCCAAAGAGAAAAAGAGAAACATAACTGAGGAGAACAGAGGATTCAACGGTTCTTGGACCGAATCCTTTACATTCAGTGCCGATGCGGAAGGATCTCCTGAATGTTTGCTCTGTATTGAGAAGTTGTCTAATAACAAGAGTAATGTGGAAAGACATTTCCAGGGAAGGTATGCACGTATTAAGTAACAAAGTGCCTGTGATTTTATATACTTCTTTTCAAAAGGCTGCTGTTTTATTTTTATAAATTTATGCTGTGTTTTTTCGCATTGTTTGTTGCCCAGTTAAGGGGCACGTTGTGCACGTTCCATTTTGATGTTGTTTTTGGGAATCCTCAAAATAAAAATGACATCAAAAATTCGATTTCTTTATTGCATTTCTCTAATTTCATCAAAGCAATGAAACATAATTCGTTAATATTGTAATCGTACAACAGAGTAGTCAAGTGGTGCGTCGTTCTCTACAGGATTCACTGCAGGCAAAATAAACATTTAATCATGAAGGCTCATTATGTATTCGTAGCAAACTTAGTAATTTTTATAGTAGGCTAATATAGATACATAAAGAATGTGTTGCCTTCATTATAAGGCTTATACAAGGCTTTTAATTTTTTTGCGGCTCCAGACCTATTTGTTTTTTGTTTTTTTGGTACAATATGGCTCTTTCAACATTTTGGGTTGCCGACCCCTGGACTAGTCTGAGCAATCTTTACCGGATTCTCTCAGTTATATACTCATCTTGTGTTTTGGTGCTCTGTTACAAGGATGCTGCTAATTAAGTTGCATACCAGCACACTGTGGACATTTATTATTATACTTGCATTATAAACAATCCACCATGTGTACACCCCAATGGCAATCTGGTGAACCGTTAACTGATCTGTGCTAATAAAAATGTTGGGAAGTATTGATCTAATAAACAAACGTAAGCAAAACATATATTACGGAGTACAAACAGTGAGTCCCACCTCAAATCTCATCGAGTACCTGTAAACATGGAATGTCTCCCTCTGAGAATGTGAATGTGCCGATAATATCTTCTCCGAGCCTGTACACAGTCTTAAAGATGCAGAACTTTGCCACTTTTCCTCGCATGTTTGTGATGTTGAACATATCTGTGAAGAAAATTCCCACATGCAAGAATAAAAAAATAAATCAAACAAAACATGCTTTCACTTGAAAATGTACAAACTTCAGTTTTTATGTCTGAATAGAACAATCGTATACTTGATTTGTGAATGTAGACTTACACATTCAAACCATTTTGAGATCATTCTGCCTCTATAAACACGAGCACACATCACATCTCAGACTCGATTGTGTTCTTGAGTCACATTTAATGCTAATCATAATAGCACAGAACTAGCAGGTGTGCAGATTCATGGACAGGTTTGAGTAAAAAAGACCAAAGTATCTGCAATCGTGACTTTTTTCAAAGTTTGTATTGCTTTGATGTCATAGATACAACAACAAATCTCTGTAAACGTAACCAGCACTTGTAATCTCGATTTATTGTTACTGAAATCCAACCAAATGTGCAAAACGAGTGACATTTTGAGTACAGCTAAATGATGAAAGTATAGATGATTCAGTCTTTCAGAAATACAATCCTTCCTTGAATGGCTCACTCACATGGACATCGACGTGATGTAGTTATCATCAACATGTCTAATGCTCTTTCTAGTGATCTTGTGTCCCTCCTGCTGCCTTCTTCCTCCTCCAGGAAAGGGTTTGAGGGAGCCACTTCCTCATCCTGGGGAAATGGAGGCTCTGGCATCCCTAAAAACATCAACATAATTGTAAAGTTGACATGCTTACCTAGCAGCTTACATGTTTTGCTTTTTAACTTTTTCTCTGCTGCTTTTATTATATTAACAGTTAAATAACATTGAGACCAAAATGTATTAAAAGCAAAAATATAGACAAGAAAAAAGAGATTTTGTGAAAAGGATGAGGAAATAATGAATGCGTCAGCTTTTTACATGGACTGGAATTTGAAACAGTTCAAGGTTTTCAACGAATGCTTGGATCTTACCATGGAGAACCAGCACTCTGAAGGGAACTCGCAGTAACTTGATAGGCGAGTTGACTCTCTGACAGCCAATGGTAAGTTTGTAGACATATTTCACGGCCTGACCCCTGAAACTGGGGGGACCATCTGTGGGGACCACCTCACTGTAGGAATCTGAAGAAGTGAATTTAAATCGATGAGCTAAAGAAATGGCTCTCGTGTGTGTGTACACATACATACATACATGCATACATACTTACATACATACATACAGTAGTTCAAGAAGAAGACAACCTAACACTTTAAATCAATTGACCACTCATCACTGAGCCATGCACCACAAGGACAGATCAGCCAATTAGCGTTGACTTTGCTAAACAGGTCAAGGGAGTTTGCTGAGGCAAATTTGAGAGCATGTACAGAGCAAATAAAAACACGTTTTAATCTTTTATTTTTTTAGAAGATAGTTACAGGACACAGTAAAGTGCTGTGCATTTAATTTGGTCCACATTTTGAATCTTACAGGTCTTGCTCTCGCCAGGTTCCAAGCGAAGATCACAGAATAATATCTTGGGTGGTGTGTCCAGGACACACTGTCCTCGTTCACCTGGACCAGAAAACAAAACGCAAATAAATCTTCATATATTTTCAAAATCAAAAGTCCAGCCTTAACATGCAGATCAAAAGAACATCTTGAGCTCCATCAAATTTTAAAGATGTGGTGGGGATCTGTGGAACATGATGTCGGCAGTTGAAATCAGAAAAATGCGAGCTCTTAGACCAATAGTGTCTCAAAGACAATTTTTGTAGCTCTTGCGAGTCGGCAACAGGTTTGTTTTGGTGCCAACACCATAGGACCTAAAAAGCAATGTCCTAAAACACTTTTGAAAAATCAAAGAATTTGCCTTTAAATTCACTATAATGTGTCAAACAATTTAGAGAAAATAGCAAAGATTCACAAAAAGGAATAATTTGGTTTGACCTTCGATTGAATTTCAGGATGGTTTTATTAAATATATATATATATATATATATATATATATATATATATATATATATATATATATATATGTCTGTGTGTGTGTAATACGTATTTCATTACACAATGCTTTTTTGTTCTTCTAATACTGTATTTTTTTTATCTATACAAGAGCCAAATATACAATTTCTCAAGTGCACGAAGAGTTCCTTTTTGTAACAGCATTCCAACTTTGTGACAAGGAGCTTATGCTCAGGCGTTAAACACAAAACTAAAACCAAAATACAGACAGCAGAACTTTGGAGCAGTGGTTAGGACTGTTGCTTGGCTCACAAGAGCCCAAGTTGAGGGTTTCAAATTAAAGGCTGTGTGTTCTCGTAGTCCTTGCATTGGGTTGTCTCCTTAAGCAGCTTCGCTTCTTCATTCTAAAAAAATGTATTACAGACATAACCTTGAACGGGACATGCAAAAGGAGACGCTTAAGCTCCCAATAGACTCTTACAATGATGAAAGTAAATACAAAATTAACAAGCAATACAGTTAAGTTGTGGGAATTGAGTCTGTGAGAAGAGTCACCTCTGCTTGGTATCAGCACAGTGTCACTCTCAGCCTGCACGTCCTGCTTGGTGCCCTGAGCGGGGAGAGCCACGCGACTCTCGCTGGCATGGAACTGGCAGTGGATCTGAGCGCTGGCCCAAGCCAACATCTCACTGCGAAAGATCGACACACTTTATATTTTGAAAACATTCTTCAAATATAAATAACAGTTCACAAATATGATGATTACTGCAATTTTAGAGAAGCTATGGCTGAGTTAAACAACATAATTTTTAAAAAGCTATTTACCTGGTGGCAGATGTTGACATGTGGGACATGGGGTTGGTGAAGGTTATAAGGCATTCTAAAACCTCTCCGGCCAAAAACACAGGCCCTCGTGCCATAGATGCTACCACCTCAATCATCTACGACGAAAAGAAAATACAAGTTGCAATAATATTTAACATTATATATTATAATCTGCATCTAAATATAGCATTTTAATGTACGGCATGTACTAACTTAACTTTTAAGAGAATTTGCCACTATAAAGATATGTCCATTAACAAAGGGAAAACAACAACATATAATTTTGTTGTTTTGCTTTAACGTTAATAAAATAGACTTTGCATCTTAACTATAAAGATTAAGGCTCAGCTGTTCGTCTTCATCCTTGTAACCATTATCAAAATAGAAATAAACATAAAAACAAAACAATAGCTACAAGCGTTAGAGAATTAAAGATATTAAATCGTTACTTTATGTAACTGTTAACGTTTTGGCGTCGCGTCGTCGATCAACTAAGTTAACGTTTTCTTTACGACGTTACAAGGTTTGCGTTTATTACCTCTAATGTATTTCAAACGAAGGATCAGATTATGTTCTCCGCTGATGTATGTGAAACCATGCAGAACAAAAAATAAAAATGCATATAAAAAGAGCCGGTGACACTCCCGCAAGTTGAAAACACAACAAGACTGTAAACACGTCTCCAGGGCCAATAAAAAACTTTCTCTATGTTTTTTTCGATCGTTTTTCATTAATGCAATCAAAATATGAAAACAGTGCACTTAGACATGTGTGTATTTAATAAAAATATTATTTAGGTATGAAGAAAGACATGTTTTAACATTAGCAGGATCTACTAACGGTACATAACTAACAGAAAATAATTGTTCAACTCCGGTAAAGCGATTGCCATCCATTGAGTGAATCGAATTGAGCCGATTCTTTAAATTGCATCTCTAGACAGGTTCTTTTTGTACTTGTAATGTAAAAATTGTAATAAATCTAAATAAAAGCGTCTTTCAGTTCTCAACCAGTTGAATATTAACCGTGTGTACAATTTATTATTAACTTATGATATAAAAAAATGGTTAAACGTGATTGCACAAAAGTTTACAACTAATTGCTCAGAATTAATAGAAAAATAATAGATAATTTAATTTAATTCCGCTGTGGCGACCCTGAAAGGGAAAAAGCCGACATGAAAATGGATGGATGGATTTAATTTAAGATCCAAAAACTAAGTTTTAATTAAAGACACTCCAGAATTGCCAGGCAAGCATGACGTAGAGGATTTGCTGAGTCAACTGAATCAATGTTCTGAACTGAAGTTAAAACACCGAGATCCTCTACCTTCTGATCTTTTTTGTGTCATTTTATTTGGAGTATTTCTTAAGCTGTAATTTTTACCCTATTTTTGTAACTGTATTACCATCTGTATACAGTTCAATGCTGCGTTTAGTTTAACTGTTCAAAAGAACCGACTCCAAAACAAGGAAGTCAGTATGAGTAAATTGTGACGTAGAGGTCCTATCCAATAGAATAGTAGGGGCGCAGCTGTTTTAGTGGAGTTTCAGACTTTTTCTTGTAAATGAACTACTAAATACTGGACTTTTCACTAATAATACTGAACAGAAACCTAAAGTATTAGTATCTTACTTGAAAACAATAAAAAAGACACCAGACGACGGTTGCCACCCCCCCCCCCTTTACAGCTGTAATGGTTTACCCCTGACGCTAGCCCTACTGTACACAGTTGTACACGGTTCTGTTGGTCGGCTCGCGGGTCGTGGTTGTAGATGCTAAGGGTCTCTTCTATACTTCAAATAAGTTGGGAATGATTTTTAAACGCTTTCGTCCTTATTGCTTCCACCGCTTACCCTCAAGTTTTCCGTGAGAGCTAAACATAGCAAGGTGCTCTGCGGATGCAGGCATGCTGCCGGCTGGAGGCCGCCGCTGACACCGCTGCTGCCGCCGCTGCTGGAGGCCCAGGCAGGTAAGAGAGATGCTGCTGTTCACGGTGAGGGTCTGCCAGGGAAAAGATCCTCATCCACAACATAACAACGCCCGAGTGAGATGAGATGGATGGAATAAAGAAAATCTTACAAAAGTTAATCGAAAAAGTTTGTGGTGCTATATTTAAAAAGCTTAGGAAAAAAGAAAGTTTCCCATCACTCACTAAATAGTAAGCTCAAGTAGAGAGCAAATCCACCACATTTATTCTGTAGGTAGGCCTTACAACCTTTTTTGTTTTTGTTATTTTATCATTTTATTATTAAGAACCCTGACTATTTTTTATGGTTAATGTTAAGAAGTTGTTCATGTCTTTATTTGTGTAACTAGTCACATTGACTATTCGTGTTCTTTTTGAATATTGAATGAACATTTTTACTATAAATTTAGTAACACAAGTTGCTTGGAATTTTTTTTAAAATGACAGCATGGATGTAGTAAGCGTGACCTCATCACAGATTTTAGCGGAAAGTGATTGATGCTCAGAGTTTCTATAAATCAGCCACTTGACACAGCATCACTACTAGAGAGTCAAAGCCCCACTTAATTTAAAAATTAAGTGAAACTTTAAATTTTTATGTATCTTAAACAAATGATTAATAATTAATTCCCTCCTCAGTGTTGCCAACTCAAGCCGTATACATCTAAATATCAAATAAAGAAAGGGGTTTCAACATGTTTTTTTAGCTGTGAAGTTGAGTGTTTTTATCATCGCTGTCAATGGGAACCTGCTCACCTCTGGAGTCAACCTCAGGCACTGCAGTTCAGTTACTTCATATTGTGCAAGATAAAGCGAGAAGTTCCACTATTGTGGAAAAACGCACTCAAACTGAAGTGAAATATTAAATTAACATGTTTCAAAATCCTCTCTCGTTTTTAACTTCAAAGCATCTGCTACGATAACAATCAGAATTCAATAGGTTTGGAAGTATTTTAGCCAATATTGATTTAGGTTCATGAATCAGGCAAGAAATCAGAAGAGCACGAGCTTGAGGTGCACTCGGATGTTTTTTTTTGGGTTTATTCGGCAGCAATTGTGGGCCAGTGAGTCAATCCCCATTCTTTTGATATATGTTATGCCAAAGCAGAGTTCACTGAGCTCTTTAGCGACTCCATTGTGCATGCAGCACTAACCCATTTCCAGTCTGGTTGTGCTTAAGTCACGCACCTAGTATTGATCTCAGATTATTTGTGATCAATTGCAACCCTTGTATGATTAAAGCCTTTGATCTTAGGCACACCAATGCAAATGAAAAAATCAGGTCACATCAGCACTAAAAGAACTGAATTCCATCGAGTGCCTTATGACATCCAAACAAAGTAGTATTCAATGTTATATTTGAATGGAAGTGAAACACTGGAACTGAAGTATTAACAACCACCCAAAAGGAAATGTCAGTAACGTCAGTGCAGTAGTACTGGCTACTGGCAACTAAACTCTGTCCTTCCATCACCATGGAGACAAGTGAACTTTGGGTTCATAATGTGAATGTAAATCACCTGCCTCAGCCTGAAGATCAAATGTGTGCTCTTACATCTTGTATTAAACAACCCAGTAGTGTTCTTTTCGCTAGTAGCGGGCCATCATAGTTTATTGGTATTTGCATAGTCATGGAGAAAACCCTGGAGTGTTACTAGGGGTTATTGCAATGCTGTTGCGCTTTGAAGGAAAGCATTAAACCAAAAATTATATTGAAATCCAGTCCAGTTACGTTGCTTTCCATTTAAGTTCACTTCCCTTCGGGGTCTAACTGTTGTTATTCTTACTTTTTTAGAACATTCAAGAAGTCGTTTTGTCAGTTGATCGGACGTGGATCTGAATCTGGGAGAAACAGACTATGGATTTAAATGACCGCACGGCTCTGGGAGAGCTGATGAGCAGATATGCGTCGACAGAAACTGGATTTTGTGTCCCCAAGGATGGCTGGAGAATCTGTCTGGCACACGAGTTCAAAGAGAAGCGGAAGCCCTTTCAGGCCAAAGACGTCTCCCTGTCCAACATGATCGAGCATGTTCCTCTAGGTGTCAGGTATGGTCAAAAACGTGTTGTGTTTTACCAGTAAAACCCCAAATACATTGTTCTATATACACGGAGATTCAAAAAGAAAACCAGAACTTTGAAAATCGAAGGTCAGCTCCTTCTGTCATCGATTTAAGAAAGCTCTGAAGTTTAAGTACTCTTCACATTGATTAATTACCCAAGGTTCCATCATGTTTCTTTGATTAAATCCATATTTTGACATTTGTGCTATTTTCCCTGTATAATCAAGATGTGGAAATATCTGAAGGGTATCTCTTGAGTTAAAGAAAGCATGTGTTTTTTTGTTTTATTAAAAACTTGAGCAGTTTCTCTGCTCATTGCATGGTTTGCATATCACACGGTAGATAAACAAGCAAGTCTGGGGGATTTGGTGGTGATGCTTTCTTCAGATGTTTCATGTATCCACACAGCTTGACCTGAATCTGATCTTCTTATGCTTATTCTTCATGGGCTCACTGTAACTAATACATTCCAGTCAGCTTCAAGTTCCTCTCTTTGTTTGGACCTTTGGACATTCTTGAAATATTAAGCAGCTTGCTCATTGTTGACCAGTTTTGAAATGGTTGTTTTTGTACTTATTTTGAGTTAGTTATATTTCTTGTTGTGTATCAAGCTATTGCTGCTGTTATGGTTCTTGTCTAGTTGGTTAACCAGTGATGAAATGTGGCAGATTAGTGGTGTTGTGTTTCATGTTAATGATCAACACAGCCCTCCCATTGTGTGAATATCGTATTTACACTGTGCTTCTCAAACCTTGCTATACAGACTAATGATTTTATTACATGCCGTAACAGCATAAAGCTGTTTAATCTTTAATCAACAATAACTGCAAATGTACATTCATAAATTAGCAGAAAGCAAATGAAGCTTGTAGTGTTTGTAAATCAGCCGCTTCATCCTTGACAAAGCGTTACTACTAAAAAGTCAAAAACAGGCAAAACGATGTAATGTAGTGGATAAGAAATGATGGGAAAGAAACCATAACCGCAGTGTTAAGTGGCTCTAACTCAAGTAGCCCAAGCCTTTATTATGCAAAACTTTAAATTTTAATACAACCTAATATACCTAATATAATTAATAATAATACAAATGCTACAAATTTTAAAGTTAAAATTAGTGATGTGAATTGAACAAATTAGTGTGACTAGCAATTAGATGTAATTATATCAAATGTAAAGAAACTAATAAAAAAAAAATGGGTGTCCACTATCAAGGTATGCTGCATAAAATAAAAATAAGTTCAGGGTAATGTAAAACAATATTAAAAAGTTGAAGAAGACAATTAATATAAACAAATAAATAAAACAAATGTTCTCCTGCTTTTTTTCTGCATCTTCATGATGTGAAAGAACTTAATCTTAGCTCAAGAGAATGCGCTGCTGTGGTAAACTTACACGCATTTCGAATTTAAATAAACAATAAAGCAGACACCACTCTGCGTTTATCTTCACTGTTTGAGTGAGTGTGTGTCTCCATAGGTTAAAAAAGATGTCCGTCAATGAAATACAACCAATAAGAAGCAAGAGTTAACAGGGTTTCTTGCAAAGCCCTGCTTCTGATTGGTCTTCCAGTCGGCCGCGTCATGTAACTACATAAACAGAACGTGTGGAACACCGCAAATGTGTGCTAAACCTGGAAGTGCCGTTAGCAAATCCGCTGGTCAGGCAATTATTGAGCACTCCATTGAACTCTCTATATCATCTTATTAAAAAAATGAATATCGACGATATACAATATCAAATTATTGCCAATCTCGAGTGCTAGTGTTACTGAAATGAATGCTTGTGAGTGATGACGTACATGTAAAGCTGTTGGGAGTAGTTATACCAATAAGGAGACATAAAAATATATAGTTTAAAGTGTTTTTTTTTTTTTAGAATTGAAGATGTTTTTTTTTTTTAGCATTTTTAACATGGCTGTCACTGAGAACCTTCTCACTTGTTGTTTTAGATGTTATTTTAGGAAAGATTTTGATTTTGTGAAAAAGTGACTTCTACTTCCACGACAAAGACTTTTTTTCAGTTTGTTCAGTGTTTCCCATGAGTTCAGTGTTTCCCATGATGCCCTCTGCTCTTTTCTTTGGTGTGAATGGAACTCTATGTGCTCATCTGCTGAGAGAGAAAAGATTCAAAACAAGCTGTGTGTGCATTAACAATAGAGAAAAAGAATGGGATTTGGGGACATTTGCAGAAGATTGTTTTGAATAAGTTCCCACAGATGCATCTGTGTCACATGCCTTAGACTCTAGTCTTGAATCGGACAATCAGTTTGTTAAAAGTAATGTAAAGATTTTCCACTTTGAATGCATGCAAACCCAAAAGTTTGCATGGTTTTCACTTCCACTAACACATACAGTTACTGTTGGATATATGTTAAATTATTGGATCTTTTAAAAGGCTGTAGCTTCATCACTTGAATTAAAAATAATTTTCATACATTTCAAGAAACCATAAAATTAAGTTAACTTCATTGAATAAATCTGAGGTTGGTCGCCTTAAAGGTTTTAAGTTTGGCTACTCTACTGTCTACCCATCCTTGATTGAAATATATTTTCAACAACTAAAATGTATTTATACTTTCTGAACTTCTATTTCTGTATAAACAAACTGTAGAAATATTTTTAAAATGTAAGCAGCAGAGTTGAGTGATTTGAGATCTTTGCTGTGTGTTGTCTGCACAGGTACCTAAGATGGTGGTACAGAAAGACCCGGATCGAGAAGAAAGCTCCTTTCATCGACATGTTTCGGGCTCTTCCTCTAAGACAGATTTATGGTAGGTACAAAGATCAGGGTTTCCAGATCTGAGCAATAATTTACAGCCCAAACTCAACTTAAAACCCATCCACCTCAGTTAAAACCAGCCCAAAACATATCAAATAAAACATATACATGTGTTTAAATATTAATATTATTTAATTTAAATAGATTAAAAATATCCACATATATGTGAAACATTCCTATTTATAATAATATATTAAAATTTTAACGATATATGGCCATCATCAAATATTTAAATATTTTTTAACTAACAGACTAATTGTTTTAGTCTGTTTACCACTTTTTAGTTGAATATATTTAAATACATGGAAGTAAATGTATTAGTCATTTATTTCAATCTATTTGTCTTAAAATTTAATATAATTGTAAAAATATATAAATGTTTGTAGAAAAAAACTTTTAATTTTTGTACTATATATTGCATATAAATGCATTTTGAATATATATTTTTAAAAAGTTGAACATATTTCACATATGTGGATGTATTTTCTACCATATGGGAGGGTCAGCAAAAAAAAAATAGAACTGTCTAGTCAGTCACATGTGGTTTTTATAGAACAAATCTTAAGTTTTTAAAATATTTTCTTGAACTGAATAATGTTGAACACTAATCTCAAGTCTCAAGGGTTGTCCCAAGCTGCTCACTTGTTCCTGCTCAGGCCAGAGCACACATCGAAGTGGCATATTCATGTAATCATCAAGATTTTTATTACATTCTTTGTATTATATTAATGTTAATAATAATGACAACAAAACCTGCAAAATTTTTAAACACGCAGTCAACACTGGCAAAGACTACAACGATAGCTTAAAAGAGATGCAGGTGTGACAGATGATGTGTTTCTTTTGCAGGAGTTCCTTTGGGAGGCATTGGGGGTGGTACCATCACTCGAGGATGGAGGGGGGAGTTCTGCCGCTGGCAACTGAATCCTGGAATGTACCACTACAAAACCGTCATTGCTAACCAGGTAATGGATCCTTAAAGTCTTACACATAGCTGAAAATGCTGTAATCAAGGAGAGCAGTATTACTGTTTCTTTCTTAACCTATGACAGCGAGAGTTTTGATTCTCTTAAACACGGAGGTTTTATCTCTAGTTTACAGTGTGTCTGCGCAAGGATGGCCAGACTGTGTACCAGCAGGTCTTGTCTACAGAGCGACCTCCGACTCTGCAGGGCTGGAACTGGGGTTTTTGTGGAGAACATGCCTTTTACCACGGCCTTTTCCCTCGAGCCTGGACCGTCTACAACCTGCCTGGCCAGAATGTCATTCTCACCTGTAGACAGGTGTCACCGGTCATCCCTCATGACTACAAGGTGACAGATTCAGTGTTTCTCCTACCATTATATAAAAGTGTACAGTTTCTCTTTAAAGAGGTGCTGTTATGGGTTTTAAAAATTACCTCTCATTTAGTGGGAAACATGAGGAGTTCCTTGCTGGAGTTTTAAAACTGAAAGGGCTTTGTGTATCAACATGTTGCCTTCAGTTAGAAAGAGTCGACTCAGAGTCCTAGTTAAAATTGACTCTTGTAGCTAGTGAGCTCACACGTCAGTCCTTACAAGATCCAGCACCATTCATTCATGCAGAAAAACCAAACTTAAAAAAAGAAATATCTCCAAATATCATAATGTCTCTCAGATTACACAGTCACAGGAGGGGAAGCATGGTTATGCAAGCCTTTCACAGAGATTAGCCTGCAGGAAGGGAAAATGTTATAGTCTACCTGCGTCTGATCGCTGGAGAATTAATTTATTCTCTGTAGAGAAAGGAACTGTAACCATTCACTCGGGACCCTGAATGATGAACACTCTCACAACGAGCCTCAAGCGTCTCTGGGGCGCTTGTCTCAAACCTGGATTGATTGAATCATGAGCACTTTGATGTTGTGTTGATTGTACTCTGCTGTCATTTATGTCGATGCGATTTTTCTAAACACGATCAAAGCCGGGCCAGACATATATTTATTCAGCAGCTCCATAAGCTGCTCATATCATCATTGTAGCTTTTTCATAGAGCAGAAGGGAGAAGCTCACAGGCATGCTGTATGAACAGCCTCAGACCAAAGCAGGACCATGAACAGTGTTCATGAGAGGATTCAAAGCCTTCATGAGTGCTCCACAGAGCAGAGTCTAAAACCAATGCTTAGAACAGCAGTATTGTTCAGGATGCAACACACACAGACATCCACTATTTTGTACCAGACTTAAACTTGTTTTTTTTTTTATTACGTGAATCTACATTTTTGCGTCTTCCCTTTCATCAAGCTGAATAGTGTCTGTGATGAGAATAGTAACGAGATGATGCGTTCTGGTGTCTGCATTCGAGTATTCCTCTCTCTATTCCTCATTTTAAGTAAGAAGAATACTTTTCAAACAATTAATAACATGCCTAAACAAACAACATCAATCCATTTATCCATCCATCTTAATTCTCTCATACTGGTCTTTTCTTTTTAATTCAAGATGAGTATTTATTAATAAATCTGTACACATATACCTTTTAATTAATAACCCCTATGACATCATCCTATGTCCTCCCTTCATTATTTTGATTATCCCATCATATATTTGCATTTATTTTTTGTCAAATATTTTTTTTAATTGTATTTGTGTAACTAATAATAGTTTAAAACCTTTATATAAAAATGTTTTGTTTTCATATACATTTTTAGAATGTTTTTTTCACATCACATGGCTTTTATGCAAATTATCTGATGATGACATTTAGCAAAAGTTTTGTGACATTTTAGTTTTCCTGTCAAATGGTGTTTATGCAAATTAGCCAACAACATTATCTAGCGGAATTTTGAATAAGTTTGTTTTCATGTCTCATGGCCTTTTTGCAAATTAACCGATGACATTATCTAAAATTTTTGAAGCAGCCAATAGCAACTTTTCTTACTGAGGAGGTGGCAACACTGTTTCAAATATCTAGTTTTGTAAGAATTAAAAGTCTTTAATTGGATACTATTAGCTTAATTCTCTACAAAGCCAGTTTCTAAAGCTGTTCTTATTCTTTCTTTCTTTGTCAGGACTCCAGTCTTCCTGTAGCTGTGTTTATTTGGGACGTTGAGAATAAGAATGATTATGCTCTTGAAGTGTCCATCATGTTCACCATGGTTAACGGCTCAGGCCATAAAGACGATAGGATTGGGGGACACTGGAACGAACCATTTCACCTGACAAAAGAGGAGACATCTGTATCTGGGGTTCTTCTGCACCACCAAACGTCTACCAACCCTTACACTCTGTGTATAGCTGCCAGAGAAAAGGTAACACACCTGTCAATCAAGACGTTTTGTTTGTAGTAAAGGGCTCTGTTTACTTTTTTATTTTATTTTATTTTTTACTTTGAAATCCTCAAACTGGTATTTTAACCAGACTGCTTTACCAACCTTCGACATCTTCCTATATATTTAACAGGTGGCACAAGCAATGGGACAAATGTAAAAGCAACAAACTATTTCTGATCTCTGGTTGGAATTTATTTAAATGTGTAATACCTTTCAAAACTAGATTTGACCAAGTAGTGTTTGCTCATTCAAGACTCTCACGTGATTTTCTACTTAAACTAGAAGAATTCCGCTGCATTCTCACTGGCAATGTGCGCTCTGTGAAATGTATTCTACTGGACTGTTTTAATTTTTATTAAACTAGGAAATTATTTTAACCATGGACATTCATTGAATGATCCAACAAAGAGTGTTTCTTACCTCGTTCATGAAAATATATCACCTTCACACGACCACTGGCAGAAAAATGTAACCGCTGAAATGGTCCTAAAACGCTGTATAGAGTAAACCAATCCAGTAGAGGGCAGACCACTCTTCAACCCTGAAGTTATATCGGCCAATCAGAAGGTTTTCTCAGCTCAATAGTACTTCTTTTAAAAAATGTCAGGGAAAAACAGCTCACACAAATATAAGAATAAAGTTTTTGATAAACGAAAATTCTCTTGCCAGTCTTTACCAACACCTTTTTCGCTCACAAAACTTCACTATTGGTTTTGTCTAAAACTCCCCTTTGTGTCCATCAAGTGGGCACATCTGCAAAATGAACCAGCTTACAGTTGCAGTTTCTTCTTTGATTAAACACGTTTAAATATCTTAAGAGTGCTTGGGCAGTCCTGTGCATTTTAGAAGATTTGCTTTAGCACAGAGAAACTTAGTGCAAATTCTGTCCATCATTAGCTCTTAATCTTTGTGACCAAAAGCAGTCGCACCAATGACAAACTTAAAAAAAATAATAAAAAGAATGCTTTTGATGTCCACACCACAACGATTCACACGGTGTTAAAAAAAAGTTGGCCCACGTTTAAAAAAAAAAACAGATTATGGTAAAACACTGCTACATGTACATGTGGACAAAAAGTGTAACTGGGTTAAAAATAAACCATGTTTGGACAGGGCCTGATCCTCAGCATCACTTTTTTGAAGAGCCATATATTACAGGGAAATTGTATTTTTGTTGTAAACTGTTTGAAAATCTTAAATTGCTTATGTTTTTCATAAAATTCGTAACTTCAAATAGGAGCTTAAACTTTTAACTTTGTAAAAAATCTTTATTTTATCTCTTGAAGAGGTCAATTTTCCCCCCTCATGAGCTGTCCCAATAAAGGATTCCTTCAAATCTCTCATCTAGCCTGGGCAGGAAGTGAGTCACCAGACAGCCTTCAGTCCTCAGGGAACCTGCAGCACGCTGTGGAGTGACTTGATGAGCGACGGGCGTCTTGACTCGCCCAAGAGCTCCAGCTCACCCACAGCCAAGGGAGAGGAGGTGGCAGCCGCTGTGGCAGTGTCCTGCTCGATTCCTGCTCACAGCCATGACAGCCTGGAGTTGAGCCTGGCCTGGGACATGCCCCAAATCACCTTTGGTTCCAAAGAGAGATCTTATGTCAGGTAAGTGTGTGTTCTTTAATGATCAAACTCTTAATTTTTTCTGGAGTGCAATTTACTTTTCACCCAGTGTGTGTTGTCAGCTATGTAACTACACCACATTACCATGATTTAAGCAAGGAAGTAGAGAATCTTACATGAGTTTCTTTGGTTCTAGTGAATCTCCTTCTGATTGTAGTGTATCACTTTCGGGTCCTAGTGAATCACTTTCAAGTCATAGTGTATAACTTTTGGGTCCTAGTGAATCACCTTCAAGTCATAGTGTATAACATTCGGGTCCTAGTGAATCACCTTCAAATCAGTGTATCACTTTTGGGTTCTAGTGAATCACCATCAAGCAATAGTGTATCACTTTCGGGTTCTAGTGAATCACCTTCAAGTCATAGTGTATAACTTTTGGGTCCTAGTGAATCACCTTCAAGTCATAGTGTATAACTTTCGGGTCCTAGTGAATCACCTTCAAGTCAGTGTATCACTTTCGGGTCCTAGTGAATCACCTTCAAGATATAGTGTATCACTTTCGGGTCCTAGTTAATTACCATTAAGCAATAGTGTGTCACTTTCTGGTCCTAGTGAATCACCATCAAGCAATAGTGCATCACTTTCTGGTCATAGTGCATCACTTTTTGGTCCTAGTGAATCACCATCAAGCAATAGTGCATCACTTTCTGGTCCTGGTGTATCCCCTCCCGTCCTAGTGAACATCTGCAATTCCCCGTTTTTGTAGTTCCCAAAGGCTTCTGCAGTAAAACACCAAAGCATTCTTAGCTAAATGGCCACCAATGAAAGTTAATGCTTATGTTTAGCAGGAGTAACGCAAAAGTAAGTTGTGCATATGCCTTATTGAATGCTAAAAATTCATGTTTTTTTTGTTTTGGCTCATACAAAGTTTCATTTTATTCTGTCAAAAATATTTGCGCTGCTTATTATGGAGTTGAAAGGTTTGATTGGGGGCAGCACTTACAGGTTTTAGGAGTTTTGTTTTGAAAGGAAGCACATGATGTACAAAACATGTTCATGAATATGTTCAGAACAGTAAAATGTTTGAGGGATAAAATCAAGCAATATAGTAATAGTGATATAATAGTTTTATAGCGTGACATTAACTAGTGTCTAACTTTGTTGTATTACATTCATAGAAATTTGTGAATATTGAATAATTATTAATGATTTTAATGGTTTTACGAATCAAATTTTTGCTAATTCAACATTTAAATTGACTTTAAAGGGTTAATAGTGTGTGTCTGGTGTCTGTTTCAGGAGATATACACGTTATTTCAGCAGCAAAGGAGATGCAGCACCATCACTGGCTCACTATGCACTGACATACTACAGAAGTTGGGAGGAGAGCATTGATGCATGGCAGAAACCCATTCTAGAGGACAGGTACAGAGAGTTACCATTAGTTCTTGATGGTGAGCCTTGAGAACACAGTTGAGTTTCAGTTAATCCAGCTGCATACAATTTATCCTTCACAACAAACACATGAAATTAAATCAGCAGTCAAGGCTGTCTATCTAAATCCTCATTTCTGAAGGTGTCCTTCAATGGCTGCATCTGAGGCTTCTTGGTTTTGACATGTGAAGGTTCTTGCATCATAAAAGATCTATCAAACGCACCCTCCCAGGATGCATCCAATCATGCTTTAATGCATAGAGTTGCATCACCTTATTCACTTTTGGTCAAAAAACTAGAATTGTACTGTAGTTGCAATCACATTTTATGGCAGCATAGAAAGGTTGAGGCTTTACAGTGCAGTTAATGATGGCTTTAAGAACTCTAAGATTATTGTAGTTTTTAATATTTATAAATCATTGTCAACACTTGCCAATGTGTAAGTAATTCATCTTACAAATATACTAAATACTATACTAAAATGATACAAATAATGTTTTAATAATTAAGTTAGCTTAAACAGTATGGGGTTAACTGGGTCTCCAATAACCCATTATTTACAAATACATATACTATTTAAACAAGATTAACCAAGAATTGGGTTCATAATAAGCTTAGTTCTCTACTCTAACAATGACATAGTGCAATAAACACTTGTGTTTAACTTTCTACTTGAAAGTCTAATGTGATGTGTCTGTATTAATTATTCGTCTTTCTTATTCTTATTCGAATTTTCAAGGTTATCAACGAGACTGCTAATGAAAACCATTAATAAACTTCTAGCCTCTTTACTCAATGAATGCTAAAAATAAAAGTGTCGAGCCTTGAAAACACTGATAAGCAGGCAATTTCTACGTTGACCAAAAATTATGCTAATAGTTTTTATGTTAATAGATCTATAACTTTGACTATGTTTAGCCAGATAAATGTTTATCAGTAGTTGAACATATGTAAAAGATGATTCATTATGAACAAATAATTCATGATTAACAAATGACTTGTGTTTTTTTTTTCTTTTTAATAGGCTACATTTTTGTTTTATCGCTTGTTTTCACTTTTAATATCGAGTTAATTAAGCATTATTTCATGCTATTTTACAAACAGAACAGTTACCAAAGTGCTGCACAAAACATTGAAAAGAGCAATAATAAAAAGGGTCAAACACAATAAAACAAACCAAAACTTAAATATACCCAAGCTCAGGCCAAGTTAAAGTATAAAATGGGTTTTAAGATGAGACTTACCATTCTACTGTAGAAGTCATTTTAACAAGGGAGGCAGAGTTTAACAGTCTCAGTACGCCACAGAAAACATACTGAGTAAGTGCATATATTTGGTATATATTTAGTCTCAGTGTCACTTAATATTGAAATTCTTAAACCAAGCAACCGTTTACTATTCTCTTTTTACCTGTCGCCAAGACAGAAATGAGCAGAAATTGTAGAACAGATCTAGAAGCAGATTAGAATAGTGCTAATACCATGTGGTAAAAAAGGAAAAATTGCGTTTGGAATGGGTTTTTTTTTTGTCTGACAGAGCTAGCAAGTCATAAATAACACCATCTGAGACTGAAGTTGCGGGCCGTGATTCTAACTGCAGGCTGGGATTGACCCCCCGAGCCTTATAGTGAAGAAAAGATTGAAATTACCCAATTTCTCCCCACAACTAAATGAAAAAGACTAAAATTGTCTCATTATATTCAACTCATGCAAACTTCAGAAAATTGTATAATATCTGAGTGTTTTGTAAACAGTGGATGTGTTCTCGCAGGTCTCTTCCAGCATGGTACAAATCGGCTCTGTTCAACGAGCTGTACTTCGTGGTGGATGGTGGGACCGTGTGGGTGGAGCTTCCAGAGGATGCAGACATCAGCGGTGGGCTTCGGCCTGAGGACGGGGGGCTCCCAGCACAGCCAGAAGTTCTCAAGGAATTTGGACGATTTGCTTATCTTGAGGGTACGGGTGTTTGGAGCTGTCACATTAGCTTGATCAACCGTTTAATTAAATCTAAGTTCTGTTGAATTGTGTTAAAACAACTGTTTTTGTTAAAGAATTTAAATAATAATAAACTGTTCCACTTCCACTCGAGTGGAAACGAAGGGTCTTGAATCCGGACTTCCAGGAATAAAGCAAGTATTTATTATGATTATAATCAAAATATGACCCAAACAATCCACCTCACGGCGATTGCGTATAGTGAGGCAAGCACTTGAAGGCCCAGTTTATCCCTAAGCAAACTGACATAAATGTTCAGGAAGCACCCAAGCTTGGTCCAAAAGCACAAGGCCAGTTAAAAATGTTTTAAATGTCTATTCCATTATGAGAATGTATTTTAATAATTTCTACGTCACTACATTCTCACATTTATTAAGATGTCTTAAGCCAGCACTTGCATTGGCTGCTATTTTTCTAGATCTAAAACTGTTCAGTGTAATTTATTTTTCAAAGATAATAACACATTTACGTAAACCTGTGTTAATGAGCAACTGAGACATGTCACTCACTCTCACAGGTGTGGCCAATCAAGCTGATTATACTGCACAGGTGTGGCCAATCAAGCTGATTATACTGCACAGGTGTGGCCAATCAAGCTGATTATACTGCACAGGTGTGGCCAATCAAGCTGATTATACTGCACAGGTGTGGCCAATCAAGCTGATTATACTGCACAGGTGTGGCCAATCAAGCTGATTATACTGCACAGGTGTGGCCAATCAAGCTGATTATACTGCACAGGTGTGGCCAATCAAGCTGATTATACTGCACAGGTGTGGCCAATCAAGCTGATTATACTGCACAGGTGTGGCCAATCAAGCTGATTATACTGCACAGGTGTGGCCAATCAAGCTGATTATACTGCACAGGTGTGGCCAATCAAGCTGATTATACTGCACAGGTGTGGCCAATCAAGCTGATTATACTGCACAGGTGCGGCCAATCAAGCTGATTATACTGCACAGGTGTGGCCAATCAAGCTGATTATACTGCACAGGTGTGGCCAATCAAGCTGATTATACTGCATAGGTGCGGCCAATCAAGCTGATTCTACTGCACAGGTGCGGCCAATCAAGCTGATTATACTGCACAGGTGCGGCCAATCAAGCTGATTCTACTGCACAGGTGCGGCCAATCCATCTGATTATACTGCACATGTGCGGCCAATCAAGCTGATTATACTGCACAGGTGCGGCCAATCAAGCTGATTATACTGCACAGGTGCGGCCAATCAAGCTGATTATACTGCACAGGTGTGGCCAATCAAGCTGATTATATGGCACAGGTGCGGCCAATCAAGCTGATTATACTGCACAGGTGCGGCCAATCAAGCTGATTATACTGCACAGGTGCGGCCAATCAATCTGTTTATACTGCACATGTGCGGCCAATCAAGCTGATTATACTGCACAGGTGCGGCCAATCAAGCTGATTATACTGCACAGGTGTGGCCAATCAAGCTGATTATATGGCACAGGTGCGGCCAATCAACCTGATTATACTGCACATGTGCGGCCAATCAACCTGATTATACTGCACAGGTCCGGCCAATCAAGCTGATTATACTGCACAGGTGTGGCCAATCAAGCTGATTATATGGCACAGGTGCGGCCAATCAACCTGATTATACTGCACATGTGCGGCCAATCAAGCTGATTATACTGCACAGGTGTGGCCAATCAAGCTGATTATACTGCACAGGTGTGGCCAATCAAGCTGATTATACTGCACAGGTGCGGCCAATCAAGCTGATTATACTGCACAGTTGCGGCCAATCAAGCTGCTTATACGACACAGGTGTGGCCAATCAAGCTGATTATACTGCACAGGTGTGGCTAATCAATCTGATTACACTACACAGGTGTGGCCAATCAAGCTGATTACACTGCACAGGTGCGGCCAATCAAGCTGATTATACTGCACAGGTGCGGCCAATTAAGCTGATTATACTGCACAGGTGTGACCAATCAAGCTGATTATACCGCACAGGTGTGGCCAATCAATCTGAATATACTGCACAGGTGTGGCTAATCAAGCTGATTATACTGCACAGGTGTGACTAAAGCTGTTCTCATTATTAGGTCAGTCTAAAATGTACCAGATGCAGTTTTGGTGACGCAAAATGTATAATAGCAACGTCATCTTAACCATCTTTTATTCATTGAAATCTCTCCTCTGACTGATCTCAGGTCAGGAGTACAGGATGTACAACACGTATGACGTCCATTTCTATGCTTCATTCGCTCTCATCATGCTCTGGCCTCACCTCGCTCTTAGCTTGCAGTATGATATTGGTGAGCAAAGATTTACTTTGTGTTTGTTTCAGTCTCTGTGTAATGAAATCTCTCTCTCTCTCTCTCTGGGTTGATTCAGCGGGTAGTGTTGTTCAGCAGGATTCTACGCAGAGGTTGAATTTAATGAGTGGTCGACACTCAGCGGTCAAGACTCGAGGAGTTGTTCCTCATGATATCGGAGACCCTGGTGAGCTGTGCTTTATTTGAAGATGATATTATTGGACAGGATATCTTCCTGATTTGTTGATTCAGAATCAAGTAGAGGCTCCTGCGCATGTAGTCTGGAAAGGTTGAGAATGTGTTTTATGGTGTTTTATTCATTTTTTGTTACACGTCAACCTTTGTATTTATTGTTGTCCAGTTAGGAATTAGATGGAGAATGTCTGAATGTGTCATGTGTCTTCACCTTTTATACAAATTATGTATGATGCAGTCTGAATTCAAGATTCCATTGCCTTCTGCTGTTGATGCGTGTACAATTTGTGCTAAGTGCAGGTGTAACTCACTGGAGTCCCTTCCTTTCACCGTTATCTCAATCGAATGCAGTTTAAGTACACTTGTTGTTGGGTGACTTTAAGAAACATTGCATTAGTATTATACTATCTATAAGATCTTTAAAATAGGCATAAAAATAAAGATAAAGGAAGGAGAATTGCAGTCAATTCTTGATGTTATGCAATAAAGGCCAGCTTTCAATATCCACTAACAGCTCTTTCTGTATAGTGTTATTTTAGCATCAAATTGCAAAAAGACAATCTGAGCTTGGAATAAAATGTTCTTCTCATGTAGAAAAATTTATTTTGAGCTAGGAAAATAATTTTGTGTGTAAAATCAGTCCTTGTAACAATACCCTCAAACCCGCACTCACTTGAAACAAACCACTGTTACAAACTGCCTTTTCCATATCATATAAATAACAATTTCTACTAGAACTACTGAAAAGTGCTTATTTTTGTCCAGCAAGGTTCAACTTAAAACAGCTTAATGATGGAAGTTGACAGAAGATTGGATTCAGAATTTACTTTCATAGGCCAAGATACTATAATATCAAAACGGTGATAAACAACTGTTTCTTTGTTTTTACACTTTCTAAGCTGGGACTATGTGTTGTAAATGTTACTGACAGTGTAGTAAATCATTCATATACTTTCAGTAAATAAATCTAGTTTATACTTTTCAGTAGATAATGTTTAGAGGACTCTTGTCAGAATACAATTTTTTATTGAATACAATTTTTTTCTATCTTTAAATGTTTTTTTATGAATAGGCAAGTGTAATTTAAAAGTTTCTTAATGTAAAAAAAAAAGGCTTGCCATAGGGGGTGTGTCTTTTACATGTCTTGGGTCCAACCACAACTGGAACCTTTTCTTCAAAACACAAAGGGAGTTTTTAACAGATTTTTTTTTCATTGAAGCAACTCTTCCCATATGGCCAGAAGAATAAAATAATTTGAAAAGGGCTTAACGGGTGAATATCAGCTGTGACCTATCCCTGCCATTGAAACCCAGATTATTTGATCTGATATCTGATTTGAAACAGATGATGAGCCCTGGCTGCGTGTGAATGCATACCTGATCCACGATACAGCCGACTGGAAGGATCTGAACCTGAAGTTTGTGCTGCAGGTTTACAGAGACTACCATCTGACTCAGGACCGGCAGTATCTGCAGGACATGTGGCCTGTTTGTCAGGTTGAGTTAGATCACTTCATAAATGGATTCGCCGAAAATTCTAGCACTTTTGACTGAGATAGATGTTGTGAATAATTCAGACCGTCATGGAAACAGAGCTGAAGTTTGATAAAGATGGTGATGGCCTGATAGAAAATTCTGGTTACGCAGACCAGACTTACGATGGATGGAAAGTGACAGGACCCAGGTTAGAGAGTATTTTCTGTTTTATTTGTGGTTGATGAAGCTTGTTTTTAACTGCTATTTTCTGTTGGAGCAGTGCTTACTGTGGTGGCCTGTGGCTGGCGTCCGTGTGCGTGATGTGTAAAATGGCACGTGTGCTGAACTGTGAGTCTGTTTACCAACGCTACAGAGACATTTTGGAAAGAGGAAGTGCAGCCTTTGACAAACTCCTGTGGAATGGTGAGTGTTACTAGCGTTATGCTATGTATAAAATAGTTTACTTAACATTGTGTAAAATGGAATAAAAACACATTATAAGTGTGTCCCAGAAATCAAAGCCAGATTATGTCGGGAAGTTTTTTTCATACGTTTTGTTCTATAACTCTCCCCAATGTTGAGGTTAGACACCAGTCTCACTAGTCAGCGTGAGTGAAGAAGTGAACAAGCTGATAAAGCAGTCCAAAGAAGATTAAATATGAGCTTGAGTATAGTTTGCTTTTTCCTTGATGTCTGAGCATCTACTGTGAGATCAGGACTAGATGCTAAAAGATAGGTGCTGACTGGAGCTCCTGTAAGAAGTTTAGACCAGAACATGGTCGATAATGGTACTGCAAACATTCGAGACCCCGGAAAATTCAACACAGAAGTGCGTGCAAACAGGAGCTCGCAGGGATCAACAGCTCAAAACAACGCACTACCTTCTTGCTTTATCAGGCTTCATATCTGTCTGGAATCTGGGCTGTTTTACAATGAATTACGGTCACTAATGATACCACGATCGACCAAGTTCCCGAGAAAAACCATCACAGAAGCTTTGTCACAGTAAAACACGATTGAGCCAGTTGCAAAATTTTTAGGTGCGTTTCTTCCAAGTGCCCTCGTGTGAGAGTCAGATTTTTGTCTCAGTTTCCCTTAAATTAATTTCAAACAAAAATATGCTTCGTTCTAAAACCTCTTTAATTTTTGTATTGTATGATGTTTTGTATGAAATTGTTTTTTTTCTGCATACATTCTTAAATAAATAATGAACAAAGTGAAAGTATTTCATGGACTAGTTATTTATTAATTTAATAAAACGTAGGTGCATTTTTTAACTATGATAGCATTTTGGAGAAATTTAGTTAAGTAATTAAAGAACATTAAAATGTAATTTCAAAAGGTTTGAAAATAATTCCGCTTCATTAGTATAAACTTAAATGCCTTGAAAGTATCCAAACCAGCGTATTTTCATTTAAAATGAATTTTCTTAGAGATTGAAATTGGAGTTTAGTTCTGTGTGAGTTTTTCACATCACAAGTTAGCCTTCACCACTCAAATGCACTGTAGGGCTGTTAACGTTAGCTACTAGGTCTCCTGACATAATAAAACCCTGTCTCAGAACTTGTAACTGGCTGCAAGAAAATTGCAATTTTTTCGAAACCAAAGCATTTAGGGCTCTGAAACGGTCAGCGTTGCTTTATTGTTGATTCAGCTCTTGTATGGGAAAATATCAGGCACGTTTTGGTTCCATAGTTCACCCCCCTTTAATTAAACTGTACATTTGTTAAATAAAACAAAAATCACCTGTGTAAACTCAAAAAGTAAAGATTGAGAGTAAAGATAAAAATCATTCATTTGATTAATCTCATCAGTAAGTGCTAGCTTTCAATTAGAAAACCCAATCAATCTATTTTCAACATGATCTGCAATATCTGTTTCTAACAGGAAAGTACTACAATTATGACAGCAGTGGGCGGAGCCTGTCGAACAGTGTGATGTCAGACCAGTGTGCAGGGCAGTGGTTCCTCAGGGCGTCTGGACTCGGGGATCTGGACTACCAGGTGAGTGACAGATCTTCTATCTTCTCTGTTTGCTGCAGCAATGGTTCCTGTTTGTTTTGAAAATGGAAAATAATATAGCGTGTTTGGATATATTCACCCTTTCAAACCTTTGTAAATGCTCAGAAACATAAAAGTGATGGTTAGGGCTTTAACAATGTGATTGAAGCATAGTTTATTATACAATACATTTTTATTTGTGTTTCTGATGTTATGATATATGTCTTAAATTTGCTTCTAAACCTGCAGAAACCCTGACTGTGAGGAACGAGAACAGTCTGAGCTTAGCGCTGCATTAAGTACCCCTGCCCAGCATGCTGCCAGAACTAGAACTCTAAGAGAAGAAAGAGAAAGAGGACTAACATGGGGATTTTTATTTCACATAGGCTTTCCCCAAGGAGAAGATCTGCAGTGCTCTGAAGTCTGTGTTTGAGCTGAACGTCCTGGGCTTCGCAGGGGGGCAGATGGGTGCAGTGAATGGCATGAGGCCAGAGGGAGTGCCTGACCGCTCCAGCGTCCAATCAGATGAGGTGTGGGTGGGTGTGGTGTATGGATTGGCCGCGACGATGATCCACGAAGTGAGTAAACGGGGCAGGGCACGTCATCAGATGGTGATGATCTTTTATTAATCTGGATCTTCTTCAGGGCATGGTGGAGGAGGGGCTGCGCACTGCTGAGGGCTGTTACCGGGCCGTGTGGGAGCGCATGGGCATGGCCTTCCAGACGCCCGAAGCTTACTGTGAGAAGGGCATCTACCGGTCGCTGGCATACATGAGACCCCTGAGCGTCTGGGCTATGCAGCTGGCACTAGACAATCGACCAAACCTGAAAAAGCCTTAAGCGATGGCTAATGGAACGTTCGACTCTTTAGCCTCCATAGACATGCCTCAATCTGGATCAAAGTTTTAGACTGAAAAAGAATGAAAGATTTCAGGTATGAAATTGGCCAAATCTTGATTGATTTGTGTGATGAAGGTATTATGAGGATTATTGATCTTTGGGAGTAGTTACTCACTTAAGATCCTTCTTTTAAGATTTTGATAGCAGTTCTATAAATAAAATTGAATGAATTCAATTAAGTCGTGAGTTCTGGTGGTTAAGTTTTTTAAAGCATTTATCTTAAGGTTGATTTTATTCTGCACTTGAGACAAGCATACTGATGATGAGAATAAATGGTAACTTTGATCATTTTCTGTGTCCTTTGTGATGCACCACCAAACTGTGAAAAAATACAGTTGTGCGGTATAAAATCAGTTATTTTACCAGAAGCGTTGCTCCCTATATGAAGGTAAAGAGCGGCACCATAATCTATTTTTCTCACAAGAGAAAAACATGTTAATAATAAATTATTGTTAACAGCGAGGACTGAATGATAATCCAATATCGATAACTATAGCGATGTACATTTTCTCGATAAGACGGTTAATTGAAAGCTTGATAGCTTCCTGAACAAGTGCCTCTGTGTACCCTGCACAATATTGTTTTTCCATCTTTATATTAGTTCCAGAGTCACGTCAGATAAAACACTTGCACTACTTATGATTGGAGATTAAGACCATCACAGTTTTAGCTTTTTGTCCAAAAACAAAAGCTATATTCTCCTTGTCTCCCATGTTCTCACTTCCAAACTCTTTCTGTTGATGTGTTACAAGAGAGGGGCGACTGGAAGACAAATCAGAAGCTGGCCTTTGTGGAAAAACCTGGCAAGTCTTGCTTCTGATTGGTTTAGCTTGTTGACTGACATCTTTTTTAACCTATAGAGACATGATCACACTAACAGCGAAGATAAACATACAGAGTGCTGTCTGCTCTGCTTCTTTGTTTAGGTAAAGACAAAACACATGTAAGTTCATCACAGCAGCACATTCCCTTGATATTGTTCTTTATCATTAAGATGCAGAAAATAAAACCTCAGAAGATTGACAGCTACTGCCTAGAGAGTGAATTTGATCGGAAAATGAAAACATTATGAATATAAAAAACCAAAGCATAATTCAATATGTTTCAATGATTTTGTTCTATGAATATCATGAACTCATTTTAAAGGTGCAATCCTAAATGTGAAAATAATAATTGGTAATGATTATATAAAAATAAATAATTACACAATGTCTGATATTTGTGCTGTTTTTACAAGTCATGAATATCTATTTATAATGAGGAGAATTTCTCTGATTTGGAGCCAGTTTCAGAAAAATTTTGTTTAAAAAGAGTTTAGAAAAACATCTGGTCCTGATTTATCATAATTAATTAATTATACAATAATGTGTAATGATCAAGGGAGAACAGCTTTCACTGCAGAGAAAAAAAAGTAGTGTAAACAGAAATAAAGACTTGACTATCCTGATAATTATCGATATCGACTGATACAGAAAAAAATTATCGCCCGGTTCTATTAATAGCTATGAATTAATTTATTACTAATCTGAGATGTGTTTATCTGCAATATCTATATAATGTCTAAATATTTCTAAATATTACAGATGTAAAGTTATATAATCTCAAGTCTGGACTACCGCAATGCTCTCCTAGCAGAACTTCCAGCAAGCGCGCTCAAACCTCTGCAGATGATCCAGAGCTCTGCAGCTCGTCTTATCAAAAAGCAATCTCTTCAGGGAACACCTACTATAAAAAAAGCTTTCTTTTTTCCTCCTCGGTCTTTATCTTCTTCCTTTACTTCCTCCCTGCTATGGTTTATTGATCAGTTGATAGAATTTCTATTATAGACTTTGATGGTGTAACAGATTACAGATTGTCTCTCCCCTAATGTAAGTCGCTTTGGACAAAAGCGTCTGCCAAATGTTTAAATGTAAATGTAATATAAATACATTTCATGAAAGGCACTGCACACGATGTGAGTTGAGCTACTCGTTACATGACGTGGGCCACGTTCGACCTCCACCCGCCACAATCTCACACTCTTCTCGTGTTGTGAAGTGGCTGATGGAATGACTGTGAATGTTTGATTCACATTCATAACAATAACATAGTTATACTTTTATGGCTATATTACTTATAAACAGTAAACACATCTTGCTATTAAAAATGCCTCCCAAATGAAATGCCTCATTACTGCTTGCGCACACGCTGGGATAGAAAAAGTAGGATCAAGGATGAAAACCCTTTCGGACACATCAGACTGTTCAGAAACCCCGCCCTCTCCTCCCCCAGTCTTCCTCCTAGGCAGGCAAGAGCTCACATATCTTCAACATAATTAATGAAATATTAACTAAGATACTTATCATCACTAATGATTTAAATTTCAATCACACACCAATAACTTAAATGCTTGTTAATGTTTGACCCAAAGTTGCAGGGACACAAACTGTTGGCGGCAGGTCATTGAAAGAGACTTATATTGACTTTTTGTTTACATCAGTAGTTAAGAGGACAAATCTGATCTGTAATACCGACCATCCTTCACTAGAGGGCTCTGTCTCGCTTCCCGCTCTTTATCGAGCAGATGTTCTGTTGAGGAGAAAAGATTGAGTGCTGTAGCATCTCTCTGGAGTGCTCGAGAACCTTCTAAAGTGCACACACGGTTTTTTAGAGCTGGCTCGTCCTGTGCTCGGTCTTATTTTAAACACTCGAGTTAAAAAATACATGAGAGTGCTGATATTTAATTGATGCCCCCCACAAGGTACTGAAGGCATGCGGTAGCTCGAAGAGACGGAAAGTGACAGGGCTTCTCTCAGAACTTTCACAACACAAACACTTAAAAATGCATCATCATCATCATCAGAGGAGGAGGAGGAGGAGGAGTATAATATTTGGACATAAAATGTTCAAGAAAACCCCTTTTTGTGAGTGATCTTCATTCTGTTCACATCATTTTGTGTAGTCGAGTTGTATACTGTTAAAAAGGGTACTATGCTGGTGGATTGTACATTAAATGATTTGATGAATATATTTTTAGTAATAATTTCTTCTTTAAAATTTTCCACATTTCCAGGATAATTGCCTACATTTTTTACACTTTAAATGAAACATTATGGAACTTTAAAAGCTTAAATTTGCAAACTTAAAGAGAAATAAAGATTAAAGCGCAGTCCTGTCAAAAATAAGGATTTAGTTTCTGAATAAAAGCATAAATTGGGCTCATTTCACTTTTCTGCATAATAAGTTTGCTCCTTGTGATACAGTGAGAAAAAAAAAGCAGCTTGATGATGGTTCTGACCTTTGGGACAATTCTTGAGTACTTGCAGTCAACTGAGTCTTAAAAGATCTTTTTTAAAAGCCCAAATTTTAGGTTTTAAAAAAAGTCTTAAATTCCCTGTTTTAGGTGTTAAATAATTTTTCACAGATTTTATTTTTCTGATGTCCATGTGAAGCTCATCTGATGTGTGTTATTGTTGTTGTATGCTTGGGGTTGCCAGAGATTGAGAAAACTTTCGTAAATCCTCAAAAAATTAATGTGAATATTGCTGTCATATACACATAAAGACACATATATAAACTCAAACAGTAAAAGTAATGGTAAGGGTTACCAGAGTTTGAGATAAGTGGTCAACTTTATAAAAGGCATAGATAGGGTTGCCAGAGTTTAGGAAAACCTCCATAAATGCTCAAAAACATAAAAGTGATGATTAGAGTTTCAAACAATGTATTTGAAGCGAACTGTTAATTATGCAAAAACAATTGTGTTTTTGATGTTATGATATAAGTCTTAAATTTGATTCTTAACGGTCTTAAATTTTACCTGATGAAACCTGCAGAAAGCCTGACTGAGGAAAAAGAACATTCTGAGCTTAGCGCTGCAGAAAGTACCCCTGCCCATCGTGCTGTCCGAGCTAGAACCCTTGAGCTGGAAAAGAGGAAGCAAATGACAACAAGTATGTAAGAACCGGGACCGGGAGCCAGTGGAATGTTATAAGAACAGAGTTGATGTGATCATGGTTTTTGGTCCCACTAAAGACAAGAGCAGCTGAATTCTGAACACCCTTTAACCTGTCCAGAGTAGACCTAGAAACCCCGACCAGGAGAACATTACTGTAATCCAGACGAGATGCCACAAATGCAGTGACTAGTCTTTCAGCGGAAGAGAAATGCACCATAGGACGCAGTCTGGCCACGTTTTTCAAAGAAGACTTTGAAAAACCCAACCGTGGTCTGAACAAACTGCTAAAAAGTTAGACACGGATTGAACATACCTCGTTCTGCTCTTAGTCTCTAATGGCAAGCCATCAAGTGACAGACAATAGGACTCAGATGTAACACGCCATAGTTGATGCCAGGAACCACAGAATCGCTTTAGTTTTGCTAGTTTTGCAAAGGAAGTTTTCATCCAACCATGCCTGAATTATTGAGATACTGTTTAAGATGTTTTTAACATCAAGCTCTTTGCCTGGTTTGGAGTAATTTTAAGTTTGTGTTTCATCAGCATAAAAATGATGGTAGGACCAAGAGAATCCAGACGATGCCCAATTGGAGATAGATAAATAACTCAACAGGTTTTTTTTGTTTTTTTCCCAAGCTCTACAAACGCTTGGTGGCATACATAGTTCTCCCGTTAGCTCGCCTGATAAACTCAATGTTCTCAAATCTCTGCTTCCTCAGCCCTAAATATTAATTGTAAAACAACAATAGTTATAAACTTATAATGGATAATACTTATAATGGATGCAATTGGACAGAAGAAGCATAAAGAGGCCTCTCGTTGATGTAATGGATGACACAGAGCCTCCTGCATCACCCAATCCTTAGCTTTTCTGCACTGTATCAGAGATTAACGAACCACCAAAGAGCATTCCATGAACGCTAGCCTGAAAATGGAAAGATAAGCTGTAAACACAGCTTCGCGTGACTGTGCTCGCTTTGGCTGAAGATGCATGACTTTCCTCACAAGCCTGCAAAGATAATTCTGGATTTTATCTCATGGAAAGTGGAAGCACACCATAAACTTTTCCTAAGAGAGATAGCGATGATAGGAAAGCTTTCCTTTGAGTGCACACTTAAAAATCAAAGTACAGGATTGTAGCTGTTGTCGCTCCTGCAGTACCCTAGTAGGGTACCAAGATTGTAACTCTCAACATGGTACATATCAGTTGTTACATTTACATTACATTTATGCATTTGGCAAAAGCTTTTGTCCGAAGCTGGAGTTGAAGATGGAGAGCAAGTGTTTCATCACTCACACCAACTTCAACTCGGTGGATCTGGGGTTCGAACCAGCGACCTTCCAATCACAAGTCGATCTCCTTATCCTCCAGATCACAACTGCCTTGTGACTTCCAGCTGTGACAATACATTTTTTTTAAACTATTATTTTGTTAATTTATAGCAAGAAATTTGACTAACTTGCTGCATATTGTACCTTAAGCTTACTAAAAGCTCAATGATTTACCTTTTACCATAAGCATTGATTCTGTACCTTTAAAATTAAACAAAGCTCCGTAATTGTCACCATAAGGTCATCTTTTGTACCATAAATGGTATTACAGAAGTAATACTAGTTTTCTGTGAGTGCGAATCCAAGTATTGTTTTTTTTTTTTTTAATGGTGGTTGAAACGTTTGGCCAAATTTGCAGATGATTTTCTATTTGGTTGAGGTCTCCCTTTAAATTTGACATACTCGTTCATTCAATCAGAAACGAATGCAGTAAAACACGAAATGTGAGGGTTTGGAAGGAAATATCTTATCAGATCTTTATTTCATGACT
Source organism: Danionella dracula (assembly GCA_900490495.1). NCBI lineage: Eukaryota > Metazoa > Chordata > Actinopteri > Cypriniformes > Danionidae > Danionella > Danionella dracula. Next base: position 3,163,607 of record UELW01000267.1, on the reverse strand, counting down.
TCATATAGCAGTGTTGGCATACCAGAACAGTCTCTAGTCTGCTAAGAACTAACAAAAAAAAAACATAGGAAGAAAAATAAAAAGAGAGAGAACAAGCCACAGACTGTACATTAAATAATAAAAATGAGATTTGAAACAAGCAAGAGAACAAGAACACATATCATTATACTAGCACAATGCTAGAAGCTTTTGAGATGATTAAAAAAAGGCAAGCAGAGAGATGCAGCCCTGGTGAAGGGGGCCTTTGGGATTGGCATGCCATTGGGAGAGAGGGTGGGTTTGAGGCATTACTAACTAACGCTGCTGTACTTTGAGAGGATGGAGGTGGGACACATGCACCTGGTCTGATGGTAGGAGCAGAGCAGAGGAGGTTCAGACGGAGGGCTCCTTGCAGAGCACAATCTCCAGCTCGGTCCGGAAGAGTTTTCCTCCGTCAGACAGCGCCATGATGCTCTTCTTAGAGCTGGCCAGACTCTGATGGTCCACCACCTGAAGGAGGGACCACAGTGCGACTCAGAACCGCCATGTTCTCTCTCTTAGATAGACTCTCTCACTCACTCACACCCAAACCAGACTTGCCTATTACGAGAATGTTAAAATAAAGTTCTCACTGAAAAGCAGAAAAAACATGTTGTACGTCACATTGGTACGTCACATTGAAAAACTGCTCTAAAAAAATCTACCCAGACCGCACACCAAAAAAAAACTAATTTCTGACTAACTTTTCTCATTGACTTAACATGCAAAACATCTGATGTTCTGCTTTTCAGTGTAAACAGAGTTTCATGGCTCTATACTTTTGATGAAGATATTTAGCCATCAGAATAAAATATATGCGCAGTCAAACAGGTCTTTTTGGCCTTAGTTCAATCAGACTAAAACAACTGCTGAAGATTATTATCTAGTTCATTTTTGGTCTAAAGTGTTAGGTTACTGTTATTTTATATATTACTTCAATGTTCGTAAACGGAATCTTTTTTATTTATATACATTTTTAAGCCATTGATTGCTTTTAGATTTATAATACATTTTTTTGTACTTTTATAGTTGTAGAAAACAATAAAGCCCTTTTTAATGATTTATTTTAATAGGAATATAAAATAATTTTACAGTTAAAACATTGTTAAAACATGTTAATGCACGAATTTTGAACAAATACGTTTTTTAAAAATGGAGCTCTACTATAATTTATAATTAAGTGACCATAAAGTCCATAAAAATAGTGTTTTTAAAATGGTTTTACAGGTAAAACCATTTTAAAACAGAACATTACTTTAACAAACGCCTTTTGATTCCAATAATATAAAAATATAAATATTGATAACATATTGACATTAAATACTTTTTTAATTTAAGTCTACTATAATTTACAGTTATGCGACCATAAGGTAAAAATAATTGAATGTTACAGGTAAAACTGTGAAAAAAATACACCTTATAAAAAACATTAGATTCAAATAATGTAAAATTGCAAATATTGGCAGTATATTTACATTAAATACTTTCCTAAACTGAGCTTTACTGTATTTGTCAGTTACGTGACATTAAAGTAAAAATACTGTTCTTAATTTTTTAATTTAAAAACTTTTTTTACAGTGCATCTGCCAGTTACATGGGTCTGAATATCTATTGATACTCTCATATAATATTCAAAAAGAAGTTTAAGTGTCACATATTTAAAGAGGAATGCTCCTTGTTTATTTTATGTAGTTGTATACTTATATGTTTTTTTTATTGTGTTCATACATGTTTTATTTATATAAAGTGACTTGAATTATTTAACTTTCGTTGATTGTGTTAAGGTGATACATAAAATCAATAAAAATGTATTGTTTGGTATTCAACAAATGTTAGAAAAGCTCCTAATATTCAATGGTTAAAAGCTGCATTAGTTTCTTCCAAGGCTGTCAACACAATAACTAAAACAGACATTTTTTACATTTATGCATTCAGGCCTTTTTTACATTTATTATTTATTTGCCTAGGACCCCAAGTTTGAGTAGGACCCCCAGACAGGCAGTGTTAATCATTTTCACAGGGGGGCCATGAGCAATGACTCTCGTGAAAACAGAATTCATTTCTGATTACCATTTTATGTTTCCGGTAAAGGTCTCTGAGGAGCGCGTCCAGCTCGTGTTCATCAATGTAACCATTGCCGTCCTGTTGGAAACGCAAACAAAGAAATAAACAACTGGTATACGTATCAGTTTCAAATAACTTCTGAAGTTTCAGTTAATGAAGTTTCATCAAGTTTCCGATTAAATGGTTTTGAAGTCTAGTTTTTTTATGTGTACATTATCAAGTTTTGATTTAAGCCCAAGAGTTTCCCATGACTCAGTTGTCTTTTGCTACACAATTTTGCCCGCTTCATATAATATTTTAATTTTAAACAGACAATAAAGTAAATTACAGTTAAAATTAAATCTGTCAGAGATGTCCGTGTGGTCAGGCGGAATTTGCATTTCCCAATCAGACACTGGGATAAGTGAACAATAACATACAAAAACCCTGACCTTAAATTTCCAACAAGAAACATGATTGCGTAGCAAGATAGCAAGAGAGTCAGAGAAAACCAGGACTGGTCAGAGAGTAATACAGGGAGAGAGTAAAACCCAGAAACTAAATACAAACTGACAAAACTGATAGTATTAAAACTCAGGTGTCAGACTTCATTCCTGGAGGGACGCAACCCTGCATACACTGTACAATCGAATAGTATACTTTACTTTAGAAATGTGATTATGCTTAGTCGCTTTTACCCAAATGTTGAGTTACTCAAGATAGTTAGGTATTGGTAAAATGTTTGAATAAATATCTGAGAATATTACCAAATCCTAAGTAACTTTACTCAAAATGATTTGTACATGTCATTGAGTATGCCTATATATAACTTAATATTTATCAGTACATTTACTCACAAATAATTGATTCAGCCTACCTGTAGATAATTATTGAAAGTTTGCTTTGAATAAATGTGGTTACCTAAGTTTTGTTAAGTAAACTGAACTAATTAAATTTACAGAGTAGTTTTGGACCAACCTAAACCGAACAGACCTGATTCCTCTTCCTAAGCTCTTCTTGGCTCGTTTAATGTCTCTTGAAATAGGGTTGGAACAAAAACCAGTAAGGGATGCGGCCCTCCAGACATGAGTTTGACACCCCTGCATTAAACAGACTAATGCTAACACAAACAAACTTCCGTTTGGATGGTTATTAACTAAACAACAAAAGCCAACCTCTGCACAGCAGCTTATAGCACTAAGCAGAACAGCAGCTGTTTTGCAAGAAAAGCATAAACACACAAAACTAACCTTGTCATAAAAGTTGAAGATTGCTTCGAATTCTTCAGCAGAGAGTTTGAAGTTCTAGAGATTAAAATGACAGATACATATAGTTACATTGTCCTCACAGGGAAGGTTTTCAGTCTAGGGGTAATAATATAATAGCATTTAATATGTAGACATCAGTTTGAGGGACACATTTTTATTTAATCCTGCAAAAGCTTTGGATTAGAACTGAACAGTGTTGCAGAGACATAGAGTATTATCTCCTACCAGCATAAAACAGAACACGCATCAAACATAAACATGCCAGCATGATGCAACGGTGCAAAAACACCATTTTTAAAATGGCTCTGAGCACTAAAGAAAGTGGTTTTAGCATATTAGTTTTACATAAACAAAATAATGAAGATGTGCTGCTCATTTATGAATTGCTTTTTTCCATCATAATAATTGTCTTTACATTTATCATATAAACATATAAATTGCATTTATCTCTTGTTCATTGAAATAAAATAGCTTTGAAAGAAAAGGCTTAAATACAAAATGTTAAATTAATACTTATTGTACGTTTAAAATTCTAGATCTTCCACTAAGAACCAATGCTCTTGTATGATAACAAAACATCTTTCCGTACAGTGTTTCACATACGGTATGATATTATTTGTTCTCTTGTACAAATGTAAGCAAAAGCTATCCTTGGAGGAAGGAGAACAGGAAACTTTGAGTTTGTAATAACCAAATTAAATCACATGCTAATTTCATTCATTCAAAGGAAAGACTGTCATGTTGTGAAAGCTTTGTATAGACAGAGGTTTGATAAAAATTGCTTTTACCTATTCTGATTTACTCTAACATTCTAAATTGCAGTTTGTGTATGTATATTACTTATCATTTGCCCATGAATCTTGTGGATTATTCTATGCTCCGTGTGAAACAATAAAAGGGAAACACCATCAATATAGAATGCTCTCATTGGCTGTGAGATATGTGATTGCATGCTGTAGATAGCTATATGAAGATGGGGACTGCTTGCTCCAGTATAAAAGTACGACTGTTTGTTTGGCCATCATGAATCTCTTACCCAGGAGGGGAGTTGTGAACAAACAAATAAAAAATGGGATTCGGAGTCTACCTCAACACATTGTTGACCCATCTGTGGCCCACCAGCAATCAAAAGATCTAGTTCTAGATTCCTGTAGTTAGAAGCAGTTGTCATCATTCAACATGATGGCGTCCTAAGTTACACAATTGCTTTTGACCATTTAAGGCATTGCTATGTTGTGCAGCTTTCAGTTAAAAGGTTTGACACCACCTAAATCAAAACAAGCATGGCAGAAGCTAGTTATCGTGAAAGGGCCATGATATATATGAGATATGTATCATATGTACAGTCAAGCCCATAATTAATCATGCTCCTGGCAAATTAGGACTTAAAGGTACTTTTATCAAACAAGCAAATTATATTCTGGCAGAAAAGGACATAGGTATCTGACAAAAGATAATACAACACAGAACAGGAGGCATTATTGTGGAAGAAAAAATGTCTGTCATGTTCAGAATCATTCATACCCTTACTCAATAATCAATAGAAAAGCCTTTATTGGCTATTACAGCAATCACACGCTTCCTATAATTGCAGACTAGCTTTTTGCATGTCTCCACAGATAATTTTTTCTAATTTATCTTTAGCTATGAGCTCCATATTTCTCAGGTTGGAGGGTATTTTGCCATCACCTTGACCTTTAGCTCCCCCCCACAGATTCTGGTTGGGATTCAAGTCAGAACTCTGGTGGCGCCACTCAAAAACATAAATTTTGTTGTCTGCTAACCATGTCTTCACCGTTTTTGCTGTGTTTTTTGGGTCATTGACGTTCTGAAATGTCCACTGGTGCCCAAGGCCAGGTTTCTCTGCAGTCTGCCTGATGTTGTCCTTGAGATTACTCATGTATTGCTCTTTTTTAATGGTGTCATTTGCAGTGATTAGTTTTCCTGGTTCATTGGCTGAAACCCCAAAGCATTAGGTTCCCACCACCATGTCCTTTTTACGCCAAGTAAAGGACACTTCAGTAAAATTTTTCTTTCATCTGACCATAACACTGAAAACCAGAAGTCTTCTTTGACCAGATTAGCATTTGCAAAGGCCAAGCGAGCTTTTGTGTGCCTGGAGAAGTGGTATCTTGCTTGGTCTACGTCTGTGGAATCCAGCATTGTGCAGTGTTCTTTGGATTGTCTGTCTTGAAAAATTGCAACCAGAAGAGCCCAGATTCACCAGATTCATTCTTTGTTATTCACTCTCTAAAAGTAACTTTCTGGTTGAATAAAAGTAACTTGAAGTCAAAATTTGCCAGGGGTATGATTAATTATTGGCTTGATTGTATGTATGATGAAGCTACATATATACACACATATATTGTAAGAAAAACAACTGGTCCTGCAATAATGTTTATTACAAATTATTTTATATATTTGTGAGCGGTCCTAACTTCTGCTTTAGCCTGGTTTGGTCATTGTAATAATTAATGTCTACCTAAATTTAAGCCAGTCGATCAGCGATGGCTTTTGCAGGTAGATCACCCACGTAGTTAGCAATAATAAATATAGAAATAAATAAACGTAGGAGTCAATGAGTAGAAAATTTATAAATGACTAAATAAAGATGTGCTGAAATGTTTAAATAGAGTAACTAGTTGTATTTACTTTTTTATTCCTTTATTGAAGCATTTTTATAACTATATTTAATAACTGATGTATCTATTTAGGTTTATATTTATTTGTGTATTTATATATTGTTTTGTTTATTTATGTATGTATTCTTTTATTTGACTTACTTTTACCTTTATGTCTGTTTTAATGCATTTGTTTACATCCTCTCTAGATTTGGATTACATACGATACATAATTTACACACAAAGAAACCATTAATTATTTGTTACATCAATAAAAGATTTAATTTCTTAATTATTTTTAACTCATGCAAATATGAAAGAACAAAGTTCTTCAAAAAAAAAAACATTTGTGCTCATATTTACTAGGACTTTTACTTGAACATTTACATGATTCCTATGATGCTACAATTTTCTCTCTCCAAAACTAAGGCGACCCAATTCAATTTGAAATAGTTTTTTCCTATAATAACGTATTGGATTAACGTATTAAGGGTATATATCAGCTGAAACAATAACCTAAAACACAAATGGGCCTGCAGTACAATACGTTTTTTTTTAAGAATATATAGAATAATACTAACATAACTATGCAAAAGAAACCAAGCTTTGACTTAAACATTTGTTCACCCGTGACATAGTTTCAGATGATTTGTTGGAACTAAAATAGACAAGAAAACCAAGAGAGAGCATCCATGGTGGATGTAAGGAGCCGAGATGAGTGTGACTCCAGGTTCAAGAATAATCTACAGAGATTAGTGAATCTACAGTAGGATTGAAGTAATCCAGCAAACCATGCTCTCTGTGACAGAAATCACCCATTAATCTGCCATCAGCTTCCATCGCTAGACATAGACCTAGAGACAAACATGTACGACTCACACTGACGGACATTTGTCCCTAAATACCCAGTCGTCTGCAATCTTGCAGCTATGACAGAGTCACACACCAGTAAAGAAACATCACATTGGAAATCTTCAAAATCTAGTATACAGTAACTACAAACCTGAATAGGTCGTCCTTTTTAACTTGTTTAAATACATTTACTGTATTAGATTTTTTTTCCACCATTTATTCAACAATTTGGATGAATGGAAACGTTTTGTGACAATTTGTGTGTTTTACATTTAGAGACAGACATTTTGTAGCTGACCATTTTTATCGTGACGACATTTGAACAGAGCCTAGCGAACCAAACAGGAGTGATTAAAGAAACATGATTTAGCAAGGTTTATGGCTTGTTGGGTTTTACGTTTCAACATTTAAAGGTCAAATGTAACTCTTTTTTTGCTATACAATGACATTACGGTTAACAGAAACATGCTCTGCTGACTGAGACACTTTAAAGCTAGACAGGAAAGTCATTGTGAGTTGAACCGTTGGGAACAACATTATAGACTTTTCCTTCCAATCATTTTTTTCTTTACAGGGGAATGTGTCACTTTGCTGCTCTACGAAACATTTCAAAATACTGTTTTACATTTTATCCAAAGCTAAATTCTTACGACTTTACTTTTACTGTACACTTAATTTAAATATGATACTGTGTACTGAAAAATTTCCTTTTTTAATAGTATATAAACATGTTATACTGCTGTTGTTTTACATGTAAAATTAACAACCAACAGAATACATCAGTTATCACAAAAATTGCAAACATAAACTTAAAGCATTAGTTTAATACAACATGTGTATTAAGTTACTGAAAGATCAATGGCAAATAAAGATGACAGAGTATTTAAACATGCATACAAATAACCTATTTTCCCTCTTCATTTTAATGTTCTATTCTGAAAATCTTGTAATCTTTTATGCTTTAACCAACCTAAGTAGTTTTTTGGTTCAGGTAAATGTTTAGGATTGTTTTTAACACTAGAGTCAGCTGGGAGCCTGATTGGATAATGCCAGTAAATATGCTGATTGGTGCTGCGTGTTAAATCGCGTGGAGGTCATCACCTCGGAGACCTCATTTTGTTGCTCATCTCATCCGGTGAAGAGTTTCGGTTCCATCTTCATCAATAGAGATCCCTCTTCTTAATTTTCAGTTTCATCTCGGTTAAAGTTAAACAAGATCAAGTATGATTTCAGTCGTATGTTTTGTAACTATGGGAAGTACATTTCTACTTAATTCGTTTGAAATGTAGGTGTGGTCTGCTTAATTTGTTTCTGAAAGTTTCTGTCATTCTTAAATGGAAGTTTAGAGAAGTTGTGCTGTAGTTTTGTGTTTGTTGTCTGTTAGCAACTTTAGGTTTAGCTTCTTTATTTAGTATTTCGCTTGGTTCCTCTTTATTTTATGTTTAATGTTTGTTAATAGATTTGATAAAGTGTTAGATTTTCCAACTTTAAACTTGTTTATGTTTGGTGGTCTGTTGAAAATTGTTGGAATTCTTTTGTGTTTTTTTCATTCAGTTATGTATCGTTTCAACGTGTTACGTAACATCAAAAATCTGCAATTATCCTTCTTTTTAACTTTACCTTTATGCCTATTTTAAGGATATTATATAAATAGATACCTAATACACAACTCACCCAGTTGAATTTAAGCTGAAGGAGATATCGGGGAAAGGTCAGCTATGGACGTGCGTAAGACTGTCTGATGGACAGAGGGGGCTCTAGTGAGCTACATATGCACTTAGCAGACACTGTACATGCAACTAAAGCAAGGACATCACTTGAACCAGTAGCCAATGAACTCTTGAGTTCAGGCTGCATCATAAGGGAATAAAAGATGAAGACACAGTTTGCATTCAGACGAGGGAAGATGCAGCAGCTCGTCTCCGGCGCCAGAGAACCAGCTGATGATGGACCACCAGAACCAACGACACACTTTATTCTACAATTGATGGAGTACTGTTGTAACTTATGATGATTATTGTGTTTTGTAATATATATATATTATAAAAAGTGACTTTTATTATCTACAAAATATTGACTGTTATGAGAGTTTGAGATAAAAAAAAACTTGTAGAGAACAGATAACAAAGGAGTCTTCTGACAAAGAGTTTAGGCAACTAAATGCTTAGAACTCGGATTTGACTTACTTAACCTAATCTGAGAATAATCAATAAAAAGTTTATTGGGACACCATGAAACAATGTTTTAATATTTATTCTTAAAAAAAAAAGTAAATCCTGTATGTTTTACCTAAAAACACTCAACTTTAATAGTTCTCCAAGAAAATAACAATGCATTATCTAAACAGACACTACTACACAAACGGACTTTTGTTGCTGTTTTTTGGAACTATCATTACTGTATTCTTTTATACACAGTCATGTACTGTGCTTTAACTGTTGAGTTACTTACTGCTCACTTCTGTAGCTCATTCAGTGGATTAACTGAGAAACCAACACCAAAACATACAGAAACACATCGTTCGGAATATTCCCATGAGAACTAAACCCATCATTCTTTTATCTGCAGCTAAAACAGCATTCATCCTTATCATTATTATAACTGTACTTCATGTGGAGACCGGTTGAATCTAAGCTGTGTTCTCGGAAGAGTGATCTTACCTGAAACTTGAGCAGGAAATTCTCTTCCACAGGAAGCAGTCTGAAGACACAAATCGTACATTTCAAACCATCCTGCATTAAATATTAACCACTCATTTTAACATAGTCGAAAGCCTGCTCACCTCGCCATCTCAGACAGTCCCAGCTTCCCATCACCATTCAGGTCAAACATTTTAAGCTGCAGATAAAGTACAGATGAAGCAGCAGTTGCGTGTGTTCATCTATGACCTGTTTGCATGTACTCACTATGGTCTGCGTGTACTCGTTCAGCTTCTTGTCATCATAATGTCTGTTGGCTTTCTTCAACAGATCTGAGAGGAAGCCCTAGAGGAAAACAGAGTTCACTTCATAATGGATCTATAGCGGCTTCACTAAAGGAAATACTGTTTGACCTATTGAGTTGCACCTTCAGTTCGTTGGACTCGATGTATCCACTGCGGTCAGTATCATATTTTCTCCATGCCTGGAAAAGTGAAACGACAGCATTACCTCATGCTCTTTCCCACTTCCTGTGGATGTACACATATGTATAGATCTTTTACCTCGCAACAGAGAAACATATAGGGTTCCAAGCATTAAAAATGTTGAGATTATATGTGATTATGTCATTGCCATCTGGTTGACAAGTGAAATTAGGAATTGCTCTGGGATTACTGGTGATCCGACCTGATTCAGCCCTGATTTAAGTGTGTGCGTCGCACTTCTATAAAGTAGAACTGATACAATTTTTTTAAACAGAGTACGAGTACCAAAACTTTTTTCAGGTACTTCCTGATACTGATGTCCAGTGTTCCTCTCTCAGCTTGCAATTTCGCAGCAGTCTCATTGATTGTACACACAGGAAACCGCAATAGAGAACAAAATAAATTAATTAATAAAATAAAAATAAACACAGACTATTTAATCTGTGCCAGTTTGTGATGTGACTGTCATCTAATGATATGATGTGGTTCAAACACGTTTTATGCAGATAATCGACGTCATCAACTGCATCCTCATGGAGCGTTTTGATGGATTTAAAAAATGTTAATGAAAAATGCTAGTACTACTTATAATATTAGCTAAACCTGCTGGTTTTAGTTTGAGCTGTGTTTTTGTTTGCGCTGTGGTTTTTTTGCTTAAGATGTGTTTTTTGTTTGCGCTTTGATTTGTTTGTTTTGTGTTTTTTTGTTTATGTTGTGTTTTGTTTGTGCTACAGGGTTTTTAAAGAACCTTTGTTGATGACTTCTTTTTGTGGGTGTTGTAGTTTTAAAATAATAGTACAGTGAAATTATTAACTTTAGCCGAGCTTCTCTGTATTTAAGTTTATGTATGTATTCGATCTGTGTATGAACGCAATCCAGCTCAATAATGTTGGCCTATAGTATATAAATCTACTTATATATACACTTGTTTTACCACTTATAGTAGACACATACAAATCTATAAAACCCTTTTTAAAATGTGTCATAGAAATAATTTTCAAGAAAGTAATGTTGCATAGCTAAAGAAATGCTATAATTGACGACGTCCGTTAGATCTTTTGAGACGCTCGTATGGTGGATGTTAACACATTAATCATCATGTCTCTGTGTGTTACATACGGTCATAAACTCTGCGCTGGATCCCACAAACTGTCTGAAGCATAAAAGGAAGTTCTCTTCTGTAGGAAGGATCTGGGCCAGCTAAAAAAAAAAAGACAAAAAACATGAATGTTGTTATTCACCACTTTATCACTTCTGGACTATTATGGTTAATATAATCGATCTTTAAACCCCTTTAGACCTGAATTATTTCCATTTTGGTTATTGTTCAGGCTCTTTAACTAATTGTTTTTTCAGAGCAAAAAAGTTTACGGTCAAATAAAAGGTAAAATATCTATAAAAAAACAATGAAATCTTTGTGAAAATGTGTTTTCTTTTCTGGTTTTAGCAAAGCACTACTCTTTAGTGAAATGAATTAAAACCATGATGGAAAACATGCTTTAACCGCTTCATACCCGCCGTCCATTACAGTGACAGCACCATAATTCACCTAAATACCCAAAGTATGGCTTTTATGACAAGATTTTTCTAATGCAAAACGATTCATTTTTGAAAATAGATCGCATATTGAGAACAAGTTTATATATATTATATATTTTTCTTTTTTTTTTTTTTGAACATTTATTCATGATTCCCAGTGAGTCGTACCAAAACATATTTGTATTATTATTATTATTTGTTTTGATCTCATTTATGCTAGCTTGAAGCACAAGAAAAATGTACTACAACTTACGTGATATCTAGAAAATTGAAGTCTGAACGGGCTAAACTGATAGAAATGTAGATGTGATGACATTTGATGTTCATTTCACTGAAACTATGGTCTGAAGGGGTTGAAACAGGCACATTTTATCGTTCGCAAAACCAACACTCAATCAGCATGTGGAAAAGCTGAAAAACTCGACAATCAGTTTATTTGAATTAAAACCATCGCATCTACAGAAACTGAATATTTTCCATTTCCAAAGCACAGCACTTAGCATTCATGGATTATTCCCTTGAAAAGGATTTCAGCACCATGGACAGCATCGCAGAGAACAAAGCTCTTTTCCAAACAGCCGTTTTGCCAGACGATCGGCCTCTAGTGCAGTGTGTTTGTGTGTTTGTGTGTCTGTGTGTGTTTGCGCGTAAGCCTGTCTGCCTGGCTTAAGAAGAGCCTGCCTGCGAGAGCTGGACTGGGATGAGAGACCATTTCATGCTCTTGGTTTTCTTTTTCTGCCTGAACAGAGAAGCTCAACATTGCGGAACAGCTGAAGGGACACTAAACCGCAACAAATATAAAGACACTCTAAATATATCCTTGTCTGGGTAGACCCAGAAGAAACCGTCTTTTTAATGGAATTTTGTCCTCATTTCTTTAGGCTGGAAGTCCATAGAGCGGTATAAGTATATGATACATTTCACAGGTGGAAAGAGGATTTCATTTATCAATCCCACTAACTGATGTTTAGATAAGCTTGAATCTCGCTTCACCGATCTGCTCTCTGGAGAGTTGCAGCTGAATTGTTATAAAGACATAAAAAAATTTTTAATTGGACAGAAATCCTATAATAGGACAGTTCTAACACACAAGCCAATAAGATTAGGACATGTGTGTGATGACCATCATTATCTGTACTACATTTATTTATGGATTACTAAAACAGCAGAGATGATTCTGAGCTGCTAATAAAAAAACACCACTGCTGGCAAACATTCACTGCTCCATTTCATGATCTGCATTTAACTTTCTCTTAAGAAGAAATTTAGATGTATATATATTTTTTATAAATTTATAATTATTATAATAATAATACCATTTTATCAACATAAATTCTGATGCTGGATGGTTGATTTTTCAGCTGTTCTATTTTTGATAGGGCAGATCTGAAAAATTCCAAAACAATTCTAATAAAAAAAAACTTTCAAATACAATCAAAGTCAAGCAGAAATCTCAAAAAAGACAGCAAGAAACCAGAAGATGCGACCAGACTGATCTGAAGCTTCAGCTTAGATGCACAAGCTGCTCATTGAAAAGCAGATCATGCTGATCCAGAGGCATTAAAACTCAATTGCATTTGCCAGCCTTCAATTAAAGTACCATAATGGCGAATTAGCAAATAATTAAACCAGTGAACGAACAATTCCATTGTGCCTCTAACCACACCTGCAAACATTCTGTTAAAATCAGAGCAAGAGTTAGAATTGATCACATGCGCTTCAGATCACATGACTGTTTCTGATCTGTTTAATATGCGTGATCTCTCAACCGAGCATTAATCCAGTACATGGATATAGTTTTCTCATCCTCTCAAAAGCACGTTTTCTCTAATAATCTATAAATTACTAAATGTAATGCGGCCCAGGACACTGGAAAAGAGTGACAGTAATTGAAAGAAGCTCGTATTCTGTACTCTGTGACTGAATTAGAGAGCTCTTTCACCAACACAAATCATTTTTTTCATTCCCTCATGCCAACATCATGATGAACGCCCCCCACTCCCCTTCCCCCATCCATTTCTCTCTCCCCTCATTTCCCACTCCAACCCACCATTCCATCATCCCCATGCCACCTTTGCCCTCTCCTTCAAACCCCTTATCTGCTCCAGCAGTATTTATTCCTGGAGTTTCACTAATCTTGACCGGTGCTTTTGAAATCAATCAGTGGAAACTTTACCTCAGACATTTCGATCTTCCCATCGCCGTTCTCATCAAATTTCTGCATAAACTCTTTCATCCTGTCTTTGAAGGACGTGTTTGATGTATCCTGAAAGCCAACCAAACATATCTGACATGTAAAACAGCAGTTTGTTTCAATCAAGAGTGAGTGTTTGGAGAGAACTGTCAGGGAGGAAAGAAAATCAGTCAGAAACAGAAAACAGTGGCCAGATGGTGCTTAGATGGTATGTGCATTAGATTAGATTAATCCAAGCATGTCTCTCTCTATGGATTAATAACTGTATGTGACATCCCGATCACTACTTCACAACTGCGTCGCATGTTTCCAGAGAAACTAACGACGGCTCAAACTGTGCAACTTACCGCACTCGCTGTTTTCCGTGCAATCTCCAGCTCACGGATGAAATCTTCCAGCTCCGTCCCCTCAATGCAGCCGTTCCCTATAGTAACACACTCATTTAGATCTCTGTTTTATTTTTAGTCCCTTCCAGGCACACAAGAAGGCGTTTAGCTCAAATTATCTGATTTAACACGACAATCACTCTGTTGTAAATTAATTAAGCTCTATTCATCTCAGCGTGGCCTCATCAATTTAAACTGCTGAAGGACAAAATGCAATCAGTAGATAAAGTCAACCAGAATACAACCAGATTTTGTCGCTTTTCATCAGACATTATGGAGATCTTCTAGAATTTTTGATAAAGCTTTGCATTTCACTCTTTAAGAGACAACCATACACTAAAAATATTTTTAATGGCAATTTACTATGTGAAATATTGATAAGCACCTTTAAAATAGAGTAAATGTGGATATTTCTTTTCTTATAAAGATTTTTGGTAAAGTTACCATTTAAAAAAAAGGTAATTTTACACCTTTTTTAGAACAATGTTCTGTTGTTTTTTAATGTAGAAAGCAACAGTGGAAAGTGACTGTTTTTCTGCATTGTAATTTCAATTTAATCTTACGGTAAAACAATTTACCATAATTTTATTGCCAATGACTGCTTTGAACCTTTGCGGTCACAGCAAAAAATAGACTGAGGTTAAAAATGGCGCTTAAAAATTAGAAGTTATCTCTGCACAACTAAAAACAATGCAGCTAGTTCCTAACGTCATTCATCTTAAAGGTATAATACATACTTTTTTATGCGTTCATCTGAAATTCACTTGCAGGGTGTGAAATTGTGACAAATTTACCCTAAATAAAATCTAATTTAGCTTCCCTATGTCTTCATAACCTGTCCACTGTAAACAGTTGTCTTCTTTTGGCTATGCCATGCGAACTAAGTGGCTGGAAACTTAGATGATACTGAGTAAAGTGAGATGGGTGAGAAATGAGGATGGCAAAGAATACGCTGTCTGAACGCAATCACAGCGGCCACCAGTAGCACCACTACAGGACAGGACAGGACAGGAGTGTGTGGAAAAAACAAATCCATAAAGTGGCCGATTGTCAGCTTTGACTTAACAGTTGGCATCATCATCACTTTATAACCTGTCGACTGGATAGGTTAAGTGATAACATAGCAGCCATAGGCAGAGCACCAATCAATGGTTGATGAATCTCTGGTCATCACATCTTATACCGCGGGATTTAAAAAAAAAAAAAACAAAACTTTGACAAATTGAAGTTCCACTTGATCATATTGATTAGGTACCCAAGGCTCCTTCATGTTTCTTCTATTAAATATAGAGTTCCAAAGTTATGTTATTCTTTTTGAACCACCCTGTACTTTAAATTTAGCTAAAGTACAAATGTGCCAATTTCACTTCATTGATAAATTTGTTGAACTGAATATCCTCACTCCAATCCAAGTTAGGTCATGAAGTTTTATATCTTTTGTTATAGTGTTAACTACTGTTGTGAATTCCTCCTGTTGTACCATTGGCGGTATATAACATGGACGTAGTGTCCGTGATATCACTCATAGGTTTTGGTAAAGATTTTTAAAAAAAACCCAAAACTGGGTGTGCTCGAAATAGCATCCACAGAGACAGGACTTGGCCGTAGTGAAAGCACCCGATTAGCTGAAAGTTACAATTTTAATATATATTAAACCAACTAATAAAAATACAAGTAATCCTCTCAGGGTGTTTATGAAGATAAAAACTAGTGATCAACAAACCTAATGGAGTCAGGGGTGGAAACGTGGGGCTTTCAGCTACAAAGGTTGTCATTTTTAACATTGGACTGAATGAGAACCTGCTCACTTCTGGAGTCAGCCTCTAGAGGTTACTCAGCTGAACTGCAGTTCAGTCACTTCCTATTACGGGAATTGGAGGTTGTCCCTTGTTGGGTCGTTGTGGTCTGGTGGATAAGGTCCACCAAGTTTCACCGACTTGAAGGTGATGTGAGTGATGAAGCAAGGCACCAATGAGCAAGGTACCAGTTTCCCGACTGCTCCCGGGGCACCGAAACCATGGCTGCCCACTGCTCCGTATTCATGGTGTGTGAACACTGAGATGGGTTCAATGCAGAGCACAAATTCCGGGTATAGGTCACTCCATATCTGGCCAACTGCTCACTTTCACTTCCTTTCATTTTCACTTGAGTTGTACTAAGAGAACTGAAACTCAGGGAAATAAAGTGGATGGCCACATTGTGTAAAATCTCTTTAATGAGTTTGTTAGCCTATGTTAAAGTTTCTGTATACTCCAAATGGTAACCATTGACTGTATATAACATGGACATGTGTCTGTGACCTCATTCATAGCAAAGTGGTTAAAAGAGGCAAAGTTAAAAAGGCTCAAAGAGGACGTAGTCAAAGGCTCATTCGTTGGTCCCTTTCTCTTTTTCATCTACACCAACTCCCTGGGCCCTATCATCATCAGGTACGTATTGCACTGCACAACATCAGGAAGTTCAGAAAGCTTCTTAACAGAGCATGCAACTCATCTCCTGGTTCAGGTTCTGGTTCTTATCATGTCTGGACTACTGAGATGCTATCCTAGCAGGACTCAAAACATCTGCAGATGATCCAGAACTCTGCAGCTCGACCGAGCTCATGTTACTCCCTCTTCTTCATCACTTTTCACAGCTCCTTTTAAATTTAAATCATTGATGCTGGCTTACAAAACCATCTACAAATATGCACCCTTTTATTTTCTTCCCGCTATGGTTGATCGATCGGCTCATCAGCGACCTGAGTTAGACTCAATTTGTTGTAACTGTGTAACAAATTGCATAACGTCTTCCCCATACTGTAAGTCACTTTGGACAAAAGCGTCTGCTAAATTCATAAATGTAAATAAATGTAAACTTCAGGGTTGAGGACTGCAGCTCATTCTCTGACCTCTTGAGGCTGACTCCGGAAGTTAACAGGTTCCCATCGAAAGGGCTAATGTTAAAAATATCCCACTTTCCAGAGTGTACAAAAATACATGTATACAGTCCTGGCTTCACAAGGTTTTTCAAAACATAATACTTAAATAGACCTTTATGACAATTATTTTATTATTAATTTATTTACATTTAATTAAGGTCTAAAGTTTTGCATAATTAGGGCTACTTGCATGAGAGATATTCACAGTTTTGTTTTCGTCATTTACAAATTTAAGCACTGTAGGTGTCAAACTCTTAATGCTCCTAAAGTCTATGTGTGATGTCACGCTTACTATGTCTTTATTATATACAGTCAGTGTTTTTTTTTTCATTTGTGATGGATATTTACATTTAGCAGACAGTTTAATCCAAAGCGACTTACACAAGGAGAGACAATATACAATTTCTTACAAACTCAAGAAAACGAAAGAGAACGAAAAAAAAGAAGAATCTTTTTTTTAGATTGTAAGTGCTTGATTGGGAGTAAAGAGGTTTTAGTTGCTTTTTGAAAGCTGTTAGTGTTGCTGCATTTCTGGCTGGAGGTGGGAGCTTGTTCCAACAGCCAGGAACAGTGAGAGAGAAAGTTCTGGTGAGAGATTTTCTGCACTTCTGAGGCACCACAAGACACTGCTCCTTCTCTGAATGCAAGCTTCTGAAGGTCAAGTAGAAATGTATTCTTGTGAAGGTAGACGGAGATCGAGAGACTTTTTTGTAATGGTTTTCCCAGTCTATGATGGTTTGCAGACCTAATCTCTTAGATTTATAGATATTCCGCACTGGCACTTTTTTTTTTTTTGCAAGAACAGCTGGCTGAACAACTAATCCAGCTGTGTGTCAGCTTGGTCGTGCTAACAGCCCAGGTTTATATGATAAAGAAGTAACTGGGGGCTAGATTAAACCAAAACATCAAACACCCCCCAGACACACACTCAGACACTGTCTCTGACTCAACCGTTGTCTATCACATTTCATCTTCATAGTCTCTCAAACGCTGACACACAAATCAATTGGAAGGAAAGAATCCATTCTGGAGAAGGATCGATAATGACAACAAAGCCTGTGGGGTATAATTTAGTGAACTGCGAAACCGCATGTGCCTATCTGAGAGAAGTTAACAGGCCAATAGCAGGAATCATCCCACTGGCGCTTTTCCATTTTGCCTGAATTATTCAAGAATACGCTTGTGCATAAAAACTGCAGCGCACATTGGATGAGGAGTCTACTCGAATTAGCATCGAGCTGGACTTGTGTTGCCAGAAGTAGTGCAATAAACATGTAACCCTTAATCTCTGAAACTTTAGGCAGCTTCAGGAAGAACAAAACACTGACAAATCTCATTATTTACCCAAATGATTTTACATCTTAAGAACATCGCATGGGTTGTAATATAACTTTTTACATTCACTACCATTAGAACTGTTTTTATTTAATAATTAAATATGTTCTGAATATGTTAAATGTGTGACTATCAATTATCCTTGGTTTTTGATTCTAAGTGATGTTTACTACTCAATTAATTATAGTAAAAATAATATTTGTGCCTGTGATAAGAAAGTAAATTAACGCTTAAAAATAAAAAAGCATCCGATTATGTTACAAATACTTTACAATATCAATTGTATATATATATATATATATATATATATATATTTTTTTTTTTACGTAAAATTTAAAATAAAAGATTAATTCCTCATACACATTTCGGTAATGCGCATGCGCAGATTGTCACAATAGGGCAAAAAAGGAATTGTTAATGGTTTTAAATATACATATATACATCCACACATGAACCACATTATTTTAAAATGTAAAAAATACCTTCAACAACAAAAATTGTATATGATACAAGAATGCGAATTTTGGGTGAGGGCATGCGCAGATAGCCGTAGTAAGAAAATGCTTTTTAAAAATAACGTGTTTTTTGTTTGTTTGTTTGTTTGCTTCTTTGTATTTGTTTTTTAGTTTACACCTGTCTAGACCACCTAGTTAATGTATGAATTACTTGTAAATTAAATAAATAAATAAAATCCATCGATAAAAAAAATTACACCAATACATATAGGTTGATTGGAATAATTACTCGGCTACACAACGATTTTGTCATGAGTTTAACACTAAAACAGCAACGGAAAAAAAGACAACCACTGTTTTGAGTTAAAAAAAAATTGTGCTAAGCAACTCATTTAAACCGATTATTGCGACTCAACCCCGCATTGGGTGACACATAATGCTAAAATAACGAATGTGACGATCAATAACTATTGCTAAAATTCTTCTTTTAAACATTCAGAATTTTTCCCTAACACAAACATACTTGTTTGTTTTACATAAAGTTAACTTAAACGCAGGCTAAACCCTAATAAAGCCTGTCCTTCTGTCCGTCAGAGAACCGGAGCGCTCTCCGTCCCGGGACGCTCTCACTCACCGTCAGCATCGAATTTATTCCAGATGTCGAGAAACTGGCTGGCGGTTAGTTCGGCCAGATGCAGGGACAGGGGCTCTGCTGCCTTGTTCGCCATGTCTAGAGTCTCCCCTCTTTTGCTTCGGATAAACTAGTGTCCCGCGTTTGAAGCGCTCCTCTAATACTGCGCGCGTCTCTGGAAGTCGTTCTTCAGAGACAGCAGTTTTTAACCCCCTGCAACTGCTGAAGCCTGCAGTTCACACTCACTCGCCAACAGGCGGCACCTCGCACGCACGCACGCACGCACGCACACACGCGCGCGCACGCACTCATCGCAAGGACCTGCTCCAGCATCCTCGCTCATTGAGACGTGCGCTCCTGCAGCATCACAGCAGGATTATGGAGATGAATTCAAATGGTAGCAAATCCGAGAGCGCAAGACTCGCTTCCATGAGCAAAAAATAGCCTCATCGGTTCCAACAGCGCACAGGAGAAACGGCTTGGGAGAACACATGAAAGTGTTGGTTTGGGACACAATCAGGGGATGAGAAGTACCCCCAAAATGTGCTGCATACACGCTTTTATTGCTCCACGAGAAAGTTAAAGCAAAAATGCAACATTAGCAGGCAAGTGTTTAACCTAATAAAGCTGGTTAATTTCTGTTCTTCAGCAATCAATCTCACGCACTCCCAGTTAATGCCTCAGCAGTTTGGATGCCAGGATGCTTCCACAGTTGCTTGCAGTCGGAGAATGCGCTGCACTTCCTCTGAAGAGTCTGGGGTAATCCATTCAGACATGATTGGTGCGGAGAGACAAGGAAACAGTTGGAGAGTGCTTCGAGCAGCTTTTGTGTACTTTCTGCAAAAGAGAAATGACATTTTTAAGATGTTGCAAAGGGCACGTCGGGGTTATAACAGCCACAGCAAAATGTTTTTCAGCATTCCTTTATTTATTTATTTTTTGCCTTCTGTTTCTGATGAACACTATTGGGTCACTAAAGGCTGCTGGTTACCCCCCAGACACCCCCCCCCCCCCCAGAAGCAAAAAAAAAAAAAGGAAATACCACATAATTCGCACTGTTTAATTATGTGTCATCACAAACAAACCTCTCTCTCCCTTCTCTCTCTCTTGCTCTTTTTTCACTTTCTCTCTATTACTCTCTTTCACTCTCGCTCTTTTTTCACTTTCTCTTTCTCTCTATCACTCTCTCTTGCTCTCCCTCTCTTTCACTCCCTAGCTCCCTCCCTCTCACTTTCTCTTGCTCTCTCTGCCTTCTCTCTCTCTCCCTCCCTATCTTTCTCTCTCTCTGTTTCACTTTCTCTTGCTCTCTCTCTCTCTCCCTTTGCTCTCTCTCCATTTCCCTCTCTCATCAAGACATATAATACGGTTTAAAGTGGTTCCTCTTCATCTGTAAAGTAACATTTTACAACGAATAAGAAACCACATATTCTAATTATATCCCATGTGACGTTAAATATATGAAGCATAGTCAGAAGGAAGACATTTTTGAAGAAGAAAAAACTGGTCTCCAGTCAAAAGGAGACTGCGCCACGTTGGTGGACTTAGCTTTGGATTAGCCAACAAACTCTATTTGAATTTTTAAAGAGAAACTAAAGACTGACCGCTTCCTTGAAGCAATGAAAATAACGGGATGTTTACAAGGTTTTTTTAACATGTTTATTTAGCATAGTCATTTCGAGTGCTTTTATGCTTTTTAGTTGTCTTGGAAATGTTGAGCAGTTATTTTGGGGTAGCTTGGATACTAGAAAAATTAAAGTGTACTTACTTCAGTGAACAATGCTTACCAAAATAGTACAACAGGGTATCAACAGCACTCACGATGCAAAATGTCCAAGTACAGGACAGAGCACTTGAGAGGAACTAAACCAAGAGGTAACAAGGACATGCGGATGGGAAGGTTTAACTTAAACAAGATAACAAGAATGTTGGGGGCAAGAAAAAGACATTAGAGCAATTGTACATGAATCCAGAACAAAGCTATGTGTTCATACACATTAAGAATCGAGAGCTTATGGCAACAGAAGCATATTTGCACTCAAATACAGAAAAATAAAGCATGAAAGCTTTACCAGACACGTGGAACATGAACACTAGTGACTGGTGAAATCAGAGTGAGAGTGCATGGGCAGGAACACCAAGATCATACTCAGCAAGAAACCAGATGCAGAGCATTTTTGCCAGTCCAGCTGTCAGAATCATCAAACAATATACATATTTTAGTCCATTTAAAAAATGTTACAAATGCAATTATTTAGTACTTTAACCCTTGTATGGTGTTCGGGTCTGTGGGACCCATTTTCAGTTTTCATCAAAAGAAAAATTAAACAAGCATTTATTATTTGAAGCTGAGATTCACTGGGCTTGGCTCATTTCCTGTGAAAAACATCTATCAGAACAGATTTTTTATGACCTTTATATTACACACAAGGTGTTCGGGTCTACTGGCCCCGGGGCATGTTAAAGTGTGAAAATGGTAGATTCTTTACCTTAATTCTCTCTTCCCACACAAACATAAATCACACATAAACGTAACATTTTACATTTTAGAATAAAATTGTGTGATTGTGTGAATTAAAAGCGCCAAAATGCCATTGGTCCAGCAGAGCCACCAACCCTGCCACAGTAACAATAATGAGAACACCACACATGGTTCAAATTCTAAACGGGAAGAAATCAGGTTAAAGAACAATAAATAAAGTATATTTGCTGTTTATATCACTTGTTTCTTGGCTAAAGGAAATACTGTTTAAGTTTTTAACATAAAATGTTTTGATTGGGTGAATTAAAATCTGCAAAAGGCAATGGGTCCACGAGACCCGCAAACACCGCCTGAGTAACAATAATTTGAACACCACACAAGGGTTAAACACAGTTTGAGAAGTTGAATTTTAAGATTTAGGCTTTTGATTTTTTTTATTCTGTGAAAGTTTGTAGGACTCCAGTAAATCTATTTGCAAAGTTGGCCAGATACTGTTACAACTGGTCAAAAATCCCTCTCCAAATCTAGCTAAGTGACAGTGACGACTGTCCTTCTGCCACCAATTAACATAAAACATGATCAACCGCAGTCGACTGGCAAGTGTCCAGGAAAGAGCATCTCGCTTAATCGGACACAAATGTTAGCTTCCAAAACATATCCACTAATGCCAACTCATGTCCATTTGACAATTAAAGGATTATGTCTTTTTTAGCCAAGGTAATGTGTAGGCTGGAAACACGCACAGCATGTGCTTGATCTTCTCCAAATGCACGATTAAGCCGTTTAACGCCTGACATTTTTCTGTGCTCTGTGATGAGCATGATGTCAGTCAGCAAAGGACCTCATGCAGCATTACTGACCATCTGAAACCTCACACTCAGCAAACCTAAGACACGCAGAAGAAGTCATCTGCAGTGTACACTTGTGCAGGTCCGGATCTTCTCTCTTGAAAGCAAAGATATCTACAGGGCTTCCTCAGCCTAGTGCTTTCACACCATCATAACCTCTGGATGACCTCAGTTAATGGAAGATATTAGCGACCAGTGACAGCCCAGAGACGCACAAAGATATATTACACAACACTTTCAATCTAAGCATGCATACGCAAGTTTGTATATACCAGTTTGTGCTTTTATACATACTATAATGGCTTTCTGTCACCACCCCCAACACACACCCCTGAAACCCTGACCTTGATTTAAGTAGGTAATTAGATAAAAGCCTTCCATTGGATAATTACTAAGTGATTCTCTTTCAGCTGGGAATGAGTTATTTAACTCTTACTGATGCAGTGAGTGACAACATAAGATCACTGCTCAAATATCTGCACACATTGTTTAAAGCAAAAGAATAGGGAGTAACCATTAACTTAAAAAACATTACATAACCCAATATGTATATTTAAACGAATGAATTTTGCGCTCATTCGTTGAGACTCTAGACGGTTCTGTTGAGGGTGATTTTATCTTTCAGAACACCGAGGCTTTGATAGTAGTCTGCGCTCACATTTGGAAATATAGGAAAGTGCAACTTTTGACCATCATATGGTTATAAAACGCAAACATCATTTATGATAAAACTGCATTTAAATATTCCTGGCTGAAAGTTATCTGAGACACCATGCCCAGGCCGAGCGTCAATAAACTACTTTTCCTGCATCTAAATAAAACTTTCGATTTTTGTCAGGGGATCTTTTCATTTTAATAATTTTGTATTCCTCATTTACAATGCCTCCTTTTTCCACAACATGTTGAGAAATAAAGAAGTTAAAGGTACGGCTGAGAACACGCTGAGTTACATTGAGCTGAGCTGATAAAAGAATAAAGGTAAGCATGTGATAAGCTTATTTACAATGTTTACTGAACTATTCCAAACATCAACATTCAGTGATAACAAGCTAGCCTCATGTTAATGAACGGGACTTGTTCTTGCAGCAAAACAATATACTGATAGACAATGGAGGGACTGTAGGTTCTTTGACATCACTCATAAGCTGCTTGTAGAGAGAATAAAATTGTGTTCACACCAAAAATATGTAAAGGGATTTAGATGGTAGAAAATTTCAACTCGTTCACTTTTTTAGCAGGAAAAAATTGCACGACCTGCTTGTCTGCCATTGTTTTGCTTTTTTCCTTCTAGACTATACAAGTCACTACTGGTTCTCCTAAAGCTCCTGACTGGTTGCTGTGGCTGCAAATATACAAAAAAGTTTGGAAAAGCACAACTTTACTTTATTCGCACCACTATGGCAAACTAACCATGCAGCAGATCCCGCTATTCTCACATAGAATCAAGATCACATCTTCTCATTCACTTAACAAGCAAATCTCATACAAACCATTTAACTTCTTTTTTTTTTTTAGAAATGTGTATGGGCTTTTAATGGCTTTATTAGATAGGATAGTTCAGAGCAGAGACAGGAAGAATATTTGAGAAAGAGATCAGGAGGGAAGCATCGGCTTAGGACAGGAGCCGGATTCGAACCCCTGACGCAGGGTACTTGCTGCTATGCTATTTGTGCGGACTTCACTTCTTTTCTTGATGTGAACATAGTTGGAGGTTCTGAGTGAACTTGGCCAGCCGTTTCCAGTGCATCACTATCACCCCAGACATTCAACTGGGACAAGAAAGCAGGACTGTGGGGGAATGAGCTCTCCTCACCCCTTTTGAATGACATACAAGGGTCCGCACTCTTAATTATGCTAAAATTTAAGTCTTTAATCTAATTCAACCAAGTTGACAATAACACGACAGCTTCATTGGTTGGCAAGATGATATGATGATTTGGTGTTCATCTTAAACGTTTACTATGAACAATCACCTCAATGCACTGATAAAAAACTCTTGACAATAATGCAAAGCAGAATATTTAACATTTTTCTGTAAGTTAAACAGTTAACATGTACCTTTTTGAATCTGTCACCTGTGGTTATTTTTGTTATATACAGAATTTTGTTTCTCTGTGTCTATGTTCTTACTTAAGTGCCTTTCATACTTGATTTGCAAATCTTTTTGCTTCTGCATAATGCTTTACCGTATATTTGTTCTAACAGAAAAAAATTATAAAGTTAAAAACAATTACTTTTTCTCCATCTTCCATAAACCTGAAATAATCGTCTTCAACTTGTAGATAAATAAGAATGATTTCCTTACACACATTGAAATGGGTGATTTTAGCAAGTTTTTGACCTATCGTTCTAAAAGAATGCTAGGTTTCTTGATGAAAAGGTTTCTAGTGAAAATCTGTCTCCAAAGAAAGTGTTTCATGCATAAAGTGTTTCAGTGTGTGAAAGTGTGT
Organism: Danionella dracula; assembly: GCA_900490495.1. Classification (NCBI taxonomy): domain Eukaryota; kingdom Metazoa; phylum Chordata; class Actinopteri; order Cypriniformes; family Danionidae; genus Danionella; species Danionella dracula. Next base: position 3,138,444 of record UELW01000267.1, on the reverse strand, counting down.
TCGAGAACAGTTACGACGTAAGGCTAAATCTCTGGGGAACGCAACTTTCTTGGGACATGGAATGATCAGATCATTCTCAGTGTGAAATGTGAGCCAAGCTTTGTGGAACCCATTCACTCAAAAAAAAAATACACACTATTATTAATATTATAATGACATTAGCTTCTTGTTTTTGATCCTTTTATGGATTTTTGTCAGTATTTCACCCTTGACTGACTGACTGACATTTATGACTCTGAATTAACCCTTTGTGATGAATGTCTGTCTCAATCTTCTCAAAAAAGAAGAGGTATTAGGATCTCAAGTCCAGACCCTCATTTGCTAGAAATACGTTTTTAGCCCACAGATTACCTCAAATACACCAAATGTCTCAACTTCTGTTACAGTTCATCATCAGATGTTTGTCCATCTGTTCTTATTTTATTATTTTTGTATTTTTCATCTCTTTTTCTCCCTGCAGGAGAACCTTGCAATTTATTTGTTTGCTTTCTTGTGATCTAGTCTTCAGATTAAATCTATTCTCCAGCTCAATACATCATAAAAACAGCACTTCTATATGGCATGAGCAAATAAATTCCAGCTAGCTGGATACCTACCGGTAAATATTCGAAAGTAAAGAAGGTAATGCACAGTTGATGAAGCCAGTTCTACAGATATAAGAGCGGAAGACTTAAGACAGGGTTTTTAATTAATTCCTTTGAGTTTAAACAACAAAGCTTAAAAAGGGTCAATCTAGTACTTTCAAAGGATGTGTGCTGACTTAACAGAAGCTTAGTCTATGTCCCATTCGGAGTGCTCATGCAGGCTGAAGTCTTAATTGTAATGAATTCTTTCTTACACTCTTTCTAAATTACAGTTGGCTTGTTTTTCCTAGGAGCACACACTTTTAGAGACAGCGACAGAAAGAACACACGCATTAATACGATCTGTAAAGATGCGACTGAAGAGAATCATTCAAAGCAGGAATGGCGAAACTTTCCAACAAAAGCAGGTCTGCAAAAATAACCAACATCCCTCAAGAAGCCAGAATGCATGAATTATTGAAATACTTTACAGCATAAAACACTTACTTTAATGAATCAGTGGCTTGGCATACATCCTAGCTAACTCAGTGCTGAGAGCGTGGAGTTATGGAGGTTTAACCTGGCAGATCTTAGATCAGTTTAAACTGGTCTCAAAATCCATTTTGTTCCTTTAGATTAAAAAAGAGGAACATTAGAAAGAGGCATTAGTAGCATTGGATTAACCACGGCATGCGAGGCATATGTAAGATTCCAGACAGAGATATTATAGTAAATAATCTCACATGCTGGAGAGCTTTTTGTGGTGATGTTTATGGATAACGTGCTTGAATGTACTTGAATGATGCTTTCTTTTTTTTAGGAAAATGTGCATTAATAGAAAAGTTTAGCTGATAGTTTCTAACAGACAACCAATAATGAGGCTGAGAGAGACATGTCTATGGAAAGCCAGCTCCAGCTGTGATTCTGTCTATGTTCTGACGGTTTATAAAGCACTGAGCGCTCGGCTTAGCAGGTGGCTACTTCTGTTCTGCAGAGTGAGCAACATTTACACTAGTTTGCATCGTCTTTCTCTTATCACGTCAAACCGCAACCTGTCTAAAATAGTATGTGAAAATACAAGGAAATGTGGCAGGCCACATATCAGACAAGACAGTTAAGCTACAGATATGAACCAATCAATGTTTTATGTATTTATATGTATGTATGTGTAGTTGCTTTAAAGCAGCATCCCAAATGCCTAGTGTGGATTCCTATTCCTATCGGATAATTCTATCGGGTAGAAATAGAACTACCCTACCCTATATGGCACCTTTGGGATTTATTATTGTAAAGAAAGTGTTGATTGCAATGGACCAGTACCCTCTTTTTATTACAAAAACCTGGTTTAAAATAAATTTTGTGTTGAAAAAAAGCAACCAAGATACTTTTTTTAATTTTTACTTAATTTTTTTTATTGATGTGGGAAAAAAACAGAGAACCCGAAGTAAACCCACAAACATGTGCAGAGAAACATGTGAAGAGCCCCTCTGTGAGATCATAAAGCTGCTTAAAGCCTATTGAACATTAATATCCATCATGAAGAGATTGTTGGGCAACACCAAAAAACTCAGAAACAAACACACAATGGCGGATCTATCTGTGGATGTTCAAATGCAACAATAAAATGTCGCTGCAACCTTTTTATTAACTATTTCTCAAATAAAATTTTATCTATCTGATGCAAAATAGCCAAAACTGGTATTCAGCCTGTATGACTTAACTCAAATTCTATGTCTTTACCTTTTTTGCAGAGGAGTGCGATTATACTTTACACCCTACTGTTTTAAATTTAAGAAAAGGCTCACATCTCATTTATAAAATATATACGAAATACACGAATATAAAATACACTAAAATGAACAACAATAGTTGATGTTAGAATGTTCTGTAATGTTGTGTTCACACCAAAACCTGAGGTGACAGCAAAACCCTTACCTTTCTTCTGTTACCAAAAATCTGCCCAGACCGCACACCAAAGCAAGCGGGTGCATGGGAGGGGCTTCAGTCTCCAATTTCCTCTCCTTCCAATAAGTGACCATAATAACTATTTTCCACTTTTTCGCTACACTTCAACTGCAATGATAAAATGGCTTTGATATGTCAAGAGATCAAGACATTAACTGATTTTCTCAGTGTAGTCATCTAGCTAGAATATTCACATTACATTCCTGACACAATATTTGACTTAGCCTAGTCCTACCCCTCATCTATCAGTCCTTACACATAGTATAGAAACCTACATAAAAGCTTGAAACTAATCTGAAGGGGAGGGGACAGAACACTCCTGATAGTATATCTTTAAGCAATAGTACCATTTTGGCCATAAATGTACATACTACACCTAATTGGAAATTGCCCATCACACCAAATTATCAACTTCCATTCAAGTTTAATTTAAGATGTCAATTTAATGCATTTTAATGTTTCACATCATCATATCTATTTCTTAGAAAATACTATTTCAATGACTAGTTTTTGAGAACACGCTGTCAGTTTACAGTACATGAAACGTCATTTATTAAAATACAATGTGGATAATTAAGTTTATATACTTTTGTAAATCATCTTGTCTATTTATGAGAAACTTTCTCATCCAAAACATTTATTGATATCATATGCAATTATATATTTTTTTTGTCCACAAAATTTTGTCATTTTGTGGACAAAAGCAAACAAATGTGGAGAAATTACTATTGGGGGGGCATAAAGAAAGACGTGTAATACATTTAAGTGTTAAATGTGTTACACTTTATGGGAAATAATGTCTTTTTTGAGAGATTTCAGGTTAAAGGCTTCAATCCTGAAGTGTAATATCTTGATAGTTGAACATTATCCACCAGTGATCTGATGGATAAGGAGATCAACTTGTGATCGGAAGGTTGCTGGTTCGAACCCCAGATCCACCAAGTTGAAGGTGGTGTGAGTGATGTAACACTTGCTCTCCATCTTCAACAATCACAGCTGTAGGGCCCTTGAGGAAGGCACCAGTTTCTCAAATCTTCCCCGGGGGCCGCAGCCATGGCTGCCCACTGCTCCGGGTGAGTGTTCACAGTGTGTTTGTTCACAGGGATGTGTTACATGCAGAGCACAATTTCCAGGTATGGGTCACTCCATATCTGGGCAACTGGTCACTTTCACTTTACTTTTCACTTCAACATTTATAATAAAAGCTTTAATTTGGCAAATGTAAACGCTAAAATGGTGATATGACTGATGGAAAAAATGGGCTAATACCGAGACAGTCAACTTTTCAGAAAATGAATGGAAACCCCAGGTAGGGGCCCCTAAATTTCAGGGGCCTAAGACAGTTGCCTAATGATAAGTATGCTCCTGACTGCTAAACAGAAAGAATTGTCAAGTGTTGCTTGCAAGAGCGTATTCCCTCAGATGGAAATGTGATGAAATGGCTAAAATGTGTGTTTGGAGATTAGAGGAAATCTTCTGATCAGTTGCAGAAGCGAGAACAGAACCCTCTATCTTGCTGTGCTGAAATCCTCTTGTGCTAAAAATAAGCAGAGTTAATAAGACTGGAGTTCCTCATTTCTAACAAATGAGCAGACAAGGTAATCCCTGGGTGTGCATGAGAGGAGAACTTCAACAGAAGCGCTTGTCAGACACGTGGAGAAACATTTACCTTAATGAGACAGAAGAGGCTGCTTCTTCATTTTTTCGGTGACATTTCCATAAACACATGCTGGTCAGAAATGATGGCAGATGTGGCAGGCTTTTGTTGAATCACTCGACCGGAATCACATCTGCCAACATAAAAAATGCATAGCTCAGATAACATAGCCCTCAGCTCCTTTCTGAATGTTATGTAAAGCCTTTTTAAGAAGATTTAACAGGGTCTACTTGAAATAGAAGACTATTGTCGGGGAAATCAATAACCTACACAGCTGACCTAATAGAACAACAGTTTAATATGCTCCACAATATAATCTTATCTGAAATAGTGTAAACCTGCTTGCTATGTTTAATAGTTATACTTGGCATGTCTAAGATCATTGATCTTCATAACCCATCTTCCAAATTCATTGCAACTCTCAAGCAAATGAGTATATATATTGCAGTTAAATATTGTTAACTACTGATATTGTGAACTATATATGAGCATTTTAAACAAAGCTAACAGACGTATGCTGTAATTCATCCTTGGTCAGATGATCTGACAAAATAGAAAAAATATTTGGGTAAAAACAGTCTACGCATAATAGTTCAAGGATGCACTCTCTAACTCTTCTTCATATATTATTTAGGTCAGCTGTGCACAGATCACACCGAGCAAAATACTGGGAAAGTCTTGACAATCACAGAGCCAGGATTACACAGATTCCTTTTAGGGGGAAAATGAAAACTTTGCCAATTTAACCCAACCCATTAGATAGCACTATATTAAATCACACCAGTCATCAGGATAGATAACAATATGGTTCCAGTTCCTTACACCACAGAAAATAAATTTATTCTCAATTTTCCCTTCCTGCATGCTAATTTCTGTAGAATTGTGTAATTTCAGTGTATTACCATGCTTCCCCTCATGCAACTGTGTAATCTGAGAGACGTTACCTCCATGTTTGAGGCTGGAGTTTTTTCGAGTTTGTTTTCCCCAGCATAAATGAATGACATGGAAGGTTGTGTGGCATGATATGTAAGCTCACGGGCTTAAACATTAGCTTTTAACTAGGACTCATTTCACCAACTCTTTCTTGTAAAGGCCAATATTTTGATACACAAAGTGCTTTCAGATCTAAATCTTCAGGAGGATTTTCTTAACTCATGATAGCGGTTCTTTGGGTTATATTAGGACTAATTAATTAAGAGCTAGGCACATGAACGAGAGTTAATGTCAAGGTCAAAAACACGATCTGTGTAAAGGATCATGTTCACAACTTTTTGTTTTTGCAAGAGAATGGAGTTTTTTTTCCTCCTTTATCCTGTTTTTTTCCACACTACTGTCATTGAGCATGTCCGTAAGATAATGTGACCATCAAAAATATTTTTTTACACAAATACAGCATCTACAAGGCCAGCCTTTGTCACAACACTGAACACTCATTTGGTTAACCATTATATATATGGCCAAAATTGTAAGCGCCCCAGAAATAATTTCAGTAAACCAAGTATTTCTCACAGGAAAAGCATTGCCTTAACACATGTTTTGCTTTATACATGTTTGTTCCCTTTGTGTGTATTGGAGCAAAACTAAAAAAAACAGGAAATAAGCAGGTTTGACATAATGTCACACAAAACAGCAAATATGGGCTGGACAAAATTATTGGCACGTTTCATTTAATATTTTATTGCACACCCTTTGGAAAAAACAACTGGAAGGGCGCATATATTGGAAGGGCGCCTTTTCCCAACAGCAGTTCTAAGATCTCTCCACAGGTGTTCTATGGGATTTAGATCTGGACTCATTGCTGGCCACTTTAAAACTCTCCAGTGCTTTGTTGCCATCCATTTCTGGGTGCTTTTTGAAGTATGTTTAAGGTCATTGTCCTGCTGGAAGACCCAAGATCATTGCGACCCAAAATCTTTTTTTATAATCATCAGATTTCATGATGCCTTGCACACAATCAAGGAACCCAGTGTCAGAGGCAGCAAAACAACCCCAAAACATCTTTGACTTCCTCACCATATTTGACTGTAGGTATTGTGTTCTTTTCTTTGTAGGCCTCATTTCATTGTCGGTAAACAGTAGAATGATGTACTTTACAAAAAACCTTGGTCTCATCTGTCCACAACACGTTTTCCCAGAAGGATTGTGGCTTATTCACATACATTTTGGCAAACTGTAGTCTTGTTTTTTTATGTCCCTGTGTCAGCAGTGGGGTCCTCCTGGGTCTCCTGCCATAGCTTCGTTTTTCATTCAAATGTCGACAGATATTTCGCGCTGACACTGATGCACCCTGAGCCTGCAGGACAGCTTGAATGTCTTTGGAACTTGTTTGAGGCTGCTTATCCACCCTTCGGACAATCCTGCGTTGCAACCTTTCATCAATTTTTTTTTTCCGTCCATGCCCAGAGAGATTAGCTACAGTGCCATGGATTGCAAACTTCTTGATAATGTTGCGCACTGTGGACAAAGGCAAATCTAGATCTTTGAGACGGACTTGTAACCTTGAGATTGTTGAACTTTTCCACAATTTTGGTTCTCAAGTCCTCAGAAAGCTATCTTCTCCTTTTTCTGTTGTCCATGCTTAGTGTGGCACACACAGACACACAATGTAAAGACTAGGTCAAACGTCTATCCTTTTTAACTGCTTCCAGGTGTTATTTTTATATTGCTCACACCTGTTACTTGCCCCAGGTGAGTTTAAAGAAGCATCACATGCTTTAAACAATGTTACGGATTCACTATTTTAAAAGGGTGCCAATAATTTTGTCCAGGCCATATTTAGAGTTTTGTGTGACATAATGTAAAATCTGCTTATTTCCTGCTTTTTTTTTTGCTCCAATACACACAAAGGGAATAAGTATGTATAAAGCAAAACATGTTAATACAATGCTTTTCCTGTGAGAAATACTTGATTTTCTGAAAATATTTTTGGGGTGACAACAATTTTGGCCATGACTGTATATAAATATATATATATAAACAGGTTTTGACTATTCAACTATTAATCCTGTAATTTAAAAATCTGTTTAGTGGAGATAAGATTCTAAGAAAAACCAGGGTTTGGTTTGGCCTGGATGGATTGGATGGCCAGACAATCTGGGCTGCAGCAAAACTAAATGTAGCCAATTTGAACTCATCATTCACTCACCTGACATCAAATGTTCTTAGCTTGAGGGAAGAACAGTCAAGACTTGAACATGCAACTGATTCAGCAGTGAAAATATCACCATCCTTTATAGTAATTTTAAAAGTACTAAAGAGGCATGAAAGAAAAAAACACATTTAATATATTTGACAAAAATGTTTAAAAATTTATTTAAAAAAAAAAAACTTTTTTTTTTTCCAAACAACACATTTTACATACATCCATATAAAAATCCAAAGAGTGATTCTTTGCTCGTTGTCAGTAAATGAAAGTATTTTAACTGTAATCCCTGGATTAGTTGCTCTCAAGCCCAAGATATGGTAATAAGTGGTGAAGTCTAACTGAAAGCAACAATGCGCTGGAATTAGCCGCTCTTGTCCAGCTGCATGAGCAAATGCAGCTGCTGCCTGATGACAGCACTGTTGAAGGAAGACAGGAAGTGTGGTAAATCCCCTTGAAGAAGCTCTTCTAAAGGCACAAACTGCAAAACCTGCCTTCCCATCTCAACTTTCTCCATTTTCTCCAGCACATCCTGGAGAACCTGCAGCAGTCTCTGAAAGGCTGAGGGTTGAGAGAACCCCATGCACACGAGAGCAGCGGGAGGCCAAGCAGACAAGCATCGGAAAGTGATGTAACGGAAGCACAGATGGAGTGTGAACACCAGCCCTGAGGTGAAGCGTGTTAAGGCCGAACTTAAAGGAATCACTAGGGTCGAGCCCTCATGCTGTTTCGGCAGCGCTTGAAGCAGAGTGGTCAGAAGCTTGAGCTGATAGTCCGCGTGGCCATCATGGAGTAAAGGATTCTGTGCTTCACAAAAAGAGGGGCCCGGCAAAAACTCTGGCTGGATTTTAACCTCTGCCAATGTGGCACCACACCAGGACTGGCTTGCCAACACCAAACAAGATGTGACCTCAGGATGGCTGCATATCTCAGATAAGACGCTTACAGAGGACTTCATGCTGCAGGAGCTGCACGTTGGCACACCTTGCACTTGGGTGACCCTTGGGTTCTCTTCCAAAGCTTCATTTAGAAAGTCTAGCATTTCCTGGTCACAAAATGTGGAACTGCAAACTTTTGGTAGCGCAGCACCCTCAAGAGGAAACCAAGCTTCCAAATCACTCTCATCAAGCAAGCCATTGAGTACGTTCTCACATCCTTCGGTCCCGTTGCAGTGCTTCCCTGTGAAAGCCCCGTGATTGCTTTGAGTAAGGCGTTCCTTCCAACCTCGAAGCTCCATCTCCTTGCGCTCAATTAAAGATTTTATTTGCTTTCGCTCGCAAACTTTAGCCCATCTGACCACACCACCTCTGCAAACCCAACTCTTCCGATGGAGGTATTGCACCTTGAATCGCTTCAAATAAATCTCTGCGGCATGCTCTCTAAGCCGTTCCAATCGCTGCCGTTGGCCTGCGTTCATGCATTGAAAAAGCTTGAGGTTTTCCTGAATTGTGTTTACTTGCGATTTGTGGAAAAAGGAGCAGATTTCTTGGTGTTGCGCTAAAAATGAGTCTGGAATGCAGCGATGGGGAAAGAGCGCTGCTGTGCATGTCAAGTCTGGCCCATAACTTCGGATTAACTTTGAGAGCAATGGGCGAATTTGTTCCTTGGCCTGATAGTCCAAACACACAATATACAACTCGGAGTTTCCAGACTTGCTGGTGCCTGGCTTGAAGACTTTCACAGAGCGGAAACAGCACGCGAGGAGATACAGCAGACAGACAGATGAGTGTTCAAACAGTGTGAACATCTTCAAGACAAACGAGCCTCCAGCTCCCAGCAGCAGCAGAGAAGAGATGGCTTCGCAATATTGTAGCGGAGCCACTAATTTCTCCTGCTCCCCTGGGTCTCCCTGACAGTCGAAGCTTCCATCTGCTGTCACTAAATCAACACTGCGCATGTTGCTCACAAATCTAGGCAGCTCCAGTAGATGCTTCTGAAGCATTATGTCACCTGTGTTGTCAGACCCAAAGAACCACCAAGGAAGAGTGTGTACGATGAGTCTGTCATCCATGATTGTGCAATTCCTTCTGTTCGCTTCGTAGTATGGATTTAGAGTGTTCGCTACCCAGTTCCAGTCGCAGTGTAGGTCACTTGTCTTGAGGAAGTGATTCAGAGCGGATATGAAGGCACCGGGAGCTTCACACAGATGTATGGAGTTTAGTTCACCGCTCTTTAATGCACTGTCGGGGAGAAGTGGAAAAGTGCCTAGGATCTCATAGAACTTGGCCCAGGCCTGAGTACACAGCTCTGCATTGGTTGTGGAGCGCAGGTGGGCTGTAATAGTGCCCGCACGGTTGGTGAACGACGTGTGCTGGTGCCATACTGAAAGGTCTTTATCACTAAGTTGATTCTTCACGTCATTTAGTGAGTGTTTCAGTGACTCCAAACATGGGTGACTCACAGGAGGTTCACAGAGCACCACATTAGGCTCGGGCAATGTCCATTCTCCTCCTGCAGGAGGAACATAACTTTTGACCTTGCTGAAGAGCTGCTGAACCTCGGCACGAACCTCCTCATCACAAGCTTCCTGAGAACCTGGCCTTTCTGGAGCGGTTCTTTTCCTCGCTCCCCGGTCCTGGTTCATCATTTAAACTTTGAGCTGTGACATCTGTGACTTTACTGTAAAAACAAAGAAAAAGAGGATTGCTTTCAAACTGTTTAAAGAACTGACTGGAACAGGAATAGCAGATACAGCGTTTCTGTAAGTTTTTGAGTAATTATGTTTTTCACAAAGTATGGCTTTTTTTTTCGTATTTATATGTGTTCATGAGCATTTTCTCAAACCTTACCAAAATTTCATATGATTTTGAGTATTTTTGAGCCTTATCTCAATCTATGGCACCGCTAAACATCACTCTTTTGTTTTTGAGGATTTACGAAAGTTTACTCAGACTCTGGCAACCCAAACTATCACTTTTGAGAGCATTTATTTTCAATTTCTCAGACTCTGACACCCTATCCTTGATTTAACTTTTTTTTAATAGCATTTAGGAGCATTTTCTCAATCTCCTAAATTTCCTAAAACAAACACTTCACAAGCTTTACATGGAATTCTGGAAAAAAAGACATGTGAAAATTGATTCAAGACCTAGAACAGTGAATTTAAGACTTTTTAAGGCCTACAAGTTGGTGCACCCAGCAGAAATCCTGTTGATATACAGATTTTATTAAACATATCTTACAATTGATATGAGATTAATCTCTGCTAAAACACTGCTTGAGAGTTCTCAGTAACTAACATGACAGTGAAGCTCAGCAAGTCTCACAAATGCTGTTCTGCATGAATGCTCACATTATTTATTTATAAACTGCACGTGTCAAGGCAAAACCCGCAGGCATAGGCTCAAAAAAATCGTTGCTCTGATTTAGTGCATCAAAAATTTTTGAGATTCACTGAATTATTGAATCAATTTATTATACACTACCAGTCAAAACTTGAATACCACACAATGGTTTATTCTACAAAAACATACAACTCTAATTTAATAATGGTAAATATGGCAAAAAATAGTATTGTAACAGTTAAGAATGACTTGGAGGCAGATTATAAGTAATTTAATCCACTTTTGACTTAATAAACATTAATTCTACCAAAGACATACTATTACTCAAGACAGTCTGAGCAAAGAGAGTTAGTAAGTACAGTTAAGTACAGAGCCCCCAACAGGACCTAGTATAAGGAGAAAAAAGTATATTTTTTATATGCTTTGAGTCAGATATCAAATTATGGCGTCGCAAATAGTTTCAAAGGGGGGTTAGAGTTTTTGTATTTATATATATATTTTTTTTTTTTTACAAACATCATCTATTAGAGGCTTTGTAGTAGCGATCAGATCCAGTTTTTGGGTTATTTTCCTGATGTAGAATGAAATTGGGTACAACACAGACTTCAAAGTTAGACCAGTAGTATTCTTTACCAAACATTATGGGGCACATTAGGAAAAAAAACACAAAACAGTTTACATTAGTCTACGTTCAGACTGCAGGTCAATTTTTAATGAAATAATATTTTAGCGTGTTCATTCACATTACTTGGAACATGCAACTTATTACTGTCCTGTGAATAAACTCAATCCTGCTCGCTGTGAGGCACGCATGTGCAAGAAATGGCAGTGATCAGAACAAAAGGAAACATGAAATAGAATGCAATTCAAGGCAATTATGTGCCTTTATTTTCAGAATGTGAATCGGATTCAGGACCACATAAAAATCAGAATTGAGCTGTTCACACCGTCCACTTTGGGCTGCAGTATATGGTTTAAAATGAGTGAACCAGCAGTGATTGGTCATTTATTAGTCTCATGAAACATGTTTCAACACAATATTAAGTGTAAAGTATATCAGACACCCGTAGGTCAATCAAATTTCATGATTTATTACTTGTTTTAACAATACATTACACTCATATCCTTTGTTACAGTTTAACTCCCTTTAAGTAATGATTTATATAATTTAATTTACTGTTTCTACCAGATAACATTTATAAACAATGATAAACTGTTGTGTTCATGACCAGGGGTACTTTAGGAATACCAGTCTTAAACGTAAAAAAGAATGTTATTCGCACAGTTGTGCTAGCTAGCAAAGAAGCTAGCGGGGCTACGCCGTTTTCAGAAACGTAAAAATAATTTTAATTTAGAAGTGATTTCTAATAATTATGATTCGCATCTTGATTCTTTTCGTTCTACATATTTCCCACACCTGAAAGATGACAGCAGTCTAGTAGTTCTGCGAAATTGTTCCTCTGTGAAGGTCTAAAACAGACGATATCGACTAAGTTATGGGCAAACATGAAAATATGAGTTTGCAGACTTCGGATTAAATAATGTTTATCTTATTTTGCATTACGGTTCGCACTCATTTCAATGTCAAACTGTTAAATGAGAGCTACTCAAGCTTACTAACCTCCTCAGTAATGTTTCCCTCTCACTTCGCTTCCGCGTCACGTGATCAGCTCAGCGTTTGTCATGAACCGCGAGCGCTGAGAGAGAGGGAGGGGGGACGGGGGTGGTTTAGCTAACATATTTCAAGCCCAGATGATGAAATAAATCGCTCTGAAACGCTCAAATGGATGGTGACTATTGGTGGGAATAATGGGGAATAGTAGAGAGCAGAGAGAGAGCGAAGAGAGGAGAAAGAGAAAGAGAAAGAGAAAGAGCGACAGAGAGCAGAGAGAAAAAGAGAGAAAGAGAGAAGAGGCGAAAGAGAAGGAGCGATGAAGGAGAGAGAGAGAGAGAGAGAGAGAGAGAGACGAGAAGTAGAGTAGAGAGAGAGAGCGAGAGAGCAGAGAGAGCTCTCTCTCTCTCTCTCTCCTCCTCTCTCTCTCTCTCTTCTCTTCTCTCTCTCTTCTCTCTCTTCTCTCTCTCTCTCTCTCTCTCTCTCTCTAGGTCTGTCTGTCTCTGAAGAAGTTCAACCCCCCACAGATGCTGCTGACCCAATTCAACTGAGTCTGTTCTGTGCACCTCCATCACTGTTTGGTTCAACTCAGCATCTACATCAGACATCCGGAGACTCTAGTGGACAGTTTAAACTGCTGAAAAGATCATTGGAGCTCCCCTACCCTCCCTTGAAGAATTGTGCACCTCCAGAATGAGAAGGGCTCTCAAAATCGACCAGGATGCTCTCACCCAGGCAACTACCTCTTCAAGCTCTTACCCTCCGGCCGGTGTTTCAGAGCCCCAAACACCAGGAGAGCCCGGCACAAACACAGCTTCTTCCCTCAGGCCGTTCGGCTCCAGAACTCATAGTTTCCCCACCAACACTCTTTAAATACGGCACTCAGCAATGGGACTCTGATGTGGACTCTGCACACTTCCATTCACTCCACATTCTGTTGTTCTGTTGCTGCACTTTAATTTTACTTTACACTTTGGTCTGCACATTACCTCCAAAGCACATCTCTTAAGCTCCGTGGACTTCTTATATAGTTATAGTTCTATTACTTTTTTAACTACCTCTATTTCTAGAATATTATTATATTCTATTTACTTTTATAACCTGTGTTACTGTGCAACGTTACTGTGTCGTTTGTTTGGTACCAACACTGGAGAGTACCCCTGTACCACAACAATTTCTTTACGTGTGTGCAGATGCTTGGCAATAAACCTCTTTCTGATTCTTATGTATAAATATATAGACATTTATACCCTATATTAAAATGTAGAATATAAAAATTCTTATGGTTTGTATTAGTGTATGTATTGTATTGTATGTATTTCATGTAAACATTTATTTATTTCAGAATTTTATTTTAAAATATATATTTTTCTTCCTCCAATGTTTTGAAGCATTTGAACTTTGAGTTTTGAATTACACCCCTAAATTAAATGCTGCATTGTAAAAGGACAAATAAGGAAAAACAATGATCGTAATTGAGTCTGAGCGTGTAGGAAGTTCTGTTGTTACCACATACATGCTTCTGTAAATATTCTCATTGAAATATAAAATTGGATAAATTGTTAATTATAATAAATGTGAATGTTACAAACCCCCAACTGTATACAAATTATTCATAAAAATGCAGAATGAGATTGTTCATGATTTATTAGCACAATTTGCTGTGCCATTAAAAAGCGAACATATCTGCATCTTTTATGCCATTGAATCACCACTCTCTCATTTATATTTATAACATGTGTGTCGTCTGACAAATTGTGCTTTAACAAATGAATTGTATCTGATTCAGAGCATGTCACCAATGGAATATTGCCACTATCGGATAAGGCTGTGTGTGAGCTGAGATAAGAGCGATGCAGGGAAATTTCTCCTGGCTCAGCACATAAGAAGTGCGCGCTGTATAACTGCCCGTGCAAGTGTGAATTTAAGGGATAGTAATCTGTCAGGGTCAGATCATTACTATGGAGATGACAAGCTGCTTGCATGAATGGAGCTCTTTATTGCCATGGTGACAGGCAGATTTTGACCCCATTGCTCTTCCCGTAAACGGGCGAGAAACAGAGAAGGGTCAGTGCAAGACTCCAGCCAGATCCATGTCCAACGTGACAAGCTGCAGAAATCAGGAAGCACCTAAACATTTAGTTGCTCTCAAGGCCTAGCTATTCTGAGACGTTATTGTCACAATGAGCGTTTAGAGGAGCAGAATAGAGCTGAGCTGATGTGTGGATGCTGTCATGCATAAACGTACTCTCCATGTGTGCTCAAGTGAATTCGTGGACGTCAGGATGCTTGTGCTAGCATGTGCATTCAGCTGTCTCATATGCATGTGCAGCCATGTGTATGAAAGTTGGGTTAACAGCACCAAGCTTCTCCTGAAACGAGTGGATTAGAATGCAGACTGTTGAGAGATTGATCCAGTCTAAAAAGCTAATGAGAGAGCGTGCTATATATGTGATTGGAAGATTGCTAGCTGCATGAGGAAAGATGACTGTCTCCACATTACGTTTGAGGAAGGTGTTTAACCTCGGACTGCTCCAGAAGGGTTTCACTGTAATAATTATCCTAGCAGCCTCTCTGGACGTTAGTGCTCGTTGGTTCTCAGAGGCTGTTAATGAGATGCTCATGTCTGCATTGAACAAGCATTCTTGACTAGTGTAGCTTACTCAGTCCAGGTTAGGGCTCGTCGGTTGACTGGAGGGGTCTCGTGGGGTCTAATTCAGGAGAGAGTGAAGGATGGAGTGTGAGATTTACTTTTTATTGACTCAACTACACAAAACAATGATTAAATACAGCATCCAAATACGTATATCAAGAGTCATTGTTATGTTCACATAAAAGACGATCAGTTCCAATAGCATAGCATAATAATAACAGTAGAATCAGAAAACAATAATAAAAAAATAAATAGACATGCAAGCAAGCGTCTCGGTGGCGCAGTGGGTAGCACGGTCGTCTGGTTCGAGCCTCGGCTGGGTCGGTTGGCATTTCTGTGTGGAGTTTGCATGTTCTCCCCGTGATCGTGTGGGTTTTCTCCGGGTGCTCCGGTTTCCCCACAAGTCCAAAGACATGAGGAATAAGTGAATTGAGAAAAAACTATTGTCCATAGTGTAAAAGTGTGAACGAGAGTGTTAATGTTTCCCAGCGATGGGTTGCGGCTGCTGGAAGGGCATCCACCACATAAAATATGTGGTTCATCCTGCTGTGGCGACCCCGAAAGGGAAGAAAGCTAACATGGAAATGGTTGGATGGATGGATAGACATGCAAGCAGTAATTTGGGGCCTAGCATTCATGACCAACAACACTAGGCTGTGAAGCATTTGAAACCTTTAGGAAGACTTTAAAGAAACCTTGGTGTTCCTCAGATTTGAACCCTGAACCTGTAGGTCTGAAGTCCAGCATCAATAGATCTGCACCACTGACAAACTGCTTTACAGAATAGTTTTTACACAGATTATTTGGGGTAATCTCACACTTTTTAAATATACATCTTCAGTCCAGAAGATCTGGAAGAAAGTCTGAAGGTGACCACATCTCATGGTTAGGATGTCATGTACCAAGATGTCCTTCAGAACCATCGACTTTGAGGCATAAAGTACATAAAACCTTTAAGAAGAATCCATTTCAAGGCTTCAATAATACAAATATTTCATGTTTTCAACAAAAGATTTATAATAAAAAAGCCATAATAAGCAGACCCTGGTCTCTCTGGGATTCAAGCCCGAATTTTATCGGCCTGGATATTACTGTCATACCAACTGTACCAACTGTAATTTATCACATACATTTCAGGTAAAATTAATTTTTTTAAATGAGAGAAACCATAATAAAAAGAATATTAATATTAATAAGAAGAAGAAATAACTGCAAGTAGTAAATCTGAGTTGAGCTTCCTTGGCCAATTACCTTGAACCATAAAGCACATGATGGGACATAGGTGTAACACAGATGTCTGATTGGTTGAAGGATTAAATTGAAATATCTCTTAAAAAAACTAATGAGAAAGAATCACTCCTCGTGTTGTTCATGAAGGTCAAAACTAGCAATTTGAGTAAACAAACCATGATTTTTTTCTGCTCCAAAATTGGTCAGTTTTAACATTGGAGTGAATGAGAACTTGCTCCTATTTTTGAGTCAGCCTCAAGCGGCCGCTCGGGGAACTGCAGTTCAGTCACTTCCTGTCACGCATCAAGAGTGAAAGCAGGAGGTTGTCTCTTGATTTGAATAAGCATAAGCCCTGGAATCAGAGAAAAATATTTTTTTTCTACTGCAAAAGGTTCAGTAGTAACGGTAAATACAAACGTGAAAATTTGGGCAAGTGACCGTGTCTACATGACTAAAAGGATTAAGTTGCTGCCATGTGATTGGCTTATCAGAAATTTGCATTAATGAGCAGTTGTACAGGTGTACCTAATAAAGTGGGCTGTGACTATAAATTTTATATAGCCATATTTTCCTTTACTGAAGAGACTAGCTTTTGCTGTAAGTGGAGTGAAAATATTTGGACAATTTAATATCACTCTTAAAGTTTTTGGTTTAGTATTAAAGCAGGATATACATTCAGTCTACAGAGAATATAATCCTATTTTATCACATTACTACTTCATCATATTTTTTTCATATTACTCTCTGTACACAGATTTATCTTATAACCTTTGTGTTGGTAATTGTTAATTGTACAAGGAGTTTGCGAAGGCTTTTGCCACTATTTTATCATCTTTTTCTGATTGCAAGGTGTTCAGCTGGTAATATCAGAGAATTCCTCAATAATCTGAATGAACTGGATGCCATTTATATAACCATCACAGAGCTGAACGAATCGGCTGCAGTGTAACATGCTGATGTACAAATGATTGTAAAAGATAACGATTCCATCCGAGGAAGTTGACTGCAAAGCGACTGCAGAGTTGATGCATCATGAGAATACATTAAATGGTAAAAAAGCTTTTTGTATAATATTAAATATTTAATATGCCCTTGCAAGGATTGCCTCGTTTCTATTAGACTTGAAACAACAGCTCCACCCTGTGGTCTTTTCTGCTTATTGGAAGCATTTTTTCTCTGGCATGTTCAGAGTTATTTTTTATTCCCCCCTTTATTATTGAAGAGTAACGTTTTAAATTCCTCGTTAGTCAATTTGGTGGTTAATATTTGATGTTGAAATGCAACAATGCAACTCTAACCTATTTTTAATCTTCAATTTCAATATGTTTTTACATTTGATTTATTTGACCTTAATATTGAACAATTAACTTAACTTAATTAACTTGTTTTTTAGACTTTTGAGGAAAAACATCCTCCCATAGTTCTGGACTCACACTACTCAGACACAACAGAAATAAAAACTAACCTACATGACAAATGTAATAAAAACGAATTAATGGTTGAGTTACATCAAACTCTTTGTTAAATGGGAAAAAATAGTGTAACATTTTCAGTCACATTCAACTTCATCGTGACATTTAATGAGTCGTTTAATGTGAATCGACGCTTTAGTTTACTCTGGGTTCATGTTATCACTCGACACATGTTGAAAACTAACTTTTCTTTTAGAGTCTAGCCCTCACTCAGACAGTCCCACAATGGACAATCTAGCGGGCGAAAACAAATCCCGCCTCTGTTACAATTTCATTGGTCAATTTGAGAAAAGCACTATCCTGATTGGTCGTCGCATCTGACACTCAAACTAACTTTTTAACCTCAAGTACTTCCTTTACTAACAGACCATGGCTAGATAGCCCATCACCGTCCAACCCATCGCGCCTGGAGTCTCCGGTTGTCGTGATGAGTTTGACTCTTGATGTTCTGACGAACGGACGGAGCTGAGAGCCCCGACGGCGTGATGGAGACCGTGGAGCAGTTGGTGGCGTTCCAGCACATCCACGTTCAGCTGAACGGAGGCGCGCCGTGGGGATTCACCCTGAAGGGAGGACTGGAGCACGGCGAGCCGCTCATCATCACCAAAGTAAGTTCGGGTTCTCTCTCTCCATGCGTCTCTCTCGGGGTTATTGATCGCATCGACACTCCTGATTGCATACCACTCAAAGTGTAAACGAGTTTGTTGTTCCTACGGGTTTATTGACGGGACTTTTGGGAAAGAAAATGGACGTGAGGTACAACTGCTGGACATACGACCAAACATTAACTGTTAGAGCTCTGAGATGCGCTGCTTTCACACGGGATCGATCAACCACGTGACTGAATTAAAACACTCAAAAGAATGGACAAAGTCAGGAACCAGATTTTTTTTAAATTATATTGAGGAAGAAAAAAATGTAACTATAAGCCAAATGAAGTCAAAGTGTTGTTGCATTATTTGAAATCAGAAGATATTAGTGCTTATATATTATGTAAATTGTGAAAAATGTCCATTGTGAACTTTTTGTGTATCAAAATGTCCATATACATTCTTATTCTTTAAATTATTTGTACAGTTTAATACAAATTTCTTGTATCGAATCTGCCCCCAAACTCGAGTTTAATTGTCTGCAGCTTTGCATTCATATGGAATACAAAAGTTGAGTGCATAATTGAAATAAGTTCATGGAACGCTTCCAATTTAAGCAAAGCAAAACACAAAAAAAGGTTAGAAAGTGAAACCTATTTTTTTTTGTATTTTTGCATATTCTTTGACAACAGTACGAATTGTGTTGCCAGATTGGGCAGTTTTAAGCCCAATTTGATTACTTTTGGTTACGTTAGGCTGGGTAAATTGTTATTGGATGGGTCTATAAAATTTGGGGTGGTTGCTAAGATATTTTGAGGGGTGTACTGCGCATATTATGAAAAAGTACACAAAATATACGAAGAAAAGATATATATTTAATTATATGTTAATTATATCTTTCAAAAGGGAAAGAAGCTAGTATATGCCTTTTTCTGTATATTTTATAAAGTTGTTTATTGTGTCTAGGTGTTTATTGTTACTAGGCTTTGTATGCTTTTATGTTCAACATTAGTTTAGCTGTGTGGAGATTTGGGCTGTTTTTATTTATTTATTTATTTTTTTGGTAGGCAGGTTTTACATTGAGAAACTGATGAAACTGATAAAGCCATGTGTATTTCTTTGACATAGTCTGCAAAAAATATATTGTTCAGTGAAGGTATTCCATACTTGAATGCCCATTTAAAAATGTTCTTAATGTATTAGGCACCTAAACATTTCCAAAGAAAGTGAAGGATTTTTTTTTAATCTCCAGTCAATAGCTACATCTCCACACAGCAGAAACTTGAGTTCCATTCAAAAGAGAAAATAATCTTGTTTAATTTCTCCTTCATCTACCCCATTTCCTCTCTCGTGGCATTTGACCAAAAACATTGATTTATTTTTCCTAAATGAAGATGTTTTAGGGGGGATACAGGACCCCCAGAGATCACATTCCCAGACTCTGCCCCCTGAGTCAGCAGGGAGTGGGGAGGAGGGTCATGAGGGGGAGGCTGGTATTTTCTTGTCTAACAGAAACGTAAATGCATTTTTTTCTGAGCCTTTTCAGCATGTTTTGGAAGGAGTTTGTCCAGACGCCTTCACATGTTGTTTACAAACCTTCTGTTTTAGTGTTTTTCTAAAGATGTCATTGACTTGTAAATGTAACGTGTTGTCTCCCGGTAGTGACCACGTCCCTTTTATCACATTTTTTTTTTCATCGTGTGTCTCATCCACTGGTCAGAACGCCTTCCAGATGTTAGGGATTGCTTGCTGTTTAAAGAAAATCATGACTTACGGACACATTTTCTACATTCTTACTGCTACATTTTTAAATATCCAATCATTATAAAGTGTGATTTTAGCAGGCTTTCTTTTCTCAAGAAAGCCGACAGCACATTTATTTTGAATCCTCTTTGAGTTAAATAATAATCATTTTAAAGTATGGCTGGTCGTTATGTCTAAAACAGCTACCACAGTAGTTTTTTGTCATATCAGTTGATTTTTACATTGCTTATTTGTTTTTAAATACATCATAACCTGTACAAATAACACAAATGTCTAACAAACTATTTAAGATGCACGATTTTACATTTTGTTATTGATATGCGTTTCAGTCACTGTTTCAAGCTTACCATTAAAAGTCCCATATTTTAAACAATTTATGATTAATTTATGACTTTTACTGCACCCTTAATGACCTTCAAAAGGTAGGATTTCTTGTAAACAATGACTGTGAATCACCTTAAACCAGTGTTTCTCAATTATTTTTTGTCATGCCCCCCCTAGGAAGAAAAAAAAACATCTTGTGCCCCCCCCCCCCCCGCACACAACTATAAATAGTATTATTTGTCTTTACATTTGTAAAGTACATGAAGAGTACCCCTCTTCATAACACAGTATTCTTATTAATGTATAAGAGAAAAAAGAAAGAAATATGGACTAACTTACAACAAAGAATAGCTTTTTTTTAACTGAAAACTTTACATTAATCTGAAATGTAAAAAAAACATTAACTCCATAATAAAACTATAAACATTGTTTGACTGATCATGATTGCTGGCAATATTCAGCATGATTGGGGTGTAATGTCTTTAAGTGACGCCCTATTTTACTTGGCTTCATGCTGTCTGCTGCCAACATTTTTGATTCATTAAGCACACCTGTCTCTCCTCGTCTCCCACCGCAGTCACAGTGAAGCTAAGCGGTACATACGCGCCGTCATATTTCCTCGTTTTAGCTTTCGGGAGACTTTCATTTCTCTCTTTATCTCCTTGTCTCTCCGCCTGTCTTCTTCACTTCGTGTTTACACTTACCACTGTCGTCTAATGTAGTGGAGTTTTATTGCACTTTATTCTAGAACAGTAAAAAAAATAAGGCACGTTTCCCAAGGTCAAACGTGCCCCCTAGACGAAGCCTGGGGTGGCGCGCCCCACTATTTGAGAACCACTGCCTTAAACGGTTGTGTTCCGTCGAATTAACAGTGTACCCTATGCTTCCTCCACGCCCCTGATGGGTTTTGCTTGTTGCTACACAGAAAATCCATGAATTTTCTGATAGACAAAAACTCTTTTAGCCCAGGACATCCAAAACACACTTTCTTTTTTCTGATTGACCTTTCAGTACATGATGTCATGCGATGTTCTCAACAGGAAATATCCGTAGTGCAGACTGGAAAAGAAGGTCGTTTAACTCTCAGATCAGGATAAGATCTTTCACCCATATAAGTATTACAGTACACGGAATGCTAGCGCCACAGTGCACATGCAGTTCATTTGTATGATTCCAGTCCTACGTTTAGAGAATCATAAATATACAAGTATGGGATCATAAACTAATAGATAAATATAAACATTCCGATGGAAGTGTGAAGATGCCAGAAGCAAGATGGAGTCGTTTAGTCAAATAGCTTTGAAAACGTTCACGATAATCTGTCGTCATGTAGGTTGTTTTCATCGAATTTGCATTATTTCCCCACGAGTAATCTTCTGCACCTTTTCATTTGTATCCAAACCCCTTCCATAGAACTGAAATCACTCCATTTGAGTATTTAACTCTTTCTAAAGCCATGCTTGCTTTCCACCACTGTTTAGCACACTCTTCTTGAAGTTAAGGGTGTTTCACGTATGAGCTTTGTTGGTGTTTGTAAAATGCATGATGTTGTTACATAAACCCGTCAGAGTGCCACAATATGCTCATTTTAAACCATATTGATAATTGTCCCAGTATTATCGTGGGTGATACAATATAACCCATTCCTCCTTGTATGTAACAATGGGTGATGTCACAGATGCTATGTCCATGTTTTATATGGTCTGTGTTGATGACCTTAACATTGAGGTACCAAAGCAAGACTTGTGTTAAATCCCCAAATTGACAAAAAGGATAAAAGGCAAAAATGAGTTCCATAAAGAGAAGAGAAGGTCGAAACCCAACGAAACCCAAATTGGCCAATGGCAGTTTGTAGCTGTCATCGCCTCATGCAAACTTTTTAAGTTTTTCTTGGGGCATCTGCTCTGAACATCACATTGGACTGATCTTAATCCTGTCTTTGGGGGTACTTGAAGAATATCAAGTCCTTATGTCAATGCTTGGTTTTCAAGGGTCTGAATCATGGCCCATATTCACTTACTGGGCCTGTTAACCAGCTAACCTGAAACACATGTTTGTCAGGACATTCAGTTCCTGAATATGTATGTGTCTGTTCCTACCTGCTTGTGAAGACTTTATTTGGATATCATCATAAATCTGTTACAGAGGCTCCCTCGGTGCTGGATTTTATTGTTTGACTCTACTTGCGTGAGACTTTTGAGGCACCTGGTCGCTGCCAGTCACGGTCACAATAATTGTTTTTGCATCTGATTTGAAGTCAAACCACAGCCTGCTTGTTTGGAGTCTGTTTTCTCCTTTTGGAATCTCTTGGACTCTGATCCTATCTGCCAACTTAGCCCCCACAGGGCATTATTTTGAACTCCTGGTGGTGTCAGTAGACGTTTATCTCAAATAACCAGCATAAGTAGCTGATGCCGAAGGCCAGGCACAACACTCCCCCAGGTGTTCAACATGTGTGCAAAACAAAATCCCACTATGACCTCAGCCAACATCAAGAAGATTCAAAGCCATCACGATTTCTCAAAAGCAAACAGTGGTGGGATCCTCAAGAATTTCTTTGTGTTACATGGGGTTTGAATATTCAAGTGCAGATTTCTTTTTATTACTTCAACTGTTCACACTGCAAAACTTGAAAAATACTTGCAAGCCGTTTGTTTGGAACGCATGCTTGTTTTCCTTCAAATTTGTACTTGTGGAAACCCAAAATCAAAAGGCATTGTAATTGTCAGTGGTTGAGCTTGGAAAAACAGGGTGATTCATGTACAAAACCTCATTGTTTCTGCTTTTCCCTCTCACAACTCACTGTCAATAATTGTTGCTTGACATTCTGTTTCTTTTTTATTATTCCCTTAAAGTGGAGATGGAAACATTGCACATTTCCTCGCATTTAGCTTTTTCTGCTATGAAGTTTATGTAGACCACATGGCACTTCAGCCATCCTTCTGTTCTCACTCCTAATCGGTCACTGGAAGTTATTCTCCGATGAAGCAGTTTTGAAGCAGGAAGAAAAGTGTTGGGTAAAGAGATGGAAATGTTTTCCTTTGGGGGGAAACGTTAATAGATGTAGGTTTGCGGGTCATTTAGTTTAGCTGCAGGGCAGAACATTGTCCGCTTGTTTTAGCTCTGGAAGTTTTTGACTCATTTATTCTGTCCATCTACACATTTTAGTTTTAGGTTGTGCATCAATTCTTAGGCAATGGCCACAAAGACACAAGTGTTTTAACCTGAGGTTTTCCTTCTCACATTGTTTAGCTTCGTTAGCTTCACCCTAAAAAGTGAATCTAGGTTATTTCAAGACTAGAATAAATGTTTATGGCTTGTACAGAACCTAATCGCCAAACATGCCCCAAATTGATCACAAGCATGACCCACCTCTCCCTGGAAATAGATTGGTTCATCAATGAAACATCTATCTAAAGGACTCTTCACACCTATTCATTTCCTGCTTGTGTTGGTTGCTGGGAGTTTTAGCAATGGTTAAAAGTATTTTGTCATTTGTCACTCAAAAATACAACACACAATGCTGTTGTGTTGTTAGTCGCAGCTTTTGGTGCTCTATTTGATTCACTTAATAGAAAGCATTTGAAATAAAGTTTATACCAAGGTTTGGCTTTAGCCATTAGGCCACTCCAGCTACATCCTTTTCTCTCTGCATTGTCTGTTCACACCACTATTATGCCTTATTCATACAGCAGAAATTATAATGTCTGCTCCACTTGGTTCGCTTGAATGCAAGATGTGTCTGACTTAACTCACAAATCACTCACTAATTTGTGCTGTGAACTTTAAAGTAAAGATCAGAGAAGCAAACTATCTATTTGCTAGCTCTTAGCTTTAACCCACCATAGTCCATGCACTTCTTTTTTTCTCATAGAAATTGTCTTTGTGTTCCAAGCCATCATCTGCTTCGGTTTTGTCATTCCTTTGTGTAAAGTCAGATTACTTCCCCGTTTCTGTTATTCAATAACCACATATTGCTATTTTTGGACAACCTGTCAAAGTTAAGTTTTTTTCAACAATTATGTGTTGAGCTTATCTTTCCTGAGAGGTAATGTTTAATTTTTCACTGCTAATGGAGTTCGGTTTAATGAACTAGTCTAGTTGTCTTTGAATGGTTTGGTGCAAGACTTTTTGTTACTGTGTCGTTTGAGATGTTCTCAGTCCTCTGCTGCTGATGTGGGAAGGATCTGATATGTGATTGGAATGTGAGCATGGCTCCTATTGCATTAGCCTTGGGCAGTGGAGCTTTGATGGCAGGAAAGATATTGGGGTCTCTTTTTGCATGAGCCCCTACAGCAGTGTTTCCACATTGACTCTTTGTGAGTGGAAGGATGGCTAATCACTAGAGTTATGTGAGTTTGTTCTTGATAGTTTTAAAAGGAATTTACTTTAATGGAGCTTATGAAGTGAAAGTGACCAGTTGGCCAGATCTGGAGTGACCCATACCTGGAATTTGTGCACTGCATTGAACCCATCCCAGTGTACACACACAGCAGTGAACAAACACACCGTGGGCATATACCCGGAGCAGTGGGCAGCCATGGCTGCGGCCCCTGGGGAGCAGTCGGGAACTGGTGCATTGCTCAAGGGCACCACAGCTGTGATTGTTGAAGATCAGAGAGGCGTGTAAGACATGGCACTAAGGTTAAAATTACATTCGTCTTCTGATGATTGTCATTTGTATTTAAGTACATCTGTAAAAAAAAAACAATTACACATGATATGGTTACATTTCCGGGTCGGTCAAGAAATAGGATTACACAATCATGCATGAGCCAATCTGAATATGACTTGAGGCATGTTATTTATGATTAAACAATAGTAAAATTTGTCAAACCCTGGTCAAAAGTAAATACTCTCACTTGAAATTGGAACAATGACATGAGAACTGTCTGTTTGAGATGGAAAATGTGACCTAAGATTTGTTCATAATGTCTGGTGTCTAATGCATTAACAATGTCAATTACTTTTTTTTTGCTTCCAATTTGAATAAACATTGATTGTAGGGCTTCAGCTATCAATTATTTTGGCAATCAATCACTGTATTTGATCAATCAATAGGATAATCTGTTAACATTTTTTGGATTTGCTGATGTTTTACAGAGATGACTTAGACAGACAGGTCAAAAGTGTATAAAATTACCAATGTATTGAAAGTTCCTGCCCAATATTGAAACCTTACAGGCTGGTAAAAAATTTAAAATTTACCAGAAAAGATATAGTCTAAAAAATGTGATTATTATACACAGTAGATATTTCACAAAAAAATATGCAGTAAGTAACTAAAAACATACGAATCCAAGATTTTAAAGATGAAAATACTATAACAAATACATGGGGAAGATAAAAACATTGTGGGCAATTAAGTGAATTTTAAATGAATAAATACTTAATCAAAATACTAAATAAATAAATAAATGTTATGTTTACTCTATGCAGCAAAAAAAAAAAAACTCAATTCTGTCATTTTTTTAGAGAAGTGGCACAGTGCAGAAATGGATTCATTCACTCAATCATTATCAGTCAAGTGGCAGAAAAGTTTTTATCTGCAATATCACCACCAAACATATATGCCTCTTGTTTATTTCTATTTAATCCTGTTTGTCCGTGTCAGTCTTTTTCAGTCCCAATGGAGATTTTATTTTTATGAAAAAGATCTCAAATTGGGTTTATCCATTGAGTGAAGCCGTCTCAGGGCTTATTTGTTTTGACAACCAAAGGGGGATGGGGCTTTAGGTGAATTAAGTTCTGTAACTGAAATACTTTTTCTAACAGGAGCCATCAACTATATCATTAGTTAGTTAAGCATTTAAGTGTAACTTGAAGATTCAAACAGTTCATCTTAATGTCACGTCTTAACAACTAAGGAAGGGCAGTTTTATATGAGCGTATCTACAATTCCAACTGTTAATGTAATGTTTAAAAAGTGATTTTCCATTAAAGCAAGACCCTGTTGAATTTTGACTGAGCAACACTATCATCTTTCACGCTTTGGAACAGTTCTCACTTTGTCCTGTCCAAATGGAAGCTTGTGGTACTTTTAGTGTTTTCTGTGAAGACACATTGTAAAGGATAACCAGGGAGTCAGTTTTCAGACTTCATCTGTGTTCTGCAGGGGACCGGCCACATCAAACACCTCTCCAAAAGTTTGTCTGCCAACCTTGTATCCAACATTTGGGCTCAACCAGCCATCAAAAACCACTCCAAAGTCCTCTGCTCACAGGGAGGTGAGCATAGGGGAGGGGGATTCATATATGTGGAAGGGGGTAAGCAGAGTACAAGGTCACTCACGCACATTAAGACCTCAAAAGGCTCTCTATGGCCCATTCATAAACGACAGGAAACTGGAGGAAGACAGGTTTTAAACTGAGCCATCATGACGCCCCTCCTCTCTGCGTACTCCTCATGTCTGCTATGACAGTGATGGATCAAGCCCTGTTAACGACCGTCCAAAGGTTGTGAGCTCTCCAACATTCACAATTGTATTTTTCGGAAACGAAGCCAGCTTTTGTCACTGTATTTGTAAGCGAGGGTTTTGAAAGAGCAAAGTTGGAGCAACAGGGGAATGTTCAGGGGTTTTGATTTCCAGGTTTGTGAGAATCAGGTTTTTGGTTTTTCAAATAACGGCAAGAAGTGGCTGAATACCACTTATTCATGATCCAGTACCAAATGTTTGCAAACGGACAAAGAATGTTTGTGATTTTAATTAAGTAATGTAAAAAGAAGTAGTACAGCTCCCTTATTTAAAAAAAATATAACAGTATGTTCCATCAAAAGAGAATATTTTATGTTGTTTTGTTTTATATGCAACACTGGATTTAACCAACAACTTGCACTCGGTCTAATAATCAAACATATTGCACTCCTATTGTTTTAATTTGATGTCTTTTCTTTAGCATAGAACACAAAGAACATGAAGTAGAATCGAAGAATTATAGTTCAGGTAATGAATTTGTGGTAAATGATTTATATTCGTTTAATATAAATGAATATAGCGTCATGGTGGCGCAGTGGGTAGCACAGTCGTCTCACAGCAAGAAGGTCGCTGGTTCTAGGCTCGGTTGGCGGTTCATTCCGCTGTGGCCACCCCGAAAGGGAATAAAGCTGACATGAAGATGAATGAATAAATGAATATAAAAGCTAATGCATGCCCACAAAGATGTATAAATGATCATACAGGGCAGCGGTGCCACAGTTTAATCAAGCAAGCACAGTGAACTCAGTATTTTTCTCTACTCGCATGAGGACTATACTTTCTGCAGAATTATTTTATGGAATAAACAAACTCTGATGTTTATAGCTAGGAAAACATTCTCTTCTTGAACCTCAATAACATCATTGCTTTAGCATGTTCCTTTCTATCATCTTCTGCAAGGGTTTAGTAACAGTTGCTGTTTAAACATTATGGTTTAGGGCTTTCAAAACAGTGCAATGCTTGCTGCTATTCTATTCTGTTGCTGTACTTGGTTACTTTCCCTATACTAGTCCATGTTATAAATTCACATGCCCATTTATTTGCTGATATCATAGCGATTCTAGTTCTATGTCAGATAAGCACACCTCTAATATTGACACAATTCACCCTAGTAATTGATTTCCAAGTGCACCGAGAATTGGTCTGATGTTGCTTTAATTTGCCTCTCATTGAACTTTGCATTGAACAAAGACAATGTCTGCCCATCAGGAGGCTCCTTCTTGGCCGCACTTCAAAAATGGCTTCTCACCTCTGGAGGAGCGAGAGCTTGTTATGAGAGCACACACACTGCTGTTTCTGGAGGCGCATCAAAAGGTGGAGGTTTTTCCAGTACACGTCTGAAACATGATTGATCACTTTGGGATGTTTGTGGAAATGTCCACCGGCGCTGATGAATGTTGTCCTGATCGTCTGAAGAATGGGTATTTGAGTGAGTGGTTTAGGCTGTGCTGAATGAAGAATGTGATCATGTAATTGAACCTCAAGGCCAGTTGTTGAGCTGGTTGTCACACGTCTGATTAGTGGTGAAACAAATGCTTTGAGTGAGTGTTAAATTTGAATATGGCTGCCATGAACATTGGATCTAATTTAGTTTTGATGACAGGGGTCATGTGGGTAAAAAATGAATTGATAAAATGTTACTTCTATACCCTTTAAAGGCCATCACATACCTAGATTACTTTTTGGTTCGAAATTTCAAGTGCAAATGTGCCCTGAGATAAAACAATGGCAGCCGAAGCAAATTCACATAATTGAGTGCATGAGCGATGGGCGCGAGCAAAAAAAGTTTTGCAATGAAAAGAGGAGAATATGGACATTCAGAAGCTTGTCTTGCTGGGGTTTGTTCAATAAAACATTTATAAAATGTCTGGGTTTCACTGTTTTCCCCTGAGAATCTTCCAAGAGCAAGGAATGTCCCTGCATCAACATTCAACAGCATATTTGTGAAACGAATGAAAACGCTCCCTGCAGAGAAGCCATCCAAGTGAGCAAGAACATTTAGTCCTGGTGTGTGCTGGCCGTAAAGTTAAGGCCACATCAGGGCAAATTTCCATGTAAATCTTCACTGGGGGTGTGCAACGATTCGTTAAATTATGTCCAAATTATAACCAATATATCCAATAGCCAAATTATGATCACGGACGCGACAGATCTAGACAAAAGCAGAAGTATGTTTGTGTCTCCCACTTTTTTTAATGTGTAAGGAGGTGGCGATGAACATATATGCACGCCTTGAGGGGGCTCTTCACACATCAAGAAGAGAGTTGCACAAGCGTAGAAGAACTAACTGGATGCGGTTCCTAAGATTGAGCTGCTGCTGCTGCTACCCATATATGGATATGGATATGGATATATGTATATATATATATATATATAGCGAAC
The DNA here is from genome assembly GCA_900490495.1 of Danionella dracula. Classification (NCBI taxonomy): domain Eukaryota; kingdom Metazoa; phylum Chordata; class Actinopteri; order Cypriniformes; family Danionidae; genus Danionella; species Danionella dracula. The sequence continues at coordinate 3,109,331 of UELW01000267.1, read as the reverse complement.
ACTTTCTTCTTCCGAGGTAATAATATCTCAAATTTAGGGTTGTGTCGGGGTCAATTCAAGATTGTATTTAATGCTTAATTTTTCAGCTTTACCTCTTAAACCTTAAACTTTATATACATTAAGGCTATTAAGTGATATCCAGGGATTTTGTTCTTTTGCTACTTTCACATTGCACTTAGATTTTTTTTCATGGTTGACCCATTTTTAGTTTGTTTAGATTTTAAACTATAGCAGTTTTAAGTGCTCTTTTGATGGTCTTGGTGTGATCAGTTCGTGTGTGCCCCCTCAGTGTATCGACTCTGTTAGGATTTGAGAAGCATGTCCATGTGGACAGCATTTGACACTCAAAACTGTGAAGGCATACAAATCCAAGAATGCAATGAAATGTTTCTCCACAGGACATTCCTTTAGAAAATCACAAGCTGTAAATCTTGTGACACGCTTCATTATTAAGATTTACTTCTCACCCCCTTTAGCTCCTTGTCGTTGTTTGTGTGCTGTTACACTTCTCATATCTAATCTGTTCCTCTGGGTCTCTTCATCAACCCAATGCAAATGTAGGTCGCCGACTGTTGATTCAGTCGCAATGATGACCCATGCCTGTGTGTCACACCTTTCAAAATCCGGGAGCACAATGGAACTTTAGAGTCTGCTGGGCTGCAGGCATAGCTCAGCACACTGAGGTAGCGTGTTCTCTCGTTTCCCTCAGCCCAAACCTTGAATGAAGCCTTTGTCGCCCTCTCACCCACCTTTTCTTTCACTGCCCGTCTCCCTTCACCCCCACTCTTCAGTCTTTTCTCCTAAATGAAGGAGCTAAAAGTCAGCAGCCATAATCTCACCCACTCCAATGCCAAATACATCCAAGTTTGTCACTTTTCCAGATTTGCATTCCGCCGTCTTACTCGGAGAGAAATCATGCTTCCTGTAAGCCCGGAAGCTTCACTCCCTTCTCCTCCCTGTCTATGAGATCAGTGCCGGTGAAGGACAAAAGTGTCCCAGCCTGGAAGGGCAACCTCTTAGATATTGAAGGAAAACTTTCTGATAAGTACTTTGTTTTCTTAGCGGGGGAGTTTTGCTGCTGTCTTGCTGTAACTCTGAGGTGTTTTCTGCAGATAAACAAACTTGTTCATGTGGGGAGATAATCAAATGAAAGTTCTGCTAGAAATCGTGCATTGCAGTCAGTGATTTGGGTTTTGTTGTCGAGCAGAGGCTCAAATGCTTGCCCAACTTTAGACAATGGCTTTGTTGTAGAGGAGGGGGTTATACAGGACTCAACCTCATTCTTCTCTCTTTTATGAGCTGCAGAAGATTACGTTGCAAGCCTGGATGGTTGAGTGCGTTCACTGACAGGTTTTCAATACAGCTGCACATCAGTTCCTGCTGTGAGTGTCGGATGAAAACTCGTAGTTTATTTGTTATTTTGAAGCTATTGATTGATGATCTTGAGAGCATTTAGATGCACACCCATAAATGTAGAAACCCAGTTTCGGTTTATTGTCAAAAATAGCTAGTGACAAATCCTACAGCAGCAAGTTTTTTTATCCAATAAGATCCAATAAAGAATTTTTAAAAAGCTAGTATAATTATAAATTAATAGGATGTTTTTGCAATAAGCCATTTAACATTTTTGACTGCTTAAAAAAATTAAGGGACATTTTTGTATGGTTACATCAGCCACATAGAAACTAACTTAAACTGCAATCACATTTAAAGTGTCTGTTTAGAGGTTTTCAACTACACAGAAAAGTCTGTTGCTCTGTTCTGAGTATATTTAGTCATGCTCTAGATTTAGTCAATAAACAAATATAAATTCCTACACTCTGCACAGTATTCTTATTATTAAACCCCTGATGAACCCCAATTAAGCCTTGATTGAAAGTTAAATGTATCTCTGTTGAAGTAGGTTTGGAGTAAAACTGTGCAGGGTTTTAGACTCCAGGGATTGAGTTTGATACCCGTGCTTAACAGTTTGGAATGCTATGGGGGCTAATGGATGTTAACTAAAGATAACTTTGGGGAAAGTATCCCTTTAAGAGTTAAGATAATGTACGTGACTTGTAGACCTTTAAGTAAAACTTCTTAATAATGTACCTGAACATGCATTGTTTTGGGTGCACTGCAAATTCCTTTGAGCTTTGTTACAGTTTTTCTTGTGAAACTAAATTCAAGAGTAGACTCTTCTGGGAATAAAAGAAAAAACTCTAACATGACAAAGTGCTAAGTTTTTTGGAGAAGTATTTGTGAGTAATTGGCAGCTGTTGGACTCTGTCTTGTGTACTCCAGTTGTGAATTCTGGACACTGCGGGGTTTTGATCGCAGTGGAATCAAAGCCTGGGATGGCGCTCTCCTGCTCAGGGTGTGTATACAACATGAGCATCAGGGAATGTTTAGTCTTTCAAATGGGTGTTCTGAACTGAATACTTTCTAGATGTTGGCGTTTGGTATTAATTTTCACATTGAGTATGCATAAACACTTGCAGGGGAACAAATTGGTATGCAGGGAAATTGTGGGAAACAATATTACGATTCAGAGATGAAAACATGTTTAATGATGAAAACATGCCATGTTTTAGTTTTGGCTAAGATCTCCGGTTTCACATTATACTATAATAGATTGGGAGAGCATTTATCTCGCTTCGTAATGAAAGCTGAAATTTCAAACCAAAACAAACAACCAAAACTGTATGTTGTTCTAGATGACAGACATTAATTATTCTGTATAATTTTCCATAAATGAGTTGTCAACTTTGTCACTATTTGATAAAAACTTTGTAAAATAAATCCTCATAAACCTTGTCATGGTTTTGGGCATAATTATTTAGTTGACTAGACCTTCTGATTGGTCAAATCAGTCTAATTCAATCTCAACCAAGTAAAGTACATTTCAAACCAAGAACTTAAGTTTTGTGTTTTAGGAGTAAGTAAAATGGTAATTTGATAAGAAGATTATTAATTTAATGAGTAATTCCATTGCTATTACCATTGCTGCGATTCACAATGAAGTTTATTTCTGCTTTTCAATTATCTTTTGCAATTATTACAAAGAAACTTGTTACAATGAAATGATTGTTTAAAACCCATTGTTAACAGATTATGGTGTAGTGCAGCATGCCATTTTATTCTTGTTCTACCGTTCAGATGGCCGTGTAATTGCCGTTTCTGCTACGTGAACATTGTGGGGGTTTCCTTCCAATTGAGATTTAGTTGTAATTAATTTTCAGCCATAGTATATATAGTAGTTACAGCGTTGAGGATAATGCTTTGTAGCGGTGTGAATAATGTGGTTTCATGTTTGACAGCAAACTATTTTCTCAGATGTTTGGAGTTAACTTATCAGGAGCTTCCTCTATTGTACTAACTTGTTTAGTCCTTTGCTGATGTTCCAGTATGGTGTCCATGACAACCTCTTTAGTAACTTATTGACAATGTACTTTTATCCCACAGGGCCCTGATAAGACTTGAAAAAAATAGTATTAATTAATAAACAAATAAAAGTGACTGGCAACACTGTTGGTCCAAGGGACACAATTGAAGACATTGGAGTGCATCGTGCATCGCTTCCTGGAGGTCCGATTACCATATTTATAAAAACATTACTTTCTCTAACATCAATTTTCATTTTGTTTTTTCAAATATATATGAAACCCAGTTGTTTACGAAGTTGCACAATGAATGAACCTTTATTTCAAACTGGTTTTAACTTAAGTTATGTGCACTTTTAAAGTCTACGTTTCCATTTGCTCACTCTTAAAACAACCTGTAGTAGACACACTGAACAGTGCTCTTCTCTGTGCTCAATGACTGCTCCCATTCGGTTTATATTTATTCCTACACACTCAAATGCCCTTTCTAAAACTCTCCTTTTCACTTCTTCAGCTGATTTTTCCACAATGATAAGTGCACAGCAAAAGAGAGCCAAACCCCATATTCCCAAGCTCTTGGAAGTCTCCCACTCACATGCAGTCCCACACCTTCCTATGCTTCTTCCCCTGGTCTCACTTCAAGACGATGCATCCTTTCCCATGCAGAAACCGTTGATTGTTTCGAATGGCTTGTTGAAGGATCTGTTAATGTTTCAATGTGTAATATCTTTATGTTCTGAATGTAGCGGTACATATCCCTGTCATACATACAGGTCACACTCCAGTTTTTTTTTAAGCTGTGTTCCTCTGGCTGCTCTCGGTTGGTGCTTTTTTCTGACAGAGGAAATCATTACAGGCATTGATAAAGCAGCACTTGTTTTAGAGTAGCAGTGTTCTTGGAAGAACCTCCTCCCTCAAATGTCCCCCTAGAGTTGTTGCAGAAAAACAGCCTTGTTCACATGTAATGTATTGTATGTCTTTATTGTAAGTTTATGGGAAGGTTAAACTCTTGCAAGTCGATGTCAAATTGTGCAATTTAACCTAAGGGGTTTTGTTTCTGGGTTTCTTTTCAGCCTGTTCCACCAGCCTTCTCTTTCTTTTACATTCTAACCAGTGTTCGAGTGTTTCCTATTAAACAGGGAATGTACCCTATGTTCTTTCTCCCCATTGTGGGATTGGCAATGCCTGCTGAGACCTTTCTGGTTTCTAGGCAGCTCAAGCAACCACACTTCTCACCAGCTGTGCCATAGAGGAGGGCAGTGAGCCAGACTGGCAGAAAGTGACGCCCTGTTATTTATAGAGCGATAGAGGGCTGAGCTCATGCCGACAGGGCTGATGTTGGGACCGGGAGACAGGGAGCCCATTCTTCAATGCTGCTCAAGCCTGTGGTCCATATGGGCTCTCTACTCCCTGAAGATCTTTTTAACTCTTTGACTAATAATGGATAAAAGAACTGATCTGGTCCCTGATGCTTTGACGCACAAGGTAAACCTTAAACTTTGTTTGCCTTGGAACCAAATGCAGTCAGTCCGGGGGAATGTTGTTGAGTGTTTATTTGGATTCATGTTATTGCTGTTAGAAATCGAAATATTCAGGATATTAATTGAAACATGGAAACCTGCATGCCTTCAACTTTCTACTTCAAAAGTGAGCTGTTTGTGTCATACAACAGATTTTTGTTAGTATGACTTTGAAAGTGTTACAAAGGAATTTAAAGCGTGATTTTACACTTTTTTTGTTCTCCTGTCTTTTATCTTAGAGTAGCTGCTGTGCAATAATGTGTTTTATTATTCTCAGTCATCCTTCCCAGATTTATTCAATGATTTAGTGGTTCCTGTTCCTTATCGAGGGATCCTTATCTTCTGCCTCAGATCTGGAACTCATTTAATCAAAAACAAGTCACTGACTTTGATCTTCAACCCTAATTAAAAAAAAAAAATTCTGAATCACTAGAAGTTTTTTTTATTGCTATAATTACAAAGGGTTAACTAAAGACAATTTTACAGACTTGGAAGCTCTTTTCTTGGTCTACATTATTGCTAAATTGTGATGCAATAAATCATATTTCTCCTGTTCAAAACTTGGCAGGTCGATAGTAACAGTAAAGCTACAGTATATAGGTACGGTATAGTTAAAGAAAAACCGAACATAAAAAAACTGAGTGGCAGGACAAAATAACTTTCTGAAAATTGATATAAAATCAATTGTATAAAACCAAAATAATTGCTGCTTTGTGAGCTGGTAAAATTACTGGACCACAGAAACTTGCAGGTTTGATGTGCTGCCAGTTTGCCTCAATGATGCTCTGCATAGTTTCCAAATAGCATGGCTCTTGTAGACCTTCCCTTTCTTCTTGTAAAACCCGGAAACAGTCCAAACTTTGGACTTTGTGTTAAATCTTCCTTAGTGAATTGTCATCATTGGTCTTGGCAGCATTTAGTTCACTGATGTTCGCTTCAGCTCTTGTATTGTTTTAATGTGTGAGCGCACATGTGTGTAATACGTGATGCCACAAACCTGAATTCCGGTTTCTCGATACACAATCAATGACGCTATAACTGGTTCTTCAAGAAATTAATTTCTAATTAATTTTGATTCAAGAGGGTGAAACTGGTGAAGCTCAACTAAATATATATAAATGTTTTTTTTACATCAGTTTGTTGTTTGTAACCCTATTGCAAGGTTGGCAACACTTTCATGTTGACTGGTAAGTGGCATAAAACCCATGAGTTTAAGTAGCTTCAATCTCCCATTTTCAGAAGAGTTTGAGAACATCGCAAAGCATTATTCTCATACAAGTTTACTATGGAGGCTCCACATAGTTGCCATGGAGCAGCAAACTTTGACCAGCTCACTTGTTACCCAATTGGAAGTGATTGAAATGCATTGACTGCAGGCTGATGCATATAAATATATATTACACATTTATTTAGTCTTATTAGGATGGGGTTACTAAGAGCCACTCACCAGCATTGAGGTTTCATTCTCATTAGCAATCTACCAAATCTTGTCTTTTTTCCCATTTTTGACTAAACTTTGAGACTCATTTGCTTTTAGCTAAACCCTATGATTGACGTCATTCTTACTATGTTAATTTTGTATACAGTCAACGGTTAGCACCAGTTTTGCACATATCTTCGATCATGATCATGAAGACCCAACATTCATTCATTCAGCTTCATGTCGGCTTTCTTCCCTTTCGGGGTCGCCACAGCGGAATGAACCGCCAACTCACTGGCATATGTTTTACGCGGCGGATGCCCTTCCAGCCACAACCCATCGCTGGGAAAATGAAGACCCAACATTTGTTTGGTTAATCATGAAATAGCGATGACATGATCTAATCACTTTTTAAAGAGCATTTCATCAGCTGATGACACATAAAATCTAATAGCAGTAACAAATATTTTCAATATTAGTAGATTGGATTGTTGAATCAATTTATTGTTCTCATGTCTAGTCTTGAACAATGCTCTATTTCTGAAACATTTATCAGGCCCTGACAGTCATCAGAGATTACATGAGATCAAAGGAGGGGGGAAGTTCACTTTTAGAGAGAACATATTTCTAAATTGGTTCCGTGATCGATTTGTGCGTGTCTGTTAAGCATCAGAGTGAATTTTGGATTAGATTCAAGACTTTCATCATGTTGTACATTAATGGTACTTTTCATGCTCTGTTGGTATTAACACATCCATCACCCTCTCTAAATAACTGGTGGTTGTTGTTTTTAAGAGGGTGGGGATTAGGCTGCTACTGCACGCTCAGATTGTTAATTTTGATTTTTATCACAAATGAGATTTACGATTGCGCGTGTTCTCAAGTGAAAGGCAATGGTGAATTTAAATCCCTAAGAGGGCAAAGTTTCCCCCGTTGCAATATTTGTTTCACATGTGACACTAGCATGTTAGCTCTTTGCCCTCACCTTATAAGTAAACTAAGGGCCCAATGGTGAGCATGAAACAGCTCACAAAATGTTTTTTTTTAAAGATGCAGTCTGTCATAAATTGGATCTGAAGATTTGAGAGTTATTAAAGATTAAAGTTGTGTCCAAGTATTAATATTGCAAAAAGTATTGGTATGTAAAGAGATTATTGGCATTCAAAATGTATATTCCTTCACAAGTAATTGTTTGTGTGTACATTTTGTGTTTTGACATGGTGTCTTTCCTCTCTCCGGTTCTCCAATTGCTTGAGCAAAAATGTGGTTGCCAAATAGTGCTGAACTGCCCACGCTGTGAAGTACAGGTTGCTGTGACCTAGTTATTTCTGAGAGGCACTAAACCTCAAAACCTTTTTATGATTCAAAACACTGTCATGATGACTTGAGAAACAAAACGAGGATATACAGAGGGGATTGGTTTGAAAGATGGAGATGGGTGAAAGCGGAAGAGTATGAGGAGCCATTTGAATCACATTTTTCTTTGAAAGTTCTCTTGACGACCTCTACACAGAAATTTGATGTGTAAATATGATGATAAAAAAAGAACCTCAGGGCTCTTGAATGGCTTTACCTTAAGTAGCGTTCCCCTTCCTTTAATTATGCAGACTTTAAATCTTACTATAACTTATACACATGTGTAATAAAGAATTAATATCCCCTATAGCTTTTATGAAGCAATATGAATAGAAAAACCTAATGGGGAAAAGCCACGGGTATAAAATATTTATTTTAGCTGGAAATTTAGACATTTTTTAACATCGACGTCAATGACAACATCAGTCGCCTCTGGCATCAACAGAGAAAGTGTGTTGTTGTCCTTTGTGTGCGATTAGCTTCTTCACTGTAATTTTTTAAATAGCGATATCACGAGTTCACTCTTGCATATAATTGGCTAGTATCGCAAGAGTGAGTGCCGAGCAATGGAGAAATGTACAAGGCAAGCTGTCGGAGGACTAGGATTCGACCTGAGCCCGGAGAATACCTCCCCTCGTTGTGGCGAAGGAATGGAAGGATTGCACCTTCAACCCCTTTGGAGATAGATTGCACAAAGTTGATGTTGTCCCCCTAGGTTGGGTCTTGTATACTACAAATATTATAGGTAGGTGGGACCATATGATCAGATGGTCAGTTATCAAACATCTTATCAAGTTTCATTCTTTAAATAGTCCTCGTAGAAGAGTGTACCCTTGCAGAAACAAAATAATATTAAGAGAAGTCAGATGAAGTTATACCATTAACACTTCAAAAGAATTTCACTGCAAAATATATGCGTCATTCAACATTTTCTAGGGTGTTTTTAATACTTGAGTGAATCTCCACTTTCTGCTGCTGTTAGCAAACATACTACCGTGGGAGAGCTGAAAACTAGCTTGCTTCATCACTGTTTGTAACTCCTTCCTCCTGTTGTCTGAGAGCCTGGGGGAGAAAATGCAATATTTGGATCACTGACAGAAGAATTGGGAATGCTTTCTGTAATAGAGGGTTTGTATTAAAGGCATCCAGCTTATGGTACTTGTCTATGGTTACATGTGTAATTTGAACCCTTTGCCACCTTCCGTCACTAAAACTCAAAGCCTAGTTTATCTTAAACCAAAGGGACTGGATGGAGTCACAGTGGTGCCATTTGTTTGCGGTAGCCTCTGCCCTCTCACTCATCTCGAGCGGCTTCATAAACGAAGAGCGCTAACATCACTTCCACAAGTGTATGTTCTACCAGGTCGCGTTTGAGGAGTTGGTGTGGAAATTCTTATTCTTTGCATGCCCTGTAAGGAGTGGTCATTCCTGAGGGAGATGAAAGGAATGGAGAGGCGAAAAGGATTTGTCACGTAGCAGTGTTCAACTCTCCATAAAGCTCCCTTTGTGAACTTTGATTCAAGATCGCCAGGGAGAGAGTCTGTGCCCGTGCCCAAGCCAAACAAGCTCTCGCACCATACATAATTACTCACACACAAGTCTAATGGAACATAGGTGTGGTTGGTTTTATTTTTATCAAGCCTCCAAGGAGAGCATGAGCTCAAGAGAAAGTAAAAAAAATAGTAGGAGAAAGAAACTTCTTTCTTGGCATTCAAGAAGAGACAAAGAAAAAGGAACTGAGGATTTTGCCAAGGGCCTTTTGGTGCACAACAGCTGATGCCAACCATTTAAATCCTCCACTTTGTGCAAAATGCACCAAGAACTAAGTGTGCTTGAGGTTGTAGTACAATTACCTCATGGCCCCAGGTACCAGTTAAACAGATTTAGGGGAGGACAGCGGGTGAACTCTCTTTTATCCTCTTCCCCTCGTTTTATTTGGGTTTCCCAGTTGTCCTCGGTGGGAGTTGCAGAAGGGTTTTAGAACTTTGGCAGGTTAAGGCTGCATGTAAGAGGTTCTTTTACTGCTCATGGGGTTCTCTCTGATTGCTGCCAACTGTGTGAATTTGTGCAATATTGTTGCTTGTCCTGCTGTAAAATTAACCTGGTTTACCGGGGTTTTTCCAGTGGGGAATGTGGAGCAGGTTGGATTTTAGTGTGGAAATAAACTGTGGTTGTTAATGAGCTAATGGAACAGGAGTCTACATCACTTCTTTTCTTCAGAACAAAGTACTTAATCACAGAGAGAAGGGTATTTGCATCACATTTTTGGATGTACACCTGGAGTCATTTGAAAACTGAATATACAAAGAACAGTGATTTATGTACACACATAGCAACCTCTCAGATTTGAAATGGAGGATGTTGATTGTGGAATCCAATGGAAAGAATCTGTTTGGATATTCTTGGTGTCCTTAGACAGTAATTATTTCCACTGTTCAGAAGGTTTTTCCATTACTTGCCACCAGCTATTTTACATCCCTTACTAGTAGAAGACCAGAGAAAACTGCAGGCCTCTTTTTCCAAAGTGCAGTTCTTCCAACAGACATCATCTAGGAGGGCGGTTGTGTCATAGGTCGGTTGTCACCAGGAATTAACTACTTGCAAATGACTGAGAATTTATTAGAAAATTTCAACATAAAAAAAAAACATGTTCAACATAAAAAAGGTGCACTAAATGTATCATCCATTTACATCTATGGATTTCTTCGTCATTAAACCCCATAGAGAGCTATAAGCCCTATTTATGGTAACTGCATCTTTACATTATAAAGATCTGTAATGTGATGCGTCAATGCATAACTTTCTAACAAACAAATAGTGACTATTATGAGTTTAAATACACTGTGTACAATCACTGTGATGGGTTCTTGCATTGACGTTAAAGTTAAAGTTGCTTCAATGGCAGTCATGGAACAACACTGCCAACAATGCTGTTAATTGATCTACTAACAAAAGCATATCTCACACAAATCGCACCCTGGCCATATCACCCTGCAACGCACGATTGGTCCCCTGCTGAAGTGAATCAGATCTATGCCTGGAGAATACCGTGATGAAAAACCTCAGTGGAAAGCCAGGTTGTTGTGGGAAGTGGTTCTAGTGAGGGCAGCTGTGCGCTCACCTTATGGTCTGTGTTCTATTGACCCAGTGCCGGGACAGTGATGCTGATCTGTAAGAACCCTTTGAATTTAAACTTTAAACCAAAGTTCTGACTCTGAGGTCATGAAAATTCCAGAATGTTTCGGCAAAAAGAGTAGTGGAGTTACCCTGGTATTTCTCCCCAAATTTGTCTACTGCTATTAATGCTGTATTCTAATTAGCCTTCTTTTCTCCAATTGGCTACCCATGTCTCCTTTTCACCATTAGCTGGTGTGTGGTGGGTGTTTTAGTGCAGAATGGCAGCCACCACGTCATGCAGGTGGATGCTGCTCACTAAAAACACTACAGAATTGTTATGAATTATTATTATTATTATTATTATTATTATAACTTCTGCTTGATATCTTCATTTTAATGCTGGTCTTTCAAAATGGAGAACTGCACTTTACACAATGAGGAATAGCTGTCAAACAGGGGTGTCCACAGTTGGCCATCCAAAAATGAAACACTAAATAAGGCCCTTTTTATGAAGACTCGAACGAAGGTGCAAGTCTAAAACTGTAAGTTCATAGCAAAAGTTAAATATGCTAAAGTTACATTTCTAATATTAAAAAAAGACTAAGAAAAAAAAGAGTCCCCTAAGAATTCATACATTATCAAGTGACAGCAGAAATATTTACTTGAAAATGTATGCATTTTTGGGTGAATAGTTTTGCCTTCACTTGAAAATTTACAAACATCAGTACAAATTAGTAAACGTACTAGCAAGGGTTGCCACTCAAATGTGTAAGGCTCTTTGAATACCTCTGATTTACGGTTTCTGTGAAGAGAAACACAGCCTCCCGTACAGCACGAGAGGGGTACTCTTGCTCAAAGAAAATTCATGCAAGAGATATATAGCTTTTTGATGAGCTTTCTCACAATACTGCAGTGAACGATAGTGTTTGTGATTTATTTCGAGCTTGAAACGAAAGTAACTATTTTCAAAATGAAAATAATTGATTGATTTCCATACAAGATTTAGATTAAGCTGTTAGTCCCTAAGTATGAAGCTAAGATAACTGATAATAACTGAAATAATAATAAAAAGGCTGAAAATAACCCTGAAACTGTAGATTGAAGCTCCGGACTGTAGAAGGACTGTTGACTTCCGCTGACACAGCATTTGATTTCAATCTGTAAGCTTTGGGGCTTAGACCAAGTTGTTAATGGGAGGATTGTGCTAAGTAAATGATCTCTAATGTAAGCTTTGAAAGGTGTAGATATATGTGGAAAGCTGAGATTTTAGGTGTGCAAGAGTGAGAAATTACCATTTGTGGTGTTTTAACAGAGCTAATATTTGCGAATGGGAATTGTGTGGCTCTTGGAGTTGATCCTTGACTCTTTGTGCTCTTTTCTGAAAGGAAGTCTCTAATGGATTAGCACAGAATTGTGCATCTGTAAACTCAAAATGACTGTGAACTGTGTACATTTTCCACATTGTATATCTTTAACTTCCGACTTGGCTGGGTCATGTTTTCCAAAGGACATTAGGAAGATAATTTTTTAGATTATTGGCTTTTTAAGCATAAAGTCTGCTAAAAGAAAGCTGTGTTAGAAGGCATTTTGTGACTGTTTATGTGGTAATACTTGAAATACTTGTCGCTGAACCCTGACCCCTCTCTCTTTTAGATAGAAGATGGTGGTAAAGCAGCTCAATGTAAGAAGTTGAGAGTTGGAGATGAGCTGGTGAACATCAACGGGTCTGCCCTCTACGGCTCCCGACAGGAAGCGCTCATCCTCATCAAAGGTTCCTACAGGGTTCTCAAGATCATCGTCAGAAGGTACACTTTCTTTACCAATCTCACACACACACACACACGCACACACACACACGCACACACACACACACACACACAGTGTTTAGACCCATTTGCACTCTTAATTCAGAATTTACATTTTTCTCCTTATTCTGTCCATTTTGTGCCAATGTCTCAAAAATACTGAGAATATGTGAATTATGTTGTTTTAAAATAAGTGGCTTAAGCTCACAAAGCAAAGCAGAGGTAATTGTGTGTTTAGTTACATAATGATGATTGATACAAATCAGTCTTTATTCAAGCAATTTTGATGTATTATTTCCGATAGTTATAGTCTGGCAGAACCCAACACATTTCTGGAATTTCTTGGGGAAAACAAATTTTAGTTTTTAGCCTGAAACACAGGCTTAAAGCGGTAACGGCGTACAAGGCACTGAAATCTAACACAAGTGTGCCAAAAAACGATGGAAGAATGCGTGGAACAGAAGAAAATACGTGCTACAGCACAAATGCGACAATCACGGATGCAAACAAAAACACAACGTTAATAAACCCATAACTACAACGAAAACAATACCTATACTATTATATACAGTGAAAATATAATATTAAAAATGAAATCAGCTCTTAAACACAGCCAAAGTATTGCTAAAGTCATTCACACGTAATCTATCACTCATCTGTCACCGCTCTCCTACTACGTTCATTACCGTAATAAATGTAATATTACTCGAAAGAACCGTTTCTCAGCTTTCAGAATCTTTTGAGAGTTTTTCAACAGTGGAAAAATTACCAGAGCTACGGTAGTTTAAAGTGCGCAAGTCAGCGCAGCTAAGTGACAATGATTGGAGTAACTCAATCTCTATTTAACCATAGTTATATTCTGGCAGAAACCGACTAACTTCTGGAATTTCTTGGAAACATTTATTGGAAGCTTTCTGGAAATTTGGTGGAGTATCACAAGAGAGTGAACGATTTTGGAGCTGGGAGAGCCCCTGATGGTCAGTTGGTCTGGAGATGTCACTGAGCTCATCAGAAAGCTGCAAAGTAGCTGCTGTACGAGCTTCAAAGTTAAAGCATTGGTTTTAACAACAGATCTAATGTCAACAGAGGAAAACATTTTGCCAATGTAAGTTTGATTACACTTTTAGAAGCGTCCCACTTTGTGGATTTGAGCTGTATCTGAACAGTGGCCAACTTCACTGTAGCTTCTGACTAAACGTCTGTTTATTTTAGCTGGCGGGGTGAGAGTTGACGTCAGCAGAGTTTGGCAGACAAGAGGTTTTTGTCACCAGTCACTGACAAAACTGACAGACGCACCCTGCTTGCCTCGCTGTGATCCAGGATCAGAATTTCTTATATCTGCTTCACTCTGAGATTTCGTTTTCTGGGACCACTTTCTTTCTTTATGTGCACTGCCCCACTGTGGTGGAAATCCAGATTGCAGATTAGCAATCGAGCTCATTTACAAACATTCGAAGAATGTTATTGATGTGTTCGCTTTCAGCTTGTGACAAATGTTTGCCTTTTGCTGCTAGCTTCATGGGGCAAATTGAAGTGCTCAGTGTGCATATCTGTGTGTTGTTGTTGAGTCTGGACTGGATGTTCAGGCAGCCGGCTGAGTCCAGCACATTCCTCTTTAGCAGCGAGCAGACGGCTCGCACTCCTCCGTCTTTCATCTTCTTTCTCCTCTCACTTATCGTCCTCTCCTCCTGTCCTCACAATCTAAAAATCCAGAAAACTCTTTTTAATCATTTGTCATTTGAATTCTTAAGTGCACTGTGGTCTTGCTTAGTTTTAATGTGTGTAGTTGAACGGATTGTAAAAGGAGAAAACAACTATAAAGTGTAGATATCTAGCCACAAATCTGCTTTTCAAGACCAATGCTTATTCAAGGATTTATGCTTTTATAGCTTTTCCTTTTTTGTATCTATAGTAAGTGAAACCATCTCTCTCTCTCTCTCTTTCTATAGTGACTATAATTCAAGTCATAGATGATTAATCAAAATTTAATCACAAAAACTAAGGGGCAGCAAAATGGCGCAGTGGTGGAGTTAGTGGTCCTATAACTGAAGGGTTGGTGGTTTGATCCCCGCCAGGTCCATTTTGTCGTGGCAGCCATTTCCTGTCAGATTGGCCAGTTGTGGGCCTCCAATGTAGCTCATCACCACCAGTACGTGAATGGTGAGTGAACTCTGGAAGTTGTAAAGCATGTAGAAAAGCACTATAAATTTAAGCCATTATTATTATTATTATTATTATTAACAGCTTTATGCATACGCATTAGGCCAGGTGTCTAAAGATATTTGTAGTTGGAGAGAGAGTGAGCGAGTGTGTAATGCTGTATGAGAACATTAATCAGATCTTAAAAAGCACAATCCACAGGTTTATGGGTTTGTTACGCCAATAGAGCCACATTTTTTAATTTTTTTTTATTTTTGTTTATTTAATCTACATATTTAATCTACTGTAGTTTTTTGAAATGTTACTGACTTTTATTTGAATGCTTTATAGGTTTTATATGAGCACAAAGCTGGAACTTCAACATATTAACATTATTGTTGTTGATTTTATTTATTTATTTAACATTAATATAATAAATGTATTTATTATATTTTATAGGTTGTTGCACAATAGGATGTTGCTATTTATGTTTAGTCCATTTAAATATTTTGGATATAAAAAATGTTAAATATTTGTATGAACGCTTCAATTATTTATTACTAGTCATTGTTGGCAAATTATACAAAATTGAAAACTTCAGAAAAAAATAAATGCATAAATCGATATTGCAATTTTGGATAAAGATAATTTTATAAAATTATTATAATTATTTATAATTATTATAAAAATTTTATAATAATTTCAAAAAAATATTTCGCAAAATAGTTCTACCCTACACTGAACCACATGACCAGTTCTAAAATATAACATTATATTAGCACAAGCCTCGTGAATCACAAAAATGTACAGATTCTGTCAAATTAAGCAAGAGTTTGTCCTGTGTGTTACAGTGTATAGATTGTATGAAATATTTCAGTTGGTTACGCTGTTTTTAAACTTTATGCTTCAGATTTCTTTCCCTTCTGTGTCCTCATCTCATCATTCTTGTTACCCTGGGCTCACCCTCTTTCTCAAACCTCTGCATATCCACTATTTATTTACTTTAAAGTAAATAAACCTGTTCAAAATGTTGTTTATTTAAGCCCGAACCCCTCAGTCAAAACACACTTATTCTCACGAGATCTAACACAACAAAACAAGAGTCTTCGTGAGTGCACTGAAGTTATGGGAGACTTTAGGAATGCCTCTCTGAGATGCTTTTAGCTGAACTTTAAACCTCTAGCCGTTCCGATATGAGCTCAGCGGTGGAGGGAGGGGAGAAGGCATGGAAAAACCCTTCTCTTTCCATTTCTCTTTTATTTGGAGGTAAGTCAGAACTAGCTCAGGGTGTAGTTTCTCTCTTGCTGTGGTTATCCAAGCAGCAGGCTCTTGATAGGATCAGATATGATTGTTTAATGTTGATTGAGTATCGTTGCGCATGTTGTCTTTTTGAATGCGGCCTGTTTTTAAATGAAGCTAATTGGTTGATTTCGTGTTTGTTCCATGGAGGACCGTGGTTGATGTCATTCCTGGCCAGAGCAGCTGCCATTATGTTTTAAACCATGAGGAAAAGGTTTTTAGAAATACTTTTTTTTTTTTTTTAGCTTGATATCTCCTGAATAATCTTTCAAGAATTGTATCTTGTGGTTTTTGAATGGCTTTTAAAGGCTCTTAATACCTTTTAGATTTACTCATGGATAGCCAATATTTATTTACTTCAAAACAGTGTTGTTTTTGCTGATTTTAGGCTTTTAAAACAAATGGGAATTAGTTTCAATCACGTTTTAGGAATTTCATAATGTAATTGCTTTCATTGATAAAAATCAAAACTACTCTTGTTTGTCCTGTCCGAATTAACAGACACGCAAGCAGGCCAATAGGAGTTAAACTTTAAACTTGTTGTACAATTATTATGCCAGTTGTCAAATATAGTTGTTTTTATTATGGATGTTTACAGGACCTTTTGTTTCTTCTCTTTAAAAGTACATCAGCCTAGCAACATTAACTTCAGACGTGTATGTGCCTGAGAAGCTAAAACGATGAGCAGAATTCTAATGCATTTTGAAGCGTTCCCCAATTAAAGTCTTTGTCCAGTCGGGTCTCGTCAACAAAAACATGAACACATCTCATTGTGTTTTAGCTACCGCAAAGATCTATCTTCTCATTATAATCAAGGAAGGAAACTAAACTATTTAGTCATTGTGGATATAACCAACATTGGTTCACTATAATGTTAAAATAGCCTTTACAGCTAAAAGGTAACTTGGTGAATTTAGATTTATTTATATGTTAAACCAATTGCCCCATAGGCTTTTAACACTCCTCATTCCACCCCTCATTAGACTTAACTTTATGAAATATGTTTGTTGCAATTTCGACATTCAGCTAGACATTGTACAGGGGTCTAAAAAATTCTAAAAGTTAACAGGGCAATTTTTAGACCTTAAAAATTCTTACATTTACTGTCATAGGTCTTTAAGGATTTTTGACAGGTTTTTTTTCTCTGATTTTTTGTTTGTTTGTTTTTGCTTGGATTTGTCATAGATGCTCTCAAATTATTGTTCTAAATTATTTAAAAAAATGGTTGCCATAGTCTGAGAAAATGTGCATAAATGCTCAAAAATGTTAAATCATGATTATGGTTGACCGATTTTGAGATATTCTTTTGGTAAATACTCAAAAACATAAGTGATGTTAGCCTTGCCAGAGTTTAAGAAAACCCTTTTAAACACAGACTAATACTCAAAATCTTAAAAGTAATTTTATGCTTGCCCGATTGTGGGGGTTGCCAATTGAGAAAATACCCATACATGTTGACATTTTTTTTAGGATTTTTAAGGATTGAGAAAATTATCTTGCATGTTATATGTTTAAAAAAATACGACTAGGTTTATTTGTTTCAAAAACCTAGACATCATCTAAAAATCATTTAGGTAGGTTTTCTCAGAGTATTTGAAGCATACTGTTTATTATGCAAAAAAAGTGTTTTTGATGTTTGATAGTCTTGCAGTTGATTCTGAACGGCCTTTAAAAAGTTCTTGATTAGGCTCCATGAATATGTTTTTTGAGAGTACAGAAGAGTTAAGCCTCATTCTTTTCTTACTCATCTTCTTAAGTGGTGTCCATCTTGCGTTAGAGATAAGAAATCATTCATGAAGAACTATGATTTCTTTGAATCTTTTAACGCTAAAAAAAAGTTAGCATGGTTTTTTAATGTTAAGTTAAATGTTCTTTTTGGTCCGCTATCCCTTCACACACAACTTTGCATGTGAGATTCTAGCTTGTGACGCCAGTAAAGGTCACATGCATCACGCTGGGCTCATTTCCACTTTCATTTAAAGGCCAAGGAACATGTGTCTACTCCATGTGGACCTTGATTGAGGAGTTTAGTTCGTTTAATGACAGGCTCCAGTCTAACCGCCCGAGATTGACTCAAAACCCATGTTTACAGGCAGATGTTGCCTGTTTGGGTAACTGTTGTATTAAACCATAAATAATATCCTCTGTTTCGTCTTTTCTTGAGGGAAGATGTATCTCATTGTTTTAATGAGTTGGGCTACAAAGCACCTCAAATAGAGGCCATGGAAGTTTACAAGTTATATATTTTGCTAATCATAATGTTTTTTAAATTATCTTGTGCAGCCATAAACATGGTATGATCACAATCAGTAATATGAATGCAAACTTTTCTGGAACGTTTTCCTACTTGTCCACAAAAAAAGCTTCTGTTCCAATATGTTTCAATGATGAATGCTAAGCTATTCTAAACGTGTTAGTGCCAGAACTGGATAACAACTGAACTGGTTCTTCTGACTGGTAGAACACTTCTAACAACCCTTTAAATGTCCTCATTTAACATGATGTTTTAACTGCACATACATATCAAGAGCGGATTTGCGAGTGGTTAACATGTTAATTCAATTTCAAAGAGAATGCAGAATGGGTATTGTGGGTATCTACAGTGTTTGTAGAATGGCGTAGCCATTTAGTGGGATTTTCGTCGATGTTCATGGCTGGGCTACACCAACCAACCAGGAGCTTCCTAGAGTAGTCACATGAGGGAAACCGTAGAAAACAGCAATGGTGTAGGGCGGAGTTCATTTATGGGAAAGCGAGTAAGTTGACACTTTCTTATATCCACTCCGTAACATTCTATGATTCTCTGTTTGAACACCGCTCAAAAGTGGAAGGCGAGGAACAATGCACATAGCATCTTAAATGTACAAGAAGTTCTGGTTGCAAGAGATAATATTGACTAACCTTCAATATCACATAAATCAACATCTGTAATTATCTCTATATACGTTTTTCTCGATATCATGATAAAGAGAGATCGATAGCTGAACTGAACTTCTCTGTTTGGTGCGCTGAATCATTTTCCTTGTGATTATAAGAGCTTCAGAATTGCATGAGATAAACCCTATTCCAGACCGGAGATTAAAACAGCCGCACTTTGTTCTAGAACATTTTTCGCTCCAATAATATCTGGATGTAAGCACAGCTCTATGCGTTCTCTCTCTTTCTCCTCCTCTTCTCTCTGTAACAAGCCCACCAAAAGGGTTTCAACAGTAACTTTAAATAATCAGACAATAATAAAAACTATTAATAATGCTAAATATAAGTATTTTAATTTTCTTTCAACTTTGTCCTAGTTTTCTGAAAAAAAGCTATTTTTTTATCCATCTGTTGTCTTCACGCGTCTGGAGAGACTTCCAGTTACATGAGGTAATCTTCAGGAAGACCAGCGGGTAGCCGGCAACACTTGCTTCTGATTGGGTTAGTGGTTGACTTGTCTTTTTCAGCCAATGGAGACAGGTGCTCACGCCCACAGCTGAAGAGAAACTCGCGGTCAGAAACTCGTGGCGTAGTTAGCTGTTGGAGAGTGTTACAATTTCTAACTCTGATCGCTGTATATACACACACCATTCTGTATTTATAGCTCAAAGTGGGTTATTTCAAGTCTAAATATCTAAACATTTTATTTTACCACAACAGCACATTCAATTGAGCTCAGATATGGATACAGTTCTTTTACATTATGAAGATGCAGAAAACAAGGAGAAGATTGGCAGCTCTATCATAGAGTAAAGTTTAGCTGAAGTAAAAAAAATGTAATTAACAAAAGCATAGTTCCATATGTTTCAATGTATGATATTTTCGAATCGCATGAACTCATTTTATGATCAATAATATAATGTAGTGAATAATTGCTCAATGTCTGATATTTGTGCTATTTTTACAAGCTATGTATGAATACTTTTTTATAACAGTACATCTGAAACTGTCTCCAAATTTGTAAAACAATTTTGATTTGATGAAACAATAATGTTAACCTGTGTGTTTTTAGAAAAATGCCTTTTTTAGATAGACAAACAACAAATAGTTTGAAACCTCAGTTACAACTTTCATTCCATGCCAAAAAATTGCTTTTATTGGTACCAGATTTTTTTAAATTTATTTATTTTTTTATACAAAATTGTGATAATTAACCATATCAACTGATGATTACAAAGTTATAGTGATATATTTTTGGCCAAATTTTTTTCCCTTTTACCCCAGTGGGTTAAAATCAAAAAGCTCTTCCAATCCAAATATCTTGCAACATGTTGCCTCAAACCATATGTAGTGTCCTTAAAATTCCCATCCTGTATGCCTCACGTGTTCCCCCATTTCCAGCCTTTTTAAGGACTCAGCAGAATTATTGCTTCCCATCAGTAGTTTCTGAGAACCACCGGTGTTTGAGAACGTGGGTATTCATGCGTGTGTCCTCTTCATAAATTGGAATGTGTGCTGTACTGTTAAAGGATGTTTTTGGTGTGTTGTGTCCATAAACACACTTTATTATTTTCCTGCACACACACACACACACACCCACACACGCACGCACACACATATACACACATATACACACACTCTATTGTCCAGTCGCAGCTGTGTGTAATGCACACATGAGTTCAGTGTTTGTGTCCTCAGCCCTTGCTATGCGTAAGTGTTTATTGTAGTTAATTCTTTGAGGTTATCTAAACCTGAAGTGTCCAACAAGTGTCCACGGGGAACTCTGTGCTTCTGAACCTTCTGAACGTCTGGTTCCTCCTTGTTCCAACTCCCACTTCCTGTTACACATGCTGACTGTAATAGCAGTGTTCAGAATTGGCTGGCAAACACTGGACAGATATGTTTATATGAAGCAAATAACCATTGTCAGGGACGGAAGAACTGTTTTCAAATGCATTGGTTCCTGGCTTAGGCTAAGTTTGAACCAGGGCCATATTTGGATTGTGAATGTAAATGCTGAAGATGTTGTTATTCATACAGGCACATGCTAAGATTTAAGGAAGGGAACGTCGCTACAGGAAAGCCACGTGAGGGAGGAAAGCGTTGCTGTTGGTACACATCAAGCTAGATTGTTGATTGGCTGCTTGATGGTTCACAGGCTAATGATGTCATAGAATTATGGACAATACATTTGCTGTTAAAGTGTTGACTAATTTGATACTTTGAAGAAGTTGATCTGATTCCAAACATTTTTCTGAATATCTTTTGTGTTTTTTTGTTTCGTGGCAAAAAAAAGCATTCTGTTATACAGAGCAAAGCAAGAAATTATTACTGTTTATCTTAAAACCAGAACGTCGGTTTGGGCAAAATCCTCACTGAATCTTTGCCAAAAGAATCCCCACCAGAGGTCCATGTTTAGCGAATGAACAGAATCTTGTGGTACCATCGGAGAAAGGCCAAAATCTCTCATCAGGACATTTTTATTCACTGTTCCTGACTATTGGAGTAATCTTTGTAAATGCAGTGCTGGAACTCTGTGTGAACTTCTTCAGTTTTGTTATGGTGATATCTTAAACCTCTTTGGTTTAGATGTTCTTTTGTGACATTGCTATTTTGAGTTCACTCAGTTGCATCTCACATTAAGTTAAATCCAAGTCAGAGGGTTTTTTTAAGAGGCCCAAAGTGACCCCACACAGTTCTATTGATCATTAACATTTTTGCATTTCCTTTTTGTAAACCGTCTTCTTTCCCCCAAAAAAGTTTTTCACCATTGAACTAGAAGCAATTCGGTTCAAAATTATTGAAAACGAAGAGTACTCATATGTGTGACTTATTTAACTTGATTCTATATTTGCATCTATTAATTCAATGAACAGAAAATCCATTCATATTCTCAGATCTGCGTATTAAGAAGGATTGTGGGGACAAGCAGGCAACTGCAATTAACATTTCAGAAACCGTCCTCAGTCAGTGGCTGAATAAATCTGCGTTCACACGATCAATACGTAAAAAGGAAGATCGTTCTCTAAACCAAAAGTTTGTGACTTTCAAAAGAGTTCAACTTGGTTCAGATGCTAGACCTGTATTCACCTCAGCTTCCATGAGAAAATAAAATGTTTTGTATATATCAAATCCTACTTACTCTCTAGGAAAAAACCCAGATGCACTTTACAAGGTTTATGATCTTGAGTTAGAAGCCATCAGTGTTTTTAAGGACAGGGACGGCAAACTCAGGAAGCTTCTAGAACAAGCAGTCTGTGGGTAGAGAGGCTGCCAAGAAAGAACAAAGGAGACTCGATGCCAAAACAATGGACATTCCTTGCATTCCCAAGATCACCATCGCCACATCCCCCCTCCTTTCCGACTTTCCACATATTAGGAACAACACTCCAGGACCTTGCTGACTCCAAAACTTTCCATGTACCACCATCATATCACTATCAAGCAATAGCTGTTTTTTTATTGTTGGAATCAAACAATATATTTACACCATCTTTTATGATTGTCTTTGTGTAGAAAACATAAGTAGAAGTTTCTGTAAGGCTACATTGAGTCTTTTCTGGAGACTTTTCTTTTATTCTCCAAATAATCTGAATGAAAAGTGAAAAATGTGTGTCTCCGACATATTAGTTTAGTATGGTATTTAAACCTATGTAAATAAATAAAGTAAAAGTTTTCAGTAGTTTGTGGTCAGTGTGTGTTTTTGAAATCTTGAGACCTTAAAGACCATCATACATCTAGACAAGTTCATTTCAAATGTATTTATCAAAAATCAACAATCCAGGATCTCATCTGTCATTGTGTCATTAATGCCATCTGTCTATTATTCTACAAGGATTGTAAATCAAGGGAATAACTCATGGAAAAAGCCGTTATTGATGGGTTTACTTTTAGCTTTAACCAGTAGCCTACCTTGACACCACCTGCCACTGCTTCACTCCGCTTGTTCCTCAATCTGCTGCAGCCAAAGCTCCGTGAGCCTCTGAGGCTTACTGCTTTAACGGGACCAAGAACATCAGATGCCAATTTCTCACACGTTAATGTCATTCTTTAGGGTATTTTTTTAAACGTTTTAGCAGAATAATGTTATATCCAGAGTGATGACTCATGATGGGGTGAATTGGAATCAATCTTTTGGTTTAGGATGTCATTATCAAGACATTTAGGAACAGCACATTTTTAGAATGCATTAAAGATTTTTTGTGATAATTTACTAAAAAGTTTCTTTAATATTGATAATTTATGGGATGCAAACACCAAGAAATTTTTTTTTTTCATGTCCAGTTTATATAGTCCATGCACCTTATTTTATAACAAAAAACAGTTGCTTTTTTTTTTCCTCAATGGTCACGTCATTGGATAAGCCATCTCAATTTGAGAGGTTGTACAGCAGTGACTTTGCTCCTACAGAACCTGTTGGTACCGGTTTTAAAAAACTCAAAACCCAGTTGCACAGGACTCCACTATTATTATTGGAAAAGTGCTGATAGAAAGAACGCCGATCCGGTGGACATGTGGACAACATGCAGGTCATCAGTCAGATTAACTTCTTTTCTGTCTACTAGGAAAGAGTAAATAAACGTCGTTGTTAACATTGATGCAGACAGCAAAGCCTTGCAAACTGCTGCGTGTGCATCTGTTTCAACATCTGTTGTTGAGAATTCGAGACTGGTTTGTTATTGATTCAGCAGACTTTCCCACTTGTAGACTTCATATTCTTGAGATCGAAAGGTCAGCAGGTTCATGATCATTGCAGTATTTTCCTGTCCTAAATAGTTCGGAAGGGTTTGATGTGGCTGATATGCTTTCAGGCCAATATGCCATTTGACGGGCATTCTTTCTCTCAAAAAGTAGTTTAAATCAGAGCGAGTGGGAATCCAAAACAACAAGCAAGCTATTGTGCTGAGGAGGTCGGTTCATGACTGCTCCCTTCCTGCGCTGCGCTGCTCGTTGTGGACCAAGCGCTAAAAGCCTGGGTGATTAGTTTGAATGCAGCCGGAGAGTCTCGAGCAATGTTTTTGGGAAGCAGGCAAAGACAGAACAAACATGACTAATGGCTTAGAATGAAAGTGAAGAGTCGTGTGAGCTCTTGAAGCGTTCGCAAAAAGTTGTAGCTTCTCTGTTTTTTGCTAATTGAATTTAATTTAGAGAAAGTAACGATATCATAGCCATGGTTATCTCTTTTAAAGAAGCAGTCCATTTTTTGGGAAGTAGACTCCTTAAATTCTGTGAATTTTGGAATCTGAGATGATGGCACTATTAGCATAGCTTAGCACAGATCACTGACTGATTGCTACTTTCTGTGCCGAGAGTCTGAGGGTTTGACATGCAATGATTGATCATTAATACCAGCAAAATCTGGAATGTTTTTAATAGTGGGAAAATGGTGATTTACAGACAATAATACATAAATATGCTTGGACGTAGAATAAAATGAGTACTTTTCTAAATAGAAAATCATTATAAAATAATAATAATATTTACTTTTTAGGGTGTCTGCTTATGGCTGAAGCTATGTTGAAGTAAACGATCAACTGAGTCAAGAATTTAACCAAACTCTTAGTTTCTGATGAGTTTGAGAAAATATCCTGTTTGTCTCACATGAACACACAAAATACAGGGAGTTGGGTAAAAATGGGACTATACTTTACTCTTACCTGCTGGTGCTTCCTGACTGGAACAGGATCATTTTTACTTGCTGTTCCTGCTTTTTTGTTGCATTACGAACATTTTTCATTATCTATTCTAGCTTATTAAAGTAATTCTTATATCTGGGGGAGGCTCTCGCAGTGACTTCAAGTAATAAGGGGTTTTAGATGACGTATAGATAGATGACTGCTGATGATGATCCCAGAAATAAAATCACTGTGAAGAAAACAAGAGAGGAAGCATCTTTGACCAGAGCAAACAGCTTCTGCTTTTTTAATCCATTGGAACATATTTACAGAACTACAAAAAGCTTGTAACCAGAATTGTTTTGAAGTGGTGGTGTTGAAGGGTTCAACCCCAAGTGAATGGCTATTTAAACCCTGGCTGAAGAGTGGTTTTAAGTAATATTCCGGCAGTGCTGACCTCAAATTTATGGTTAGAAAGAAATATCCAGCAGGGCAGTTTGCCTGTTTGTACTTCGACCTAAAAGCAGTTCCTCTTTTGTGTGGAGGAAGTATGTACTGTATTTTTATGCCTGTAGCAGTTTATTTGTACTGTGCAATTTTGATGGCATTTTTCATTAAATAACCATCCAGAATACTTTAGATGAGATGTATTTTAATTCTAACATTTTGCATGAGGACATGCTTATCTTTTAACTTTAAATGTTTGTTTCATTTTGATCTTTGGTTACTTTTTTCAATTTGCAGGGCTGAATCTATTGAAATGCTGACTGAAATAAAAGATATTGTCAATCCTAAGGAGCACAGTTAAAGTCGTTGTGTTAGCCAGACCGGATGGTACGGTAGTCAATTCCGGTTCTCTGCTAGTTCCAGGCAAGTTTATTTGTAATGTACCTCACTGCCGCAAAAGAGTTGACCAGGTCACCAAACGGATTAAACAAGCAAAAAGGGTCTTGATCACCTGAACAAAGCAGTGTTCTGAGTAAAGATTCAGAAAGAAAAGCGTGTAATTTTTGCTCATTTTGGAAGAGAAGAGATTTTAGTTGCTTTTTGAAATTTGTTAGAGTTTCTGCTTTCCTGATTGGGTTGAGGAGAATAATTCACCAGCCAAGTACAGGGAATGAGAAATGTCTGGTGAGGGATTTTCTTTCTTTCTGACACAGAACCACCAGGCTCTGTTCCTTCACCGAACATCAGATGCTGGAGGGAGTGTAGGATTATGAAGAGCTTTGTAAGTGAGCATCATTTGGTTCTTTAAATACTAGACAAGCTGCTAAGTTCTGAATCATCAGCAGAATTCTGAGTACATTTGGCGGAAGCCCTATTCGAAGAGCATCGCATAGGATCAGCGCCTCTGTCTTTTATTGGGATGCACCGATATATACAAAGCTCAGTGTTCTGTATGTACCTTGGTTTTTAACCCCGGATCTTGCTTGGGTTTGGTACTGATGGCTCAAAAATTTAGGTTTTTTTTAATTTTTTTTTTCGTACTTTGTACAAATCTGATCAACAGATTAGGAAATAGTTGTTTGAGTTCCCTTTATTTTCCTAAATAAAACATCTTCAAAAACGAAAACTTAATTAGTCCATCTACCCAAAACTAGTGAGAATAAACATGAAGCAGGACTTATACATTTAAAATAAAAATGTCTGCAGTAAAACAATCTACATGCTGGTCTGTCAATGTTGTAATACAACAAATAGTGGACCAACAGCACTTTGGTCTACTATTGTATTTTTGGGTTCTTATGTAGAAAAATTTGTCAATCCAGAATGATCTTTTTGCTAAAAAGAAGTATGCAAAGCGGTGTTGGTTAAGCTCTATGAGGTATTAATACACAGTAAAATCTACGGTGTTAAATTGACACTGCTTTGAGTCTATTTGGTCCTACTCTAAATGGAGTTAAATTAACACTGAGCTCATGAATCTGAACCATAAAAAAAATTAAGTTAAACTCTTATTTTTTACATTGTGATGGATGGAATAGTTGTGATGTTTTTTTTAAATTGTGAAATAGAAACATTTATCACTACGTACAAGTTTTTGGTGAATAATCAATGGTTTAGATGACAACCTCATTGACGATTTAACTCTGTTTAAGTGTTATTGTTTCAGACTATTTAGAGTGTATTTGGTTCTACTCTGGATAGAGATCATTTTACTCTCAGGATTTTATTGTGTATTTGCAATCGAATCATAACTTTATTCAGGAAGTTAAAAAACACAAGTGGATGCAATGTTTGTTTTCATGCAGAATAAGGTTCATAACACCTCATTCAAATTGTCATGTAGAAAAGTACAGATACTGTGTAGAAAGATGGTGCAAAAGCCCCTGAATGCATGCAGAGTAGAACCGTACCTCTTGTGATCATTTAAATAATGTGATGGGTACAAGATACTCCAAGTATTTATGAAATTCATTCTAAAGGGGGACCTGTGCTGCTCATAATTTACCATTTTTAGAAACATTAAATGTGCAAAGTAGATCTTTCTCTCGTCTTTGAACATAAGGTTCAGTTGAAGTTGACATACATGTATAAAGTAGGTGAGCCAACCTGTTTTCGAAGGACCAGGGTTAAGAGCTTCACCAAAGGAAGCCATTAGTGGGATGTTAAGCACCATTAGACTTTGTCCTCTCCTGTGTGCTTCTTGGGTTTTTCTTGCATTGTCATGTTGTGGCTGTTAATCAGCCTGACCCCATTCTGACTTTCATCACTCCTTCTGATTAGAGCAGGAAAAGTTGTTTATCCAGAACCACAGATGTGAGTTAAACTTCAATTAGTTCGCTCCCTCTGTCAGATGGGGAAACAACAAATCTCACTTCGCCTGAGATATACTTAACATTCAACATTATTCAGTGGAATTCAAAAGAAATACAAGCATCTGGCACTGTGCCTCAGAAGCTAGGCACCGTTTCAGTCATTTAGCCTTATTTCCCTTTTCCCACATACAGTATTTCTCTCTCTCTCTCTCTCTCTCTCTCTCTCTCTCTCTCACCACTGCTGGCCAAAAATTGACTGCTCTCCCAGGGAGACAGGAAGTGGCCCTCGCATTTTTTCCCCCATTCAAACAATAATAGGAGAGAATGCTAGGTATTATTTTAGCGGTGGCTTGCCGCTTTATCTCCCCAAACATAGTTTCCTCTCCGTCTGAGCACCGCTTCCTCTCCCCCTAATGACATTAGAGAGAGTCGGTGGGAGGTTGAGTGTGAGAGGGAGAGAGGCAGAATATGCCGTTTAGTGGACTGAATGTTTGCTGCAGAAATGTGACTTAGAATATTGAGAGAGAGAGAGAGTGCAAGCTCCTGTTTGAGAGGGGAAGTAAGGGGAGTGTTTGTCTGTTAAATTTTTTCCTGGATCAGGAATCTGCTCTGAGCTTCAGGCTGCCTCATTACTGCTAAATGACCGCAAGCCTTCACTCATGTGAGCGCTGAAGCCTTTAGGGTGCTGATAAAGACCACTCTCAGCAGGCTGTCCTTTGACTCTAATGCTTTAGACCTGACCTTCACCTTGAACCTGAACTTTGGACTGGATTTCTCTCTCTGTGTTGTGTTACTGAGCGAACATCTGGAGTTGTGTCAAGTGTTGTGAGTATGAGAGAGATATGGTTTCATATTGCGTGGAAAACCTTAAAAAAAGGTCAAACCAGCATTCATGTCTTACTGAGTTTCTGATATTCTTTGTTGTATTTTACACTGAGATGCTAATGTAAATATGCTAAACACTTTTCTATTTAAAAACAGACTTCTTTGTTTTTATTGTGTTTGTCAGTTATAGTAACTATGCTTTCTTGAGTGTAAAGCGGCTCAGTTAAGCAAATACATTACTGTAAATTAAATAATTGTTTTTAGCGAAGTGAAATCATAAAAGGTTTATGAGGAACAGCTACTGAGTGTTGATGTATGTAAATCTTTATAGCTTTCTTTGTTTTTTAAACAGTTTATTATATATATATATATATATATATATATATATATATATATATATATATATATATATATATATATATATATATATATTTTTTTTTTTTTTTTTTTTTTTTTTTTTTATTATGTTTAATTATATTTGAAAAAATGCAAACCAGATGTATTATGTATGGTTTCTGAAAATTATTTTGTTTTAATCTATGTACATACTATTTAAACTTTTGATGAACTTAGAATAATAACAATTTGTTGGCTTAGCATTAATAGTCATAAATAAAGCATGCAGTTTAATTATATAAATATTAAGGTCTCTGATGACTTGTGAAAATATCACATGTGTTTTATTCTTATAAATATTTGTGGGGGGGGGATAAGTATCATATTAATAAGTATCGAAATTAAATGATTAACTACTCGATTGGATATAATTTTCTTACACAACAAAGGTAACACTGTATTTTTATCTGGTGAAACATTATAATCTCTTTTTTTTTTCCAAGTTAAGCTTAAATTAATCGATGCAAAAAGTTCAGCTGTATTATCATTGGGATATTTTAAAACATTCATATACTTTAAATAGAAGTATATACATTTATATTACATTTTGTAAAAAAAAAATTATTAAAGCTGTGACATTGGTGAAACTTCGGTTTCTTCTTATTCATTAAATTTCCCCTCTTATTTATGATGTCTTTTCCTCTTATTTGTGGAATTTTGGGGTATTTGCAGTAATGCAGTGGATCGCAGATTGGAAAGTGCCTCGGATATTAAATTCAAACAGCAAATTTGTGATTTAGACCTGTTTAAAAAAAATTAATCGGTGCTTAGTATTATATGGGCCTTCAAAGTCATTTTACCATCTCAAACACCACCAATATTTTAACTGTTTGGGAAAAACAACATTATGTCCTCGAGCTCATTGTTGGTACTCCATACTCCATACTCCATACCGCTATTTAAACTGATGGGTCAGAATGTGTTTTCCTTTGTGTCATTAAATATTTGTTAACATTTGACACTGTTAAATCAAAACTTTCCCGCAAGCAATGGAGCAATGTCTCTCTTATCTGTGCAGGCGTAGTGTGCCAGTGATCCGCCCTCACTCTTGGCACCTGGCAAAGCTGACGGAGGCACCCAGCACTACGGGCACCGGAGAGCCCTCAGATGGCCCCCCGGCTATGCAGCTCCACTTCTCTCCTCTCAACGTACCGTGGCACTCGGGAGGTGACAACAGGTTGGGATAGCTATTTTCAGATGAGCAAAACTATAACTTATTTCATGTTTTTGAACCCTTGATCTGTCTAGTAGTTTGATCGGATCTTTTTGTGGGAGCGAGAACGGTCTCATTGTTGAATTTGGGAATTTTGCTTCCAGCTAATTTCACAAAGAAAACAATCAGAGAGGAAGCTGGTGACCTCACATCTTATGTCAACATGTGTCTAACCGGATACCAGCACTATTTTCAGACCCATGACTCAGACATTCTTTACAGATCACCAGTAAAGTGACCAGAAACAGACACAAAAGCCTTTAGGATAAAACACACCATTGACATAACTCGACTAATCTTTAACTTCAACTTTGAGGTTTGTTTTGGGGGATCCTTTCCTTAGTGTCTTCACACTGAATCAGTAAGCTATTCACAGCTTCCTTGATAGAATAAAACTAGATAATTTAAATGGGTATAAGTTGTTATGGATGTTAGCATTTTCCTAATAATACAGTAACTGTGTTAAGGTTACAATGACCCATTAAATCTATGGATAAATAGGTTTTGAATATTTCTGGGAAGTTATTCAAGGAATTTAAGAAATGTAGATTCAAGCACAGTACTGTGTTCTTCCTAAATTAAAGAATTCTAAGTTGGTATTTGCAAGTGTAAATATTTCCTTTTCATGACACTCTTGGAAATACCTAGAGCTTAACTTCAAATGCATGTTTCACTCTTGTGCAGTGAGCTGTCCATGCAGTGGGGTCATATCTCCAGGCACTACAGCACCGATCGCAGCAGCTCAATAGGGAGCATGGAGAGTTTGGAGAATCCAGCAAACCAGGGTTACTATGACAGTCAGCTCTCTCCAATTGATCCTGTCATCTTCAACAACAAACGTGACTCTGCATACAGCTCTTTTTCAGCCAGCTCTAATACCTCTGACTACACTGTCTCTATCAAACCCGAGGAGACCAACTCCATGGACAACTTCATTCATGGTCTGGGGACGCCCTGCAGATTTTCAGATGGAACCCATCAGTCTGTACCTACGCCCCATGGAAACCAGCAGAACATATGCGAGCGCTCCAAAACACACTCTGAGAGAACCGAAGCCAAAGTCCGACCATCGTCGTATAGTTGTGAGGAGGAACATTGTTCTCTACCACAACCACCCATGAGGAAGGAGAGCTTCAGAGTTAATAGAGGCCAACCAAATGACAAACGTTGTGTGTCTGCTCCTGTAGGGATCCCAAGTCAATGTGTGACTAGTCACACAGATGAAGAACCATCCCAAATTCAGGACATTTTGACTTGCAATGTTTATTTAAATGGAACTAAAGATGTTGAGCTGGAACCGAAAGGGTGCAGAGTTCAAACTTACTGTACCTTGAACTCGCACTCATCAGGAGACAGCAAAGGAAGGGATCATGAGAAAGAAAGTTTTGGAAATTGTTCAAAATCTATGGCAGCAACTTTGGATCACTTTCCACTAGCTAATAAAGATGAACCAATACTTCATTCAGAACATAGCTTTAACACCGCTCCTGAGAAGGTTCTTGCTGATCAATTGCATATGATGGATTTCTCTTGTGAGAAAAAAGATCATTGCCCATCTCCAACATGTCAGTGGTCACAATCTCCTTTTTATCTGAGTGATTCTTCTGCAAAGTCCAAATGGGGATCCAGCAGGTGCTCTACACCTGGATCAGTAGCGAATTCAGAAATTGATTCCAGGCCAGAGGAAGATTCCCTTGATCCTGGAGAAAATCAGTGGGGACACCATGCTAGTGTGTCTAGAAATCCCTTGGAGAATGGATTTTCGACCACAAATGCAATCAGTGAGAACAACTTTGGGGCTAAACCTGCTGCTTTATGTTTGGATGTGTACGCAAATCAAAATGGCGAGGGGACGATGGATGATGAGACTATTCCAAAGCATCCACAGAAACGGCAGTTTCGTACTTCCAAATCACGTCGTAGAAATGAGCGTTTTGCTACCAACCTCAGAAATGAGATCCAGAGGAAGAAAGCACAGCTACAGAGGAGTAGAAACCCTTGTGGTGAGGAGACTGTGGAAGAAGAGGTTGCAGAACTCAACACTGAGGCAGTATCTACTACAGAGTACCCTCAACAGAGACCCCAAACCTTCCCATGTCCTCTCGCGGGTCATCCAGGTGCCCCAATCCAAGTATCCAAACAGCCATCTAACCTCCTTCTCAATGGTCCAAAACTTGAACAATCCAGCTCTAGAGTCATGTGCCTTCAGACTTTGCAAAATCAAATTCCTCAACATGAAAATCAAGCAAGTGTACGTGTGGTAGAAGAAGTAGCCCCAGTGGGTAAACCACGCAGATGGCGCTGGACACCAGAGAACAAGCTACAGCTGGAAATGAAGCCATCTGAAAGTACAAGAAAGGAGATTCCTGCACAAAATTGGTCTACAAAAATGGGCCCAACTAGAGGAAGGATTCATTCCACTAGTGGACGTTTTGGGCGCTCGGACGAGTGTGATATCCTTCCCTTTGCAGATCGAAGGAGATTTTTTGAGGAAACAAGTAAAAAGTTGAGCCAGTCTGTAACAAACCTATCAAACCTTACAAGTCGAAATCAAAGACCAGACAAGCCAAGCCGATTAAATCATTCAACATCGCCAGAACCTCATGAATTCGCCAATTTAGGTAGAAGGAGATTCTCATATCAAGATGTCCCCTATGTCAATTCAATGGACACTGGGAGACACGCCATGATCACCCAACATGATCATGAAAGTATGAGGCAGAGGCTCATAGAGAGGGAGAAGGAGAAAGAACGAGAACAGGAGAGACTTAAGGAGCAGGGCATGCTTAAGGAGCAAGAAAGAGAAAAGGAAAGATTAAGGAAGGAGCAGGAAAGTGAGATGCAAAGGATGAGGGACTGGGAAGAACAGCTACAGAGAGAGCAAGAGAGGGAGTCTATGAGGAAAATGGTTCATTCTGAACAGAGCAAGAGCAGTGACATGGTTCCTCACTCTTTATCTCATGACGCATATCGGAAGCAGCCACCTACCCCTCAGATTCCTTCCTCACGGCAACCGTCTGAGCCTTTTAACTTCCAGAAGCCTTGCTCAGCTTTCCATCCTGTGACCAGCCAGCACAATCGGTTTGATGGCTACCAAACAAGTCCACCCTACAAACCCAGAGTCAGCTCCACGGATGAGGTAAGACTGTCGTTTTAGCATTGTCCATTGTCTATTACAGTAATTGTGAAGGTTTCTTATCCAGGATACCTGACGACACAAGGAATGAGTACAGCGAATCAAGATAATTTATACTGTTACTGTTCATTAATTGTTCATTTACATTTTGATTGATTACTTGTTGAATCAAAAATAAAAGTCTAGATTACAGGTGTCAAACTGCATAACAGATTTTATACCAATCCTGATACAATTGCGATTTGAGCTATTTTGTCTCAAATTCAATTTTTTTCAAAGCAACACTTTTCAAGCAGTTTGATTACATGTCCAATTACAACATTTTGAAATTTCAAACCAATGTGACTTTATATAAATATTTTTGATAATATTTGTTCCAGCATTGTCATGTAGGCTTCTGATTAGCCATCATGACTTTGTATGAAATGTTTTTTAATGTTTTTTTTAACATTATTTTAAGACACTTCGGCATAGTGCTATCTTGGAACTGAAAGCCATTGTATTGTATTGTTGCTGTTTAATATCAGTTGTCATGAAGCTTTACATGATGTTCTCAAAAGGAGGAAATATAGGCCAGATTGACATGAATACTTGAATTAGCTCCTATATAGGAGGATGACTGAGTATGTATGTAATATTTCCACAAACTTATACTGTACCAGTAATTTTGAGGTTTTCTTTATATATAAAGATTCTTCCGTAAACACAAGCATGTCCTTGTGTAAGGTGTTGAGCTAAATGTTAAATTTATTGATCATTTAGGGGAATTCTAAAGGGAATATTCTTGTTTTGTCCACCACTTCCTCCAACAAGCAACATTTTCTTTCAGTATACTCTAAACAGAATCAGTGTTACCATTGTTGTGCAAGAAAATTATATCCAGTCAAATAGTTCCAGTCGAATCATTTAATTTGTTGAGAAATTGTTGGTGTTTTGTGCATCACTGAAGAAATCTTGTTTTAATCATGTTAAATGTGTTTTCCAGCAGCCTGAGTCCGTACTGAAACAAGAACAATCAAGCAAAATCAACAGAAACTTCAGTTTCACAGAGAGGTAAATTTTCTTTTTTGTATTAATAAGCAATTAAAAAACTTCAAAGATTCTCCAGGACTTAATCACCAAAATCATAAATGATGTTTCACTCACAATTACTTATTTTCAATATAAAAGATGGTCTTGGGTGTGCGAGCAATCAATTAGTAAAAGCATCGACTTTCATTCATTATTAGTTTTTATACAGCGAAAGATTTTTTTCCTCCTTCCTTAACTGCCCATTGATTTCCATTATAACAAGATTTTTTATTGCCATTTCAACTGTGAGACCTTTGTCCCCTTACATTGGCAAACCAAAACAAGTGCTCTCAGAACTACATGAAGTAAATAAAAACAAAGAGTATTTATGCACATGCTGCCATTTGATGTATTGTCTGAACAAAACACAAGGAAAATGGATAAAAAAACTCTTGCCTTTTTCCTGATATTTAGGGTCAATTGTTATGTATTTGTTTTAACATTTTTAAGAATTAACAAATTGACAAATGCATATATTTTTGCCCCTTTAAACTTAGTTTTCTTTTAATAGAGACTACTCAAGATGTAGGAGAGACTTCAAAACAGCAGAGGGTGCTGTTGCTCCCGACTTTCTGCGGCAAGGTGCCTGCATCAGCTCAGTTGGAAACCATGAGAGTCATCATTTTACGCCTCTCAGAAATCGGGCCATGTCTGAGAACAACCTCTGTGTGGAGACCCAGAGTTCTGGCCTAAGCGTGAGCAGAATACGGGCATCCACTCTCAGTGATCTAGACGAGAACGCAGCATGTGATGGGCAGGTCAAAAAGAAAAGATCTCCTCCACCTCGTCCACCACCCCCAAAATGGGAGGAGTTCCACAAGAGGCGGGCATCCCACCATAGTCTTCCTTCTTCTTCTCCTCCTCGACCACCACCCCGCCCGCCCAGTGTCCCTGAAACAAGCCGGCAGCGCTCCTATAGTCTTCCTGTTAGAGAGACCTGCAACAGCCAGGAGACCTCCAAGGCTCCCCCGAGCCCTGCTTTGACACGCCAAGCTTTTAAACCGGTCACCCTGCCGCCACGAGAGAAAAACATCACTGTTCAGAGCTACGAAAAGAGGAGAGAACTGCAGCAGCCTGTGGCACAGCATGAACCATGCAGGAGGTAACGTTTACAGACCACAAACATGTTGCGGTTGGAGATAAATGCTTGATTTCAGATCTAAATCTTGTCTGGACATGTTGAACTGCTGGCTTTCTTGTTTGTGAAGCATTGGGTATGACATAGACGGGTCTCCGTCAGTGTTTCCCAGAGTTTCTCAGAAAGGGTTCAGATTTCTATGTAATGATTATGGAGTAACAGGAAAGCAAATAAGGCTCAGAGTTTGGGTAAATCAGCCACTTCCTCTTTGACAAGGCAACTCTACAGGAGAGTCAAAATTGGAATTGGAATTTAGTGGAACGGAAATTATGAGAATGATTTGGTGTGTTAAATGTCTATGAAAATTTTAATTTTTTTAACATGGGTGTCATTTGGAATTTGCTCAATTCTGTGATGGGCCTCCAGTGGTCAATCAAGTAATTACAACTTAAGTCACTTTGAAGAGAAAGCGGAGAGTTGGATAGACCAGTGAAGAATCTGACAGGAAGTAAAGTGGGTTTAAACTCTGGCGCTCGATGCACAGCTGCTTCCTGAAAATTATTGATCATCAGGTTGTGTTCCTGTGATTTGTCCAGACACTTGTTTAAAATAATTGTGACTATCATTTTGATCATTTTGACACGTTAAGCAGCTCTAGTGTGAAATATGATGTGAGTTCTTTCCCAATTGTCAACTAACAAACGTCTAATTGATGAGTGGGTTGTTGCAAGAAGAGTGGATTTTTATATTAAATTACTATATTAAATATACAGTAGATTGTTGTTTTAAGCATGTTCATGTTAAGAGTAAAAGGAAACGGCCAAGTTAAATGTTAAGTGGTAGTTAATGGTGTTTTCATTGCTCCAAATTTTCTATTTCATGTTCATTGATTAGACTTTTAAAAATTCTTAATAAAAAAAAATCTTCATGTGTGGCCTACTTTAGGGAACCTGTCCTTCATGCTGCAGTGTCAGATGAGTCCAGAGCCCCTGTGATGACGGCAGTCTATCCTGATGCTCAGGTTGAGTGGACTAGATCCAGTCCTTACCATCCTGCAGCAGAAGCACCTGTGCGTCCAGAATCCTACTTCTCCATGAACAACCTCCACCTTCAGGTTCATCACATGGGAAGCTTCCCTGGCCCCACTCAAAGAAGCCAGCTCACTTCCTGCCACAGTCCGCCCCGCGTGAAGGAGGCAAACCTCCCCCTGGAAACGGATATAGATGAGGTCTGTGAGCAAGAGGCAGCTAGAGAAACGGGGAGAACGGAAAAGCACAAAAGTGTGGAGATGCAGGCTTTTGCTCGACCGGTTTTGGTGCTGGAAACAGACATAGACCACTCGCTTGAGGAACCACAGTTGGGAAGAAACCTGAGAGGGTCGAGGGGCTCTCTGGTGGAGTCCATTCTGGAAGATGAGTATGGTGAATCGGGGAAGGAGCTGATGGGGGAGCTGTTTCCCATCAGTGTGAATACAGAGATGAGTGGAGAGAGCTGGAGAGGAGGGCTCCCCATCACTGGAGGGACTTTAGAGAGGTAAATGTGTTCATATATTTAGACAAATACTATTGATGGGTGCTTTTATCCAAAGCTTTTTAATGTCGGGAGGTAGAGCTGCACGATTCCTGGTAAAAGGAGAATCACAAGTGTTTTGCTAGGAATGATTCTCTCACAATTCTGTGATTAACCTTGAATGACTCACTTTTTACAGCGTTTTCCCGTTTTTGTGTAGTTTTTGTCTACCCTAAAGTGTGAGGATGCTTTTTTTTTTTTGTTGGTAAAATCAGTAAAAAAAAAAAATAACCGGTACGTGTGGACATGGCCTTAAACCTGAATATGCTATGGAAGTTTCTCTGAAACAGTTTCACAACATTTGTTGTACAGAGCAAGGACTGCAATGTGTGAACAATAGTTACAAGAGGGAATGCAATAGCACTTATTTACTTAAGGTTTGGATGAGTTTTTTTGCAACAGTCACAGGAGCCATATCTGTGATTGCATGAATGCCCACGGCCAATGAGTTGTTCCTCTTTCGCAAGTAATGGGCGCAGATACGGATGCAAAGATCTGAATGAAAAGCAGGAAAAGTTTGGCATAGTGCGCTGGTGTTTCACAGGGCAAAGCTCTACGATTGACCAATGAAAATGTCTTATTTATCACTGGGTAAATTGTACCCTGCGGTTATGGAATGCAAAGATTCAGGAATGCCCGTTTAATTATAATTTTATTTTTTTAAAGTATTACTTGATTTTTACTTCTTTTTTTTTTTACATTCATAGAAAATGTCAAGCCTGAATGGCAATGAAATTGCAAAAACACTGAGTTAATAAGAGCTTAGCATTCAACATCTGTCAAAAGTGTTCATATTGTGCTTTAGCGGTTTTGAAAAGATATATATATATATAGTCATATATATGTATGTATGTATATATATATTGTTCCTTTTAAAATGCTCTATTATAGTTTATGTATATTAAATTTCAGTTGTGTCCATCTAGCTTGATTTGGTGACTGCTGTGCTATAATCCAATTATTCTTCTGTTGTATCCTCTTTAATTAAATGCTTTTTAAATTCCCTTTCCTTTCTCTTTCCCAGGCCCTCGAGGCTGGGAACCACCACAGCGCAAGGCTCACGGTCCACCTGTTACGACACATCGATGGACAACCCGCTGCTTCTCGCCAGGATCAGAGAGATCTCCGAGAGAAAAGAGGAAGAGCACGAGCTCAACTATAAGGTGAACACTTGGATGAGATTTCCCCTTCTTACAGTAAGCTGTAGATGCCGAGGGATTCGGGATACTTTGTTGGTTTTAAATCTTATTTAGTGGAAGGCTATGAGTATAGAAAATGTTTAACTGCTATGTAAAGTAAAATATCAGGATTATCAAAATAATCTATATCTGCAGCTCTAGAGAACCCACTGTGTGACTGTGAAAGGCACTTCCAAAATCCAATAATTTGTGGCTTTCTGTTCAGTATTTTGGACAACAAACTTAATTTTACCTTTGACAATGTGTTTTTTTTAATGATTCATGATTTAAGCATGTCTTTAGTAGGAGTTTTTTAAAGAAAATTATATGGTTCAACATATAATTATTTTGTGTGTTCGTTCTAACCACTGAGAATTTTTTTCAGAACAAATAGACAGCAAATACTGAATTGGAAATGCATTTTATTAATCGAGTTGTTGATTATAATTAGCATAGCCATATTTTAGCTTTGTAGAGAAAACTAAAGTCTACATTCAGATGACTGTTATTGAAATTTGTTACACAAATTTAATCTTTATCTTAAAATTGTTGCATCAGTGAAGCTTTGACTCCTTAATTATTCATTAATTTTCTTTTCGGCTTAGTCCTCTTATTAATCTGGTGTCGCCATGGCGGAATGTACCTCAATAGTTTAGCAACGGATGCCCTTCCAGCTGCAACCATTTACTGGGAAACTTCCAAACACACACTACGAACAATTTCGCTTTCCCAATTCACCCCTTACGTACCGCACCCGCAGGAAACCCACGCGATCACAGGGAGAACGTGCAAACTCCACACAGAAATGCCAACCAACCCAGCCGAGGCTCGAACCTGCAACCTTCTTGCTATGAGACGATTGTGCTACCCACCGCCCCACCTTGTGCGTTTCTTAATTATATTGATGATATTTAAATATATGAGGCACAAGTGTTAAATAATGAGTGTATTTTTCCCGTTCATGCCAGCATCTTTCTGAACAATGCTTACTTTTAATATATAAATATAAAATTATATTTAATTTAAATTTCACCATCACCACACACCTCATTTCTGGTCAATAAAAAAAGCTCAGCATGACGACACAGGCATACACTTAAATACAGGCCTAAAAGGAAAAACTTTTAAAATATTTTATTATTATAAAATCATTTTTTTATATTCTTGGGGGAAGCATTTTTCATGGTGAGATTGACATGTGCATGGAGAAGCCCAAATATCTGTATTGTAAATCTATAATGGGTTGTTTCAAAAATGAGATGTTTCCCTCACACGTGCAGAAGCAGCTGATGGAGAGTCTCGGGAAGAAGCTGTGTGTACTGCGGGAGGCTCAGCGGGGGCTGCTGGAGGACATTCGGGCGAATGCTCAGCTGGGCGAAGAGGTGGAGAGGCTGGTGCTGGCCATCTGCAAACCCAACGAGGTGGACAAGTACCGCATGTTCATCGGGGACCTGGACAAGGTCACTAATCTTCTGCTGTCACTCTCTGGAAGACTTCTCCGCGTGGAGAGCGCCTTGGACTGTGTGGACCCTGAGGCTGGACACCAGGAGAGGGTAAGGAAGGAGTCTTCTCTGTGATAAAGTACAATCCTACAGATTCTGTGTGTTCTCATCATGGTGGACACCTCCATGAGATACTTCTTTTAGGTACACTTTGATTTATGGCAGTTTGAAGAAATATTGTGTGTTCATAAAACGATTGAAGCCCTTTTAATTAATAAATTCATGGATTAATTTACAGTCTCAGCTAGATTACTGTGATCATTAGAAAACTTATCTATTTTCTTGAAAAGACGATAGAGAGCTTGATAGCTGCCTGAACAGCACGTTGCTATTGGCACTTCCGCGTCCCACTTGCGGAATTGTTTTCTTTTGTTGGCATGAGCTCAAGAATCACTTAAGATAAAACTCATTATTTCTGCTCTGAGAATAATCCTAATTTATCCTAGTTTTCCCACACACAAAAAAAATCTATATTCTCTCCATCTGTCGTATTTCTGCTTCTCTACTACGAAGACTTCCTGTGATTTATTTACATGACATAATCTCCTGAAAGACCAATCAGAAGTCTCCATGAGGAAGGCTTTTTTTAGCCTTTGGTGATAGGTGCCCACGATGACTAGCAATGTTTAGATACAGATATAGCCTCATGGTGTACATCATGGTACGTCTAAACTAAAAGAGAAATGCGGACCCCATTTGCATGACAGTTTAAATTAGAGTTTTTTAAAGAAACTAATAACGACCCCAGGGAGATGGGCAACCAAAGCCCCTGAGGGGGAAAACAAAAAACAATATACAAACTAAAGACTGGATAAAACAGAAAGACTCAGTACTCAGTAAGTTACTTCAAATAACTTGCGACCAAAAACAAAAACAATTAATAATAGCGGCGTGTACATTAAAATGGCGCTTTATGATGTCTACTTTGCAGACAGCAAGAGTCTGCGTGTAAAACAAGCATGTGAACTTAGTGTTCAAATGTTCTGACAAAATAAAACAAACCTGATCTTTCCAATCGGCTTTAAATTAACTATTTTCAATGTCATCTTTTAATTTTTTTAGCTTGCTATGTTCTCATTTGAATTGTGATCAAATTGTACGTGAAACCACTATTTGGGAGAAATCGCTCTGAAACAAGTGTTTAAGATGCCAGTTTGTTTAATAAATTTGTTGACAGTCAACGTCACTGTAAGATAAACAAAATCTCACACCATATATGGTAATAAGAACACGGACTGCGCTAGCACAACTCACGGCAGAAAAAAACAGACTCGCGATCTAACACAGTGGATTCCACGTTGACTATCCGAATTTTACATGATGATAAATTGTCATCAGTAAACCTAACAGGGCGAGTTCAGCAATCTACAGTACAGCCCATGTGAGGGGGCAGGCAGAACTTGTGGGCTGCCATCTGGTGATCACTGAGAGCTCGGTTTCATAGGGAATGGGGTGTGCTAAAAGCAAGTAAGAGAAATTAAGCACAGCCTAAATCCAGGCTTTTGTCAATGTTTTACCATGGTCTATAAAAAATTATGTTTTACGTTGTCAAGCAGGATGTGCCCTTTTGGAGTGGAAACCTCCTGCTTTCCCTCTCAGTGCGTTATAGAAAGTGACTAAACTGCAGTTCCTCGACCGGCCGCTTGAGGCTGGCTCCAGAAGTGAGCAGGTTCTCATTCACTCCAATGTTAAAACTGACCAACTTTAGAGCTGAAAGAACATGCTCCCACCCCTGGCTCAATCAGATTTGTTGATTCAGATGGCTAGTTTCAACGTCCATGAACTCTTTTAGGGGGTCAATTCATTTTACGTTTGTTTAAAATAAATAAATGAAAAATGTAACCTTTAGCCAATCAGAAACCAAACCAAATAAATAAATG
This sequence comes from Danionella dracula, assembly GCA_900490495.1. Classification (NCBI taxonomy): domain Eukaryota; kingdom Metazoa; phylum Chordata; class Actinopteri; order Cypriniformes; family Danionidae; genus Danionella; species Danionella dracula. Next base: position 3,068,175 of record UELW01000267.1, on the reverse strand, counting down.
AAAAATTTTACCTTCAGCCAATCAGACGCTAAAGAGCACAATATAGTTGTGCCCTTTAATAAGGTTTGTGTCTAAAGTTGTTTTTTAGTTTGAATGTAATGCACTGTGATGAACTTTGTGTATCATCTCACACACTGACAACTTCTGAGACTGTTGCTACTAGAGTTCTTTCCTTTCTGAGAAAGTGAAAACTTCTTCGGGGGTAAAGTGAATACTGCTTTATTAAGCATTTACTGCCTTGAGATTTATTTTGAAACCAAACCAAATAAATAAATGAAAAATTTAACCATCAGCCAATCAGACGCCTTCACTAAGACCATGTCCTGCCAGTGTGGAGGTGTTTTGTTGACTAGCCATGCCAAGTCTGAGCCTCTTTTAACCTGTTTGGGTGATGTCCATGTTATATAGTCAAATCTCTTCAACGTCCTGCTCCCAATGGTCCCAGTCACTATTGCATGCTATAGCACAGCAGAACACAAAAAAACAAATGCTGGAGTCTTTTCCCACTCAAGCAGATCCCACTTCTACAGATGCACAGTGGAGAGCGTCCTGACAAACTCCATCACAGTCTGGTACGGGAACTGCACCGTTCAGGACAGGAAGGCTCTCCAGCGTGTCATTAAAACGGCTCAGTTCATCTGTGGAGCAGCCTTCCCACCTCTACAGGATATCTATTATGCCCGGGTCACAAAGAGGGCCCACAACATCATCAAAGATCGCACTCACTGTTCACACTCCTGTCGTCAGGCAGACGCTTCAGGAGCGTGAAAGCAAGAACAACCAGACTAAAAAACAGTTTCTATCCACAGGCCATCAGGCTGCTGAACCACTGACTGAACATTTATTTATGTTCATTATTTATGCACATAGAACTGCACTTTTTGCTTATTTCACTTTATTCTTCCTTTTGCTCTACTGTATTTTTGTATTTGTATTTTTATTTATTCTTATGCCAAAGTCTACTTGTTTAATTTAGTTTTTTTGTAGAAAGTCATATGAAGGGAACTCGCAAAGTAAGAATTTCATTGCTCAGTGTAACTGTAAAGTGCTATGCATTTGACAATAAAACTTCTTGAATCCAATAAAAATGCTGGGATCGAAATCAGAAAATCAGTTTGTGGGTTTACAGTAATATATCTCTATCTGGTGTCGTGCAGGTCCAGCTGCTGGAGAAGAAGAAGCAGCTGCTGGTGCAGATGAGTGAAGCGCAGGAGCTGAAGGAGCACGTGGACCGGCGAGAGCAGGCTGTGGGCCGCGTCCTCGGCTGCTGCCTGACCCCAGAGCAGACGCGCGACTACACTCACTTCATCAAGATGAAAGCTGCACTGCTGGTGGAGCAGAGGCAACTCGATGACAAGATCCGGCTGGGAGAGGAGCAGCTCAGGGGCCTTCGGGAGAGCCTCGGCATGGGCTATAGCCATTACTGAGAATCTGGTGCTTTATATCGTAGGATCCTGATCCTGCACACAAACCCAACGCAGTAGAGCTCAGTCAGAGATCACAACGACTGTACTTGAAGCTAGAAGTCCGCAACACTAGTATTAAACGTGCGCTTAACCTCAAAAACCGCCAAAGAGCGCATATGTGCGTCTAGTTCACACCACAAACAGCAGGGGGAGTGTTTGCACACCGCTTTTTATTTATTTACAATTGTTAAATGCATAGAAAAAGCTTTCTCCCTGTTCGTAAATCACTTGTTCAATCATTGTTATAAGGGTTTTATATGTACATTCTGAATATGTATGAAGCTATAATTACAGGTTCATTCTGTTGTTATTGGAACTGAAACTTTTTATTGCAGTATTTCGAAGATTAGTTGATTTACTGTAAAGTTTTTAACATGGTTTGCCTTACAATGCCTGCCAGACTTTTCTCAGTTGCCAAAGATGTCAATACGTTTATAAGTATAAATGTGTTGTAAGAATCGTGTATAAACTTCTTTGGAAGACAAGTGTTGCCTGTACCAAAGTCTTTATATAGTTGTGCCATTTAATAAGGTTTGTATCTAAAGTTGTTTTTTTTAGTTTGAATGTAATGCACTGTGCTGAACTTTGCGTATCATCTCACACACTAGAGTTCTTTCCTTTCTGAGAAAGTGAAAACTTCTTCGGGGGTAAAGCGAATGCTGCTTTATTAAGCATTTATTGCCTTAAGTTTTATTTTGAAACCAAAGGTGTCTGAGTAGGAGATAAAGGAAGAGGTAGATGTAGATGTGTATTCCAAGTGTGGGTTGGAAACAAAGGAATGAATGTGTGTTCAGACCCAGCCTTTCTGCTTGTGTTCACCGTTTAATTTAGGCTTTTATTTACTATAAACTGCTCTTGTTCTTTATAGTTGTATCAAACATAGCAACAGCTAAGTGCTTGCGATAAAAGGACATATTTGGTGGAATATTTTTCCATGTTTTGTAATTGAAAGGTTTGTTGTAAAATGAAGAAATAAAAAAATTTCTGCTTTAAGTCTATTTTTATTTTAACCAGTTCAATCATGCTAAATTATTTGCAAAAAATGTTGCAAATTAAAATATCTTTAAGGTGATGAATGCAAACTTGCAGTTTGGACATTGTTTTGCATGTTTTAGTATTATTCTCTCATAAAGAAACATGGCCCCCTCACATCTTGTTTATCTATGTTTGGGAAATTCTATTTAGTTTTTCTGGGAGCTCAAAATGGCATGATAGCTGTAGCCACGCCCATTGGCCATAGCACTGCCCATTAAAACCAATCAAATGAATCGTTAATGCAGCTCATCTCAACGAAGAACTGATCAAGAAGTATAACCTTAGCATGAACAATGAACAAAAAGTGTGTTTTTTGGCTTACCAAAAGAGTATAATATTCATAAAAAATTGGTGGAGTTTCTGTATAACAAGCAAAACCCAGCAGGAGGCGTGGCATAAACATAGCAGTGGGAGAAACATAAGGTACTTGGCTTGTTTTGTGGAGCACAACCATTTGAGGTGATTCAAACGCATTGTTTATGATAACGCATTGATTTTGAAGGTTGCTAAGGGTGCAGTGATAGTCTAGAGGGCTCAAATATTTTTATAAATGATTTATTAGCGGCACATTTAAACTGAAATTTCACCCATTTTATTTTGATTGTACAATTAAATTCAAATGGTTACAAATTAAAATTATTTTACAAATATGTGAACAAATTTACATGTTTTTAGTTGTAAATACATCGTTGCAAAAAATTCCCTATCCAGTCATAAATATTATTGTACACTCCCACTTGATGGGCGTGGTTTCTTTAACTGAGACTAACTGTTCTTAAAGCATGCCCACTTAATGGAAGTGTTAAATTAATTGTTAAAGTTTTTGTAGAGATGTTCAAATCTACAGAGAAAATGTCAATGGCATGATTGAGTCTGGTGGCCAATCAAAAACAAGAAAGTAAAAAAAAACAGAGTTCTGATAACTAAAAGGTGGAATAAAAAGTCAAAAATGAAGCATGAACATATATTATTACTATTGATGTCTGACTTTAGTTGGCAATTAAACAAAAGCTCAATTCACTCTACATTGTCATTCAGATCATTATAATTAATTATCAAAGATAATTTAATAAAACAAATGAATAACAAGTGTCACTAATTTATTAAATACATATTTTTAGCCATTATAAACTATATATTTCCCTGCTCTTTTATTAAATACATAATGTAATAATCATTCCAAATTGCAAGGAAGTGTTAACAGATATTGTTTATAGCTTTCACCTGAAGTCAAGTGCTTGATCAGTTTAGTATGTTCTTTTAAATAATTAGTCACTTATAAACATATACAAGGTGAAGGCACATTTGATTTCATTACTTATGATGTTTGATCCCACTGGAGGATAATAACCAAGCTCAATACTTCCCTCCACAACACCATAAAGAGCCCTGCAGTTAAATACATAATGATGCAGATACACGTCTCTATATTTGTAACTGTGCAAAATAAATGCAAACGCTCAATTTTGCTCAGAGGATTGACCTAAAGTAAACCTAAATCAATGATGGTTCTTTTCTTTATTATACAGTTAAATTTCACAGAGCGATGAAGCCTAATGTTTCAAGTAAAGCTTCTTTTCAATCAGGTCTTCATCCTTTTAACAAAACAAGAAAGGCAGTCTAACAAAAGAACACATTAAAAGCAGTTTGATAATGTTTACAACCGCAAAAATATGCATCTACTGTACAACTATAATGCTGTCATTTGATGTAGTATCAATTCTGGAGTTGAAGCTTTTATGTACTCCTCTCCACACACACAAAAAAAAGTAAAATTAAGTGAAACAGTTATTGTACATAACACCTTCCATATTTATAGAGTCCATTAATGTATACGTATGGCTCAACATGCCTGTACAATTGTTATGTTTTATTCACAATGGAATCAGAGAATGCAAGTGAGCAGAAAGTCAATCACTTGTACAGGATGTCGTAGTGGCCCGGGCGGTAAAGCAGGAAGATGCGTGGCTCGCTTCCTTCAGGGAAGACGTGATTGTTTACGGTTCCACCCTCCCCCCGGTCCATGTACTCCACCAGTACAGGCACACCGAGTGCTTGAGCTAAGGCAATGATATGAATGTGATCGCTTTCTTTTGACATGGGTTCCACCTCCTAGAAAAGAAAAAAAAATTGTCTTTACAAATACAGGACACCAATTAAACCCACATAATTCGACCTTGCATCTATATTTTTGCTATAGATGCTTTACTGTTGTTAAACTGGTTCTTTGGCCCAAAATTTTTACTACTAAAAACTGTAATATTTGTAAACGACAAAACATTTTGAGCATTTGAACAGATCTTATACAAATGCAAAAAAAAAAAAATCTTGAAGTTGTTTAGTTTTTTTTAAAGACACAAATCATCAGAGTGTTAGCAAGAGTTAGAGTTTAGTGAATTTGGTTGCTAGGGTAAACAGTCTTGTGTCTATAGAGAGGCCGGTAATCATATAATGTTTCCTTTATCAATAAACCAACCCCCATTTCTTAAATATTTTCCTAAGCTAAAGATATAGATCTGATGCTAGGGTAATCAGTCTGGTTGCTGTGGCGGGTCAGAGATATCATATAATGTTCCCCTTGTCAGTACAGGTTATATAAACCAACCCCAATTTTTTTTTTAATTGTCCTAAGCTGTGATATAGATCAGTAAATTTGGTTGCTAGGGTAATCAGTCTGGTTGCTGTGGCGGGTCAGATATATCATATAATGTTCCCCTTGTCAGTACAAGTTATATAAACCAACCCCAATTTAATTTTTTTTTATATTTTCCTAAGCTGTGATATAGATCAGTAAATTTGGTTGCTATGGTAATCATTCCGGTTGCTGTGTAGGGGTCAGTGATATCATATAATGTTTATCTTGTCCGTACAAGTTTTATAAACCAACCCCCATTTCTTACAGAATTTCCTAAGCTACGATATAGACCTGTACATGTGGTTGCTAGGGAAAACTGTCTGGTTGCTATGGAGCGTTCTGTGACATGTTACGTTCGCCTTGCAAATATGAGTAACATAAATCAATCCCACATATTAAATATTTCCCTGAGCTGTTATAGAGATCTAAGAATTTGGTTGCTAGGATAAATCAGTGTGGTTGCTATAGAGGAGTCAGGGATATAATATTACCTTTGTCAATATGAGCTGTTTATAAAATATGTTTTAAATAGATAAAATATTTTGCAGCTGCAGTGAAATCAAAACAAAAAAAAATGTAAGAAATAAAAAAAAGACTTGCATTACATTCAAATGAGCAGCTTTTCTCTTTGACGACATGTGCTGGACGACACATATATTTGATATATGTGTGCTATGTTTATTTTTGCTATTTTCATGTTTTGCTTGCTGCTGGCTTCTGTGAGCTACCAAAATAATTTATGAAAAAAAAAAAAATATATATATGTTTATGAAATCAGGCTGAAATGAGAATCCAGCTCTAGCAGCTCCACCTGCTGGCAGAACTCTTTGACGGAGCGACCGCCCTCGATGAAGTGCTGGAAGAACACGTGCTCGCGCTGGAGGAACCCGGACGTGAGGAGCCTCAGGTACACCACTATGTAGTCAGACACACTCTGGTCATTAAAGGAACTCAGCACTTCTCCAAGAGTTTGCTGCTTTTCACACAACTCGATCAGGTCCATAAACTGGGGAGAAATAGACAGGTCAACTGTTGTAATAAAGAAGGTTATCTGAATAATCAAAACATTTCAATAAACCTCTTTTGTGCATATGACAGCCGACAGAAGAACAAATATGATTAAAGTGCTGCAGGTGAACATCTGGACAAATCGAGGATGTTTTAGAAAACAGGCTACACTGGTAAGTTTAAAGATTTTACAGCCAATATTTATTATTCTTATCATAATGAAAGGAAATAAATACATCTCAAGTAAGATAAATCTCTTCTAATTTAGAAATACTGTTCGTATACATGGGCTTGAAATGAGGGGGATGCGGGAGGGTGGCAGCGGGAGTTTCAAATGTTCTATAATTTTATACAACAGTGTAGAGCAACACTAAACGAAACTGCTGTTTTTACAAATTAAGTCAGTAATTTAACGGTTAATTCATAGATTGAACCACAAGGTACGTTAACTTATGTAAGATTAAGTTGTTTTGACCTAATCATTTGACTTAAATTATTTTATTATTCTTTATTAAAACATGGACTTGCTGCCACCAACTGGCGGTTTTGCTGACATTAGATTTTCAGTTCTCTGTCTACTTTCTTACTTTAAATAAGGTTAAAATATTAATTTTGCCTCTATTGTTATTAAGGTCTACGAAAATGTAAATTTGTCCATGCCCATAACATGATATAATCCTGATGCAGTACTGAGGAAAATATTGTGATGTGATTTTAACTAATATCGCCCACCCCTAGTGTCCTCTAGCTCAGGGGTCCCAACCTTTTGCCCTGGGGTCCCCCCATGAACATACACGAAAATTTGTGCGCTAGAACATTTAATTCAGAACCCATCTGGCAGCTGCTCTGACTGTGTGTACCAGTAGTTTTGACTTTACAGAAATTTTGTCTCGCAGTTCTAGAAAGCGTACTAGCACTTTGCCGTGCGATAGCCCGCGCACCTCCGTGTGCAGCAGGAGAGTTTGGTGCAATAGTGAGTTTGTAACAGAGGTTTGTTTCGAGCAAGCGTGGGTATGAGGGTTTTGTTACGAGAACAAACAAGATCATCTGCGCGCACACACACAGTTTACTATCAAAATTGATTTTTGCTTGCTCAAAATGCATTTTTCTACACGTGAGAAAATTTAATTCACACGTGTGCAAATTAACTTTTGGTGCTCTCAAAATTGGACTTTTTGCGCTCAGAATAGTATTTCTAAAAAACAACCCCATATTTTTCTACCTCACTCCGGTGCCCCCTTAAGGGTTGGGAACCCCAGGTTGGGAAACACTGCTCTAGCTCAAATGCGGCTAAACCTAGCGCACGTGGAAGTGTAGCATTGAGCTTTGATTTGAACGTAGAGATCATCAAAACTTACAGTGTTGTGAAAGTCCTCGATCGTGAACTCCGTGAAGCCCTGGTTCACGAGGTCCAGCTTGCTCTGTGTGGCCACGGCTTTGAACCTACAGTGCATGAAAAAAACATAAAAAACTTCGTCCACACTTCTATACAAAGCAATTGACTAAATTAAATATCTGTATTTGATTGTTTACAAGTACATATGAAACTGAATTTGATTGTTTGTATGTGTACGTAAAACAAAACAAAAAATCCAGAATCAAGCTGAAGCAATATTACCTCTGTAACTCTTTGCTGTCCTCCAGAAGTGATTCCAAATGTGCAAAACCAAATGCTCTGTAAAAGCAGTTTCCATCTGGTCGTGTTTTTCGGATACAAGTATACTTTTTGTGAAGGTCCTGTGAACAGACCAAGAACAACTCAAAACAGGAGGTTACGGCACAGTCTGAAGAAAGAGAGGAACTTTGATGACCTGTATCTTCAGCTGGTAAATTTGGTCCTCAGTAGCGTATTCTCCCTGAAGCACTGAGAGATCCTGTCTGTCTGACACTAAAGGGTTACTGGTGGCTATCTGTTAACAAAAAATGAAATTAGATGATTTTTTCAAAAGATAGATCACTTGAAAACTACAAAGAACACAAATTGTTGTTGCAGCAGCTTTGAAATACAAAAGGAGCTACTTGCACAATTACTTGCATTAACTTTGTTTTGCGCTTGCGCTCTGCAGGAATTTCCAAAAATTGGTGTGAACGATGTACATAGTTAGCCAAAAAAAAAGCTAGCGTGACTCCCAGCAGTGAACTAGAAAACCAATAGCAGAACCACTGCATCCATTTTTAACACTAGTTTCTGAAATGCGCCTCGCAGAGAAGATGTGAAGGGGCCTTAAGACAAGAGTATGCACAATCTGTGACGCATTAAAACATCACATGACGGAACTATACATACTTTTTTTTTATGTATACTATGGTTTGTTTTGGGCACACTAATTCTCATTTCGCAGATAGAATGCCGATTATTAGGCAGGAAGTGTCTCTCTGATGCTAGAAGCCAGAAAAAGCCAAGAATGGAAGCACTTCTGTTTTGATGAGAAAACATGAATACTGTACTTCAGATGTAAAGTACTATTTATTATTAGGATATTTTTTTTATCATAGTAAAACGTAACATTTTTTTTATATATGTAGTCATTACTTTAGCTATGTATGTTGAGCACTTGTATGCTACTTAAAATAAAACTTGCTGCTTTACACAAAGCAAAAGTACATACAATCTTGTGGTCTTTTTAAAATGATAAACATAAATAAATATTTGTCTGTAAAAAGTGAAAGAAATTCCTCACCTCTTGCTGAATGCGGTCCTGTTGTGCCATTATAGCTTCATCATACGCAAGACAATTCACTCCTGTAAAACATATGCATTGCCAATGATAGGGTTTCAAAGGCTTAAGACCTCAAAATTGACATACTGACATGTGTATTTACTCTTTTAAAGCGCCACAAATTCAGACGTGTAGAATTAGTCCAAAAATCAAACATCTGTGTAGGTAGAATAAAAACAATACTCAGAATTCCTTCACAAACACAAAACATATATATATCTTTAAATTGTCATTTAACATTCTGCACTTGTAATTTTATGTTTTAAAAGAGATATCCGAAGACAACAAGTTAGGTTAAATGGTTTGAGCATATTTTTTTTAGCAAAATGTGTTCATTGTTTGTTTACTCTCTGCAGAGTTCATTCTTCTGCTTTGAATTTTTTCCTGCACAACCCGTCAGTCTAAAATAAACCCTCTACCTAAAAAGCCTACAAGACGTTTGACTATAGACAACAGGTAGCACGACAGTGTCGTTGAAGAATGTTGTTTTTGTATTTACCCTCCATCTCTCCCTGTGAAGAATCCTGCTGCTCGTCCGCCATCTTGAATGAGTCCTCCTGGTCAACTGCCCCTCGCTTGTCTCCACTTCCGGGTCGAGACGTCCGTCACTCACACGCCAAACGTGCTGCTAGCGCTTTATGTCGAGTCGTCAGTTGCGTTATAAAAATGCTTTTATTTAACAGATCTATAGCGCCACTAAAAAACCTTCACAAGCTGACGAGGGCGCACCGCTGGCACAATACCAGTTTGACAAGTCAGTGCATTTTATTTCAATTTATGGTTGACACCAGTGGACCGTGCCTATTTAATGTATTGTTTTCCACTGACGTCACAACATACGGGTATTTCCGGGACCCTCGCCACCTTTGAGGGCAAGCTATCTGCTGTTGTATTGTAATGTGAAGGAAATCATCACAAAACTGACCTTGGTTACTCTGAGTGACAATCATATGCTCGTCCTATTACAATGTCTTAGTTATTTTGTTTCATGTTTGTGTAAATTGAGTTGCATTTTCATCTAGCTTACAAATTAGAGTTAACTTCTTCAAGCAGCGCTGCCTTTCCTCTAAACCCAGTCTGCTTCTTCTGTGGAAGACATGTTTATAAAGAAATTACACATGATTATTAAATATTAAATTTGCTGTATCACGTAGACGTACTTTTTCAAACATGTATTAGTATTGTTGCCTCAAGTCATATTAATTTTTGTTCAAGCATGTTTGTGTAATCATATTTTCTTTTTCGGAGAGCTTTTTACATAGCACCGCCCACTATCCAATCAGATGAACCGCTAACCCGGAAGTAATAGTAGTAGAATCTCGTCTAATGAAAAGCTACTTCCAAATACCTATTCACACTTGTATGGGCACAAAATGAGAATTTGGTGTCCCAAATCGTAGTATACATTAAAAAACCGTGTAAGTGTGGTGCCTGGATGTGTACTTTTTCCAGTTAGATTCTGAAGTGCAGATCCATGAACGCTCATATTACCCACAATCCTTAGCGCTTTGGCAGAAGGAGTTTGTTTTGGACCCAAACCATAGATTGTATATAACATAGATGTAGCATGAGCAGTGTTTCCATTGACTGTATATAACATGGACAGAGTGTTTGTGATATCACCCATAGTGTTCTGCCAAATCGAATTGGAGCTCAAAATGTGGCTTTCCAGTGCTCAAAAACAGGTCCTCGGAGTGAAGGCGTCTGATTGGTCAATGACTTAATTTTTATATATTTTAAACAAAAAAACTAAAAATAAATCACCCCCCTCAGAGTGTTCTTGAAGGTCAAAACTAGCGATCTGAATAACCTGTTTTGGAGTCAGCCTCAAGCGGCCACTCGGAGAACTGCAGTTCAGTTGCATCGAGCTAAAAGCAGGAAGGAGGAAGTTGCCCTTTTGGTGTTTCATATGATCAGCGAAAAAAGCTAAAAATGGGCATAGCCAACAATTGCCTTTGTGGAAGTGCTACATCTCCCGGTAACCAAATATGTGTCCAGAGAGGAGAGACATAGACGTAGCACAGATCACTGATTGGCTGAAAGGTTACATTTTATATATTCTAAACATGCAAATTTAAAAATAATTCACCCCCTCAAAGTGTTCATGAAGGTCAAAACTATAATTAACTACAAAAATATTCCTACTCCCGCGATCAGTCCGTTGTGCCACGCCGCATCTCTCGCGGCTTTCGTGTCCCCCGCGCCGCGTGGTTCAGACCCTTCGCGCCGCGGGGTGCCTTATCGCATCTTTACATAGACTTTACATCACCGCAATACTCGCGCTTGGTGTGTAGGCAGAATGAGAGGTTTGCGCCAGAAGTGAAACTGAAAAGAAAAAAACGAAACAGAATAAAGTAAAATAATTTTAAAACAAATTTTAGAAAGCTGGAACTCGTTTTTTGAAATTATGTAATTTTAGTATATATATTTTTTTATCTTTTAATTTATTTTTGTTAAATAAAAAAAAAATCTATATAAAATGTTTGGCACAAATCTCATTCCATATATTTCTTCCCAAAAACCACAAAAATATGTCCATATGTCATTTTTACAGATGTAATTTGTTTTTAACACATGTAAGATTAGCAAAATGTTATTCCTTTTAGCAACCCCCTTAATGCACACACCTTTAAGCAAAGTTTGGCACAGTTTAGCTCTAGACTTAATGTAACAGACCTGACGGCGAATATTGGGCCCAAATAGGTTTGTTGATCTGTGTATGTTAACCTGTATGTTAATGCTTGGTCATAAACATTTTTTAAATCTTTTAATTTCAAGTACTACAAAGCTTAGGTTAGCATTATTATTCATAAATAATGAAGTCTTTCTAACTAATAACTTTCTTAACAATAATTTTTAAACATATAATCTAAAAGTATGCTTAATATTTGAAATTACAGTTAACCTATACAGGACATTCAACCTAGAAGAACCAAGTCTGACAGCCCTATCATAATGGAACTTTCCTGAGGTCTTGTCAAACATCACCCCAAACTATTATGAAGTTAAACACAGAATATTTATCTATACACTACATAAAGACAACCCTTTTCTTCTACAGATGAATTGATTGAACACATGGATAAAAAAGCAACATGGGACCGATTCTACAAAGAAAATGCATGTAAAGGAGAATTTAAAAACTTTGAGTGGTTCTTTGGATTTCCCTCAGTGAAGAACCTTATCCTTCCAATGCTTCAGTCCATGTCTAATTCCCAAACAGACCCCTTACATATTCTGGATATGGGTTGTGGAACATCTGGAATAGGACCGTGTATCTACAGAGACTCTTCATGTGCCGTTAAAGTCACTTGCGCTGATATTTCTCCAATAGCGATCAAACTCATGGAGGATGACACCAAATCTTCCTCAACACAGCCAACCAACAAGAGCTCTTCACTTAACTTCCTGGAGCTTGACTGCACCGAGCTGATGGGACACTTTGGGGTCAGAACTCTGGATCTGATTCTGGACAAGGGTACAACAGACGCTTTATTGAGGTCAATGGAGGGTCGAGAGAAGGCCAGACAGCTCATTAAGCAGAGTGTACAGGTTCTGAAACCCTCTGGCAAACTCCTGCAGTTTTCAGACGAGGATCCTGACGCTAGGCTGATCTGGCTGGAGAAAGTTTCAGGAGCAGAGGTGGCTGCTGAGGTTGGATATTACGAGATGGGAGAACTGAGAGGAGTCAGCTATTTCTGCTATCAGGTTTCTCCTCGCTCCTGAAGGGAATACTAAAGTCTTCGTTGATAATGTACTCTTTTTTTTTTTTTTAATGTTTTGATCATTATATTAAGTGCTTTGTCTGGGTGACAATTATGGATGACAAGGTGTTCTTGAAATATATCCTTTATTAAAAGTATTTATTCATCATTGTCGGTACTATACGCACAGGTAATGAATATGTAAACAAAGGGGTTTTAATGCAAAAATAAACATGAAAAACAAATAAGGCTAGAAATTGAACTAAAATCACAATAAAATTAAGGCCTTAAAGTGGCCGAAAAATGAACAATTTGCAACAATTCTTCATGTTCTGGTCCTAAACGAGCATGTTCAGAACAAGTATGTTGATGTCCTCTTTCTCGAGTAGGGATTGTACTGCCTCCGGTGGTGTGTTTTTATGACGAGGTTATTAGCCGGCAACCAAGGGGCATTATCTAGATGGTTTCTGCCTAAGAAAGAATTAGTAAAAATCAGTGTTATATATTAAAAAAAAGTAAATTAATATGGGTCATCATAATTTAATTACGAGTTTTACCACTAGGTCTCGTGTAACCAGCTTCCATGTGAGGAGGAACATCACGGAAGCTAAGGGGACCAAAATGAGGCCCAGAAATCTGAAGCCCAAAGCCATTGAACCCGGGACCAATGCCACGCAAGTGCCTTGACGCTTGGTCTGGCACCCAGTCTGAACCTGGACAATTTTTGTTATAAGCTACTCAAAAATTAATGACAACCAGATTTAAAATGTACTGATAATACTGATAATGTTCTTAAGTGGACCAATCAATACCGGAGTTACCTGTGAAATTTGGGACTGAAGGTGGATTCCAGCCTCTCTCACTGCTGTATGAACCTGATAACAAGGAGAAAGTACTTAAAACGTGCCACATCATGTACAATTGAATTATCTGACATTTCTAACATGTTATAATATTTTTCCATTATCAGAAACATAACTCAAGGCATATCCAGATTGGATCACGCATGTTTGTGTAATTCTATTTTCTTTTTCCATGAGCTCAAAATGGCTCGATGGCCAAAGAACGCCCACGAACCACACAGATGAACTTCCACGCTGAGTGTTAAGCCCACCAAACACCTATGCGTGCCTCGAGCCCAAAATAAGGAACGTGGACAGGAGCTCACACATCTGTCCATCAGACCGGTGCAAGCAGGAAAAAAACATCATGTCATCGTGGTTTGTCATAGTTAGTGAGCTCATACTTGACCAATGACAGCTGCCTCTTTTGATCACATGTTCAGAGTATGTTCAAGGCCTAAAAGAGCCACTGGGTGGCGCTTGATACACACACGTCGACTCACTACAGGAAATAGAGCAGAAGTTTACGGAAAAGAATGGAAAATGAAAAGCTTATCCTGTTATTGTCCAGAGTTATTCAATAAGTTTCAGAATCACTACAAAAACACAGACAAACAGAAAGAAATATGGTTTAGCATAATTTGGTCTGGGGCGTCACGGTGGCGCAGTGGGTAGCACGGTCGTCTCACAGCAAGAAGGTCGCTGGTTCTAGCCTCGGCTGGGTCGGTTGGCATTTCTGTGTGGAGTTTGCATGTTCTCCCCGTGATCGCGTGGGTTTTCTCCGGGTGCTCCGGTTTCCCCACAAGTCCAAAGACATGCGGAATAAGTGAATTGAATAAGAACGATTGCCCATAGTGTTAAAGTGTGAATGTGTGTGTGAATGTTTCCCAGCGATGGGTTGCGGCAGGGAAGGGCATCCGCTGCATAAAACATATGCCAGAGAGTTGGCGGTTCATTCCGCTGTGGTGACCCCGAAAGGGAATAAAGCCGACATGAAGATGAATGAATGAATGAATATTTGAAGAAATGGATTGAGATGCTTTATGATCCAATAAAAGTGGTCAGTTATTTAAAACTCAAGTCACAGAGCCCAATAAAGACGTACCTTGATATCGGTCAGGAAGCAGCGGGCAGACACTTTTCGGTTTCTCTTGAATTGCTAAGGGTTTAAAGTCTGGGATCTGCTGATCTGCAAAAACAAAAAAGTAATTAAAGCATCCTAAAACCCAGCTTACATTATATTCTTTCCTAGAGTAAATAATAAATATAAAGATAAAACAAGTTACAAATTGTAATAAAGCAGTTGATCCAAATTGCAATTAAAATGTATTTACTCCGGTTTCCTTCCCATTAAAGTGTTTTTCACATTTAAAAAAACTATTGAAATGGAATATGACATTTTTTGTTAATTTGATTATCACTAGTACTTATCACTAATCAAAAGTAAATTCAATTTAATCTAGCATTCGAATAATTATCTCTTGGTATTTGTCTAAACGAATCTGGTGTCTGAGCACTATATACATACAAACTGTTGAAAAAAACAATGTGGTTCAATTTTCCTCTCTAAACTATCCTCATCATTTATCACTCATCCTGCAGCTGATGCTGTTTGTTGTCTGTGTTACAGTTTTCTAACCATTGTTTCTTCATTTGTTAGTTCCTGTTTTGTCTTTGTTTTGTTTTTTCAGGTCCTCTCCGGCGAACCGTTCGTCAATGATATTAAGTTTGTATGTTCTTTATGCTGGGGAGGTGATTAGCACCTGCCTCAGTCAGCGGGAGTCCCCTCTCAGAGGGAACTCCTATTTACTCCACCTGATCCTCACGAGGACTTTGTGAAGCTGCTTTGAAAGCAACTGCTAAAGAAGCGCTATATAAAAACTTGATTGATTGATTGATAAAATAGTTCTAAGTAAAGAAAGCCATAAAAAAAAAATTTCTGGGACAGTGATCCCAGCAAATGGTCACTTTTAAAACGTCAGACTTTTTATCAAATAACAAAAGTTGCAATTCTCACCAAGTCTGGGTAGTTTCACCCCCCAGGCCTCTGCCAGATGCTCCAGGAGCAGAGTTGTGATTTTTCGATGGGTGATAGCGTTCCAGTGGATGCCATCAGGCATGCGGTGCTGGAGACTGAAACGAAACTGGAAATGCAAGTCCAGCACGTCGAAGCCAAACTTATTGGCGAGAGTTGCTCCGAAGAAATTTGCCTCAATGATGTCAAATCTAAGCATCGGGCCGATGTCCTGTATCTGAGTTTGTGGAGAGGAAAAGCCGTTGAGTATCACACAATCATTATTGTATCATTTAACACAATTGTATCACCACCTCTGGGACCAGAAATCCTCCAATAATTTTCTTCCCCAAAGGCATGGTCATGTTCCACAAGACCAACGTCTCTTTCGGCAAAATTTTCTTTAGTTCCGTGAAGAACTTTGTAAGGTTCTCTCTGTATTCAGAAGCCCATTGACGGTCGTACCTAAGGAGGGCAGTTAAACCAAATCACTTTACTAAAAAACATTTTACAGTTGCAGCTTTAAGCCTGTACGGTTTCACCTGGAAATGTCCCACACACAAGAGTTGACGATAACCACGTCTGGAGTCATGCCCTCCTCAAAAACTCTCAGGATGCTCTTCATGTATGCTGAAAACACTCGGGTCACAAAGTAAAACTGAACCAGATGGTGGTCAGTCCGGTACTGTCTCACTTCTCTGTATGAAGTACCATTATTCATTTGGCCAAAACGTCCTCCATCCATCAGATGATCCCTCTGAAAGGAAATTTCTCCCTAGAGGAATGTGAAGACGATGGGTTTCATGCAATGCGAATGATGAATAAATTTTTTTCTTTTGTTAGTTATACATGCAGTTTTCTACCAAGGCACTCTGGATTCAGACTTCTAAAGTAGTTCCTGGAGCGTAGTAGCTGTAAATTGGTGTGCATGTTCAAAAAATTATCAAAATGAAAGTAAGCATGGATAACAACGAAAGTTGATGGGACTTTGTGGCTTTCTTTAAGTTAATTTCCGCATGGAGTCACCATCATTTAAACCAAATCATACCAAGATTAAGACTTTCACTTCATATTTCATTCACGGAGTCCTTTCAGCCATGATTGCTGTGTTCCATATACAATAACGTCAAAGTCGGATAAATGCAACCTGGCTGTTTAGACTGAGGATAGTTATCAGTTTCAGGACCAAATATCAAAGCAACCTGGGTCAGATGTGGAAAAAAAACGGAATACAGCTGTTTGGAACATCATATATAGGTAACATATAGGCAAAAACATTTGGGCTGCAGTCTGACTGTAGCCTAATAAAATAGTCAGTTGCATTTTATGAAGATAAACAGTGCAAGTCTCCGGCCTTCCAGGAACTAATTAGGAATATGTACAGTTTATATGGTGTTATGATTTAAATTGTGTTAATTGAACATTAAATACATTTTTAACTTTTAAATGTGTTCAAATACTGTTTTAATAAACTTGAAAAACACAAAAAAACGAATGAACCCCGCAGCTGTAGTTACTCACCTTGCTTTTCAGCTGTGATAAACTTAAATACGAGTCTGACTGCAAACTTAGGACCAAATCTTTGTAAACAGCGCGCTGAACTGGAGGGAAAAAGTTCAGCAGATTAGCGTTTATGACGGAATTGGGTTTTTTATAGTATATCAAGAACCCTATTTATCATTTTACCATCATACTCACTTGAATCTCCTAAAATTACAACAAACTTATTGTGAAGGAGTTGATTGACGTGAAGTCGTTGCACAGGCCTCATGGTTAACGTTACCTGTCTCTCATCAAAATAAAGTCTGGCGTAATTGTAAAATCAAAACTTTCGACAACTTTTCAAGACTAAGGCTGCCGTATTAAACATATAGCTCCAGATTTGACAAAAAAGACGTATAATGATAAAACTCACGCAAATCAGATGCTCGTTATCAACTATTTTAACTTTGGCGTCGACGAGGTGACAGTTGGCTTAGAATGACGTTCGGATAGAGCTCCCCTACTGGTCACACAGGGGAACGCATGTTAATTTATAGACTTATCGAATAGTCTTTATATTTTGTTTCCATAAAAAAAATAGCTGTTTATGTTTAGTTTCAATCGCGACTGTATAAAATGTAGAGTTGAGAAAAATGCTTAAACTTATTTTACTACACTTATTAAAATACGATATTGTGGCACCCTAGTGCATTTGTTATTATTTGTATTCCTATTTTCTTTTTTTTTTCACAAATATATTTATGCGTCAATTACTTGTAATTAGGTACTACATTGTCACTTTATACGTAAGTGTTAGAAAAGTACCTGCTATGTATGTATGTAGTATAAATATCAGTAGAATTGATTTCAGAGATATTTTATTTCCAGTCCTTAGGACCAATTCTTTAATTTTTACACACTGCTCATCTTGCACACTATTTGGCCACCATTTGAAGTAATCCTAATCCATTATCTTGTCCAAAGTAAAGTGACCAAAACAAACCAGGAATAAGCAGATAAAGCAAACGGATGGATGGTTTTACACTTTTTTTTAAATGGGGGAAAAAAATTAAAAAATCTGAATCTTCCTAATGTTTGTTTAACTTTAAAATGCATGTGTACACAACATATATTGTGATCTGGACACAACAGTTGTCATGAATTCTCTTTAATTAAATTTTTTTATGGCTACTTTCAGAAGTAATTTGTAACCAAGTACTATTTTAGGGTGTTTTTTAATTTATTCTTTATATCTTTAATCTTTGTATTCACTATTCTCAGGTTGTGTTAGGTTGATTCAGCCCCAAGTTCTAAGACTTTCTAACCTAATACTTGGGTAGATTTCTTTGTGATCTCAGTGTCTTGAACAACTTCGAATCAACGAGCCGTTATCTGGAAATTGTTATTTATGAAAGTAATATTTCACATTAATCAATCGATCTTATTAATTGAAGTTGTAGTCATCCATCTTCAGCTGGTGTCTCTGGCTCCGGGATGAGAGATGCAGCACCGCTTGTCTGAGTACAAACTAAATCACTTCCGCATTGTTATATTGTATTTCTGAACTAGTCACCTCTGGCTTTTTTTAGCTTATTTTTATATTCTAAATATTTTCTGTATTTAAAACAGCAAGTATGTGAATGTTTTTCCCCAAAATATATACAAACTAAATCTTACAGTCATATGAGAACACAAGAAGATATATTTATTTCCTTGTTTTCTCGATGATATTCATAATGTTACAACAGAATCTATTGTGAGTTCAACAGAGGGTCAAGTTAAGGAATCAACATCTAACACGCATTTATTAATTAGGACTTAGATTCTTTAGTGACTAGAATGAGCACCCATATTTTCCACCATATCTTTGCTTCACAATAATCACATTATTCTTGTAATGTTCATTTAAACCACCTGGTATCAAGCTCTTTAAAAAAAAACAGTCTTGATCCTGATAAAAGGAGTTATGTCAAATTAACAAACCCCAATTTTAAATTATTGTAAAAAGAAGATGAGATTACAATGAACAATTTGCAACAATTCTTCATGTTCTGGTCCTAAACGAGCATGTTCAGAACAAGTATGTTGATGTCCTCTTTCTCGAGTAGGGATTGTACTGCCTCCGGTGGTGTGTTTTTATGACGAGGTTATTAGCCGGCAACCAAGGGGCATTTTAGATGGGGCGGCCTAAGAAAGAAGAGGAAAAAGCAGGGGGAGAGAGAGAGAGAGAGACAGAGAGAGACAGAGAGAGAGAGAGAGAGAGAGAGACACAGAGAGAGAGAGAGAGAGACACAGAGGGGAGAGAGAGGAGAGAGACACAGAGAGAGAGAGAGAGAGAGACACAGAGAGAGAAGAGAGAGAGACACAGAGAGAGAGAGAGAGAGAGACACAGAGAGAGAGAGAGAGAGAGAGACACATAGAGAGAGAGAGAGAGAGAGACAGCGAGAGAGAGATAGACACATAGAGAGAGATATAGAGGACACAAGAGAGATATATATATATACACATTATATAGTATATATATATACACAGCATATATATATATATATATATATATATATATATATATATATATATATATATATATATATATATATAAAAGTAAATTAATATGGGTCATCATAATTTAATTACGAGTTTTACCACTAGGTCTCGTGTAACCAGATTCCATGTGAGGAGGAACATCACGGAAGCTAAGGGGACCAAAATGAGGCCCAAAGCCATTGAACCCGGGTACCAATGCCACGCAAGTGCCTTGACGCTTGGTCTGGCACCCAGTCTGAACCTGGAATGTTTTTGTAATAAAATAGTAAAAAATTTATGACAACAAAATTTTAACCTACTATGATACTATTTGTGTCTATTTTGAATGATTCGATCATTACCGGAGTTGGAGGTGAAGTCCAGATTTGAAGGTAGCTTCCAACCTCTCCCATTTCTGTGTGGAACTGTTAAAAATCAGAAAAGTACTTGAGGAAAACAATGACCAGTTTAGTTTGAATGACATTTTGAAGCAGTCTGCAGTTAAGGAACGGGGGCGCACAGATCTGAGGTCCAAAGCAATAGAACCCAGGATTAACCCTTTCAGACCTTCCCTCCGTTTAAATGAACATCGTATGTCAATCAGGCTTTTTTTGGCTTGTAAGGACTTTCATTCCAATTAAAGCCTATTGTCCATTAAGTTGGATATTTGTCATCCAATCAAATGGCAGCAAGACAATTTCATTACTCTAAACAGACGCATGGCAGCACATCCCACCAACAGAAGAAAGCGAGATTCTCAGTAGTCTTACCTGATGTGTTTTTAATTACTTTTCAGATATTTGGTGAAATAGAGAGATAGAAGTTTCAAAATAAAGTTAAAAATACAATTTAAAATAGTAAACAGAGAGAAAAAAATATTATAGAAATTTCATACATTCCAATATACACTATACTTTATTTCAATTAAATTACTATATATTAATTAGATTACAATATATTTGTATGTCTTCCAAAGCAAAAGTTCTGTTTGCACACCAGACTGTCCCAGGACAGGTAGCTCATCATTACCAGAGTGTGAATGTGGAGTGAAAGAATAATACTTCGACATTTGTAAAGTGTCTGAATATCTGGAAAAGAAGGCATCATCATCATCATCATCATTATTATTATTATTATTATTATCGGTTGAGGTCTCTAGCACCAGGACAAGAGCCAGCGCACCTCTTGTCTGAATATGAACTGTATGTTTTTCACTTTATAACGACACAGTCCAACAAAAATGTTCTGCAATAAAGTAAACTCTGGTTTTCTTTGGCTTTTGCTGCAGATGCCTCTATGTCTGCTTCAAATGTAGTTTAAAAACATGCAAATTTACCACATAAGTTTCCAAACTTTACTATTACAATCTTTGTAACATCCTTAAAATAGGAGTTTGAATATACAATGTTTATAAAGAAGGAAAATTTCTATCTATTTTCATTCTCCAACAGTGCCCAATGACACACAAGTGCTGCACAATGCTTTGGTCTGGCATCCGGGCAAGACATGTAGGATTTGTGTATTTAAACATGATACAAAAGTATGCGATACTAGTACACGTAAAAGTATTGATCAAAACATTATTCAACACTTTCAGATAGATTATTACCAGAGCTGTTAGGAAGATTTCGTATCAAAGGTGGATTCCAGCATCTCTCATTGTATGAACCTGTTAAACAATTGAGAAAAATACGTGAATGAAGACACTTGAAGGTATAGAAATGTTCACATCTGAATACTATTATAAACAATACAACGCAGTTTTAAACAATTAATTTAAGCAAAGCGTTCAGTTACAAATAAGTAACATTGCTATGCATTAATTTACGCATTGATTTTTAACAAAAGATTTTCTTAAATTGGGCATCAGCTGCATATTTCATACAAGTTTAGAAGATTCTTTTAGGGTTTTGTGTATAATCTAAAATGTTTCAAAGTTTGAATTTGTCAATGGAACCACACTTGTTTCAGCTGAGACTTTTGTTCAGATTGCCATTTAAGGTCCTTTAAAAAGATACAGCATGCAACATCTCAGTAACAAAACATTTGAGGTAACATTTGAGGTAACAAAAAGCAACCAATATTTTCCAAATGCATCTGCACCAGATGCTAGTCATTGACCTTGCGGATTCCACATCAACTCTGGTCCTGGAGGGTTACTGGCCTGAACATTTCTGAATCAACACTAAACATCCGTTGCGCTAATTAAGCTCCTCTTGACTTGTCTGAAACGATGCAAACTAAAACGTGCAGGGCAGTAGCCCTCCAGGACAGGAGTTGGTGACCAATTAGTCACCAATGAGATACAGAGTCCAGTGATTATGTACCTTGATGGTGAAAAGGAAGCAACGGATGAGTCTTTTTTGGCATATTTTGAACTTCTGGAGGTTTACAATCTGGGATCTGCTGGGCTGCCAAAAAAAAGTAAAGAAAAAAACTTAAATGGACAATACATAAAGCAAGCTTATAACTTTGTGATAGGAGCACAAGATAGAGAGAGCATATCAGGGCAAAACAGACATCAACAGACAGTTTTTCAGGGCTGAGACAACATCCAAATGTTAACATTCTGGCAGCACTACTTGTGTCAGTGAAATCCTAAACATTAAATCGATATGATCCTAAAACTCTTGTTGATGAAATGTAAAACAATGAATCCTTATAAACCAGGTTTTTACAACTACAATTAAAACTTTAGACATTTAATCAACTAAAAAAAGTTGCAATTCTAACCAAGTCTGGGTAGTTTCACCCCCCAGGCCTCTGCCAGATGCTCCAGGAGCAGAGTTGTGATTTTTCGATGGGTGACAGCGTCCCAGTGGATGCCATCAGGCATGCGGTGCTGGAGACTGAAACGAAACTGGAAATGCAAGTCCAGCACGTCGAAGCCAAACTTATTGGCGAGAGTTGCTCCGAAGAAATTTGCCTCAATGATGTCAAATCTAAGCATCGGCCCGATGTCCTGTATCTGAGTTTGTGGAGAGGAAAAGCCATTGAGTATCATACAATCATTATTGTATCATTTAACACAATTTTATCACCACCTCTGGGACCAGAAATCCTCCAATAATTTTCTTCCCCAAAGGCATGGCCATGTTCCACAGAACTAAAGTCTCTTTGGGCAAAATTCTCTTTAGTTCCGTGAAGAGCTTGGTAAGGTTCTCTCTATATTCGGAGGCCCACTGACGGCCATACCTGAAAAGAGCAGTTATGAACAGTATTATCTTGGTCCACAATCCAACAGCCCTCCCATTAAACCAAACAAAACCTGTTGTAAAATCTGAGGGTATCTATTGAAGCATGAACCCCTACATACTCTAGGCACACAAAAGCATGGTGTTAAATTCAGCCATAAGGTTCATCCATTTAGTGGCATCAAGATATCCTTCTGAACCTGAAGGAGTGCAGGCAATGAGCTGTGCTTATGTCTAAACCCTGATTGGGATTACAGCTCAAAATGTGAGTGGACAAAACACTCTTAAAGATTTGTGCCATTAAAGGTAGGCAGTTCTCATCCCCTCCCTGACCCAACTGCGTTTTTATTGACAGATGATAGTAATTGACAGCTTAAAACCCTTCATGTGACTATGCCTAAGAGTGAAAAAGGTATTTAAATAAACATTGCAGGAACAACACATTAGGTGTATGAAGACACCGAACCATCTCCACTAATTTAACTCAATAAAGGGGTTATGATGTTCTGACCCCAGCTTAATGACTGCCATTACGTGCCTGGGAATAATTGGTAAAAAAATATTACACAGTATAAAACAAACAATGGCCTTACTAAAAGCAGATGGCCTGTTATGCTCCTTCCTACTTTATACCAATTAAATAGATTTAGCCGTTTTTACTCATAATATTACATCTGTTTAATTTTACATTTTACTTTATGTCTGTTTGTGGCAGTTGTGGTCTGGTGGATACAAAGATCGACTGGAGATCAAAAGGTCACCCGTTCGATCCCCAGATCCACCGAGTTGAAGGTGGTGTGAGTGATGAAACACTTGCTCTCCATCTTCAGCAACCACAGCTGGGGAGCAAGGCACCAGTTTCTTGGCCAACTGGTCACTTTCACTTTTAATGGGTGAGGATCTCACCTAGAAACGTCCCACACACAAGAGTTGACGATAACCACGTCTGGAGTCATGCCCTCCTCAAAAACTCTCAGGATGCTCTTCATGTATGCTGAAAACACTCGGGTCACAAAGTAAAACCGAACCAGATGGTGGTCAGTCCGGTACTGTCTCACTTCTCTGTACGAGGTGCCATTGTTCATCTTTGCCAAGTGCCCTCCATCCACCAGATGATCCCCTTCAAAAGACAGTTCTCCCTGCAGAATGCGAGGATGCCAGTGGCCAATATTAGACTATGTTAAGAGTCATTTCATTTACTTACATTTTTTGTAAAAATAAAAAAATAGTTTGCAGTTTTGTTTTGATTGACAAATTACAGACGTCAACCAAGATTACTTTTACTGCCATTTTTTAGTTAAAAAAATGTAATTTCAGTAAAAGTGAATAACTCAAGAAGAAACTCAGATTGGAAACTGCAGCTGTAGAGTTACTGACCT
This sequence comes from Danionella dracula, assembly GCA_900490495.1. Taxonomy (NCBI): domain Eukaryota; kingdom Metazoa; phylum Chordata; class Actinopteri; order Cypriniformes; family Danionidae; genus Danionella; species Danionella dracula. The sequence continues at coordinate 3,044,173 of UELW01000267.1, read as the reverse complement.
TGCTTTTTAGCTGTGATGGACTTAAATACGAGTCTGACTGCAAACTAAGGACCAAATCTTTGTATAAAGAACGCTGAACTGGAGGAAAAACAAAAAAAATTATCTTTACAAATCGGCACTCAAGGAAATATTCTTACAGTATATATTACTGTTGTACTCACCTGAGCCTCCTAAAATGGCAACAAACTTATTGTGAAGGAGTTGATTGACGTGAAGTCGTTGCACAGGCCTCATGGCTAACTGACATTAAAACAAAGTCTAGCGTTAACTGAAATCTAAGACACTCAACAACTTCGTTAAGATATTAGAGTCGTCGAACATTTAAAGTTCAAAATTCCCTCAAAAACTTCATATTGTAAGACTCACGTTAAAAAAAACACAAATGCGTCGTGGATTCGAGGCGACTGGAAAGTTGTTTTGGAGCTCCCCTTGTGGTTGACAATGGGCACATTTGTAGCCTCGTAGCACGTTCAAACCACCTGAATAATGTGCATCTATCAATGTACTTTAAGAAAACAGTACTTATTTCGAGAGTTTTTACAAAGGTTCAGAGAGGGAGTTCAACCTTTCCGTGGTTGCGGCAGCTCGAGGGGCAATTTCAGCTGCAGTCTACTGGCAGACATACTTTTTTGTATGCTTGGCAGATTTGCATTGTCAATTTAACCCCACCAGACCTGAATTAATTTCTAAACTCTCTCGATTTTACTTTTAGACCTTACATTTTATCCTATCTGAAACCTTTCCACATAATTACACATTATGTAATTACACAATGTTGCGATTACACAATGTTGGGCTTTCCTGGCAATTTACGACATGAAACATGTCCAATTTCAGAAAATATCCAATCTACAATATCAGTACTTTAATTTGAGTAAAATCTCTTGATAAAGAGGTTAAATGGGTTTCTGTACATTTGGGTAAACTACGTGCTTTATTTGGCTAAAATCTGTTTAAAGATTCTTTTATTTTTATTTGAAAGCAAGAAACACACGAAAACAAATTTCTTTTAAATTTGACATCAAGATATCCCAACCTTGTAATTCACACAAAAATGTAATATTTATGTTGGATTTACGTTTGTGTGAGAAGATAGAATAAAGGTATAGAATCTTCAATTTTCACACTTTTACATGCCCCGGGTCCAGTATTATAACACCTGTATGTATCATAAACACCTGTATGTATTATAAATGTATAGGGGTATGCAGTGTGGGGTAAATAAAAATCTTTTCTGAGATGTTTTTCACAGAAAATCCCAGTATCATATAATAATTGCTTGTATCATTTTTCTCTTGATAAAAACTGAAAATGGGTCCCACATACCTGAAAACCACACTACGGTTAAATACAATGAATTTAGCAATAATTTCTGAATGTGACATCTGTCCTGGGGACAGCACTTTCTCTATCCACAGCATCTTCTCGCACCTTTTCCTTTAGTTGTTGGTTCTTTCCCGACTCTTCCTCCAAATTACACCAAAATTGAATGTCTTGTGGTTATTTTTGTCTCAATATCAAATTACAAAAAAAATATTAGCTGTGCATTTTGAAGAAGCCGTCTTGGTCTTTCTAAAGGAGGTATTTTAATAAAGTTTATTTAAATGCTCTGCACTTGTAATGTTTCAGACAATTGTCCTTTCTTCTGAAAGGCCGTCCGTACTGCCACATCATTACTTCTCAGGGCACTCGTAATTTTCTTTCATAGATAAAGTGAATTTACTCTTGTTCTTTTAATTTGTAGTTATAGTCTTACTGTGATTTATTCTCCCGTTTCAGGATTCATTCGTGTTGTGAACATGTGTGTCTGTGAATACTAGCAGCTAGAATCATAAAATTTTATTTATCGTTAGATATACATGGGGCCAATGGAGCGTTTGGTAGTGGAGCTATTGAAAATCACTAGTTCGAGGCCTTCAAAAGGTATTTTTAACTGGAAACTATATGTTCTAGTATGCAAGTTTGCATCCTCCTTGCGTTCTTGTGCTTAATCCAGTTTAGATATTATTTTCTTCTAATGGTCCAAAAAGCCACGTCAAGTGATTTAAAGACTTAAACTTCACACATCCTTTTTGGCGAAAGTAACCAGAAGAACCTTGTGACTAATCATGAAAAGACATGTTAAAATGAATGGACAGAAATATATAAATCGTATGCAAAACAATATTTATTCACAGAATAAGAGAAACAGAACTTTTCACATATGTTTGTGAAACCTCTTATTTTTATACATACATGTAATATGTGCTTCAACAGTAATCGAATAGAATAAAAAAACTATTTGGCTAACATTGAAAAAACGTTAATCAAACACTCAAAAAAGAGCTGTAATGTTAACACAACGTAAAGAACTTTTTTAGAACAGGTAAACAGGTATTTAAGAGAAAGGTACAATATATTAATTGTAACTTGAGATTAAGAGCACAATCTTCTTCAGTTATCAGGAAACATTCAAAAAGAATCCAAACCTGAAATGACCGGCAACCAAAAATTAGCTTTGAGTGATTTCAATCCATCATTTAGCTACTAAAGCAATCAACCAAGTGTTTGGAGTTCCACGGTCCAGCATTGTTGGCCAAAAACTGCGAATGAACTTGCATCTTGGTCTCTTGATACAGCTGTGCAGCACTCTGGACACATCACGAAACACATTAGAAATGGTTAACTTTATAAATTCCATAAAATTAACATAAAGAACCCAAAATCTAAGTAAAAATTATTTATCTGCATAAACTTAGCCCACACACTTTGGCGCTGCGGTACGTGGTTGAAGATAAATCATCAAGGCCAGCCAGATTTGCAATTTTTCTGAAGCAGAAGTGAAACGCTCTTTTACAAAGTCTGCTGCACGATCCAGGACCACTCACAAAAGGAGAACTAGAGAGAGAGAAGGAAATAAAATTAAAAGAGCTACAACAGACCTATCGCTGATATTGAATACCAACATTTAAAAATGCATATTGAAAAACAACGAAAGTGTTTTTTGACCTCGGATATCTAACAACTTGTCATTGGAGACTCCGAAAACCAAAAAATTTACCTTTCAAAATCACAATAGGAGCACTTTCAAATTTCAACACAAGCTTCCACTTTGAAGTTGCAGGCGCCGCCACAGTGAGGCGGTATTTTACATGATAACAGGTGCAATTGGTTCTCAAGGTAGATTTTTATTTTTTTTTTACTTTTCTGAGACCATGATGAATGGAAACCAACATATGTCTGTGAAAAAACTCCCTGCCTCACAGTTTGGAGCAATAAATCAATGAGTGATTAATGATTACATCATCATCTTTTGAGTGGAATATCCATTTGATTTGGCCATTGGTAACATGGCTGAAAGTTTAAGAAGTACTGACGTGTTTATTGCATATCCAGTGCTGCTGTCAAGGACCTCAATGCTGAAGTCTCCCAGGCACCAGTTGATACTGATGTTGCTGCAGCACTCAGTGTTCTCTCCAGCGCCCACGTCTTCTCCACTCATGAAGAAGATAGGGCTCTGCTTGAACGGAGGAGGCAGGGCATCCGTCCAGCCTGTTCCCAGACGCTTGTTGATTATTTCAGACACTTTTTCTGAGCTTTGCCTGGAATCTCCTTGACAAGCGGAGAGAAGGTACACATCACTTCTTGCTGCTTATAGTTTTACTAAAAGCTAGTTAAGACATGACTCTGATGAATGCTAACAAGCATAACTTACCAAGAACAATGCTGGTTATGTACACAGGGCTGATAAAATGACTCAACAGTGCCCCCTGGATGCCTGTAACAGTCCATCGAGTGAGTTTGTCACTGTCGGACATGCAGCAGACGCGAGCCCCCCACACACTTGGAAGCACAAAGGTAGCAGGAATAAGAGAGGCTTTGGCATGGCACTGCAGCTTCAGAGCAGTGTAAGAACTGCTTTGAGACGTCCTGCAAGAGATGGAGGAGAGATCACAGTTTTCACATGGTCTGATCTCAAACTGAATGCTGCGATCAGTTACAGCAGAAGCCAACCAGCTGAAAATCCCATGATTCTCCCCTTGATTTTTAAGGTCAAATGTAACCAGTGGAAACGAAATGCAACCCAAAAATGAGTTTTATACTTTAACCGGTGTGCATAACTGTCAGACTCAAAAATCTAAAAAATTTGGTTAAAAGACATACATGAAGATGGACTTGTTTAAGACAATTCAGAACCCTGCAATACTATGTGCAATACTTTGTTAGCTATATCATATATTGTCATAAGATTCTGATCAGCTGAATTCCAATTTTTTAAAACCCCTGACCCAGGTTGCCTTCATATCTAATGCCAAATCTGGCTAATATCTGATTTTTTTATTTGACCTCAGGCTGAAAAGCCATTTATGTTACTTTTAGATCATCGAACATTACACTCAAAACTCAAACATCATGCAAAGATATAATAAAGGCTATGAATTACAATGTCAATCAACAAAAATTTTAAGAATCAGATTGTCTCTTGAGAAATGACTCCCCTTTAAAAGTCCTGTATCGTGTAAACTCGACTTTTCATTTTTTTTGTATGTTTTAGTATTGTTCCCTTAACAAACACATGTCTCAATCATATTCTGATTGGTTCAAACACGTTTGTGTGATACTATTTTCTTTTTTGGAATCTCAAAATGGCTCAATGGCCAGAGCACTGCCCCCTAACCAATTAGATGAGCCGCTAATGCAGCTCATCTCAATGGAGAACGTATGTGGAGCACATTTTACAATAATGTTAATTGTTGGAATTCCACTTACAATAATATCGCAGCTGCAGATCGATGCATTAAGAACACCCGCTCTTCAGTTGTAAGTTCCCGAACACAGTAACCTGAATAGTAGCCGAGGCGCAGCTCCATACAGGGCATAAACATAACTTCATGCTTAGCCGTGCTCGCTAATATCTAGACAGTTTTGTAACATGATTGTTGATTCCCTCAGAACATACACATGAATCTTTCTGGCTCAGATAAACTCTTCTTTCTGCATAATACAAGTTTGTTTTGCTCCGGGAGAGATCGTAACATTGTTTGATGTACAAAAGTGACCACTAGTTAGCTGGTAACTTTAGCATGTTTTGATTTTTGACATCTCCCAGCGATGGGTTGTGGCTGGAAGGGCATCCGCTGCGTAAAACATATGCCAGAGAGTTGGCGGTTCATTCCGCTGTGGCGACCCCGAAAGGGAAGAAAGCCGACACGAAGATGAATGAATGAATGAATGATTTTTGACAGCACTACACAGCTGAGAGAGTAAACAATAAAGACAATTAATATTTTGTCTAAATTAAGGGAGGAATATACTTTGTGATTTCTGTGAAATATCTGTTGTGATACATCTTTTTCTTCCAATTGTTCAAATTCATCCAGTTAGTCATTATTACTAACTTAAGATTTATAATTTATTACAACACTTTTATATTAGACACAGGAATAATATGGCACCTTTAATCAACCCACAAGAAAGATTGAAACACAGTGTGCAGCATTGTGCACCAGGAGTAGGAGAAAAGAGTTGAACTTACAAGACTAGACACTGTGCTACTCCTTTTGGGGTTTTATTGGTGTACAGGTGAAAGAATAAACGGGGCTTGAGTTGCAACAATCCTTCAGATGGAACACTTTCCAGAACTGAGCGCATCTTCTTCTCTGGATCTTCACTGTAGAACAGAAGAAGCTGCTTGTACAGGTACCTGCCATGCAAAACAAGACACAGAGATGAGTCTTCACTTGAGAACAAGTGGATTACAAGTCTTTTCAATCTCTGGATTCAACCTCAACCTTTGGACATATGGATAAACCAATAAAGACCTACATTGGACGTTTGATGAGTCAGTGTGTCCATGTGAGTATTTTTAAATTAGTCGCTAAAAATTTAAAACATCTACTTCCCCTAAACAGGCCCTTTCCTAACACCCCATTCAGCCTGGAGACACAGATCACACCCTCTACTTGGCTCCCTAGTCTTTACTCACCTCAACCCTTGTGGTGCCTACATTCAGATTCAAGATGAGTGAGATTCTGGGAACAGTCATTAATAACTATTTGCATTAAAATCACAAATCACTGGGAAGAATGAACTTGATATATATATATATATATATATATATATATATATATATATATATAATTCATATAAGGACATTATTGAAAGGCTTTCAATATATATTTGAATATTTGTATCTTCCTGTCCTGAGGTCAGTATGTGAACACTGTTACTGCATTCTTCAATAAAAAAATATTTTTTATTATTTTCTTAAATAAAAATAATCTTATTTTAAATTCAATGTCTACTTTAAACAACATAAATAGACTTTTTAGTCAATACTGAAGACTAATATGTTTTTACTGTTAAGTTTAAGAAAGGTGAGTTAAAATATAGAATTTTAACGCGACACTTAACTAGTGACAGAGATGAAGAAAGACCTGAACAGGCAGAAAGTAGATGAGGAAGAGAGGACCCAAGACAGAACCCTGAGGGACACCAGATGCAACTGGAGGGTAACCAGTTTAAAACTTTTTTTTTTTAATTTGCATTAATTTGTAAATAAATAAATGCACTTATTTCTTGTATCTTATAAAGAATTTATATATCATTGCTCACAATCATACCGTTTGAGCGCCCTGCGAGCGATGACAATGGCATGGCAGTCATGGACAATGGATCCTGTAAAAGAAAGCCATTCACTGCAGCAGCTCTGGCCAGACCCAAGAGCAACCACTTCATAACTCTCAGTGCACTGGCCTTCTTTGTCACGCAGCTCTGACACACAAGTAAAAAATCACTTAGAATTATACAGATGACAATTGTTTAAAGATGAGATCTATATTTCAAAAATGCTTTAAGAAGCTGCTTCAGCACAACATCCCTAAAAAAGCTTGTAACCACTCAACATCACCTGTATCACAGCGTTATCTTGAAAAATGTATATCAAGATCTCTTCAAGGTACATTTTTTGGTATCCACTAGTGTACAGCCTAAAATGAGCTTCATCTGTGCTCTTTTACTGGAGAAAATGTGAACACATGCCCTTAAGCAAAAGCTAGTACTTTATTTATACTTATGTATACTTTCTTTTAGTTAATCCATCTTAATTGAATTCTTCGTTTAATTCATTTATCTAAATGTTAAATTCCCCAATATAATTTTTAATTCTGAGAGATAAGGTAACACAGGTAACAAAGAACAGTTTATATTTACTTTATCACTAATGTTTGTTTCCATCATCCAGCATTTAACATAGGATGCAAGCCAAAAAATAGAGTAAAAGCTCTCACTCTGCACCATGTAGACAAACAGAGCTCTGCGTTTGCAAAGCTTTGATCCCTAGTTACAATTTACAAGTTGGGCTTTGCAAGGAGGTCCATATGGGGTTGAGTCAAAATGCGCAGCCTACCTTGAGGGACATTAGTAGGCTTGATGCTCAAATATAGATTGGCCTTTACTGTTGTACGGTGACAGGTAACATCAGATGCACTTTTCCAAGTTAACATGGTTCTTTAGAGTATTTGTTGAAAAGTTAGTTTATTACATCCAGAGTGATGAGACTGAACCAGCCCTCAGTCTTAGTACACTCACCTCTTTCCAAAACAAAAGCAGCAAAGCAGCTCTTGGCGCTGCAGAACTCTGGGCATTCTCTGAGAAGTTTGTCAAAATGTTCTGCACACATAGCCGCGACACGATTTTTGTGCCACTCTGTGAACAGCAAGATTAATGATCAAACAAACATGAAAACTAGATGAGGTGGTAAAACAGCTCCAGTTAGCGAACCTATCTGGTTTTTGTTGAGAGAGTCTTCAGGTGGGTCCTCAATTGGTTCTACGGCTGTGTCACCCTCTTTGCTACACAGACTCCAGAAAGATGGAGAGTCTGGGTCAGACACTGAGCCCATGTCCTCCACTGGAGTAGAGGAATCCACTGACGAGATTTCTTCTAAGTCGTGGTGAGCTACTGAGGGCTCTTCTACACCGACCATGTGATGTAATTCGTTGCTTGTGAATGGATCCTCTCCAAAGGACTGAGACTTTTCAAATTGACAGATGGTGGCACGGGGCAACAGACTGGCCCTTTGAATGCCAAAGTTGGGCTCTCTTTCGGAAGCAAAGCGCCTAAAAGAAGCAGCCATTCTTGGAAGCCGCTTCCCCTCTGGACTGACACTTTGGTTTGCCATTGAGTTGTGGAAAGTCAGTTTTGAGGTCTGTGAGTTTTAGAACAAGGACATATGCATAAAATAAGTATTTATCTCATATAAAGGAGTGGAAGAAGTAGACAAATCTGGTGTACCACAATTTCAGTGAACATTTTAGGAGCTAAAAACTATGTTGCTGTAAAACATAACTGATACATTTCTTGCTTTCTAAATTTAACTGGTCTCTTAAACACTTTGAGTGAAATAATTTCGCATTTGGCTGGATCTGTGCCATCCACTATTCCAGCATATTAACCCTTGTTCTCTACACCAATAACTGGATTTTGGACTTGAAGTAAAATATTCTGAAGTAAAAGTAACATTATACAATTAAAAAGTGGATGGATATAAGTTGACTAACTCAATTGCATTAACGTTGGCACGAGTAATTATTTTTTTTTTTTTGCATTTAACCTTTTCTCAAATACAACTGGTTCATTTAGTTGTATCCTGAGTTTAATCTGCTAATTACACAATTATATTAAGTATTTAAAAAAAATAACATCAACGCTTATCTAACGTTCCCGTAATTCCCTCAGGGTTTCAAGCTAAGTTATATTTAACGTTACCAAGCAAACGTTAATGCCAATTAACATAAGGTTATTTTGGAAACTTTTAACACTTAAAGAGGTCAAAGGTACAGCTACTAACAACATAAACTTGTAAAACTTTACCTGACGTAATAAAAAAGCTTCCAATTGACCGCAGTGAGTAAATTGGCGAGCATCGATCACCTGCGAAGATATTTCCGGAGAGCGCTAAGCGTTTTAGCCGCTAGCACAAAAAGCTAGCATCGCCCTCTGTTGGGCTAACGCTAGCGACTTTATAAACTCCGTTCCGAAATTATGTAAAACTAAAATATATTTTTAAACGTTTAGAAAAACAACAATTTGCAGATACTGTGGAACTAGTTATTTTATTTTTTAGTTATTGTTTTAAAGTCTAATTAATGAATGTATTAAATGCTGCATTTTAAAAACTTTTTCTTTATACATTTATAGACGAGTAACTTGAATTGAACTTGAGAACATGTACTTGAGGACATAGTACTATTTATAAAGTACATTGTAGTATTTTTTTATTTAACACAAAGAGACATCACAAAAATAGAGATACACTAACTAAATGCAAACATTTTATTAAGTGGTGGATACAACGAGGTTACCTTATGAAGTAACAGTACTTTTTCACCTAACATTTTTTTACTTTCAGTTCTGGTGCCTGCAAAAGGGTATAAATATGCAAATATGTACACATCAAAATAAACACTGCTGTTGTCAAATAGTTGACCAATATAAACACTGCCAAACTGTTAAATGTTTCAGTTTGACTTGAGTCTTCCCATCACATAATGTAATCCAACTCTCTCGCAGTGTTAATTAAACTCTAGGTTTAATCAACTCAATTAAATTGAGGGTATAATTTACACCCAAAAAATATATTTAGGTCCAACTAAAATAAAATACATTTATGTACGTTAATCTTATGAAGTTATTTTTATCAACTTCAGCTGCCTGAATTTTATTTTTTTATAAAGATTTTTTTTTTTGTCAAACACTTGTTATCGTTGAGATATATTTTCTTATATGTATAAGAGGAAGATCTTTAAAATCCACCCTTTTACTTGCGACAAAATATCTGGGAAATCTTTTGTGAAAGATTATTAGACACTATTATGAAATATTAATAAAGATAGAAAATATTTTTAACTATTTATTTTATTTTTATTGAATTGTGTAAAGTTTTTTTTCAATTGTAAGAGGAGTTAATTTAACACTCATCATTCTGGAGTGAATACACCTTTGGCATCTATATCTCAATTAATATGAAAATCTTAGCATGTAATGCAGGCAGTTCGGGATTACACTAAAGATATAATCTTTCTTTATTGAACACAGTATTCAAATGCAGATGTGTTACGAAGTGGTGGATATAATGAAGAAAAATCATTATACCTTATGTGAAATCATCACACTGTTTCGAAAAAAAGACACATTTTGCATTCTTAACATTTTACCAAAATAATTCACTTTTTGAAAGCTTTGTGTTTCAACAGAGAGCCTTTTCTTGTGTATATAAAATATAAAATAATCCAAACAAACACAATAAAGAAATGAACAACATAGATTTGTTTACATTTTGATAAAAACACAAATATATATTTGAAGATGATAAGTGCTATACAGGAAAACATATTATGCAAGATCTTAAAATTTACCTCTTTCATTTTATTGTGTAAACAGTATTTAAATGGTCTTACCTTGCCTTCTCCCATTGGATGTTATCTAGTCTGGAGCACCAAAAAGATTTTCTGTTTTTTTTTTCTGGAAAGATTTGTGACTGGGACATATTGTTTCTTAATTTTTTTTTGCTCAACAAAGAGATATCCTCCATACATAATTAAGGCATTTTCTTTGACTGTGAGTAATAACTGAGCAAACCTTTCATCTTGGGGAGAGCTTTAATTACTGAGTGAACAGTAACAGGAAACGTGAAGCTATTCATGAAAAGATTCCTAAAATAATAGGTTTATTACATTTTAGTCAAAAAAGATCATCTTTATTAAAGCAACTATAAATTCTGTTTTGTAGGGTGAGAAACTGTGACTGTAATTCCACTAATAACTTCCATGATCTTCCACATAAACTTCCAGACTTCAATGTTAGAGGAATTTAGCTAATTTGATGGAGAGTTTACACCAGGAAAAAAATGAATTTGATAAGAAAAGAGATATCTTTTCAAATACACAGTATGAAGTAATAGTAAACTTTTTCCTTCATCTCTCCTCCACTTATATTGTGTGATAGACACAGAAAGAGTGCTTTTCTTATTAACATGTTGTTTCACTTCCTATCCAACACATGGACTCCGCGTAACACAAGTTAAGGAAGATAGAGAATTTAAGGGTAACAGGGACACTATGTGAGACGGAAACACCTCTTCAGCTGCTCTAAAATAAGAAAAAGTAAGATCACCTTGAGCAGTAAATAATTCAGAAACAAATTAAATATTTAGCTTCACCCATTCACTAAAAATAGAAACATTTGTTACTGGACAAAATATGTATTGTTTTGATATACATGTTTTTTTTTTAACAGCTGAGAGACCGCACCCCTTCTGACGGACAACTGTTATTTACGCTCAACGAACGTATCCCGCGTGTTTCCTCCTCAGATGACGTCCGTCATTCATTGGTTAATATCTAGCGTCAATCAAGGTCAAAATGGGAGGAGTCCTAAACTTTCTCATATTTGATTAGTCGAGGGATTTCCCCCCCGCCTACGTATCCAATCAGAGAGCAAGACATCAAAGACTAGATGGCGCGAATTTTATGTTTATAGTGCTTCCAGTCGGCGGGAGATCAGATGTGCTATCTTGGAATATTCGTAAATTTCTATTTGTTTACCTACATTTTATTTTAGGGGGTGGAAGTTCGAAAAAGGTGAAATGGAGGACTTTGCCGTACATGCTGTGTTTGGTGTAGACGATTCACCTCAAGAGATTTTAAGGTAAAAGTAACATTTGAGTACAGTAGCGTCGCACAGTTGAATGTTATGCGTCGTCGTCATTTTGTTCTACGAGTTAGCATGTTTGCGTTAGCATTTCCTTTCATCAAACCTATAAATCATAGTGTTGTACACACCACTGACTGCACTTTTAGATAAAGGAGTTGTTTGTTTCTCGTCGCAGTCGCCATGCGTGGCAGAGCTCGGTTGAGATCCAGCCTGGTGTTCAGCTCATAGTTCTTTTCACCAGAGGAGCCTGGGGCAAGAGAGACTCCATCACCGTGGAACTCACTGATGAGGACAACGTAAACCTCAACCTGGCAAAGCTAACACCTTTTAACAAGTACGCTTACCATTTTCACAAACAGTGCTTAACCATAGCTTAACCATAATCCACAACTAAATGATCCTTATGTTCAGGTGCTTGTCATGGGAAGCTGGTGAAGATGGCGTCTGGTCTAGGGGAGCAACATTAACAGTCAAACTCAATGGGGTAAGAGTGCATTAAAAGAACACTGAGCTGGAACACGATGGTTCTCTAACTCCCCTCTGTAATTTGTGGTGTTTAACCATTTTGGAATATGTTCAGCTGTTGTTCTGTTTTGGCTGTAGCAGGTTAGCATAGCTCATTAAATCAGATTAGACCAGTAGCATTGTAATTCCAATAGAAGTGGGATTTAAGTGTCAATTGTTTTCTTGCACTTTCTATTTAATTAAGAGCACCAGAAATTGAAACGTTGATTTTTTATTAAGATAATTGTTATTGGATCAGGACTTGGCTCATCACAATGCAAACCCTCCATAAACAGAAAAAAAAATAGGAAGCACTTATTGCAGCATATCTGTAATATGATTTATAAGAAAATTGCATGCATGGTTATTCGGTTGCATATTCTAAATATTATATGTAATATAGTTTAAAGGTAAGGCTAAATTTGGGGCTAGTATTTGTAGAGTGTTCTCAACGATTAGTTCCTTATTTCCAAATATTGAGCTTGGACGTGTTTGCACAGATCTGAATGAAAAGGCAAAAAATTTGTCTTTGTAATATCTCACGGGTCTTTTGCAAGGCGAGGCTCCACGATCAATGAAAATGGATCTTTTGTTGATGAGTGAGTGGTGAGTGGTTGTATAAATGCACACCTTGAGGGCGCTTTTTCACACTCTATCTTTGAGCATCTAATCTCTGCAGCATAGAAGGACAACAAGAAAAGAAGTATGACCGTAGAAGTCAAGCTGGAGAAACTGCTTGAACTTGATGTGAATCCTGAGCTTGAGCTGCTACTGCAACTTATAGTTTGTGTGCTAGATGCACTTTTTGCACACATCAACATGTATTGTGCAAAAAACGTTATTCTTCTGGGGTAAAAATCAAGGTTGGAGGGCCTAGAGCTTTGTTGCGCCACCATGTGCTTGGAGACTTTCCATAGCTTCCCCGCGCATTTGAAGACGCATACGAATATAATTAGCTCAATGTGGCTGACAACACTCTCTTCTCATTTTAGTGCGAGCGAGGAAGCCCAGCAACTCTGGCTTCTGATTGGTCTTTCAGTCGATTACCTCATGTCGATTGTGTAACTTGCTGCATGTCAGTCATTTGATGTGGTGACATTTTCATGCTCCGAAACATGATGCTATGCAAAACGACATTGGATTGTTTATATATATATATATATATATATATATATATATATATATATATATATATATATATATATATATATCAGTCAAATGATCACATGGGTGGGTCTTGACCAAAAAAAAAGCTTCCAAAACCTTCCCTGAAGGGCTGGCTAAGCCAGACCAGGTGTAAAAATGAGAACTGGTCTACCCTAACATAAAATCTATTTCATGAACCCAGTGTAAGCATGCAAGTCTGTGTAATTCAGCATCAGGAAAATGCTGGGAACAGCTATACTATATGAAACAGTTAGTGTTCTAAAAATATTTTCATCTATCGTATGACATAAAACTATAAAAAAAACTTTATTTTATTCCTCACATCTAAATCCATTGTGTCTTTTTTTCCAAAAGAGCTCTGGGGATTTCTCGGATCCACTGCAGACATTGTCACAAATGGAAAGCACACCAGAAGTGAGTTTAGTCTCCTTTTCCATTTAATACTGTGTTTTTTGTGTCATCTACTGTTCTTGATCCCAAAGAACATAGTTACAGTCCCAATGCATATATTCTAGTGCAACACCACACTGCCTGCAGTACGGGAATGTCCAGGCAAAAGGAAACGCTCTCAGGGAGAGGAGGATGAAGAGATGAGGGAAGGAAGAGGCAAAGAGAACATCTGCCCTAATTCTTCCAGAAAAGTAACACCTCAAAGACGAGGGAAGAATAACCCTCGTGGAGGTCAAACTCGCTTGTTTTCCCAAAAGGAGGAGCAGAGTTCAGGCTCCACTCCTCAGACGCAGAAAGCTAAAGGCAAACTGGCTAAAACCTCGACACAGGCCAGTGAGTGAACCCCATAACTGTTTCCATTTTTAGTTTTTGATTAATGTGTTTTCTTGCATAATGTTCCTTAAAGTTTTAAACTTTAGCTCTTCGACGTAAAGATTTGCTTGAAAGGGCGAAAAACTGTTTAAGCCCCTGAAATATTGCTCAACAGTAGCGCTTGGTCCTCTGTGTTTGTGATGTGATGACTTCCTCAAACGATAGATATGAAAATGCAGTATAGTTTTGGAGTTATGTTCATGGGTTTGTTTGACTGTGATTTAGTAACTGTATACTATTGTAATTGTAGCATACATACGTTTCGAGTTTCTACACAAACTTTACTAAAGTTTTAGAATTGTTTTTGCAAGGGTGTGGGAAATGCTTGAATCTTCTCAGTGAAGAGATGCAGAAACCCTGTGTTTAACAATATATTTTTTCAGCTATGTCGGACAAGCCATCGGGGCGCTGGGGACATACACTCTGTCCCATTGATCCTCAGACGGCCATTTTGATTGGAGGACAAGGTGCCAGAATGCAGTTCTGCAAGGACCCCATCTGGAAGCTATGTACAGGTAAGCGTTCTTCACCCTTTCCATGAAACAGGTTTCAATGGGTTGCTTCATGATTTCAAGGTTTGAAAGGATGGTTTCCGCTGGGTCTTTAAAAGTCTTTTGCTTGAATTTGGAAATAAGGCCTTAAAAAGCATTTAAAAAGTATTAAATTGTGATATCTCAGTCTTCAAATTTGTGCTATTTAAAATGTTCAGTATGACTGAGTTTAATTCTTTAACCACGGTTATTGTGTCCCAATAATATAAGTAATGAGCAATATGCATCATTATGCTGGATGCCAACCACAGATAAAAATGAAGAATGCAAAAGTGGGAGAAAGGGCAACAAAGAAAGAAAGAAAAAAAAAAAAGAAGCAGGCCACTTCAGCCTTGTGATACCGCCCAAAGAAGCTAGTTGTGACCAGTGGATATGTAAATTTAACGAGGCGTGGATGGAAAAACCATGTTATCAGAGTTGGTTAAAGCTGATGTGACTTTTTGAAGCGCATTGCACTGTATGCAAAAAGAAATTGCATCTCTGAAGTATGGGTTTGAAAGCATTAGACTTTTTAGTGTTTGCTTTGTGTAGGTATTAATTTAGATTTCTAATGGTCGCAAAAAGTATTCAATATGACACCATGAAACTTGGTGAAACTCTGTGTAGCACACTTTATGATGTCGCTGTTTTTGGTGGCTCTGTTATTGCTTGCACATGATGTTTGGGGATCTTTAAAGATTGAGGAACAAGAATATCTTAATGAAAGACTTAATGAAGACCACCCTTCATGGCTATGGATATAATATGGTCCTTTAAGTATGAGAAGGGACTTGTCTTGGCACAAAAGGAGTAATTTTTCTTAATTCTTTTTTTTTAATTTTTATCAACACTTTCCAGCCCTTTAGACAGAAATCTGACTCATTTATGTGTGTGCAAACCCCCCCTAAAACAATAAAAATCCATCCATCCTGGAGCTTGAGGTTTTAGTAACAGTTGCGTAATGCTGGCCAAAGAAAAAGAAACACCTTGAATCTATTTCAATTTGATCTTTCAAAAGATGATTGAACACTGTGCGGAAATAGTGATTGTTTTTGGTGACACTGATCAGACTTTACTGTTACTTAAAAAAATTCAGAGGATCTTTCATGGGTACCTGCCGAAACCCTGGCTGAGGGACCTACCCCAGAGGCGCGTATTGGTCACACTGCTACCTATGACCCGGAGTCTAAGCGAATCTTTGTGTTTGGTGGCTCAAAGCACAAGAAATGGTTCAATGATGTTCACATCCTAGACACACAGAGTTGGCGGTGGACTTCTGTTGAGGTCAGCTTGTAAAAGATTCAACTCTAGAACAAAATGACATTAGTAAGTAAGATCTAAAAGTGCTAAGTCTCGTTTGAATTTTTATCCCTTAAGGCACAGGGGAAAGTGCCCCCTCTGGCCTATCACAGCTGCAGTATGTTCAGAGGAGAGCTCTTTGTGTTTGGAGGAGTGTTTCCTCGCCCACATCCAGAACCAGATGGCTGCAGTGATTCTATCTACATCTTTAACCCTGAAATGGCCATTTGGTATCAACCTATTGTCACAGGAGAAAAGCCAGCTCCACGCTCTGGGTAGTACAGCTCAAGTTTTTTTTAAATCATGTATTACAAGTTAATTGACTATTTTAACAAATGGTGTGTTGTTTTTCGCAGGCATTCAGCATGTGTAATGCAGGGGAGGATTTTTGTGTTTGGTGGATGGGACACCCCTGTGTGCTTCAACGATATGTTCATGTTGGACCTGGGTAAATGTTCACTCTGGGTTCATGAGTTAAAGTAACACTTCACTTTTTTCTCATTTTTACATCTACATGTAAAAGTTACTGTAGATTCTAGGACTATATGATTTAATAGGGGAATGATCATCCTAAAATGTCACCATTTCACCTTGTTTTAGGCTTTATGGAGTTTTCAGCTGTGAAGACAAGCGGAACCGCTCCTTCTCCTAGGAGGTATTGTAATTGTGACTGATAAATCCTACAACACATTTAAATAAGTTATTAGAATTTTTCAGAAACCATTTTCATTGATTTCATGCATCCAAGTGTCTTTATGAGAAGTGTTTAACATATTAGCCTCTATCACAGCTGGCATGGCTCGGCTGTAATTTCTGAAACCAACTTTATGGTCCATGGAGGATACAACGGGAACAATGCTTTGAGTGATGCTTTCATCTTTAACACAGGTGAGGCTTATGGTTGACAACCCAATGTTGTTGGTATTTGTAACAGAGTTTATGAAAAATTCCTGACTCGTGTGAAATTGTTCACACAAAAGTGTTTTTGCTTAAACCGGGTTTATACGTGTGACCGTTTCTGCATTAAATTCACTCCATACAATTTGGCTCATGAGAACGGTAAAACCTTTGCCTTGTGTATTATGAAAGCACTTCACAGCTATTCATGCACACTTTACTTGGATGATGTCACGCTCATGTAACGGGCATCAGTTGTCAAAGTTGTTGACTCACTTTGGTTTCAGAAGTTCAATATTAAGGAAGTCATCGGCAACAGTTAGAAAATCTGATACTTTTTTTTTGTTGTTTTAATTTTTTTTTCTTAAAAAAAAAAGCAAACCGTAACTCATTCTTATATGTTGACGATGTCCAAGTGCCTCATGAACTGATTGGAAAGTCATTGATTGCCTAAATAAATAATCTAGTTTGATGCATTATTTCAGTATAGATTGTATGACGGCATTTTCCCTGGTTGACCATAACTAACCTTCTTAACTGTTTTTCTTAAGGCACTAGCTGCTGGTCATCTCTGACTCTTCCTCAGCTCACCTCTGTTCCCAGAGCTGGACATTCCATCATCACAATGCCTACTCCGGGCAGAAAGGTGAAATAAGTGTAAAATTTAGACTCCTTTAGTCAAGTTTCCATCTCTCTGCTCTAACCTTTAATACTCCGCCTTTGATTTTTGAAGGTGTCTGTCGATGAACAGGATGATTGTTTAGAGTCAACTCTTATGGTTTTTGGAGGAGGGGACAACGAGGGAAGCTTCTTTTCAGATTTCTTCTCCATGCAAGTCAAGGAGCTTGGCAGAGACGAAACACTGGCATTTTAAATCCGTTTCTTTACATTTGGAGTTTAACGGATCCATTTCTTTTAAATTTGGATTGTTTGGAACACAATGTTTTGTTCATGTCCGCTCAGGTGTTTTTAGCCTTTTTAACTATGTTCTTTTGGATGGATTCAATAATGGATATGTTTGTTTCTGGCCAGTAGACATGATTGGTTTGGAGTTTTCGCAGAAGAATAGGATGTGTTTACTCGCCATCATTTGAGTCTGTTTAGTAGTGCGCTAGTCATCTTACCCAGCAACATTACCAACAATTGATCAAAGTTTCAGTGCTCACATCCATCAAAATTATATTATGAGTGATTTATATTTTGGGGGTTTGCCAACATTTCCTTAAAGTTTAATATTTTATGTATTCATTTACAATATTATGCATCCTTGTACAAAAATAGTAGAAAGTTATGATTTTGTCAGATATTTGTTTTCTAAGCAGTTTTTGAAACACAACTGATGCCATTGTTTTCCATTTTTGCAAAAATAGGTTAATTCTCTATCAAATTACTTATGTGATTTTATATTCAATAAGAATTTTGTGAGTAGGAAAAGACTATTTCAATGTTATTATAGATTCTCTTAAAAAGCAACAATTTGTTTAAGGAATCTATAAATATTGTTCCTTGAACATTGTCCAAATGTTAGTTTCTGGCTTTCAGAACATTCTCCTAACATTAGTTTTTGGTTTCCAGAAAATTTTCCAAATGTAAAATTTTGCTTCCCAAAACATTTCACAATCTTTAGTGTTTTGTTCTGTGAGCGTTCTTTTGTTTAAGGTTGGTTATTGGTTTCCTTTACGTAAAAAAACTAACATTAGGAGAACATTCTGGGAACTAGAAAATGAGAACCAAAATTTGTTTATTGGAGGTTTTTAATGGCAATTCATGTTTAACAAATACTTCTAGAACTTCTTTATCAAGCAAGTTTAAGGTGAGTAATGTTTGGTTTTAAAGTGAGAAATACTGGAACAGCTAAAACTACTTTTGAACAGCTTGTGTAGATCAGCTTACTCCTACCATGTTCCAAAGAACAAAAATATGTTTATTGTCTGAATAACACTTTTTTTAATAGAGTTGTGGAATGTTTTATTTTCTAATATTTACATATAATAAAGTAAATTTTAGCTGTAAAAAGTACCACAGCAAACATGACGTTATTAAATGTTCATGTAAAACAATGCAAATGTCTTCGCTCGAGTTATTTGGTTACGATGGTGTTTGCTTCGGATGATTTCATAATCTCCACGGCAACAACGGCCGCATGATGTCACTCCACGTCTACAGTCGCCGTTTCGGGCATGAACGAATGCCGCAACAGCAGTACCAGAGAACTCGCGCACGGTTCCGCCGCTCCTCCCCGTTGGTTCACCCCCTCGCTTCGGAGGGCGGCCATGTTGCTTTTCTCGTTGGTTCCGGTATCAGGCACGAGCGTTTGAAGAGCTCAGCTGCGCGACAACACCGTTTCTCCGCTGTTGGAGCTCGTTCATCACCCCAAAGCCAATAATGGATTTTACTTCCTCGTTGAACGTCTCAGTTTGAACGCCAGCTTCCATAGCTCCAGTTTCTTTCAAGGATTGACGCTCTTTGGGGATTCCATGGGAAGCAGAACTTGCTATTGTGGATTTTGAAGGGGTTTTAGGATTTACTGTTTTGGCTTCCAATGGTGGTCTAGCAGCCCTGGTTGCGGAACTCCTGGGCCGTTTGTTTCACTTTACATAATTACTCAAACTGGCGGCTGAGGTGTTTTCACCTTTGGTTGACGTTTATTGTTTTGAAGGTCGGTTTAATTTGAGTTTTGCCACATTCTCTTTCTCGCGTTGTTTTCGGTTTTTGTTGCCTCATTTCCTGCTGCTGGTTTGGACATGTTTAATAGTTTTAAACCATTTTTTCCAGATTGGAAGCAACATTTTATGTAAACTTCATGTAAGACTTTAAATTGTTCGTTAACGCTCATCAAAGAAGTGTTCAGACTCGAGTTTCCCTCATAGGGACCGATGTTTGGCCTCAACTTGTTGATTCCTCTGCGTGGCTAGTTCTGGCTAGCTAGCAACTCTGATTGCAACTGTCTACATAGAGCCATAGTCTCTAACAGCAAGCTTATAAATGCTTGCCAACCCCTGAAACCACTTTTGCTGTTATTTTCCCCCCTTGAGCCCACATTTTGAGAATCCCTGGGCGAACATGTCAACCAGGCCTCAAGGAGTTGGTGTGATAGAGAATTCATCCAGCCAGGTGAGAACATGCCTTTACATCAACACGAACTTATTGGCTTAATTGATGTGATTTTGTTTATTGACAATAATTTTTTTCGTGAATTTTCTAAAGAATTGCAGTCAATCTAATGATTTTGGAAGAAATTAGCTTAGGATGAGTATAAAGTTATATTAGATCTGTTGTTTTTACTCAGTGTTAAAGCAATTTAATTAGGGCCTGGGCCAGGCAGTGGTTTGGAGCCTTGTTTTTGTTAATATACATTTTGCTTTATACTTGCTTTTACTTAAGAGAATCTTAGGAGTTACATTTTTATCCATTGGTCTGAACCCTTAGCAGTTAGCCCTTCCCTTTCCTTTGATAGCGGGCTAAGGGGAAGGGTTGAAAAGTGTATTAATTGAGTCGCAGTGAAGCTGTTAAAAAACATACATATATACATGCTATGTATAAGTTTTTTATTGATGTAGTTATTGCTTTTATTATTTTATATATATATATTATTATTAAGTTATTCTGACCTGCGGCAGCACTAATGACATGACATTTAACATAAACCACTGATTTAAAAAAAGGACAACTTATAAATATTCTATAATATCGTGTTTAACTAAATTGTAAGTCTCAAGCTAATCTATTGTGTAATGTTATTGTTAAATGGATACTATATGGATACCACACTATACTTGTGAAACTAGCATCTTTTAAAATATTTTATAGTTTTTTGAAAGGGCTTTTATAAATGATGAGAAATTGCTTGCATTAGTTTTTTTCTGTGCATAGTCAGCCATCATGATTAAACAAAGAATGTTCCTGCATTGCACGTTTGCATGCTTGGAAATTCTTCTCAAGCCCTCAGTGTATAAGTGTGCATTTGACCATACTTCGGCTGAAGGCATATCCATCCCTCCAGTAAAACACTAACTCTAAAATTTGGCCGATTTGCGGTATGGGATGAACATTGTGGTTTTGCCTAGCGCCCTTTTCACTGGAGAGGTGCAGCTTCCTGTTGCAATGACTATATAACATCGACATACCATGCGTTTCACATGAAGGGTAAAGGATGCTCAGAATGGGTGTAGCTAGCCATCACAATTATGGCAGTGCATCAATTCCCTGTCTAAACACATCTGACTGCCTGAAAAAATTATCTTAATATATCTTGAAAAATATCAAAGCTGAGCAGTTTTAACATAGAAGTGAATGAGAACCTGCTAAATTCTGCCCTCCCATCCTTTTATGGCTAGTCTTGGCTAGTCTTGGCTAGTCTAGTTACAGTTCAGTAACTTCTTGTTGCACATCGGCAGGGAGAGCAGGAGGTTACCTCTTGGTCTGTTGGTTGTTCAGAGAAAAAAAGCTATAGAGAAGGGGTTCCCTGGACCTGTATTGAACACCTGACACCACCCTTTCAGTGCGTGACATGATGTACTGGGACACGTTGGAATCCCCACAAATGAACAAGTGGATCCTTAAAGAGGCTTTATTGCTAGAGAAACCAATGTTTTTTTCCAGCAACAGATCTCAAACTAGTCTTGACTTCTTATAATAAATAAAAAAGGCTCTGAAAAAAACGTAATGACGATAAATTACAAGAAATATATTCTTAAAGTGGAGGAAAGTAGATGGTGTTAAACATTTGATGGGATGAAGTGGTGTAAAGAAGATGCATCATTTGACACTCCAAAAACCTGACACCTATGACAAAATCTGTAAAATGTGACTATTTGAAGCATATTTTACCTGACTGTGATTGTTTTATTCCTCTTAAATTCCAGGTTTTCTGGTCCAAATTTGGAACATGTTTTTAATCAATTGAATACAAGTATAGTTTAACTTTTTTTTTTTTTTTAAAGAGGAAATTGATTTGATTGTGAGGATTTACATGTAATATGAAGGTGAAATGATATGAAATAATGCAGGTTTCAATTTTAAAATTAAGGTAAAATCGAGTAAAATGCACAAGTGTCACTGAGTAATGGCAGCTGGATATTAGAGCCCAGGGATTTTTTTTCATGCGTTTTTCATTACTCCACCCAATTTTGAGGGAAGTCACCACCTTTCACAGTCAGAGCGTGAACTAGCAAGGTAAACAAAAAGATGATAAAGCAGAGCAAAGAAAGAAGGAATATGAGCCAAGCTTTTTTTTAGTTACTAGTTTTACTTTTTCCTTGATGTCTGAGGATAAACAGCGAGACTTGGAAACGAGAGAGATGTTGTCTGGAGTTCCTCGGTGCTGATGACTGTTGTAGTCTTGTATATTAACCGAAACCTTGGGATGTTCCAACAAGGAAGTACAAAAATAATCTGAAAAATGGTACAATTATTAATTATACATAAGACTAATTATTTTTAAATATATAAAATATTGTTACTCGCTGTAAGGAGTAAATGTATGGCTTGTTTATCATTGTTAAATCTTTATAGAAATGTATTTTCCCAAAAATGGTAAATCCACCTAAAAAGAAGGATGGTTAATATATAGATGTTCATCATTTAAAAAGAACATGATTCTATATATTACCCGTAGATTAAAACTATGGTCCTTGCATGTGTATAAAAATACATTTTGCAAATGCGTAGGTTCTTTCAAGGTGAAAATCATTTGCCTTTGATTTTGTCCTTACTTGAATTTCCAGTAATTTGAAAGTTTACTCTGTACAAGAATCTGGATGTTGTTTACAATATCACTTATAGTCCCAGCCCAGCTAGCAGCCGTAAGAGTGTAAGCGTGGGAACTGGTATATGCAGAGATTAATAGATTTTTATCTAAAAACCCACGCATATGTTAGAGCATGAGGTCCCAGGTGATTATGGTTTTGGTTGAGAACCACCGGTCAGAGGTAATTATTCCATAAATACTTTATTAATCAGGAAATCACAAGATTACAGCCACAGAAGAGTAATTTGCCAGACCCTCTCCTCTCAGTGTGATAAGGCATTGTATTTAGTGCTAGATAATGGAAAATGGAGCCATTTGGAGTGTAGAGGAGTGCTAATTAAGAACTCATGCCAGTGCGACTAACACAGAGGTTCACACATTATACCCAGCTTTAACAGGTTTGTGTGTTTTTTCCAAATGACTAAAGCAAAGTGAAGAGTCTCAAATTAATATCTAGCTGTCAGTGTCCTCTTGGTGTAATTCATTGTGTTTCTTTGAATAGCTGTAGTGTGAGGAATGGTTCATTGGTGTTGTGGGAGGAGTGGTATGTAAATGTTTTAATTTTGCATTTTCCATCATTGGTTTCTTCAGGCTCAGGAAAAACTCTTTGCATAAAGTTTCTCTGTAGAACAGTGTTTTCTGTTCAGCATGATGATTGACCCTGCTAGCTGTGTCTCAAGTAAAGTCTTCATCATTTCAGCTTTTGATGTTTGGTGTAGACTGCGGCTCATTGAGCCTGTTCTCCAGCATTATGGCACCCATGTCAGAAAACCACACTGTGCCATTAAGTGTTAACACAGGGCTTTCATGTCATGTCTAACTGCGTGTGTCACCTTGCTGACACCGTGAGTGGACTGCACTGGGTAGAGTTACAGATTGCATTTCTTTTATTTGAACGGTTTTCATAGATCCTCTAGTTTAAGATAAAAATTAAGTCTCTCATCTCCAGAAATAAATTTTTTTTATTTTGATTTACATTGAAATAAATTGTTGTTTTCTGGGGGAATAACCTTTTTTGGGAGTAAATTAATTAGGTGGATTGATGTATATTAATAAGGCAAATTCCTTTTTAAACTCCTTAAATTAGTCTGACTGTCAGAATCAGAGTGGGATCAAACTAGATTCTTAAATGGGTGAAACTGTCTAAAATTACAACACCCATTTAGATTAACAATTGAGTTGAAACTCCACATTTTAACTAATCCTAACAAAATAGACATTTTATTTGTGGTCATTTACTTTTTTATTATTATTAATAATTTTGGTCGTTACGTGCAGAGGGGCACTTGCCCCTTTGCTCCTTGATGCCCAAAGTGCCCTAATAGATTACTATTAAAAATAATGTTAGAGATCCTTCATAATAAAAATTATTATATTTATGTTGTATTGTTATAATAAAGAATTTTATAATACAGAGTTTTAAAGACACGATTTCAAAGCTTTGTAGTCTCTGTCAGTTAAGAGCCAATAGGAGGAAAGCTTTTCAGTCACCTGATACTGAACTTGCTGGGAAATGTAGGTACTGTGCCACTTTGCACAAGTCCTTTACATGTCACAATTTCCTCCATCAAAATAACTTCTTAGCAGATACAGGTAAGCCTCTTCAACTAATAACTACTTTCAACAGCAACTGTGAAAACAGTACACCAATTGGACATAATTTATGACACATAACCGTTCACTTCCAAAGATTGTCAGGAAACGGCAAGAACGTGCGCTGAATGAAGACGTGTATCAGAAATGTCATGTATGACTGAAGAATTTTATTTTTGAATGTAAAATTCTAAAATGTGACAAGCTTATGGCCAAATAAGTGTATCTTCCTACATTAAAATAGCACACAGCATCAGAAACAGCAACAACAGCACTTTTTCATTAAAAAGTTTTATTAGTTGCCAAAAATAGTGTAATCATTTGTCATGCTAAAATTTAACAGACGTGGGTTTTTTATATTTACACAATATCACCATCTTGAGAGGGCTGTAGCAAAATCAACATGGCAAGCTTAGATAGTTCATTTAGTTACACTGTTTATAGCTTTTAGGGGTTTACTTCCTAGTACGTTGTTAGTAGCTCGCCCACATTTACATTAAAAAAATCATAAAACTCTCCAGTAGAACTTTTAATTACTGCAATTCTTGATAGCATATTGTCATACATGTTTCATACATGTGGATTCATTTTATGAAATGTGTTTTTGTGTTTAAATTATGTAAGAAATGTATTTCAAAATAAAATATATAGTCAATAAGGTCAATCTGAGCAACAATTACTTAGCTGTAAGTAACACTAACAGCTTACTGCTGTAGCTTTTGGGGACTTTAAAAATGCCAGTTCAACTTCTGATAGTATTTCAGATAAATTCCTGGAAAATTCCTTTAAAAGTGCTCCATGCTGGTCAGTCTGGTGTGCTTTTGTTTGTACATCCCCTGTAGTACCTCAGATTTCTGTTCAGTTTGTTGACCCGAATCAGTCTCAAAGACTTTTCCACTGGGGTGATTTACTCCATTAGCATCACTCGCTCCGTTAGGCAGATCATTGCACCAGGATAAGAACCGTTTTAATACCAGCAGTTTTTTTTACTGAAAATATCTAGAATCTAGAATACCTGAAGGTATTTTTGCAGTTGTTGCTGGTTCATGATTTGTATTGGAGAGCTTCAAAAAGTGTGTGTGTGTGTGTGTGTGTGTGTGAATATATATATATATATATATATATATATATATATATATATATATATATATATATATATATATATATATATGACCTTATTGCTGTGAGACAGCCGTGCTATCCACTTTGCCTTTTGATGGACTATTTTTTTGGCTGAAATAGCTGTAGTTTTTCATTAAGCTACTACTTTATTCTGTCCCAGAGAATGTGACATTTGTTCGGCTGAAAGTCTTATGGAAATCCTGCTGAGGTGCATTTTAAGTCTGTATTTAAGTGACTCGCAGAACACTCTTAGCCCTGGAGCCATCTCTGATGATGGGAATGTTGCTATGGAGACAGAGTGTCCATTTGTGTCCTCTTCAGCGTTTCGGATGTGGCAATTTTTTTGAAATTGGAATAGTCTTTAGGGTCATTTTGTTTAAAAGTTTGTATTTTATAAAAACTACTGTATGTGGGAGGCAGTATGGCACTAAAATGATCTAATAAAAGAAGTCTATTATTTTAAATGAGCTAGATGTCTTTAACAACAAACTTAAGATGCTTGTTAATGAGGTGTTACAACTTTTAAATGGATTTCACAGTCCTCAAATGCTATGTATTGTAAGACTTGTGTCCATTCTTTCATTGTTTACCTTCACGAGGAATCAAAAGAAAGGCCTTAAATGGGACGTTTTGACACCTCTGTGAGTTATTGACTAAAAACTAGAGGTTGACTGATGATGGCTTTTCTCTAACTGATACTGATACCGATATTTGGAAACCTTAGTGGCCAATAGGTGATTATTTAAGCCAATATAAATGAAAAAATATGTATATATAAATGAAAAAAATATATATGGAATACAAACAAACATCAGCTAAAGGAAACAATTTACATCAGGGCTGTTAAAATTTTTTTATCAGGGCAGTTACAAACAACAAATCTGGATATATTATTATCTGCCAAATTTTGACATCAGGCAGCCTTTACCGATACTCTACGAATCTTGAAATATCTTAAACCATCTTTACATTTTTCGCAAAGATTTTAAACCCAAGACTTAACTGTATTTAGTTAGTAGTCAGTGATCTTTAAGAGTCCTATGTCTATAGTGCTAGTAATTGATCAGCATTAAACACATAGCAACATAGTGGTTCTGACTACAGTAAAATAGATGTCCAAATAGAAACACTAGTTTTTGTTTGTTAGCCACAAACGTTTGTAAATACAGCTAGCAGTTTTCAACGATGCCAACCACACCACAGTAAATGAAGGTAACCCATTAAACATTTTTTTTTTAAGAAGATCTATAAGTAAGAATATCTTTAAGCGTGTGTATGGAGTTCAGGGTTGCTTGGCTGATGCCTGTAATGGGACAGAGAACTGAGTGAACGGTAAAAACCCTCTGCACCTCCCTTACATTCAGCCACTTACACAGCACTCACATTTACACACGGCTTTGCGTTTTTATACAATGGCCTCGTTAAGAACAAGTTCAGAGTTTAAAACGCTCTGTGTGTGCGTGTGTATAAACAGGCCTTTCCAGTTGCACTGGGTGTAAAGTTGACTAAAGGGAGTGCCGAGGCCTTCTCTCTGATTTCAGGAGCTTGACGTCACGAGGGGTGTATGTGTTCAAGTGCGTTAGAATACTTCAGGTTCAACTCTTGTTTACACTTAGTACACCATTGTTCTTTCTGAGGCATATTTCAGCATTTCAGTTTATTTAAGTAAGAGTTTTTGAAAGTTAGTCACCTATTTGGAATGGAAAATGTTGTTGTACATTTTTTATTGAGTTTGTTGAATATCGAATGGTTAGGATACACTAGGTTTCATCAGTGCAGTAAACCATTAAAAATGAATACAAAGTGGAATGCACAGAAACACAGAAATGGCTCTTTTCTTACATAACAAGCGTTGAAGCGCAATTGTGTTATGAGTAAAAAATGGAAAGGGTTATAGCTGAACTTGTGATGTTTTCATTATCTAGAACATATCTGTTAATATAAATGTCATAAAAGCATAATAGTTATCATCAGACTTTTTCCCCTGTAAAACTTTAACTTTTTTTGGTTATACATCGGTTGTATTTCTACTCTGCATGTTTCTGCATTGATATTTTTGTGATTGAGTTTGATTGTCGACTTTTTTAGTGGTTTCACCCAGAAATCCATAGAAGCACAATGTCTCTGAGGATGTGATGCTCACGAAGCAGGAATCTGTGTATTAATATCATGCTTATTTATTCAGTGTTGTGCGTTTTCTATCATCGGACAAGCTTGTGAAGCAAAGGGAGCGATGTGGTGATGAAGAGTGCGAGAAAAGAAGAGAGAGACGCTCCATCTGCTCTCTGTTGGTGCTTTTGGCTGCAGCCAGGCTTCGGTTTTAAATTAGTGCCTGTGTGGGACTCGCAGCCACATGCTTTACCTGCAGGCCTGTCCACTGTTTATTCAATCGGCCTTTCATCATGTTCTGTCTGATCGAGAATAATTGAGATGTCGAAATGGGATGTACCCAAGTAATACAATTTCCTAGCCTGACTATCGTTTGTGTTATTTACCAGCTAAGCTGATAATTAATTTTTGAACATATTTAAATAATATGTTCTCTAATTGACTTTAAAATGTACTTCAATGTGACATTAAGGAATTATGTTCAATTAAAGTTTTGATATTACTGAAGGTATAGGTATAAAGGGAAAATTCTTCGGATTAACCTTCCGGTTCTCCAATTGTTTAAGAATAGATGTGCTTGCCAGTTTGCGTGTGCTGTCGACTCTCATTATTATTATTAGAAAGTGTAAAAACATGGATAAACATAGGAGATATAATCGAAAAATGAAGTAGGATGAAATCGGAATAATTTAAAGTAGCCATATTTTCCCTGAACAAGAAAGATGGCAATAACAGTTAATAACTTTGACCAATTTATACACAGCTATTCTGCACTATGGATTAACGTTATAAATTTGTTCCACGTTATAACCTCTATGAAAAATGGATCTCGCTCTGTTGTTAAATGAAGTCAGATGGGTGTGTTGTTTTTCTTACAATCTGAATAGACTTTATCTGCACTCCAGATTATATCGAAGGCCAGCACTTGAGTTTTGTCACACACTAGCGCTGATTACCTTCTGATTATTCCCAAGGTCAATTTTCTGCTTATTTTTATTTTTTGCTTGTTTTTAGAAGGAGATTCTTGTACATTTGCTGTTGGTTGTCATGGTTCATCAACAATGCTACTCCAGGCACTGCGGGGGATGGCAAGAACTAAAGTTTATTATGGAGAAGAGTATGAGCAGCAGTAAAAGCCTTGGGTCATAAAGTACCATTTTTGAAGTACATTTTCATGTTTGTAATCAGTAAAATATTGTTGTTTTTTTTGCTTAAAGAAAGAAGGTTTTCTCCTAATAGAGACATTGAGAAGAGCCAGCTTAGGTGGTTCAGGCATCTAGGCATGCAGGTCCAGCTAGGCGATGGCCCAGAGAAAGATCAAGGTCTGGAAGTTATATCTTTAGAGTGGAATTCGAATGCCTAGCCTCAAACCTAGTCATGAAGTTCCACTTTCCACTTCCACTTTTTAAATAATTTTTTAACATTTGTGTTCCGTAAAGTGTTGTCTTTTTTTTAACTGAAATATTTTTCCTAACAACGAGAAATTGAGAGGAGCCAGCGGAGGTGGTCCAGGCATGTGTTTTTAATGACAAGTTAAAAAGACCAATCTAGAGACACATCTTGCTGACCTGCAAGATATTATGTTTATAGACTGGTCTTGAAATGCTTTGTGTCCTGTTCAAAGTGCTGCACCGGATGAGCGGATGAAGATAGAAACAAACCAATTTTACTTTTTGTACCATTGTGTTAGCCCAATGTTCAGACACTATGGTTTCTCAATTCATGACCCATATAATAGTTAAACAAACTATATTGTGCATTTAATTTAGAATGTAAGGGTGTACTCACTAAGCAATCTGAGCTGTGCCCTAAAAGCACAGATGGTTTGACTAGGTTGAATGAGCTAGTTACAAAAGATTAACCAGAGTGTGGCTTGCTGGGCTTGTGAGAGGCTTGTGTGTAGTGTTAGAGGTGTCCAAACCCGGGAGAAGATGTATGCGACGCTGTTATTCCACATATTGATACAAAGATTACTTGGGGTTTACTGCGGAGATGCACTGTTTATTGTATAGTGGACTGTTTGTCCACACTTCAGGAAACCTAAAATACTGCAAAAGAAAAAGCAGACATGTGTTCCTAATGAAAGTAATTTTTTGAAGAAAAAAAGAAAGAAAATCGCTTTTATTTACACACGGTTATACATAACTAATATTTTAAAAGGTTTCAACATAGTTGAACATTTTTTAATATGCTATTACATTTGTTTTGATCAATAACCAGGTAGATAATTGCAACAATAATGCTTATTTATTTTGTAGTGGTCCACGTTCTCCTCAATGATTCAGTATCATGCCTAGCCATTGACTTGATACACAACGATGTAAAGTTTGCTGCTTGTCTGAACAGACTGGAAGATTTTGGCGTATAAAAAAAGCCCAAGAATGAATTTGTTATGGGTTCATTTTTGTTACATAACAAACTTTTCTTGACTTTTCTATTTTCTTGACTAGAACACTTTTCTTAATGGTTCTTTAGTGCCTCCTCACCTTACTGCTACCAAAAAGAGGAGGCATGGGGTTCAAACAAAAAATATATTCAAACTAATTTATAACCACATTCAATTAAGTCCAGATGTATTTTACACAGTCTTATAGTCCACAAAAGTAAAAATATACCTTGTTGGTATTTCAAACGGTGCCTCAACGTGCAACCACTTCAGTTGAGGACAGGGGACAGCAAAAAAAAAAGATGCGTACGGCTGCAGCAAATGGTAATCAAACCCACACAGAGGAAATCCTTTGCAAGACAAACTTATGCAGCAATATTAACACCCTGTAAGTTAATGTTGATAACTAAGCTGGTAGATAAATGCAATAATATTACTTTATCACAATAATAGATGAAAATAGTGCACACATGAAATTATCTGGTCCAAATTGGGAAAACTGTCGATGGAGATGTTTAGGGAATGTGCAGTGAGAGGTGATGCCCCTTTAAATAAATGATCTGCCCTGACATGTTCGATGAAATGCTTCCAGAGAATGCCCCAAATAAAAGAAAGTATTATTAAAATTGGGGAATTAGTCTGCTCCATGAACAAATGCTTACTTTTTTATCTTATAGAGTCATTAAGTATGTAAAAAAAAAAACATTTAATCACACTCCTTCTCTTGAACTCTTTCTTCATTACTAACGCCATTTCTTTCACTGGTTATAACCAAACATTAAAAAGCTGAGCTATGCAGCATGATTTACAATCAAATCAAATCGGATCCTAAGGCGATCTATGCTCGTCTTTTTTTAATACATACATTTTTGGAAGCTTTCCAAATGCTTGATGATAGTATTTAAAATAGATGCAAGTGAGTTTTACTGCAGCATTCTTTGAAAATCTTTTCTGTGTGTCAGAAAGTATGAAAGAGAAGGAGAAAGATTGTGGAAGTGTAGGTGGCATTATATTTATAGATATTCGTGACTGTCCCTTTCAGGGTGTTTTTTAAATGCATCTTTGTGAGCTTGTGTGTGTTTGGTTGAAAATGAGTTTATTTTTTTTCCTGACAGAGACGGAGCGTTCTCTGTACTTGGAGAATCAGGCACAGTTTCACTTTTACCACATCTTAAAGGGGGGTTGAAGTAGAATAAGCGATAATGGAGGGATAGAGGAAAAAGAAAAGCTAGCGAGCAACATATCCCCATGGTAACGCTGTAATCACGACTCGGTGACTGAGTTGTTATTATTGAGTATGTCGATGCTTAACTGTCAGGCTCTGCTGCGAGGGGTATTTGCTAGAAAGAGATACTTTCAACATTTTTACCATTTGTTTTCACGTTTTTATGCATTGTAAAATTTCTTATAGAAGTTGATGTCTTATGTTAAGCGATATCAGCAATTAAATTGCAATAGAAATAAAAACAATTTTCAAATAGCAGAAACGGCAATTATATCAGCACCGGATTAAACACTTAGATGAGTTTTCCTTAAAAATTGTAACTCTTAATTTAGCTAAAGTCTTTTTGAAGATCGTTTTCATTTCTTAATCTAGGATTAAGTACAATCCACAGGTTTACATGTTCATTACAGCTACCAAATTACTAAAATATGGTAAAGCCACAAAGAGAGGTGATAACTAGTCCAAACCAGTATTTAAAATAACAAAAAAAACTTTAAAAAACACACAAAAAAAAAACACATTAAAAACATTCCTCTGGAACACTACAATAAACTGTTTTTTTTTTGTAAAACTGACTTAAGGTTGTTTACACAAGTCATTACAAAATATTGTTATAACTTGTTACTCATCATTGTTTGAAAAACATAAAACAGAGAAATCACGATTGCAATATTGGTTAAACAGAATTGTAATTAAATGTTTAAAAAATATATTTTCCAAGATAGTTCCTCCCTAAGTAGCAGTTATCTATCTTTTGGACCACTTAGTAAATTTTTGAGGGCAGTTGTGGTTGGTGGATAAGAGATGAAACACCTTGAGCCAGGCACCAGTTTCCCTACTGCTCCCCGGGAGCCGCAGCCATGGCTGCCCACTGCTCCGGGTGTGTGTTCACGGTGTGTTGGTTCACTGCTGTGTGTGTACACTGGGATGCAGAGCACAAATTCCAGGTATGGGTCACTCAATATCTGGTCAACTGGTCACTTTCTCTTCACTTTCACTTAAATAGCTATTCATTAACGTTGTTTGAGGAGATCTTCACAGTGTGTAACAGTGATTTTAGGAGCCTCTTTGTCTGATCAGCTGTCCATGGATATCCCAGAGCTGCTGGAGGAGGTGGTATTTGAGGTTCAGAGTTTGATGTGAGTAAACCTAAAAAAGATTCTGGTATAGACAGCATGTTGTCAAGGGTAACTTTATCCTATCCTCATGGCTGTCTAGAGTCTGAAGAGGCCAGGGTGTAATTACAAGGAAAGATAGATGATATGGAGTGAGGGAAAGGCCTGGAAAAAAGAGCAAAAAAGCTGCTGGTTTGTCTTTGATGCTTCTTTAACAGTGAGGTAGATGAGAGGAAATAGTGCTTTAAATAAAAGTTTAACCATTTTCAGAGTCCTTGTGGCTTGTCTGTGGTTTAGTAGTAATTTGACTGCTAAAGATACAGATGACGCTGATGTCAATTTTAGCTGTTGAAAGCAGATTTATTTAGTGACGTTTAAGTTCAATGCATTGCTGTTATTTACCTGAAGCCAAAATATTCTGCCAGGTTTGTTTTTTAATTTCTAAATTGGTAGCACACATCTATGATGGTGATGGGTGACTACACCCATTCTGAGCTTCCTTTACTGTTCATGCGAAACATCACGCATGTCACGTTCATGTTATGTTCAGTCAATGGAACGGACACACAGCCATTCAAGCTGCGACTCTCATCAATGTTGCACTAGAATTGTTTGACATTGTTCTACAAGCTCTTTTATGCCAAATTAATCACTTTTTCAGAACACGACCCCTTTAAAAATCGTGACTGGCGATAGTTATAAATTGGTCATAATTACTTTTATATTTCATTTCTCTACTATTGTATTCATCCATTGATGAGAGATTTTGCTATAATTGACAGTAGTATATTCTTGCCAACACAAACTGAAGTTTGATGTATTTTGGATGGTAACTTACTCTATGCTGTGAATTTTGTGATTTCTTGGAAAAAAGTGACTTTGCTTTAAAAGATCACGCTTCAAAGAGAGGATCTAATTCTTCTGGAGTTTAAATAATGAAAGAGTTGGTTCAGATTCCTAGATTTAGTAGATTTTAGATTCGCAAATAATGGCATTTTAAAAGTAATGCAATGTAGTGTATTCATTTAAAAAACTTAAAACAAGTACTGTATTGTATAGTTTAAAACACGTGTCATCATAGTGTTTCATTGCTGTTTATGAGTGATGAATTTATATCAGCTCTGCTTTGTCTGCGTATCAGCAGCACACCCATATACATGCTCATAGGGTAAATACAAAGTCCCCAGTTATAACGGCATTCATGCTTCTCCGTTGCTATCAGTTACAGTCATGCCCTGTTCTTATCCTTTCAGCTCAGTTTACCTGTGAAGTCACAATTAGACAGATGTTTGTTGTTTTATTTCAGCCAGCTTTTGTCGTGCCTTTCCCTTGAGCTGACCCTCTTCACAAATTGGCATCATGTGAAATTATAAAGGAATAAAGAATGTATTAGTTTAAATACATACTACTGAGTTTTGCTATTTAGTGAGCTTACGTCAAGCATTACATTTATGGTCTTGAACTTTGAACGCTTAGCCTTTGAAGAGGGAGCTGTCGTGGAGTACCATGCTTGCTGCTTAGATACGTGAAGAGTGGCTTGAACACACACCACAGGGCTCATTGAGTTGACTTGATTCCTATAGTGATTGAACTTTTGATGTAATGAACTCTCCTTTTTGGCCCAAGTTCAAAATCAAGAAACGTATTATTAAGTGCAAATACAAACAGTCCTTTGTTTTAGGGTTAGTTAGATCTAATAAATTTTATTTATATAACATCATAAACAACAAATATAGCTGACAAAACTCTTCAAGAATGCTTATTATGAAAAATCAATCTTTGGAAGGTGTGCACATATTCATTTTAGAGTTGTTTAAATTCCAGCCATTTTTGGACATTTTAAATAAAACGAAATGATATTTTACCTGCTCCGCCTGGAGTTTCACTCTCGTTATTCCAATTCATAATAGGTAAGTTTATTAAAACGCAACTCGGCAGAATAAACTGTAAACTAACAAGTAACAAGTTCTTTTTCATAGCTTAGCTAGGTGTCAAATCTGTTTCATTTGACTTACAGAAAAAAAAGCCTCAGTGTTCCTGGCCCAGGCTCAGAACGACTTATTTTCAAAGCGTAATCAAGTATTTGAGTAAGATTTAATTGAATATGATCATTGATGGCATAAATTCCCCTCTCGCAACGTGATGTGGACAGCCACCCAGCGCAGAACAGTGATTGGTTCGGTGTAGCTGTCAGTCAAATAACAATGCCTCCACGTTTTAGGAGAAATGAGCCATATGAAAATAATCTTTTTAAAGTAACTATCAAACTTTGTCTACTGTAAAACATAATGGTTGTTACTATTTGCAATATATCTAAACAACTTAATTTATGAGAACTGTTTTTCAAATTTAGCTTCTTCTCTCATTCACTTTACATCAGGGGTGGAGTTTAAAAAAAAAATCTTACTGCAGCCATACTCGGCAGGTCATGTGAGACACCCGGTTATCGATGGCTAAAATGCTGTTTGTTTTGCCACCCAAGAGCATGATTATACTTTGTTTTTGTGATTTTTTTTTTCTGATGCAGTTAACATTTTAATCAACAACTGAAACAACAACTTAAATTGATTGAAAAAAAAAAAAGAATCATCCATAAACCGATTCATACATTTTTTTTCATCAATGTGTCAAAAACTCTTCTCTTCAGGGAACACCTTCTATAAACATTTTTTTTTTACTTTCTTTTTTTCCTCCTCTGTATTTATCTTCTTCCTTTATTTTCTTTCTGCTATTTTATTGATCAATTGATATAACTTATATTATGAGCAAGCTGAGATAGACTGTGACTGTGTAACAAATTGCATATTGACTCTCCCCTACTGTAAGTCGCTTTGGACAAAAGCTTCTGCAAAATGCATGTAAATCTGTAAAACATTTTTCTGATCATGTTCTCTTTCCCTCAGACTCACTCTGACACCAAAGGAGGAGGGCTCTCCAGTGTTCCACGCTCTCGAAATGCGGTGCCAAAAGCAGATGAATACCCTCACATAGGAAACTACCGACTTCTGAAGACCATTGGCAAAGGAAACTTTGCCAAGGTTAAACTAGCCAGACATGTCCTCACTTCTAAAGAGGTGACCAGAAATCCTGATCATATTTTTATTAATCTCACAGATGACGACAAACAATTCCTGTTCATTAAGTTTAATGCTAATTATTAGTCCTTGTATCAGCATTCAGTAGGAAGTAACTACAGCTATCGGTAAATCATATACTGGTAGATTGTCTTATATATAATGGCATGAGGAGACGTTGTTTGATGGGCCAAACTCTGAGACATTTTAATGAACCTGAAAAACTTTTAACATTTCTAGTTGAAACAAATCTGGTAAAAACACTGTTACTCTGAAATGAAATTGAAGTTGGACTGTGCTTGCTTGCTGGTACATGTGTATATATTTGTGTGAGATGATATTGCTTTGCAGCCTTGAAATGTCCAAAGATGCTGTCAAGGCGTAAGCACTAAATAAACAAAAAATCAGCGGGAAGCCGGAAATGTAGTGTAGATTATCCTGTGCTCAAAAGCTTTAGAACAACAACATAACTACCTGCCTACTGGCCTAATTCCTGAACACGAGGGGATGTGTTTTACATGCAACCAGAATTGATTTAATGATTTGAAATACTCAATTTGAAGACAAGAAATGTACAAAAATGTTCGTTATATCCGCTTTATGACCATCATAGAAGAAACAGTAATGTCTGTGTTATGCTCAAATATTTATATTCTAACGTATTTGGTGAGATTGATTTAAGCTGCGTTCTTCAATGGTTGATGTTAAATTGAATCTGCAACATTAACTCTTGACACTGTTGCATTAATTTATTAGTTATTGCTTTGATCTCACCTTTATACCAGTGAAAAACTACTCTGGGAAATACAACGTGTTGAATAAAAGTTATTTTTCTCTTCTGTTACAGGTAGCAGTGAAAATCATAGACAAGACGCAGCTCAACTCGTCTAGTCTTCAAAAAGTGAGTCGCATCGATGGTTATCAGTCTATCTTTCTGTAGAGGGGTAATTACTGGAAGAGAGGCTGAAGGATTTCCTTTGACGTGTGATTTGAAATGGTTCTGTTTTACCCTCACACACAGTACCCACGTGTAATGGTCGTGTACCATTAACTCAAATCCTGAAGGACATTGGAGGAGTCATGAGGCTGGTGCATTGTTCCTGAGGCTAGGGGGTGTTTAACTATGGATTTGCTAGAAAATATTAACAAAGGTTGGGGTTCCTGAAGAGTTTTTACTTTCTCTTTGCTAGCCTGAAACTTTTTTGCTTCTGTGACAACTGTTGCAGCATCCTTAGAATGTAATTTATTTATTTAGGGGCTTCCGGTTTTTTTTACATTTGAGGCGTACGTCTTCCACTTGATGTATGAAGGGAAACAGTAGTTAGGTGTCTCTACATACACTTTTTAATTTTCAAACCACAAAATAAAACCGGTTTTGTTTCAGTTAAGCAACATCAATTCATCTTTAATTTGCTATGTAAATAAAGCAACCAGCATATATATATATATAAGGTTCACTGGATTAGAGGCACGTTGGCATTTTTTTTTTAGGAAATTAGAGGATTTTATGTGTACCTCACATTGTGGAAAATGGTGTAATGAAAAGTTACATAATGTAAGTTAAAATGTGAGCTAGCCTTTTCATACCATTAAATATGAATTAATTTCGAATAATACCCAAGAAAGAAAAAATACTCCTACAATAAAATCCATGTCTATGACCTGTATGTGCAAAAGCAGAAGATGAAGTTGTATTATTGCAGTGGATGGTAGAGAAGGCAAGGATGCCCAGACCTCCCTCACCAAGGACACCTCCTTCAGATCTACAAGGGGATACCCAGGCCAATCTGGAGACATAATCTCTCCATTGAGTCCCGGATCTTCCCCTTGGAAGAACATGCCTATAACATCTTTGGGAAACATTCGGGAGGCATCCGAAACAGATGCCTGAGCCACCTCAACTGGCTCCTCTTAATGTGGAGGAGCAGTGGCTCTACTCCAAGCTCGTCATGAGGGATGGAGCTCCTACCCTTATTGCTAAGGGACCGTACCATCACCCTGCAGAGGAAGCTCACCTGAGTTGCGTGTTTCTGAGATCTTATTCTTTCAGCCATGACCCAGAGCTTATGACCATAGGAGAGATTAGGAACATATATTGAGCGGTAAATCGAGAACTTAGCCTTTCGCCACCGCAGATCAATAGATGGGCCATATTACTGCAACCACTGCACCAAATTTTCACCTACACTGAATAAACGATTGTGGTCAGCCAGAATGCATTTTTTTTGTTTTTGATCTTTTTATGGGATTGATTAATTGAGAATGGGGTAACAGATTTAAATAATACATTATTGAATACATGTAATATTAATGTTGATACTTTTATATGCTTGTACACTACAAGACTGATGTTCTTTTCAAACATTTACTGTTTCCCTTCTCAGGTCTTCCGTGAAGTGAGAATCATGAAGCTTCTGAATCATCCCAATATTGGTGAGTTATAAAGAAAGATCTTTTCTAATAATGTTGATCTATCTCTAATAACAGTATCACATACCTAGGCCAAGTGAGGGAGCAAGTGAAAAAGTTTTTCCCCATTGATAACATGAACATGTGTGACGTCACCTATAGGTTTTAGCAGAAAGCAAATGGGACTTTGAGTTTGGGTAAATCAGTTAAATCTTCACTCTTTACAAAGCATTATTAAAAAATGTCATAAAGAGCTTATTTGGTGGATCAGAAATGATGAGAACAAACCTCAATGCTTGGTAAGTGACTTTCCCTTTATTAACCCAGCCCTTTATAACCTAAATAAAGGAATAATAATAAAAAAAAAAACACCCCCTTCAGAGTTGTAAAAATAACTTGAGGACCCAGGCTTTAAAATGTATTTTGTTGCTGTAAATGGCCTTTTTAGACATGAATTTTAAGTAAAATCTGCTCACTTCTGGCCACTGCCTCAAGTGGCCAGTCGAGCTTTACAAGTTCAGTCACTTCCTATTGTTTGTTGAGAAATTAGGAAAGAAGTTTGTTTTTTTCCCTAGCTGAATACTCGCAGTTGTTATAAAAGAGCAGCTTGGTCTTTACAACTCTTTACACATTCTCAAGTCGACCTCGTGATAGAAAACAGCAAAGAGCAAGAGCTGAAGAAGAAGATAACAAGGAAGAAGAGAGATACAGAACAGCAAGCTCTTCATGAACAGAGGAGCTGCTGGAGCTACCCATTATTAGTGTTGTAAAAGATCACCAAAGCAGACATCAGTTAATACAATTATGTTTTTGTCAGTTCCAAAAAGTACAAGATAACATAAATGCTAGTGAAGTAACTTCAGTGTGCTAAACTTTCCCAAACATGCTCTAGAGTCCGTTTTTGTTGGGTTGAAGGTGGTGTTTGATCATGTGTGTGTCTGTGCTGCGTCATTGTTGAAAATGCTAGCTCATTAGTGCTCTGCTTGTGTTCATTGATATCAAAGCACAGAACCGAAATATGAAAAGCAAGAGCAGTCCTTTGACTATTCAGATCTTATTCAGAGGCCTGTCATTCTCTCTCTGTTCAATGTTCAGTCTAAGCTGACTGCTTTGAAACACTCTTTAATCTTCACATGACTATCCCCAGAAACGTGAAATGATATAATATTGCATCTAAAAAATACTGTCCTGTGTCTGAAATTAAATAGCTTTTTTTCTGCGTGAGAAGTATTCACATATTTTGTGCAGTTGATAGGGGTTTTTGTATATTGTATATAAGTATTTGACGCCTATATACTAAGGGTGCACGGTTAGTAACTGTCAAAATGCAATGTTTTCACCTCGAATATTTGGCTCTGCGAATTACGCTGTTTACCCCTTTATTATAACTATGCCTAACTATAAATTATGATTTCCCTTGCTTTAATTTCAACACTTTTTGGAGTCTAACTTTAGATTAGGAGAACATGATATCACCGTTTTGTTATTTATGGTCTTCTCTCTCCCACCAGTGAAGTTATTTGAGGTGATCGAGACGGAAAAAACGCTCTATTTAATCATGGAATATGCAAGTGGAGGTGAGTTGAAGAATGCTTCTGGCCAGGGAAGAAATGTAAACCTTTATTTGAAATCATCTTCTTCTCTCACCATCTTGCATTCATTATATTTTCCAGGTGAAGTCTTCGACTACCTTGTTGCTCACGGGAGGATGAAAGAAAAGGAAGCACGTGCCAAGTTTCGACAGGTCAGTGTGAGTGCGTGTGTGTCGGAGTCGTACTTCAGTGTTAAAGCTCACAGACGAACTCGATGAAGTCCATGTTGGGGCTCTCTAGTTTTTCTTTCTGATTGTGTAACATGCTGTTGATTACATCATCAAAGTTACATGAAAATATGTGACTGGACGAAGACACTGTTTGAAACATTACCATGTTTTATCTGAAGCTTTAAAGGAACACTTCGATTTTTTTTTTGGAAAATGGCTCCATTACTAAGTAGCGTTTTGCTGTTTCAAAACATTTGCAGTCACTATCCACTTCTGATGATGGAACTTTAAACATAGATCAAGGAATCTGTTCGAATCATCAAAATTAACATTTTTCGCTCTTTCTTTCTTTTTTACACAGTTTTAACATTATGTTTCATGGGCAAATGTAACATTTATAATTATTTGTAGTAATTACGCTCAGTGCTTTACATTCAACACATTCAACTTAACCAATTGCCTGAACATGTAGTACTGTAGTTCTTGCAATAATGCAGATTTTTTAAAATGTTATTTATGTTATGTACATGTACTTACTCAATTGCTCATATTTTGGATATACACAGGTTTATTGCACTTAATTTAGTTGTGAAAAGTAAAGCCACAATTCCTCAGTTAACAAGGTTTTTTTTAAATAAGGAAGATAAATTGCATTATGGTTTCATGACCTAAATTAAAAAACAACATTTCTAATGTCTAAAAACATAAACGAACTTAATAAAATACATTTTTGATCAAGTAAATATTGATTTATCTTGACTAAAACATTTTATATTTTGATTACTAAATCTAGATTAAAACACTTTTGATTTTCTCAAAACTATTGCATTTTTAAACGACTAAAATGTGACTAAAACTAATGAACATTTTTGTCAAAAAGACTAAAACTTGGATGACTGCCAAAAACAACACTGGTTTGTCATAAATAGTTTTTAAGGCATTTGTGAACCTTAACCACTTGATCTTTTCGGCCTTCAGGCAGGCTCAACAACTGTGTTTTAGTTTGTTTTGTTAAACAGAAAGCTCTGGCTCAGCCGTTCAAGTTACAGCATCAAGTTACAGCTCCAGTTTCCTCAGATATTTAGCTACAGAATAAGCTGATTTTCTCTCATCTCTCCAGGTTGAAATTATCTCTTAAAACCCTTTTTACCAAATCAACAAAAAAACAATAACATTACAACTTCAAATCATATCTAAAATATGAAGCTTTCCTCTAAAAAAAATTAGGAATAGATGACATTTCCTCTTAATGGAAGTTAATGGTGGTTAAACAGTGTTTTGTTAAAAGTCTAATTATAGCCTTCCAGAAGCTGCATATTGTTTTTACATCTTGAGTCTGAACTTTTATTATTGTTTTTAAATTAATGCCTCTTTTTTTAAAAAAAGGTAATCAACATTTCTAGTAAATCTAGATTTTACTAAATGATAAAGGGTGTTCTTTAGCTAAGAAACACACATTTTGTTTCTTTTTTTTAATCAGTTTGGGGACAATCTCAACGAATGTTGTCTAATTTACCACCCGTTTTAAATATTCTTTTTTATATACATTTTATCCTCGCTTGTCTCTGCATCAGTGAGTTTGTAAATGCACATAGACACAAAATGTGAAGTGCACTTTAAAGATATTTTTGTATGTTTTAGGCAATCATACCATGTACGTGTATGTGTAAATGGACCATGATTATTTTATCATTGTAGTTTTTCTTTCTTTCTTTTTTTACTCAGGGTATTTAGCTTTTTTTCTAATATAAACACACTAAATAAGTGAATTGGAAAGGGAACTGGTTGCTAAATTGAACATATATTGTAATATAATTCTTAACCTATTTATTTAGTCAAAATTAATTTAAATTGTCAAAAATCCACATTAGGCCTTGTCTTTCTGAAGCCGTTTTAAAGCAACTACAAAGCTCTATAGAAATACATTTTGATTTTAATATAAAAATTCCTAACAAGTCATTAAACACAAAGCCCCTGAGTAATATCTGTAATTAAGCTGAAGTACTTCCGTACTGCAAGTAATCATTCTGCAATCAAGATTTGCGAGTTCATTAAATTGAAAAGGAGATTACACTTGCTCACCAACACTGTGTGCTGGCTTCATTACTAATAAAATAGCTCAATTAAAGCAGGACAACTCCCATGAGCAGCTGATGTTCCTCACCACACCTTCTCTCTTTTATCTCTAGATTGTCTCAGCGGTGCAGTACTGCCATCAGAAGTGCATTGTACATCGAGATCTCAAGGTGCGTGAGTGTGTCCTGAGCATGAACGCCTCCATTCAGCTGTTCTTTAGTAGCTCTTCTGTATCTGTCATCAAAGTCCATTACAGAAGTCCAGGTGAAGTCTTCTGTTCAAACAACCACACACCCACACACTACACACACACAAACACATTTTCATGTACTCTGACCTCTGTAATGGCTGATCTCAGATCCTCTCCTTGTTAAGATGAAAGGAAGTGTCTCTCTGAATGAACCGTTCCCATGATGTTTCACATAACTGGAGTTGCTCATTTGTCCAAGCCATCATTATAGCAATCTTTGAACCCAGTTAGACTCTGTCTTCTTGCATTATTAGCTATTTTATGCCCCTCTCTGGACCCTCAGGAAACCAGATCATTCTGATTGTTTTACTGGTTCCTGTTCCATAAAGATACATTAAGATTTTTGATCAATTGGAGCTGCACAATATTGATAAAATGTCATATTGCAATTATTGAGGTCAGTATTGCGATATGCAATTGATATTATAATACATTGTAAATCATTCCATAGGAAATATTTCTTTTATTTGCATCTGAAAAAAAGTATTGTGCTAATTATCAATATCGACGGATATGAAAAAAACAAATTATTATGATATATTTTTTGGACATATCTCCCAGCCATACAGCCAACTCTGGAAAAAAGCTACACAATTATGGAAATTGAATAGGTTAGCCAAGTTTCCTAAAAGTGTTCTTTTATACAATAGAAACAATAGAATCTGTTTAGACTACACAGACTACACAGAGCTTCAAGAAAAAAATGTTTTTGAGAAAGCACATGAAGAAAGGAATTAATGAAATGGGCAGAGGAGTTGGAATTATCAGACGGATTAACCAACTTCCTCAAAGATTTCAGGTTATCAAGGACGAGTATGTACCTGTTCTCCAAATCTAAGCCTCACTGTCTTTTCCTTCAGGCTGAAAATCTTTTACTGGATGCTGACATGAACATTAAGATTGCTGACTTTGGCTTCAGCAATGAGTTCACGGTGGGCAATAAACTGGACACGTTTTGTGGGAGCCCACCATATGCAGCCCCCGAGCTCTTCCAGGGTAAAAAATATGACGGTCCGGAGGTAGATGTGTGGAGTCTTGGTGTCATTCTCTACACTCTGGTCAGTGGCTCGCTCCCATTCGATGGACAAAACCTGAAGGTGAGAGTTCTTGAATATCGACTCCCATGCTTTGTGATGTTTTGTCCTTCTCTCTTTTACTGTATCGTTTTCTTTTTTCATGTCTTGGACAGGAGCTTCGTGAGCGTGTGTTGAGAGGGAAGTACAGGATTCCCTTCTATATGTCTACAGACTGCGAGAACCTGCTGAAGAAGTTCCTCATCCTCAATCCCACCAAAAGGGGAAGTTTGGAGGTAGGCTTGCTTTGAAAATGTTTTGGTTTTAAGGCAATAAAGGAGCCTGCTGCAGCCCAAAATAACAAATCTGTCAGAGAACATTTTTATTTAAAACCAGGTTGTAAAATATAAGAATATGTTTTCTATGCTTTTATGTTCCTTTATAAATTATGGGTGCAGCCCATGAAATTAGTTTGTCATAGCACCAAAGTAAGTATACATTTAATTAGGTGAGACTGTGCTGAAAAAGTGATACCAAACATATGTATTAAAACAGGTGTTTATATAAAATATAAATGTAATAAAATCAAAAACTAAATATTTGAATTGGGAATTAAGATCTACAGTCTGACAGTATTCATCGCCTTTTGTTTCATTATGAAAGTATGGGGGACATTGAAATTTTTTGCAATCAACAATGTAGCATAGAATAGTTGCAGGTCCTATTTTAGAGGACAGACTTTGTGTCAGAAGTTGTGGGGATTTATTGTAGTGTCCCTCAAGACACCGTCATCGGCCTGCTACTTTTTTGTATGTTCTTACTTAAATCCTCAAACCTTGTGGTTTGCAGGAATTGATTCAGTGGTGACACCAGACAACCGTGAAATCCTTATTTCTATCAACTAAGTAAACCATGTGAAATCATGAGAAAACTCTTCCAATATTTTTTTGCACTCAGCAGCAGGTCATGAAGGATCGTTGGATGAATGTAGGCTATGAAGAGGAAGAGCTCAAGCCCTATATTGAGCCTCAACCTGACTACAAAGACCCCAGGAGAACAGGTGTGTTTTTGTTTTAAATAAAACTAATTTAACAATTGTTGTAAGATAAAATGTATGTGATTTTCTTTTTCAGATATAATGCTTCAGATGGGTTTCTCTCAAGAAGAAATAGAAGACTCGCTCATCAAACAAAAATATAACGAAGTCATGGCAACCTACCTGCTGCTTGACTACAGGAATTCAGAGGTACATCTACACATAAAACCAACTTGTACTTCAATGCTTAGACAGACAGCAAATCTTGATCTGTGCAAAACTTACAGCTTGATGAGGGAGTCAACTTATCCTTAAAGCCACGTCCAGGAAGTGACCTCACAAAAAGCAACGCTCCCTCTCCACCTAATAAGGTACAGCGCAGCGTGTCGTCTACTCAGAAACCCGTCAGAAGATCAGTGGCAGAGCAGAGTGAGTCTTTCAGATTTAAACAGTGTCAGGACACATGTACTACTCCCATTGAATCCTTGTTTCGTTCCCTCGCTCAGGTTCATACTCGAAAAGGCCTCAGGTAGAAAACAAGCATGGAGCAGAGGAATCCGGGAGGAAAAGTTCTAGCAGCTCCACCAAAGTTCCACCCAGTCCGGTGATCTCCAGTGAACGCAAAAAGAGTTCCACACCCTCTACTGTGAGTCTTGTTTTTTTTTTGCATATTTTAGGACCAGACAAGTTCTCACACAATATTTCAATCGTTGGTTGATTTGATTTTTGCCATGCGACCTCAGTCATGCTCAGATTGTTCATGATGCATTTTTCTTGGTTTTGTGTCATCAAGCCCAACATAAACATGGTTTCTCACAAACATGATTGGCTGAAGAAGATGTTCTTGTACTGAAATGTTACAGGAAGAGCCCAAAG
Organism: Danionella dracula; assembly: GCA_900490495.1. Classification (NCBI taxonomy): domain Eukaryota; kingdom Metazoa; phylum Chordata; class Actinopteri; order Cypriniformes; family Danionidae; genus Danionella; species Danionella dracula. The sequence goes on along the minus strand of UELW01000267.1, from coordinate 2,999,465 downwards.
ATGCATTTGAAGCTTAATGAAGTCATGCTTGTTATCCAAGCACTTCTAACTCCGCTTCCGATAGTATACCTTAATTGTTTTCCATCTAAATTATTTTTTAATGTTGTTTAATACTAATAAATTTGGCTCTGATCAGACGTTTACGCCCACAAAGCCTCAAGCGTGCCCAAAAGCAGGCACTTGTGTTCGTCTGTTAGCAGAGCATTCTGGGGGATGTAGTTTCCTCTTCTGCTCATGTGTGTTACATTGAAGCTGCATTTCATTAACAAAGAAAACAGATTTAATTGGTAATGTGAACAAGCTAAAAAAAAAAACCAAACAAACAAAAAAAAACTGATTTTTCAAAAACATAGAATTGGCCATTACAACCTGCAGTCTGAACTTAGCCTAAGGGTTAGTTATGCATTTTGCCTTTTAAGCCAATGCTTTGTAATTTAAAAAACAGTGGTAACAACTGTTGAGCCAGAAGCACAAGGCATCTGAAATACAGTAGCACTTGGAAGTGTGGATCAAACACTGCTTTTTTACTTGCATACGAGAATGCAGTTAGGATTATTTGTGCACTCACACACCCTGTAGTTTAAATGAAGTGCACCAAGTGACTGGAATACACTGCAAATCTATGTTAAACCTGGGAAAAAATGCAGACTTTATTTACAACATAATTTCTGAATTTAGGAAAAGCTTATCTGTCAAGGACTAATACAGTACCAGAGTCACATCATGTTCTTCAGTTGTTTTTCCATGTAGCTGAGCAGCATGTAATTATGTTATAGATTGAGGAAGCTTTTGACATAATAGCAGGGTAATTTTTAAACATCTTAACTACCACCTCTGCCCTCAGCTTTAGAGGGTGCTCTGAAAAACCTGCTGCTTAGCACGTGGATGTTTTTAGAAGGCGATGCTAGAAAGGCTTGCCCAGGGCTGAAGTACACTCTTTTGTGGAAGCAATACAGAGGATGATATTTTGAGCTCACATAAGCCACATCAAACATGTACTTTATAGGTTTTCACTTATTAGGTCAGTCTGGGTTTTTTTTTTCTCATGATGGCCTGTTCAAGAAGTATTAGGTAAATGGCGTGTTGTCATTTGTATGAGAAATGTGAATCATGTCACATAATTTCTGTTTCCATTGCTCAGGCTTTTATTTATATGTTGTCTAAAACTTTCGCAAGCGCACATTTCAGGACTGTCTTTTCACAATTATCCTCCACTAATGTCTCTTCAGCTTGTTTCTACTGAAAATTAAACAATTTTTCCCTCCCCTGTCTTTATTTTCTTCCTGCTATAGTTTATTGATCAGTTGATACAACTTCTATTATGAGAAGCTGAGATAGACTTTGACTTTATAACAAATTGCATATTGTCTCTCCCCTACTGTAAGTCGCTTTGGACTAAAGAGTCTGCCAAATGTGTAGATGTAATGTTAAAGGTTATTCAGTCTACATTTAAAGGGGGGGGGCTCTTATTTTATTTTCAGAAACTACTCACGTAGTTCTTCACACTTGAGTGAGCTGTTACAACTTCGAGAAATGTGAATTCAGTCCAGAAACCAAACACACAAGTATTCTGACTCTTCTATTATGTCAAGTTTGAATAAGTCATCTGTTACTATACCCAATGTTTTGATTTGCATTGATATTGATATATTGATTGAACCTGTTGGATTGAAGCATCCCTAGTTAAAATGGACTAATAAAATGTTAAATTGCGTATGTGTGTTTGTGATTACAGAATAGTATCCTATCCACGGGCACAGGCCGAAGCAGAAACTCACCCATTGTGGAGAGAGCTACACTGGGAGTGCAAAACGGCAAAGACAGGTACACGCTGAGACTAAAAGCATTGAAAGATTGTTTTGTCAACTAAAGACAGAGTACTGAAACACTTCCATCTCTCCAGTCTCACACAAACCAGTTTCAACACACATAACCACAAACAATATTCCTCATTCTCAACTCTCTCTAGTCCTTCAACGTATGCAAATGGTTAGTCAAATGCTAACCATACTTTTGATCCCAGAAAACCAAAGAGATCAGACTGGTCGAAGTCATCCTTCCTTAATGTTACAGAAAATATACTAGTTACATTCCCCATTCTAATTTAAACAGAGAAAGCTCTATTAATGATTTATATGCTAGAAAGGCCTATATAAACCTTGTAAAGTCATCACCACAGACGCCAAGTCAGCCATCCTTGACTTCCTGTGCTCCTCTAACCATTCATCCATCATAACTCTGCTGAGCTCATGTAGCTGATCGGCTCTCATGCTACACACTGCACTTCTGTGACTTCACTGTGTCAATGATCCATGTCTTTGTGCACGAAATGGGGTTTAAATGAGGATCCAGGGCATTTTCTGCACTGGAGTCATGTTGCAAAAATGTTGTCGTGGCTCAAACTGTAATCAACCCTGAACCTTAGTTGAGTGAACTTGAATTCACCTTAAACTTGAAGCCAACATGTTTTAGACTTGCGATGTGTTTTTCCAGTACAGAAGCCCTGGGTCATTAGTTCTAGTGAATTCACTCATCTTGGTGGATGTTTGTGAATATGTTTGTGAGGACAATTTATTAAAGACCCCATGACCTCCAATTGGTTTATTGCTATAAATAAGCAGCACATATTAATGTATACAATTGAAAACTTCAGATGCAAAAGCCTTTAAATGTAATCTGTTTTTGTGCTTGTTCAGCACCTTTACTTAAGAAGATGAATTGGTTATTTTCTTTGTAATAAATAGGAACGTTACATAAATAATTAAGTCAAAAATGCATATTTTAGAAGAGCTTATTTTGCTCTAAAATATGCTTTTAGAAGACTTAGCACAGGACTTTGGGGGGACTTGTCAAATGTTCTCAGGTTATTTTAAGAAAGTAACAATAATTTACATCTCTGTAATTGTTCTCAAATAAATTCATGGGAGCTTTAATGCTTACAACAATTTGTCCTTTTAATGCTTTACGTTGTATATGTTTTCTAATGACCTTTTGTGCTTTTGCTGGTTAAATGTCCTTAATGCAACCTTTTTCTCCAATTTATCCTTGTTTCTGTTCTTTTTCTTCTGTGTGACTGGGTATGGAAGGCTAAAGCCCTGCTCAGTTTAGCTTCAATGTTCATGCAACACATCTGACCACACTAGTTAAGCTCCTTTTGGGTTGTTTGAAGCTTCCCTATATGTCTTTAAACAAAGTTTTAGCTAAAACAAGCAGGTGCTACAGCCCCCCAGGAATGATTTTGTCCATCTTTGGGGCCTCATGCAGTAACAGTTGGATGATTACAGAAAAAAACATGAAATAATAAAAATGTATAAGTAAGTAACATGAAAGCCAAAATATTCAGGTGGCATTTCTGTGTGGAGTTTGCATGTTCTCCCCGTGATCGCGTGGGTTTTCTCCGGGTGCTCCGGTTTCCCCACAAAGACATGCGGAATAAGTGAATTGAATAAGGACGATTGCCCATAGTGTTAAAGTGTGAATGTGTGTGTGAATGTTTCCCAGCGATGGGTTGCGGCTGGAAGGGAGAGTTGACCGTTCATTCCGCTGTGGCGACCCCGAAAGGGAATAATAAATAATAAAGCCGACATTAGGATGAATGAATGAATGAATGGTACCATAAGTGTTACGTGTCTCAGAAAATCCCATGAAGCTTTTTTTCTTTTTATGTTGCTATTTCTGTATGACAATTTAGTCTACTAATGCAGTCCATTGAAGAATTCAACTGCAATGGGTCAGATTTTAGTTAGGGCTGGGCAAAAAATATATAACTTTTTTTCATATAACTCAATATCGATATTTATCACGATATTGTCAAATCTTTATTGCTGGTACAAATTTTGAAAGAACCTGACATCCTGAAACTATTTTTTTCTTCTCCAAACAAGGCAAACATTTTCTAAACATGAGCTGTTTAAGGTAATGTTGAATAATAAAAAACATTAATATTAATAAAACAATTAATATTTTAAATTTATTTTTTAATGAGGAATCTCCTCCTTTTATTTGATTTGAAGACAGTTTACTGCTATAAAATTGTTAGGAATAAATTGTTGATAAATTGTTATATGAAGATATACAAATATCAGACATTGAGTAATTGTTTATTTTTATTTAGTCTAGTTAGTCATCCCTTATTATATTCAAATTTAGGACTGTTCTTAAAACAACTTTACTTTACACAAAATCTGTATATATTGTTATAATTAGTTTTTTGCATCTTTATGATGTGAAAGAAATATATCGAAGCTAAATCTGTTGTGATTAACTTGCATTTGTTTTGACTTCAAATAAATCTCTTTAAGAAGGCGCCACCATTGTTTTCAATAGTGCTCTTTGCCACTGTCAACACTTTATTTTTCAACACTAAGTTTCTCTTCCATGTGTCTCCATGGGTTAAAAAAAGAAGTCAGTCAATGAGCTGAACCAATCAGAGTGTCCCAAAGCCAGGCGTCTGATTGGTTTTCCAGTTGAATGCGTAATGTAATACGGCAAAAGGAAGTGTTTGGACATAGAACCATGACCGGCAGAAAGAATATAGTCTTTTTTTGTATCAACTTAAGAGAATGCATATCGTGATGATCATCAATATTTAATTATTGTCCAGAACCCAGCCCTAATTTTACTCATTACAATTTTTTTTTACTAAATAATACACTTTTCATTTAGAGGAAATCACTTCAAAAGATATATACATGCCCTAGAAGTCTAAATCAATGTCACAGTTTGAACGTGAAAGTTGACTTACCCGAGGCTTTTGTACGTATGCCACTTTTCTACATGAGGCCCCTGATCTGTGTGATTGGATGTGTAGCTTCAAAAGGCTTTAAGTGGATTGTGATGGAAGAAACTTCCATCAACCCTTTTGTAAGATTGCGGTAGTAATCTCTAATAGGCTTAGCTACTTTCTGTTGCATAGCTAGTTGATAGTGTGTCAGTTCTCCGCCTCAGGCTTTATAAATCCCTGCATGCGTGTGAGTGCGCCTGCGCTTTTTGAGGAAACAAACACTTTTTTTGCCCTCAACTCTTTAAATGTATCTGTCTGTCCTGCTTTTTCCTCAATTTCCATCTACCTATCGGTCTGTCTGCTTATCCATTCTATCCCTTTATTCGCCTTCATCATTCATTCACAAGCTTTGAAGTGTTTTCTAATGAAATGCTTCCCCCTCGCTCCCTCTGGTATTCCACTCATGTTCACGTCTGTGTGTGTGGACGGAGGGGCTGCTCTCTCTGTGTGCTCCTCTCAGCCTGAGCACCCCTGGATCCCGGGCCTCCACGGCCTCGGCTGGCGCTGTGCTCTCCTCATCCTCCTCCTCACGCACCCGCCATCACAAGTCCCTGTCCACATCTGCTCATCCTTCTCCCGCAGACCTGCACACATCTCGCCCCAGGCAAGTGTTCATCTTATCAACAGGAAACAGGTGATGGTAACAGGTTTATTGGGACGCATAGAGAGGCTAAACTAGGAAACGATGCACTGTTAATACTGTTTTGTCCAAAGTTTGCTCTAGCACTAATGAATCACATATTGACGGTAAATACACACCAGGAACACACTTTAGTCCGGTTAGGTCAGTTTTTGAGTGTGAATGACTTGTGTAGGCTCTGCTGTAAGTGAACGGTGGGCCTGTTGCATGCAGTGAGCTGTTTGTGTTTTGGAACTAGAAGAAGGATTCCTGCTGCTATGTGCATTTGCATATTGCTCGATACAACTTCCACTGTTCTCCTTTTGGAGTGAAGCCAAGCTCAGCCCGTAAAAAAGTATAGTTATGTAATCTGTCGCTCATGCTCCTTTAATATGATTCACGTCCGTACATGAGTGTTGACCTTTGCCCTTCAATGCAAAAAAGTGAGTGATTTTTTTTTTTTTCTTTCCCCAAAATGTCTTAAAATAAGCAATAAAGGAACCGTATTCTTTCAGTAATTTGAGTGGCAAATTGTTCAAATAAACAAAGGAAAAGTTCTTGATTCCCAGGAAATGAATGAACTTGTAAAATATCATCTAGAAAAGCAGGTGTGAGAATATGAAAGTGAAAATATGCCTAAGTTTGAGACATGTAAGATGCTGTAATTTGTAATCTGAATTAGTTTTCTTTACTGGTAAAACAAGCTGCTCAATAGAGAATTGGCCCGGTGTATTTCCTCTCTCAGATCTACACCTTTGCCTACTGCTCCTACTCATGGCCATCGAAAACGAGTGCTAAGGGCTTAGAAAATAGATTTGGGACACCCTAAGAGCACATTGTCCGCTGGGATGCCTATTTTGGCCCTCCTTTTTAACTGGTGATCTGGTGGTTATGCAATAGTCTCAGCCTTATATGTCACGTCATGAATGTTTTCTAGTTCGGATGGTTTTCGTGATTTTTTTTTACAGCAGCACTTGAAGAATTTTGATCTGATTGGTTGAATTTGTTCGGATTTCCGGGGGAAGCTGTGGCCACTTTGATTTCATTTAGCCATCGATTGAGAAGAGAATTTTACTAGCTGTGCCCACTCGATTAAATTATAGGTAGAAGATAGTTATTCTATTTTTGTAACTTTCCATTCCTTTTTGCTTCTGTGACTTTTTTTCCATGGCTAACTCGTTGCATGTCAGTCAGGTGATGTGGTGACATTTTCTTGCTCTGAAACATGATGCTATGAGAAACAACATGGAATTGGTCAGTCAAGTGGCCTCAGTCTTGACCAAAAAAGCTTCCCCAAAAGTGAAGGCTACATAAGACAATGTATGCACCACTTTGCCCTTGCCCTCATTACGAAAAAGAATTGTGACAGCTGTGATCTCATGTAAATGTGCAAAATAAAGAAAAGGTAGAAATACAATGCGAAAATTGAACAGTTTTGTAAAAAGATTCCTAAAATTCTGAAATTAAATGAATAGTAACACTGAATTAATTTAAACCTTTACATTACTTTTTTTATTTTATATTTGAATGATGTCAGGTGATGCTGTGTCTCCACTGACTGCATGTCACTGATGGCCTTTTAAAAACACAACAACAACAACTTTTAAAATGTCTAAATTTGATGAACTGGTATTATAACCATATGTTCACCTTCATAATATCAGTGTTGTTGTCTAAACATTAAACTTTGACAATTATCACAACCCAGTAGGGGGAAAAAAAATTCTGAATTGATCCACAATAAATGCAGTCACATAACCCGTCCTAATCTGCTGCTCAACATTAGACATATAGCCTAAAAAGTAAAGATTTCAAGAGTGTCATTTAATAATTGTTTCAGCAGTTATTTAATTAGGTTTTAAATAGTTTTTATAATGTCATTGCTAAATGCCTGATTAAACTAACAACTCAGTGAGTTGTTTACTCTGTTCACTTAATTTATTTTATTTGAAACATTCCAGTCTTGAGAAGATCAAGAAAAGAAAGAAGGCGTTAAGGAACAATTAGCGTTCTGTGATGACTCCTTAATAAACCTGTTTCTGTGTAATATGCCATCACACAATTGAAAACTCGCCTTTTTTAGAAAACCTGTTGTCTTTGGATGATCAAGATATTAAAAATCATTAACTACTCTAAAAGTGTAACCCCTAGCTCAGGGTTCCCCAAATCCAGTCCTGGAGAGCCGCAGCCCTGCACATTTAGTTGCAACCCTGCTCTAGTATTCATACTACTCTAACTTCAAACAATCAGAGAGGACCTTAAATAGTGCAACAGGTGTGTTGAACAAAAAATGTGTAGGGCTTTGTAGAACAGTGGTCCACAACCTTTTTTGTGCCACGAACAGGTTTAGTGTCAGACAATATTTTCAGAGACCTGCCTTTGAGGTGTGGCGGATTAAAACTACAAAATAATAGAATACGACCTGCATGGTATTTTCTAAACATAGTTATCAATGTGAATCCACTCTACCTGTTTGCTACTACAGCCTCCTCTTAACATCGCGACAACAAGTGGGGAAGCAGTTTTGAGGGCTTTATTGCTTCATTCGAGAGCCGGTTGTTGCATATTATGCAGAGTGGGCTTGGTGCGAATGAATCTTCCGTCAAGATATAACCGTTTTATAAGTAGGACTTTTGATGTTGTCTGTTAAGTGCAGCTTTCTTTTTTTGGAAGTCGTAGGCTCTTCCTTTCTCATGGTGGGCCTTTTCCCCTTTGCAAAGAAACTTTCCAAATACATTTGTTTTTTTAACTTGTTTTGCTCGCTACTGGGCTTCATTTCAGTGGGAACCTATCACGTGACTGAGACGAGCACCTTAACAAGAGACAGATGTTACTAACAGAATCGGGTAATTTTTCTAAATAAAACATCGTTCAGATTCTGAAACATATAAAACGTAAGAAATGCAAGTTATTTATTCTTTCTGTGCGGCCCGGTACCAAATGACACACAGACCGGTACCGGTCCACGGCCCGGGGGTTGGGGACCGCTGCTCTTGAGCCCTACACATTTTGGAGACCCTTGCACTAGCTTTGTGGAAAAACTGAAAAAATGTAAATGTACTTATGCTGCGTTTTTGTTTCAAACAGACCATTAATGGATATGCCATGCACATTTCCTAGTTTTTGTTGGCTGTTCTTTGAAAGGTCATTATAAGGCATTGATTTATGTGAGCACTGTCCTTTGTTTACCACTGACACTTGATTCCTTTCTGTGTAGACAAATGTGAATTATGTGCCAGGGTCTTGATGGACTACGTTTAAGATACTTTGATGTTAATACAGAAAAACATTCTAGTGTAACATCATCACACAGTTCAATAGTTGTATCAAATCTGTTTTCCCACAGGTGTGGGTTTTATTCTTTGTTCTCTGTATACATTTTATTTTTGCTTGAGTTTGGGCCTGTTTTACACTGAGAGACTCTCTGAAGAATGTTGAAACCCGTAGCCATCAACTATCAGTTTGCGAAATTCATCTGATTCTCTTTTTTTGATGGGAAAACCCATTGACTCTGTTGCCTCTGGGTTTGTTTGTCTGCAGAGTTTACAGAGTTTCCAAAGTTTTGCCTAGAGACTTCTTGCTTTGTGCTATACTGGAAGAGTGGTGTACACACAGATTTAGTTCACTCCACCCTCAAGCTTTAGTCATAACTTCAGCTTTAGTGTTAAGAGGATTAAGAAGGTGGTTTTAGTAAAATATTGAGGTCATTGATGGATCTGAAGGTAAAGGGTCATGATGTGAATGCTTGGCTGTTGAGTCATGAGCGTCATCAAATGTTACACTTGCACAATAACAACACACTCTAATACTTTTTTATCCATTTTTTGTTACTTAAGTCAAGTGGTTAAATGGTAAATCGCAGATTAGCATAGTTGTAGAGCAGCAACATTTACTAGATAAACTTTGAGAAAAACTTTCAGCTTCTATCCTCTACTTGTTTTCTACAACATATTGATCTCAATTTGGCAAAAATCAGCCTTTACAGAGTTTATCAAACTGTAGTAAACTTATCAGCATATTATGATATTTAATAATATATGAATGGGCATGTAAATCATGATTCAATACACAGAATCTTTTATTTACATTTAAACATTTAGTAGATACTTTTATCCACAGTGACATACAATAGCGGGAAGGCTGAAGAGCAATTTGTTACAAAGGCAAATGTCAGGACCATGACTTGGCGAGCAAAACACCACAGCGCCCTCTTTTTAGAGCGAATGAAACCTACCTTGGGGTATCAAAAGTCCCCTGACCTATTCTTATAGAGAACTGCAGGGCCAGATAAACCCATATTTATGAAATAAAAAAAGTCTAGTGTGTCATTGTTACATCAGGAACATAAGTAGAGCTTACCATGAAATAAAATAAAAATTTTCACTAAAGACTGCCTTTCCAAAACAAACCCAAAAATTTTATACCTGAACAGTAAGATGACAACAAGAATGCAACTATATTTTGCACATTCACTGGCTACAATGTAGTTATATAACATGTATTCTTGCGTAGCCAGATGTTAAAGTAAGGTCTGGTGACTTTGGCAGCTTTCTTTGGCCAAGACCCGCCTAGGACGCCGCTTGACTGACATTTCAAACAACCAATCACATTTCACTTCGTATAGCGCCATGTTTCCTGTAGTAAAAATGTTGCTACAAAAATTCACCAACATGCTTATTAGTGTTATTCAATGTTTAGCTGTTCTCTAGAAGAACATCTAAAGTACACAGTATAGATCTTTATCTCAATCAAATGGTTGAACTCAACCAATCGGATCACGTCTCTAGGATTCTTAAAATAGAATTGCACCAAATCCATTAGACATATAGCAAACACTCCATAGGTGTGACATCAGAGACTGGGACTACATCACATGTGTTACATGACCAAGAAAGCAACAAAAAATGAATGCTGTAATTTTGGGCATTTCATTTATTTAAAACCAAAACTTCTCTGGTTTTACAAACCATTGGAAACTTTTACTTGAAAGAGGTGTAGATGTGCTAGGGATTATTGCTTTAGTAACTCGACAGGAATGGGAGGGTTTTGATGATGTCACTTACAGGCTGAAATGAGTGGAAAGGCTTTGGCTAGTTGAGTCGATCAGTCATGTGGTCTGCTTAGCTGTGCTTTTCTCACTTGGCGACTGGTTCAGGCAAAGTTCTACAACACTGTTTGGCATATTAACAGATGTTTGAGTCAATCTGAAAAGGTTGCGGGGGCTCGCCATGAAGATTACTTAGATGAGGGTTGGGAGCTGTTTCACACTTTTACAAAAACAGAGGCAGTGCGCAGTGTTCCCAATGTCGCTGATTTGAGTGTTTCTGTGTTTTGTTTGTGAGTGAGTGGGAGCTTAAGCAGATTATAGGTCTCTCTGTTGGTTTGGAGTTAGAAGTCTACATTCTCTTCTCTGTGGTCGACATATTTAATTAGATTGAGTTTACATAAGAGCTTTTCAAGGTCCTGGAGATACTTGATGTGCTTAAAACAATGTTTAACCGCAGCCCAAATCTATACTTAAACATGCTTTTGGTGTTATTGATTGATTTCTAATTGAAATTATACATTATGGATATGTTTTGATATACAGGGAGTGTAGAATTATTAGGCAAGTTGTATTTCTGTGGATTTATTTTATTATGGAACAACAACCATGTTCTCAATGAACCCAAAAAATTCATTAATATCAAAGCTGAATATTTATGAATTAGTTTTAGCTATTTTAGGAGGATATCTGTGTGTGCAGGTGACTATTACTGTGCATAATTATTAGGCAACTTAACAAAAAACAAATATATACCCATTGCAATTATTTATTATCACCAATGAAACCAATATAAAATCTCAACATTCACAAATATAAATTTTTGACATACAAAAACAAATCAGTGACCAATGTAGCCACCTTTCTTTGCAAGGACACTCAAAAGCCTGCCATCCATGGATTCTGTCAGTGTTTTGATCTGTTCACTATCAACATTGCGTGCAGCAGCAACCACAGCCTCCCAGACACTGTTCAGAGAGGTGTACATGTTTCCCTCCTTGTAAATCTCACATTTGATGATGGACCACAGGTTCTCTATGGGGTTCAGATCAGGTGAACAAGGAGGCCATGTTATTAGTTTTTCTTCTTTTAGACCCTTTCTTGCCAGCCACGCTGTGGAGTACTTGGGCGCGTGTGATGGAGCATTGTCCTGCATGAAAATCATGTTTTTCTTGAAGGATGCAGACTTCTTCCTGTACCACTGCTTGAAGGTGTCTTCCAGAAACTGGCAGTAGGACTGGGAGTTGAACTTTACTCCATCCTCAATCCGAAAAGGCCCCACAAGCTCATCTTTGATGATACCAGTCCAAATCAGCACACACCTCCACCTTGCTGGCGTCTGAGTCGGACTGGAGCTCTCTGCCCTTTACCAATCCAGCCACGAGCCCACCCATCTGGCCCATCAAGACTCACTCTCATTTCATCAGTCCATAAAACCTTAGAAAAATCTGTCTTGAGATATTTCTTGGCCCAGTCTTGACGTTTCAGCTTGTGTGTCTTGTTCAGTGGTGGTCGTTTTTCAGCCTTTCTTACCTTGGCCATGTCTCTGAGTATTGCACACCTTGTGCTTTTGGGCACTCCAGTGATGTTGCAGCTCTGAAATATGGCAAAAGTGGTGGCAAGTGGCATCTTAGCAGCTGCACGCTTGACTTATCTCAGTTCAGGGGCAGTGATTTTGTGGCTTGTTTTTTCCACACGCTTCTTGCGACCCTGTTGACTATTTTGAATGAAACGCTTGATTGTTCGATGATCACGCTTCAGAAGCTTGGCAAATTTAAAAGTGCTGCATCCCTCTTCAAGATATCTCACTATTTTTGACTTTTCGGAATCTGTCAAGTCCTTCTTTTGACCCATTTTGCCAAAGGAAAGGAAGTTGTCTAATAACTATGCACACCTGATATAGGGTGTTGATGTCATTAGACCACACCCCTTTTCATTACAGAGATGCACATTTCCTAATATGCTTAATTGATGGTAGTCTTTCGAGCCTATACAGCTTGGAGTTAGACAATATGCATAATGAGGAGAATGTGGTCAAAATACCTAATTAATTCTGCACACAGTGTACGATCTTTAGTTCGGATCGAGTGAAATGCAGGGCTTAACCCAGAACTGGTCACTAATAATTCACATGGCACGTCCATAATCTACATTAAAAGTCCACTAAAACTCCCACTAAAAAAATGTAAATTACAGTTACATTTGAATACAGTAAAAATACTAAATGGTCTAAGAAATATTTTTTGAAGAGTAACAATAGCAACTCCTTGATATTATAAAACACTACTGTAGTGTCCTTCTCAATGGTGGAATTATTTTATAGGTTTTTGTTCAACTTAAAAGAAACAGGATGGGTGGGTGGTTAAATCACCGATTTTCACAATAATATTGGTAAATTAAACCATTTTAAAAAGAGTTTTTCTTGTATTTTTGATATTCTAATATTATTTTTTTTGGGGGGGGGCTTTGCTTTATCGCAGTGATCCTCCACAGAGAGCACCTAGTGCCTCCCCATCTGCCCATAACATCAGCAGTGCAGCTGGGACAGATCGTACTAATTTCCCCCGAGGAGTGCCAACACGCAACACTTTCCACCTCGGCCAGCAGCGAGGAGCACGGGACCAGCAGGGTTCCCCATACCACGGAGCACCCGCCTCCCCTTCCCTCTCCCATGGGAACAGCCAGCAGAGGCGACCTGCAGCATCTGGCATCTTCAGCAAGTTCACCTCCAAGTTTGTGCGCAGGTGAGATAGGACCTGGTTTTGCAAAATCATTGAACTACCTGAGGTGTTCACCCTAGAGGGAACTTGAATTAGATCAAGCATGGATGAGTGAGGAATGCTGGGTACTTTCAGTACTAAACAGGAGAAGGAGTAAACTAATTTGGAAGATGCTTCAGCTGATATTCTCATCTAACAAGTTTTTTTTTGTAGATGTCCTTCATTTAGTTATTACACAGAAAGCAATTATTTTTTGGGTTAAAGATTTCCAGAGGGAATTTCATCTGCAAGTTCAGATTTTTAAAAGCCAAAAGTGCAGTCATATATGTTTCTTGCACATTTCAGCTCATTTATAAACATGCATATTTTTCATCAGTTTCCTCATCTTCATCTGTAAGTTTCTAGCTCACACATCTACCTTTTTCACACCTCCATAGTGACAGTATCCTTGGTAACAGCCGATGTGCTGCATCCCCCTGCTCTATAAATACTTTGAGGGAACGCCATAGCATCTTCACTTCAACCATAGCAGTTTACCAAAAGGATAGCCATGCCGTCCTATGCTTTAAATATCAGTCAGAAGTTATCCATTAAAAATGTCCTGTAGTTTCAGATGCATCTCGCAAAAACATATTCAGTCTCCAATTTCAAGGAAAAGCTGAAATGAACAATATTGTCTAAAATTTTGTCCTCGTGCTTCTCTCTTTTTGTTGTCCTGTTTTTCATTTTTTGGCTTTAAGCCGCTATGGGATGAAAACAGAAAGCACTGATCTGACTTAAACATATTTCTCTGTAGGGGCAATCAATTACATTATGCAGTTTTTCTTTAGGGCAACATGGTTTCCCGTTTAGAATTAAGTGATGGGATAATATTTTTGATAATTTAGTGTCTAGCTTAACATTTAAATTTCCCCTATTGTGATTTTAAAAGGTTCCTCGTTTGTTTTTAGAGGTCTCCAACAGCAGGTTGGCTTGCATGCAAGGTTGAAAAAAAGCAGTAGTTTTCTTATAAAAGGAATTTAAGTTTACCGTATTTGGTTGCAATTCCCAAACAATTTGTTCATACTAAACCCCTCCTTTACGTGATGCAACCGGAGCAGCTTATGGAGTTGTGATCTATCTGGGCCAGTTTAGATTTTTTATTGGTTGCCATTTCTTATAGTAAAATTCAGAGTACCATCAACAAAACATATCCTTGATAAAATTTGAGTTTAAGTCAAGCTCACCAGAGATCAGGGTTTCAGGTGAAAATATGGTTCTAGTTCCTTGCCCCACTGATAATCAATTCATTCTCCAGCAATCAGATGCAAAATCACTGAAAAAAATAAAGTTTTCCCTGCCTGCATTTCTGTGAAAGGCTTTCATAACTCTTATGTGACTGTAATCTGCAATGGAGAGCCGTTACGTTGATGTTTGGGGAGGAGTTTGGTTTCCTGGTAGAAATGAATGACGCAGGTGGGGCGGAGGTGCGCAGTATGAATCTACATCAGCGTGTGTCCGTAACGATTCATTTCCTAAATGATTAATTGACTCTTTCCTAATAAAGACAATAACTTGATACCTAAAGCTCTTTCAGATTTAAAACTTTGCACATCACTTAAAAGCCATGTTTCACATCACATGAGATCATTTTCAAAAATCATAATATCTGCTCTGGTTGGATAGACGATGCCATCATCTATAGACATCGCAATGTTGAGCCAGCATCGGGATCCTCCAACCCATATTATTTTGCAAGTCATTGTCTTTTGATACACATACACATTATTGGCTCAGGTACACTAGTCATGAAAAGTAGTTCACACATTAGAAAAATATCTCCTTGTGGTGAAACATCACATTATAATTCTGGTTTTATTAAATATTTTTGGTGGAAAAACAAAGTAATAAATGCTGTGCACGAGTTTACATGGGTTGCAGTATTGTGTTTTCATCTTTGTGTCCTTCTGGAAACTTGTGGCTCCATATGAATATGTATTTGTTCATTTATTTTGTTCATTTGCTAATGCTTCCTGAATTCTATAAAGTGTAGTTTAAAAAATCCAGCCTGTAGAGCTGCAGCCCTGAAAAATTCTGATTTGACAACCATGAAACACCTGATACTTTTGGCTTATCTGAAGCTAGACTAGCATGTGTCAGCACCGATCCTTACTTCATTTCACAGTCCATTCTGCTCATAAGCATTTCAATGCTTTCAGATTAAAGTACATGGTTTGACATAATGTTTAAAACTTTAAAGTGGTACTAAAAATAGGCTATGTTTTTAAATTAGTCATATACAGCACATTTTCTTCAATAAAATTGTATATATATATATATATATATATATATATATATATATATATATATATATACATACATACATACATACATACACACACACACACACACATTTGTATGTACATGTGTGTATGAGACATGTTTGTAGATGAAGTGAAGATGCCCATTAACCATTCGAGACACAGATTGACAGATTAAATTCTAAGTACACAAACCTCCAATCTGAACACTGCTGACCAACTGTTTAGTAATCAACAGTTTTGATTACTAAATGCTTTTAATACAAAATCAGCCGATTTAACTGCAGTTAGTGTATGTGAGCGTTTCTTTCCTGAGTGTTGATCCTTACTGAAACGTTTGCTTGTAGAGATGCACATTACTAATGAGATTCATCTATTATGTAGAGTTGATAACCAGTCCAGTAACCTCAGTCTACTGCTGTTTCCAAGGCAACCAACATCATCACATTTTATTTCTATTCACACATACGTTTCTTTCCTCTTTTACTTTTGTTTTGTAGAAATCTGTCATTCAGATTCCCCAGAAGGTAGGCAATAATGACCCCAACCCCTCCTTTGTTTTCAATTTTCAATTTCTCCCTCCTCGTGCCTTGTCTCATCCCTCATTTTAATGTTATTGACACTTTTTCTGGTTGTTTATTTTGTGTGGATTGTCATGACCAACACTAACCATCAACTCCAGGTGTTATTAAAACCCCTCACTGACCTTAACAGCACTGTAACACCCGGCCTTTCCTGCTCGTCTTCATCTTTACGTTTCCCCTGGCTGTCAGCTGGCCTGGTGATCTCACCTGTGTGTGTCCCAGATTCTCTCTTTGTTTGTGTGTCAGCCCGCAGCTCCTCTGTCTGCTCAAATAACAGAATTGATTAGAGCTGTTATCAAAAAAGCATGCCTAAAAATAAGAAAAATTGAATAAACTATGTTCTGTAAAGGTTCTGTACTAAAAATTCGTGTTCTTATTTTTTGTTATAAAAGCTCAGTTTAAACCATTTTTATGGTGAAATAAAGCAGCCAAGACACTTTTTTTTTATCGTTGTAAGAAAAAAAAAAACCACCCGGAGTACAACACCCACACACACATGCAGAGAAAAGATCTCCCCCCTGTCAGGAACCCTCTGTGAGATGACAGGGAGCCTCGCTGACTGGGGCTGGTGCTAATCACCTCCCCAGCATAAAGACTGATTGAACTTAATATCCATAGACGAACAAGACACGGGACAGTACCTCTCGGTTTTGCTATGAATTCATCTGTTATTTCAAGCTAAGTTGAAATAACAGATGCAGGAAATATTAGTAAATTTCCCTCGTGCATCTGAAAAAAAATACAAATTATAAAGCTAAAATAAAATTATTTAATACAATTTGTGTTGTAAATGTTCTCTACTAAAATGTGTGTTCTTGTTTTTTATTTGTATTTAAATATTGAAAATCCACTGGTAGATGCAAATGCAAAATTTGTTTCCAGCAGTGTCTTTGTAATAATTGCGGAATTGGTTTACTTCACAAAACGCTAGTCTTCATAGATCCCCTGGAAAAAGCCAAAAGAAAAACACCTGCCATTTGTCTTTTTGAGCTCTCCTGGACATTGGCAGATATGAAGCTCTGGAGCTGGGTTTAATTAGATAAGCTGGCTGCAATAGTAGGCTATCTAGTGTATCTATTTGTATGTAAACTTAATAATAATAAATAATAATAATGCTAGGGTGCACTTATTTTGGAGGTATTTTCTGAGGCTTTTGGTCAAAGCACGATTCATGCATTTTGGGTTTTTTAGTTTTTAGTTTTTTACTTTCTTTACTGCACCTGAAATAATAATAATATTAAACACACAACAAACATGAAACAGCTCAGAGATACTATTGTTTGGTCTATCAGACTTGACTCTGAAGGGTTAAAATAGGTGCGTCAGCAACATTGAGCTGCATGTTGTTACTGTTTGCATCACTTCTGTGATTAAATATGTTATTCAATATGTTAATTGTGCTTAACATATTAGAGGATATGATTTAATAGGTTGAACCACAGCCCAATCCCTCGCTCTGTCTACCATTAGCTTCGGGACTTTGTGAGCAGAAGAAGCCGCATAAATGCCAAACTCCTATCACCCAAAAAAAGTTAACTTTTACAGTCCATATGAGAACAATGCATTTTCCCAGTGTTTTCGACTTCACTAAACAGCTTCACTAAGACCTAATGTGGATTAAGAGATAGGAATTCCAACTGAATAATTGCATGGGGTAGAAATAGAAATGAACCACTCCTAAGAGATTTTAAAGTTTATTAGTATGAAGAAAGTGTTCATTTTAAACAGATCAGTAATCACTATGGTATTATAAAATATTGGTTTAAACTTATTTTGTGGTGAAATAAAGCAACCAAAACACTTATTTTTTTTAACGATGTGAGAAAAAGGCCACACACATGAGAAAAGATCTCCCCAGGGAAGAACCCATCTGTGAGATGACTAGGAGCCTCTCTGACTGGGACTGGTGCTAATCACCTCCCCAGCATAATGCCTATATGATTTTAGGATTCATCAACGAACAGGTCACGGGACAGTACCTGAAAAAACAAACAGTGGTTAGTGGTTTTCAAAAATGCCTGGTTATGCTGAAACCCTGCTGCTTGTGCACATGTACAAACGTTAAGTAAAAAAACAAAAAAAACAAACTGCAGTTACAAAATAACAGGATTTGTGTGGACACCTAACAAACTATATATTAGGATTTTCCCAGAAGAAAATTAAGCCACCTCCTCCATTACTATATTCTTTAGTGCTGACCTCTACCTTTAGATGATGACAGATTTTTTAAAGTTGTGGTAAACTGCCCTTTTCCAGTCAAATAACCAAAAGATCAAATAACACTGGTTACCCAGTGCAGAAACGTGTCTTCTCTTTCTCTGCGTTCCACGTGCTCATTAACAGTGACCGCTTAGAAGCAGCTCCAGAAGCGTAGACCTGCCAGCTGTCAGGCTTTGTCCTGCTCAGAGATCTAAACTCAAAACTTGCTTTCCTTTCTCTTGCTTCTTTCTCTATCACCGTGGCTTTGTCTGAATCGAATTTGCACCACAGGCACCTGGTGAAGGGATGTCAGTCACGTCACCATCTGTCTGCAGCCTCCTGGGCTGTTGCCACATCCACAGTCTGGATTAACAAACTCAAATCCTTTCTCTGACATGATGGTTGAAAGAATAAAAGTGAGGCTGTTTGAGTGAGCACCAGAGGGCGCTTGAAAAGTGTATAAATATAAGGTTGTGGTGGCCCTCTGGTGGTCAAGCACGAAGTCTGTATTGATTTTCATTTTTGACCAATTTTTTTTACAGGATATGTCTAATCAAACGGTTCATGTTTCTTTCAGAGCTTTACACAGCATGAGTGCACCCACCTCTCTTTTTTTTAACAGCTAGCGCTGTGGAAAAATGCTAACAAGCTCTGTTTATTCTTGCTGTGATTAAACTAGGGTTTGGGATCGTGTTTTTCTGACCGAGTCGAAGGGTTCTGTTTGGGACCTTTTTCCCCGTGTGTCTGCTGGTGTGCTAGGGATGCTTGGGTTGTGTGTGTGCATGCAGCCAGACTCTAGGGTGAAGTGACTGTTAAATTTGAGTTGTAACCATGGTGATGGGCACTAGAATCCTCTAGCATCTTGGACAGACCTGCATCATTCCACCCTACTTAATTTTACTGGAACAGCCTGTATGATACATCTGTTCATTATTGTACACATGCTTCATTCCAGATGCATACAAACTTTTTGAAGGATACTCTTAAATACAATTCATAATAAGATGCATTTATTACCCATCGTCTCATCAATTGTGTTTTCGAGTTGAGAAGAGTACAGGGAATGAGCAAGTGAATGGGTAAATGGGTGGATCTGGACGGTAAATTACCTCAGTGATATCATGCTGCTGGATGTCCCTTGCTTTATGCACTCATTACGTTTAAAGAGAACTCAGACTAAGACAAAACCTCTTGCAATTTTTTTCGAGGAGCCCCTATGAGGGAGAGGCGCGAGAAGAGGGGAGCAGGTGAGAACAACACCTTAGGATTTCTTTTGGACCTAATCAGTAGATTCTCTGGGTGTAATTGGGCAGCAATGGGGCTTTTAAATGGCTGCTGATCAAGTTATAACGAATAGTTGTGGAAACCATAATTGGTGTATGGATGTGAGTGTGGGTTCCTCATGTGTTTTGACTTCTTGCTGATTCTTAATTTGTTCCTCAAGCCTATTTACAAAGAATGCATTTTATGTACCGCCTGATGCCTGTTTATGTTTGTGAGGCGAACGCATGCAGGGCTGAATGGTTTCTGCTTCTGTCTAGTAAACAGTAATCAAATTTTTATTGCTGGGAGTACATCAGCAGTGTTCACGCGTACTGCTTATTGCTACAATGTACAATATCTTGTAATCTGGTTTGGTTATTAAAGTGTACGAGGAAGATTCAGAGCTATGCGAAGCCGTGAACACACTGTAAAAACTATGGACATAATGCATTTGCTTTTACAGTTAAATCAGGGTTTATTAAAAAGGCAAAATCAGCCCAGCCAGTGCTCCCCTGCCGGAGTCTCTCTCCTGGGCCTCAACTCTGCTCACTTTTAACAAAGGCACAGGTGTGCAAATACATACTTTCCAATCAAATGCATCTCGTGTTAATCTCTTTCCATTGAAATCCTTTGAAAAACCGATCAATAGTTTTTCACCACTAAACTCACTGAAACTCAAGACAAAAACCACATTTGATTTGAGCTCTTTTTGGTCAACTGAAATAATCATATTCTTATAATTATTTTCAACTACAAATGTTCATGTTTTCTGAGGATGTCTGTTGAACCTTGAAGCGAGCAGAGTCAACGTATTATTTATTTGTAGTTAAGTTATATATTAACATAGTTATTTATGTATTGCTTTAACATAACTAGTTGACACAAATTACTGTACAACATAAAAAAAGATTAAAATCAAAATTAAAGGTGCAGTATGGAAGTTTGCAGCAGCAGCTACACCAACCAAAATCTTGGTGTAAGTAAGACTGCTTTGTGCATTACTCACGGTGGCATTATTGCTATACGAGTTTCATATCAGACGTGCCTCGTGGCTATCCTCTATCATTAGGTTTTTTTTATTTATGATTAAAACTGCCCCCCCTCCCCCCTCATTAGACATCGTACGACATCACCCAACCCTAATATGGCATTGTACATACCATAAGATTATACTGGCTGAGTTTAGTGATGAAGGGTAAAAAAGGGAGTTCTTTGAAGTATGAAGCAAATGTTTAGTTTTTTTTTTTTTTTGGAAAGATGTAACAAACGGCTTCCTGTCCAGTTTTAAAGCTAGACCCAATAAACTTTTTTGTAGATCTTAGTATCCTACATGTGTGACAAATCTTATAAAAAAGTTGTAAAGTAGAGACATAAAATACAAAAGGTGTTGTAAATGGTCATCACTAGGTGGCGCTATGACTGATACTCTGTTTTATCATATGAACATGTTCCGCCTTGGACTATCCTGAGAACGAGATGAATTTGGGCCTTATTGGATATTTGATGAAATTTACAATTTCCTTAACTACAATTTCGTTAGATTACTTTAACTGGATCAGATTTTGGGGGGTTTCGTGAAGCATTATAAGAAGCAAATCCTGATGTTGATCATGCACAATAATCTTCCTTTTTAAATGTTCATATGAAGCAGAAACCCTTCTCCTTGTTGTTTCCTTGAAAAACAGCATGCTTTTTGCTCTTCAGTGCTCCCAAATGTTTCTTACCATTGTCTCTCTCCAATCATGTCCATCGTCTCTTCCTCAATCTCTTTAAACACCTATGATTTCCTGCATCCTCTTTGTTCTTTCCATCATTGGTAAACCTCTACCAACCTTTTTTCCACCTCTCCCAACTTCCTCCTCTGTCCATCGCTGTTTCTACAGATCTATGCTTAGCAGTGCCGAGAAGTCGGAGAAGACCAGCGTAGGTCCAGAAGAAGACATCAAAGAGTCCTCCTCCTCGCCAACCAGCGGCACTCTCCCAGCCGCACCGCTGTCTTCGCTCAAGGACCAGGCCAAGCCGCGCTCGCTCCGCTTCACCTGGAGCATGAAGACCACGTCGTCCATGGAGCCCATCGAGATGATGAAAGAGATCCGGAAGGTTCTGGATGCCAACAGCTGCGAGTATGAGCTACGGGAGCGGTACATGCTGCTCTGCATGGCTGGCAACCCTGCCTGCGATGACTTTGTGCAGTGGGAGATGGAGGTGTGCAAGCTGCCCCGTCTCTCCCTCAACGGCGTTCGCTTCAAGAGGATATCGGGGACGTCCATAGCCTTCAAAAACATCGCCTCCAAAATCGCCAACGAGCTCAAACTGTGAGAGAAGAGGATTCAGGAGATCCATGTGAGAAGTAGCGCTTTGAAGACTCTGGGGAGAACGTGTGACTCAAACTTGCTGCCGTGAGAAGATGGAGAGATCGTTTAAATAGATGAGAAGATATCACACTGATGCTTCAGGAAAGCGCTAGAAGAGTGTTCAGTCCACATATTCATTCATTTGGTTTTTAATTCAAACAGAAAACAAACATTACAAATGAATTCTTAGCATTTAATACGGAACAGTTTGTTTTTCAATATTAGATTCTCCAAAACAGAAGTACTAAGAGCAAATAAGAACAAAATAAGACAAAAATGTTTTTAAAGGAAGAGCGTTTCATTTCAAAGTTACATTTATTAAAAATTTTTTTAAGAAATCCGAATACTACTAAAAACTTTTTCTATTCGCTTTGGTGTTTTCCAAAGAAAATGTGATTAAAACAAAAATCTTTCAATAGAGTTTGTTTACTTCTTAAACCTAGAAATAGATGTTGAAAAACAAACCTTCTTATTTTCGTTTTGGTTTCTCAAAGTTAAATTGATTAAACACACTAATTTGAAGTGTTCTTGTTTCCTTTTATTGAAACAGAACACAATATTGAAAAACAAACCCGAGTTTTCCTTTTCGATTAGGTTTCACAAAGAAATATTTGATTAAGCAAATAAGTTTGAAGGTTTCATTTTTATTGAAAAGGAAATCCGATATTGAACAACATTTCTCTTTTTCGTTTTAGTTTTACTAAGAAAACTAGATTAAACAAACTCATTAGAAGGTTTGCCTTTTTTTTTTAAATGACGAAAGAATCCGATATTGAAAAACAAAGTTACATTGATTAAACAAATTAATTTGTATTGTTCTCGTTTTCTTTTCATTGAAAACAGAATATGATATTGAAAAGTGAACAGAGTTATAGAGTTACAGAGTTATTTTGGTTTTACAAACCATAAGCAGATTGAGCAATCACATTTGAGATTCCTTGTTTTTCATTAAAAATCAAATGAACGAATGATTGTATTAACCTGATTCTGTTCATATTAGGAGTCATATCTGAACACGCTGATGAATTCACATGAACCAGACGCAACATAATATTCCCAAACTTGAAAGAGACTGACTGAACTGAGCGTTCTCAGAGGAGGGCAGAAGAAGTCTCTCGCTCGCTCTCTCCCTCTTTTCCTCCCCCGTCTCTTTTCCTCCCTCTCTCTCTCTCCCCTCTCCCCGTCTCTCTCTCTCTTCCCCAGTCCTCTCTCTCCCTCTCTCTCTCTTCCCCAGTCTCTCCCTCTCTCTCTCTTCCCCAGTCTCTCCCTCTCTCTCCTCCTCTCCCTCCCCTTCCCCAGTCTCCTCTCTCTTCTCTCTCCCTCTCTCTCTCGCTCTCTCTTCCCCTTCTCTCCCATCCTCTCTCTTCTCTTTTCCCCAGTCTCTCCCTCTCCTCTCTCTTCCCCAGTCTCATCCCCTCTCCTTCCCCAGTCTCTCTTCCTCTCTTTCTCTGCTTCCTTCCGCCCGTCTCTACCCTCTTCTCTCTCTTCCGTCTCTCGATCCCTCTCTCATCCTCTTAGATGTTCTCCCCTTCTCTTTACGATCCCCTTCAAAATCCTCTCAAAATCTGTGCTCGGGTGGGTAGGGTGTCTGCAAAACTTAGTCTGTCTCCCTCTCCTCGTAGTATATTGCTCTTGCCAATAACATAGATGCTCGCGTATATTTACGATTACTTCGGAGTTACAGTGTACGTGCGAGAATTAGTCGTCGCTCTTCCGCCCTTCTCCCTCCCGTGCTCTCGTTCTCTCTCGCGGTAGTCAACTCTCATCATCTCTCCCCCTTGTCTCATGTCTCCCCCCTGGATGCCCCTGCTTTTTTCTCTTGTTTGCTCCCATTACGTCTCCGCGCGTCGTTCTCTACTACAATTCGAAGTCTAGAGAGACATGGTTTCTGTGTACAGCGACTCCGGGGTAACTCCTCCTACTCATTGGGCTCGTCCTCTTCTTCCCCGCGCCGCCTCGTCTTTAATTCTGTCTAGTCTGTCGTCTCTCTCATCCCCATTGTCTGCAATCTCTCGGATCCTGCTGCTCTGTGGCTTCGGCTCTCTTGCTCTTCCGTTTCTCTTTCCCTGCCCGTCTATAAGGAGTGCGATCCGTTTACCTCAGGACATTGCGAAGTCCCGATAGCAAAGCGTGGCTTCGGGGTCAACGAGTGGCCCCTTCTTCGTCACTTTCTCCTCGTTCTCGGGTCTCTCTGTTTGCCCCCGCTCCTCGATCTAGCGTCTCCCGCCCCCTATCTTCGATTCAAATCAAGGAGGAGGGAGTGGGAAGGTGTGTTGAGGCGATCCTCTTTCTCTCTTCCCCCTCTCCTCCAATCTAGTGGCGCTCTCCGGCTGCGTTTCCCGCCTTAAGTCTCTTGTTCGCCGTCCGCCCGTAGTCTAGATACAAGGGGAGTGCACCTCGCGGGTTTACGTTGGTTGACGGGCAGTCGTAGGGATGTTCATGATGCCGTGGGTCGGGTCGGTCCTCTCCACATCTTTGCGGGGGGCCCTTCTCTTGCGTGTGCTTCTGGTAGATCACTGCGTCTTGATAGGTGATGTCTCGCCCGGTTCGTCGGGTCGTCGTCGCACAAACGTAT
Organism: Danionella dracula; assembly: GCA_900490495.1. Lineage (NCBI taxonomy): Eukaryota > Metazoa > Chordata > Actinopteri > Cypriniformes > Danionidae > Danionella > Danionella dracula. The sequence continues at coordinate 2,975,024 of UELW01000267.1, read as the reverse complement.
TGGAGTGAATAGAGATATACGGGTCTCAGGTGCTTGGGAGGGCCCCCTAATCGCAGCTGGCCAAAAGTCGGAGCAAACGGGGGGCTTAGACGTGAGTAGTCTCGTTGAGAATTGTCCTTTGCTCTGGTCAAGCGGTTTCCCCGGCTACATGGCAAGGAGGCATATACGTGAAACGACAGGTACTTGGTCTAATCGTCTACCGGCATCTATCGGTCACCGGGATGAGAGTTGGCATGACGTCGTTACGAGTGGGCGGCTAAATTAGGCTGTCAGTCGACGGGCTCCACTAGGATTCTCGACTCTCCGGTGACACTGTCAGTGAGTCAGCATAGGATCCCCTATTCACGAAGGTGCGAGAAATCAAAAGTTCAGCGGGTTTGGTCGCATGCGGTGCGTCGGAGACTTTCCTTGCTCCAGGATCTAGTGTGATGTCGGGGCGTTCCGGGCCCTCCCAAACCTCTTTTTCTCTACCTCGGGTCTCCGTCATAGCTTCCCATCCTCGCCTCCCTCGTGCTCTTCCCTCTGTCCGCCTCTTCGCAGCAGGACTAAGAGGAGGAAGAAACGTAGCTTCCCTCGTCCCCGCCTCTTATCTCCTCTCTGCCTGCCCTTGGCACGGACCTCTCTCTCGAGAAGTTAAATGGGTTCGTAGTAGATAGTTATCGGCTCCCTTCTCCGCCCCTTTTTCAGTCGGTCTTGTTCTCTCAAGCTCGAGGGGGTTCTACACCCACCTCTCTCTAGTCCTCGCCTCATTGCCCAGCATGGATCCCCGACCTTTTCTCTCTCGCTGCCCCTCTCGTCTCACCTCTCTCTCCCCAATCCCCCAGTATCTCTTAGCTCCCTCTCTCGGGCCCCCGCGACGCCTCATTCTCGATATACGTCTTATCTCGGGGTCTCTTCTCCTCGCTCGCGAAGTCGCCTCTCCCCCTCTCTACTCTCAGTGCTTCTTCGTTTCGTCATCCCCCCACCTCTCGGTTGCTTCCGTCGGCCTTCTCCGAACGTGTGGGCTCAATATTGCTCTCTCTCGCGATCAGAAAGGTGCTTCCATCCGCCTCTCGGTCGTCCCCACAACCTCGTCTCTCCGCACCCCGTGCATCATCTCTTTCTTCTTCTCATCAGGGCGGGAAGATACCGCTCGTATCCCTCTCAATCGTCTTGTCCTCTCAATGTTCTGCTACTCCCCTCTTCTCTTGCCTCTTCGCCTCTCCCCCTCTTCTCGATCCTCTGCTCTCCTCGCCCTTCTCCTCTCTTCCTATCCTCAGGTCCCTCTCCACCCATCTTTCCTCCTTGGTGGTTTTTGCTCGGTACTCTTTTTACTTTTCTCTGCTCTCTCTGCATCATCTTGCCAGCGACCCCCTTCTCTCGCTCTCACTCCCTTCTCTTTTCTTGCTCTCTTCTCGCGCCGCTCGAACCCATCTGTACATCTATCTCCTCTTCTCAAGCCTGTGGACGAGGTCCCGTCTCGTTCTCCAGCAGGAGTCGACGCACTTGATCAATACTGATAGGAGGTTAATTGGGGTTACGGTGGTTTTAATTCCTAATCGGCTGGGTTTAGATTTGCTGCACTGGAATGGGTGAATTTCTGTTGCCTTTTACATTCTTAAAGAAATTAAACATGTTTCATTGTTGTATTTACCAGTGATTGTTTTAATATTCTTAGGAAAAGCTAAATCTTTTTTTTTTTATTTTGTGGTCTCACGTTCTTGATCGTACGATGCCTTTGTAAAGGAATGTCTGAAAAAGCGTCACATGACTCCCACTGAACCGTTACACACTTTTGCTCTGGATTTTCTCAAAGGATTCTGGGATGAAAATACTTCGATATTTAATGAGTCACTGGGACAATGTGTAAGGACTCGATTAATTCAACGAACTCTCATTCCATTGGGATAATAACTCGATTTAGATCAAACCAGGTTGCGTTTCTGTCTGCCGCTGGCTCTTTAACTGAACGTTTAGTCTTGATTGAATTGGAGTCATGATGATAACAGGTTCACTGATAACGGAGTTTCATTTTCAATGCAGAGACTGTTGATGCAAGCACCTGTCCCCAAGAGCCCTCCAGTTCCCTCAGTTCCAGTATTTCGAGGCATTACCGTAACACAAATCTGTTATTTCCAGAACACACACAGGTTTTGAATGAAAGCGACCGATAGAGATGTCTGCAGAACTAGAGCAATTCCATGCTTTGTTTGTTGAGCTGTACTCGCTTGCATGCGTTCTCAAGTTGACGCCAGCTGGAGTTATTTTCTTGTGCAATGAGGAAAACGTTCGGGATCAGAATTATTTTTAAATTCACATGTTGGTTACCTGTGCACATGTTTTTTTTATCTTTAGAGAATATTGATTTTTTTGTTTAGCTGTTCTGAATCAATTGATCAAGGTGCTGGGGATCTATATCGAAAATGTGTTGTATTTTACGCTAGAATTGATTTTTATTATTCATTCTTGCAGGTTTTCATTGCTCTATTTTATTATTTGTGTCAGACTCTGCTGTCACGTGATGGGGATGCATAAAGTAAAACACCAAAAGTTTTTTTCTTTTCTTTTTTTTGTCCAAAGATGATATGATTGATGATAGTAATAAAACTATTAAATTCTGTTTGTGTCAGAAATGCTATGTATTATTTTGTTTAATTTGCATTTTTATATTTCTGTGTTGTTTATGGTTGAGTTGAATTTTTCTACATCTTTGTCAACATTTGGTAAACAAAAATTGTAATGTAAGTACACTTTATAACATATGAGGATACATTCTGAAGGGGGTGAATTATTTATTTGTTTGTTTGTTTAATATATATATTAAAACTCCTTCAACCAATCAGACACCTTCACTACGGCCATGTCCCGCCTCTATTACGGGCCCATTTTAACCTCATTTAACTTTGCCCACAAAACATTACATTCTATGTTATATACAATCAATGGTTATATGACCAAATTTATATTTTAAGTAAAAACAAGGCCCCTCTTTCAAAACATTTTCTTCTCATGCTTGATATAAACACTACATTAATAAACTAGATATATTAATTTGAACACATACCTTATGAATTGTTATTTATGCATATTGACAGAAAGTTGAGGACAGTTGTTTCCTACTCTTGTTAACCAATATTTTCACATGATTTTTTTTATCAAGATAGTTTTTTTCAGATAGTAACATAATCTGTGATTGTCTAACAAATGTGGTTATACAAAAACAACAAGCACAGTTATGTCCAAGACAGCAGAGGATGCTACTGTGTCAATTTATGTCCTTCTGGGAAAAGGTAGTTGTTACAGTACCAAAGATCCTCACCCATGCTAAGCTTTGATTTGAGAAACCATTCATGGGTTGCAGGGTACCAAAGAATGTTAAATTACTTTCCTGCGAGAGTCATGTCATCTTGAGACAGAAAATCAATGCCCAAACCAAAACTAATACATAAAACATTAGAATTGAGAGCAGTGGGAAATGTGAGGGGCGAGCTTCTGTTCTTCATGCTTGTGCAAGAGGAAGGGACTGGACTGTAGTACCTTGACCGGCCTCAAGGGGGGTGTATCAGAAGTGAGCAGATTCTCATTCAGTCCAATGTTAAAACTGCCCAACTTTGCGAGTGTTTAAAAATTGACATATTATTTAATCAGTTTAAGATTGTTTAACATATAAACCTTAAGCCAATCATGCTTCAGTGCTACACTCATGCCCCGCCTCTCTGAACGCATTTTTGGTTTTGGGGAAGTGACACACGTCCATGATGGCGATGGCCTCTCTGAGTCTCCAATACCCTTCATTAAAACATCACACAGGCTACGTCCTGGTTATATACAGACAATTAGTCTTATGTACAGTTAGAACGCTAACACTGCTAAACACGCTTAGAAAAACAACACACCCATTTTATGACTTACTTTATTTTTCAAAATAAACACTAAAAAAAAAGAAAATCACATCAAGAAAATGTAAACAGTTTACCAGCACATCTTGGAAGAGAAAAGAACTTCCGCACAAACATCTTCTGGAGGTATTTCGGTGCCTCTGTTTGCGTCTTTAAGAGCAAATAGAAATCCGTGTATCTCATATTTATCTAAAAAAAATCAAGTATTTTGCATCTCTTGGTGCTTGAATACTATTCACTAGTCTACATAAATTCACTCCCTAGCATCATATTAAGGAACTAGCTACAAACAAACACTGCTTCTCAGTTCTACTCCATCAGCATCATTGTGAGCGTGAGCATGCAGGAGTACATCAGGTAGAGCTCTCGTTGGTTCCTGAAGTCCAGCACAGGTCCATGTGGCAGTTCTGTCTAACGGAACTCCCTATAGTTTGTTGTGGTAGTTTATTTAAATCCAGTGTATACTTAATCCCACAAAATGAGGGTTACACCTAAATTTGGTACGCTGGAAGCAGCTGTGCTTGTAACTGTACAACCTGAGGACTGTTGAGTTTGTGGCTTTTTGGCAAGACTTTGTCTTAAATTGGTGTAAAATATACTATTCTACATGGTTCTGACATAACGCTGCACACGTTCCTCCTTCCACTACATCTTATTTTCCCTGATCATTTTTTTAATTTGAGACCAAATTCATAATTAAATCGCTCTTTGGATCCCTATGCCATTAAAAAGGCAGAATACTACACTGTGATCAGTGCGACTGAGTGGATTCCACCTTCAGCCCCACGAGTGATGGTGGCAGCTGTCCAGCAGAGGAACCTACAGAGTTCCTCAGTGCCCCCTGGTGGAGCGAGGATGCTATCGCCGGTCTAATAAGCGGAGGGGGAGGTTGATTGTGAGCCGTCCGATTTTGTAGAGGTCGGGTTTGTAGAGGGGGAGGCTGGCGTAGAAGGCTGGGGGGTGCAGATGGGGGTGTGGGGCGCAGCAAGGGTGGAGGTTGACTGAGAGGTGGGGAGGACTCTGCTGAATTTTGGTTCCCGGAGACACCATTATCAGAGGAGGGCAAAGGACTGTCAGGAAGAGGTGGAGAGGTGCCGTCCACTTTGACCTGGAACAACAGAGAAGATGCATAATTCTGGTACTTTTTCTTAAAATAAGGCCAGCTTGTGTGTTCGCTGTCACTCACCTCGTCGTTTTTCAATCCTGGTGACCCGTTCAGCTCCGGGTTCACGGTCCTCCCCTGCACCACTTCCTGTTCTGCCTGCCATTCACGTAGCACCTCGTCAAGATTGAAGCGTCTGCGGTAACTGACGAAGAAGGAGCCCACCTGGGCCACGGTCTTGTTCCCAATCACATCCGCGATGACAGCGAAGTCTTTACCATATCGCCTGACAGCTGGAGTCGATTCGAAGCAAAAACATTCATAGCACCACCATCTCACTGCTTCAGACAGAGAGCATCTACTCCTACTTGCAAATTATATTTCAATCAATTTTCTTTTAATCTTCCAAATAAATGTACTTTTTTGTACTTCAAAAATATTTCTATTTCAGATAGTAGGTTTAAAAAATATTACACAAATTGTACTTTTAACAAGTATATTTTCAGTACACCTCCACCACGGTAAAACTTTTATCACAGTTTGAATTAATCGTACATTAAACATCATATATTAAAATATATTTAAAATTATACAATTTTCACTTTAACATACACTGAAAGTATATACTTTATATTCGCACCAAACCTTTGGCAAACAGAACTTTTCCTGTCTAAGCACCGAACCTGCGGAACTCTCTCGCAGGTGAGTTCAGGGATGCACAAAGTTAAAATATTTTAAAATCTCATCTTAAACCTCTTTTTTTTTCTGGCTTCTGAATGTTGACATTTTATACTTTTTTATTGCTTTTAACTTTAACCCTTTAATATAATGTCCTTGTCTGACAATGTATATTATTTTAAACATTTTAAGTCTGTTTTCATGTAATATTGTATTGTTTTACTTTGGTTCTTTCAGGGTTTTAGGAAGCCAGCTTGAAATGTGCTTATTAAATAAAATGTATTATTATTATTATTATTGCTACTGCAAAAATGTTTGTAAATCTAAATAAGTTAGAGATTTCAGAAGATTTTTGTAGTGATTTTATAATAATTTAATTTATTTACTATATACACAATATACAACAGTTGTATTTTTTAAAAACAGTTAACTGGTTTGATTATAATGAATTCAACTCACCTTGAACAGCCAGGAGCTGCTCTTCCGTGCTCCAGCGAGAGTTGATTTTTTGGTTAGGCTGAAGAAAATACATCAAATGGAGAACAAATATGACGGGATGTATACGTTTCTTGTTAAATGTACAAGTGTTGATGGAACTTAATTGGCAGTGATGTGTAACTATGAACACTGTTACAGGACACTCTCAAATTTAGGTACCTTTTCTCTCCCTTTTTTTAAAATGCATTATATAATATCCAGGATTGACTTTAACTAAAACCTGGTTTCATGGCTCTTTGAGGTTAGACAGTTTGGTCAAACTATTGAAAGTGAAGTGAAAGTAACCAGTTGGCCAGATATGGAGTGACCCCTCCCTGGAATTTGTACTCAGCATTGCACCCATCCCAGTGTACACACACAGCGGTGTACATACACAGCGGTGAACACACAGCGTGAGCACTCACCCGGAGCAGTGGGCAGCCATGGCTACGGCCGCTGGGGAGCAGTCGGGAAACTGGTCCCTTACTCGAGGACACCACAAGTGTGATTGTTGAAGATGGTGAACAAGTGCTTCATCACTCACACCACCTTCAACTCGGTGGATCTGGGGCTCGAACCTACGACCTTCTGATCACAAGTTGATCTCCTTAACCACCAGACCACAATTGTCCTACCAAATTCAAATGTGCGTGGCATTCCCAAACCAGAAAACCAAGCCAATGCAACCTGTTGCCAGATCAAAACTCTTGACAACTCAAGCAAAGAGTTTGGAGAAGGCAAAACATGACAATACAGATAACGAACACAGTTTCACAGAAATTTCATTTCACATTCGTACACAACTCGAGCCAAAAATAATGTGTGCAGACAAAAGCTCACACATCTGGCGAATGGAGAAGCGTTCCACTCTGCCATGTCCTGGTTTGTTGTAGTGCGTGATCTCATGGACAACCAATGAAAGCAGGCTCTTTTGATTACATGTTCAGGGTACTTTTGAGATATTAAAGGGGAGCTGAGTGGTGCTCGATACACACTCGCGTCGACTCACAACAATAAATAGAGCAGAAGTAGTTACGGAATAGAATATGAAAATTGAAACGCTCATCATGCTGGTGTCCAACCATCAAGATTTGTTCGCTAAGGAGCACAAAGATTATAAAAACATACACACAAGGGAGGAAGTGTTATCTGGAATTTAGGTGTCGATGGTGCATTTCATTGTCTTGCACTTTTGTTGACCGTTTACCGCCACCACCCAAGGGTAAGGAGCATTACTGCATCAATGGAGAAGATAAAGCCTCCTACAGAGAAGCCGATGCAGAACCATAGGTGTGTGTGTGTGTGGTGACCTTTACTGTCAATCTTATTGTATTATACATTACTTAAAAAAACACAGGAGCTTGTGGGCAGTCTCTAAAGAGTAGTAGCTCTGAAATCCCAATCTGATGAGGATAATATTCAAAGAGCATAGGGTCTGTCTGTCATGTAGGAGGAATCATACCTCAGCTGGCTTCATGCCTTCAATTCCATCACCCAGGTTGTTCTTGAGAACGCTGTTGGTTTGCTTGATACTTTGAACCTAAAGTGGGATCACAGAGATTTAAAAATGACATCACTAGTGTCAGTCAACACACCATCAGTTCGGGGGATATATTAGAGTTTAAAGATGTATTCTCCTTATATTGGGACTAAAATACAGCATTCACTTTAACCCTTGAACTATCCACTTTCCTTAGTCTGTACTTCGCATCACAAGGCTGGAGGTGCATACATATACTTACTTTGTTTTCATTTACTTTGTGTAGTTCTGAAATCCGAGGTGCTTTTCGAGGTACTTTTTTTAAACAAACATGTCAAGGTAAGTGCACATTAAGGCACATGTACACAAGTCTCTATAATATGCTGTTTCACTTCATAAAACTCTATGTAAAATCCAGAAACTACACATCACATACTTAGTTTTTTCATTTTCATTTAACTTCATGCCAACATGTTGGAAAATTCCAACAATAAGAAAAACAGTCAATGAACATTTGTGTCATGCTGCAATCCAAAACCATGGCTGTAATGCAAGTCAATGGATTAAAATTGTCATTAAGAGTATATGTAGGTGGGAAAAAATAAACAATTTGAAGACCATTTTTATACCTTTTATATTGACTAATTTAGTGTTTGAGTTCAAATCTTGGATTTTTTTAATTAATATTTCATTTTTTTTCATTACTGAGGTTAATTAATAGATATAGGGAAAACATTGCAGGGAAAAAATATTATCTGACACATTTTTAAAGCAGTTTAAGTTAGTGGTCGTTTTTGTCGTTTAATGAAATGTGAATTGCTTAACACCGTCAATGTGTTCAAGCATTTTCCCAAAATGTGTAATGTTAAAATTTACTGTGTCTGCATTCCATTTGCAGACACAGAGAATCTTGTGGCCAAATCATGACTCAAAAATCAGGGGGAAAAAACAGCCTTTTTATCTTTAATCCATAATTAGCCTTGTTAAATGTTAACCTGATAAAACCTGCAGTTGTCTGTTTTAAGTAAAATAGTTCCCACCATGGTCATGCGATCTAATTAAGCAGCATCTAAAACACCAATCACCATAGGGGACAACCCCTAAGCTGTTCTTAACCCTACCATGCTTGCAAATATCAATTAAAGAAGCCATTTCAGCCAGGTTAAAAATAATGAAGTAATGGTTTTCACAATTTTGACTTAAGAAGTTGAAATGTTGAGATATTTTTTGACTTGTAAAGAAGACTTGCTGACCTGCACACACCCAATCTAATGCTAACTATGTTGACACACTTTGTATCTAATAATTTTGATGTACACATTGTATAGCCATTGTATATTTTTTAACCTGGTGGAAATGACCTTCCATTCAAAATGGTACATGTTCTTAAAACAAAATCAGACCTCTGCTGCCTAAATATTAAAAAGTGTACTATTAAAGTAAAAAAATTATCAATTTAGAAGTAAAGTTGTTCATTGGAGGCCATCAGATTCACAAATACTAGGAACAAGCTCCGTCATACCTGCAGTAACTAGTTGGGCCACTCACCTGTCTCTTTATTGACACAATCTGTGTATCCAGCTGTCGGATGGTAACAGCTCCTGAGTCTGTGGATGCAGAGAGTGCGACGATGTCTGGCTGTTCCAGGTACATGCCTTTAGGAGGCCTGCGGCGAGCTCGGAGAGGGTGGTGGCGGTACTGTGTACCCTGCCCCTCTTTCCGAGGTGGACCAGACTTGCTCGGACCTTTTTCGCTTCCTCCACCTGCTCCAGAGCTCTGCTTTGTAGACTGAAACCAGATTGGAATATGTGTATTTTTTGATGAAGATTTTTTTTTTATCTTCAGATAGCTATTATCTTCTTGAATGAACTAGAAAAAAGTAAGGTAGCAATATATTGTAGTTTTATTTCTACCCCGTAGAATGATCTAATAGGAATTCCTTTGTAACTCTTAATCCACACTAGGTTTTTGAAAAGCTTTATTGAAGTAACTGCTAAAAAACACAATGTAAAACATTTTGATTGATTGATTACATTAGAAATCTTTTCTCGCCATTTTGACACTCAATAAAACAAGTTAAAAATATGAAGAGTTTGTTTCCAAAAAGCCATACATTTATTTTGAGGAATTAAAGTAAAGATGTGTTGTCTCATATATTTTTTCTGACTTTTTAGTAAATATGTAAATACTGTGTCCACATGATAGAAGCTGTGATAGCAGGTGAATATAATTGTTTTTTAACGATTTTCTTATTTCAGCCAATGGCACAACCCACATAAAGACCATCAAAAATATAAAGGAACTTTACAGAACTTGTAAATTGAAGGGTCCCTCGGTTTCCCCTCAGCCAATATATGCTGCGCTGCGATTGGTTTGAATAAAAATGTGGTATTTTGAGTATTCTGACTATCCTATATAGCGTCTTTGGGGGGGGGGAAGGACAATGCCACACTGCGCAACTCGCTGATAATGCGGTTAAATATTGATAATGCGCTTATCATTTATGATCATTTTGAATAAGTAAGGGGATAATCAATGGTCAGGAGACCGCTCTACAGATTTAATGCACAACATGGAGGTATCGAATTATCAGACATGTACTCTCGAGTAGTTTTTGCTTCAAACTTTCATAATGCATATCAAATTTATAAAAGCACAAACATGTAAAATGTACATAAACATAGATACACTTATGGTTGATACTAGAGTTGCATCTTCACTTTGTCACAAAATGTAAATCTAAAGAATTGCAGTATAGCTTTTTACAACACGAGGTAGAAACATAACAGCCATACATTTTCAAATGGAGTTTGTTGAGAAACGTATAAATATTGTTTATATCTTTTAAAAACTTCAATGTCGTAAATGATAAAGACAACAGCACAACCGATTCTGATTCGTAGTATATTTCGTGCAGGGAGAGGGTCTGCTTCTTTGGCCACACACTCACCTCTTTCTTGGCATTGACATGAAAGTCATGGTCATTTCCCAGATCACCTTCCTCTATCTCGTCGTTACTGGAAAGAGAACAAACACACACTTTAAAACGGATCTCTGGAGGCCACACATTTTTTGATTAAATGGCTTTCCCCCATCCTTTTACCTTTCGTCCTTTTCTCTCTTGCTGAGCAGCTTGCGGGCCTGGCGGTCCATGACACTGGTTCGGGTTCTGGTTTTCTTCCAGGAGTAGTAGTACTTCACCAGGCTTGTGATCATCTTGTCTGGAAGCTGAGAAATAAAACAGAGATCATGGTCAATTTCAAAACATTTCCCAACTATGAAGAAAAGGAAAATAAGGAACAATAAGGAAAATAATTGTATGAAAATATACATTTACATCACTTATTAAAAAATGAAAGTTTTTTTAGCCTGCCGCTAAAAAGCCAACAGGACTAACAAATAACTCTAAGGCTCTTGGAAAAACTAAAAAGTTTGCCAGACAAGACCACATGTTAAGGCCATTCTATTCACCCTCGTTCTGGCTTTTCTTGTCTGATTAAAAAATTTGAACCACTTTTAAAATACAGAGTCACCGCTACTTTTCTGATGTCTGTCCTCCATCCAAGTATGACACGATCGCCAAATGCAGTAAAACTCTGACTTATAAGAACATTAAGTTTCACCATGGATAGTGTCAGGCCTGTAAGCATGATGAGCCTGACTGCGCAGAAGATCAATACAGACTGTACTGAGCGAAGCTGCTGTTCCAGATGCACACACAGCTACACAGATTCACCGGACGTTTGAAGCCATGCTGCTGCGGTGGAATATTAAACAAAGAGACAGTGGATGTTGTCTTAATGCACGTAATATGTTCAAATCAATGACTGAGTGCAGTGTTGCAAGTTTGAGCTGCGTCTCAAGTAGTGTTCTCCACCTTGAAAAAATGTCAAGAACAGTTGCAAGTACAGTTTAGCTGCAGCATGATTAGTTAGATTTTTTTAATGTTAGAGAATAACATTTAATTTAAATGGTGACAATTCTTTAGCTTTTATAATAGTATTGAAATGATCTAAGATGTGTTTTAGGAGTGGGCCATATTGTATCGTCAACGGTAATACCTCTACAATTATTATTATGGTTTAAAATTTTCATATGGTGATACTCTACGTGTTGTTGTAATGATGTTATGCGTTTACCTACGACTACACAGCTCTCGTGCGTGCCGCCCAAAACTCAAAGAAGAGGATGTTAAGCAGCACTGCGAAGCAAACGTGGCTTAGGAAGCTCAGAGGAAGAGTTACATTTGAAAATGGAGGGATTTCAGTGGAGTGGAAGTGGTTTGGATACAAAAGAACAGATAGAGAAGGACACTTCGCAGGAAAATTATGAAATATCAATTAAAAGAAACAAGCATGCATGACTACAGAACACAGAACATTATTAAACCTGTTCGACTGAGCGACTGGAGAAGATAAACATGCTTCGGGGATCTTTATGCTGCCATCGTGTCATTTACATTCACATGATCACTTCGTGATCATATGCTTGAATATTTGTGATTCTAAGACTGGAAACAAACTACGGGAACAGCAAGCAAGCTGTGTTGCTAAGCATTATGGGTACTATAGTACTTATACTGCAACGTAATCGGAAAACATGCCTGCTAATCTATAAAAATAAATTTATCAAGCATTAACACTTATTATCACTATAGCAATATTGTTAGTTATAAAAGTGATAATGATGTAAACGGACGTCGAACTTTAACTAACAGTACAAAGTAAATGAAATAGTTTAAATAGTTGATGTGAAGCTAAGTGATTTCAAGCACATTTAACTTGATTTGATGGAGAGTTAACCAGACACCAGAATTATAGAACGTGTTCTGAACTCACAACAGTTGACACTCTGCTTGTGCAGAGCTCTGTTGCTCAATGCTTGGCGTTCAGTATGCACATCAGTGATTATGTCCTCTACTGAAATTCACCTTTAGCTTTGGCAGCAGAATGCCGTCTAATGCTACAAGTGAATAAATCCAACTGCCTCAACTGATACTTATTGTAGAATCTAGTACTTTTTTATTGTTCAATGATTTTCCTGAGATTTGCAGCGAAAGGAATGGCCTTGATGTTTAAAATCGATCAGTCATGTCACACTGCCCTGCTCTTACATAACCCATCTTGCCTCCTGCTCACCATCTGCTGGATGCGATGGAAGCTCTTGCCATGAAAGCTGAAGGCCTGTTCAAACAGAACTTTATCTTCTACTGTCCACTCATCAGGAAAGGGCGTGAAGTTGGCCAGGTCAGCCAGAGACTTCTCAACATCATGCTTGTGCCAAAGAAGCATGCCAAGAGCCTGTTGAAAGAAGACAGGACTGTAGCAGCAACCTGAAGCCTCATTGGGTGGCTTTGCTCAGTAATCACATGATATGGTACCTGTTCCATGTTGTATCCATGCTTCTCTTTGGACATCAGAATATATTCGTCCACTTGGAGTGATAGAAGAGAAAATACTGTTTCTTAACAAAATCCTTAATACAGATAACAGATAAGCAGGTTTCATAAGGCTAAATGTAAGACTTTTCAGATGTTTTAAGACTATTAAAACTCTAATTTAAGACTTATATTTGGCGAAATTGGCTTATGATTTTTGTTTGCTGGAGTCTCTTCCAAGCAATCTGATGTTAAATTATAATGCAGGGCCCACCTTCCCAAGAAAATCTATTATCATCTTAAGAATTAACAAACAGTCAATGGGTCCTAGACTCTCAAAAATATCATGTTTATGTTTAAATCACTAACTAGACCTTGACAGTTAAGATCTTAAGTTTTAGTGATGACGTTTTTTTTTTTTTTTTAAATTAGATTTGATTTTCCTTATTTATTTTTATTTTTTTTACAAGTTGTCTCATTTAGAAGATTACAAAAACTTTGGTTGGAATTTTTTGATGTTGCTTTGAGGTTGCCAGAGATTGATAAAATGCTTGAAATTGCAAAAAAAAAAAAGTAAATGACGTTAAGCAGTGCCATAGTTTAATAAAAGTATCATAAAATCATTAATATTTAGTATCATAAAAGTTATTGTTATGATTGCCAGATATTGACATAAGACTCATGAATGCTAAAAAATGTAAAAATGGCAGTTAGGGTTGCCAGAGTTTGAGAAAATACTCATAAGCACATTTTGGGTTTAGTATGTGTTTTTGATGTTATTATATAGGTAATAGATTATATCTGTTTTTGAACAAATACACGTACACAAAATAAAAAAGTTTTCTTACATTTTAAATAATTATACATTCTTTTAACAATTTTTTATGAAATATTGCAACTTCAAAAGGTTAGGTTTAACCTTTAAGGTTAGTATTGTACTTTTCAAAATAATGTCCTGAAAAAGACTGCTGATAGAAAATTGATTCTTACACATAGCATCGGACACTTGGCTGTTGGGTGACCAGACCAGCATGCTCTTCTCATTGTAACCTGAAGCGCAGTCTGTCATAAAAAAGGCAGAAAATGTGAAAAATCTAAAAACATATTTTTTTTACAAATACTCTTCTCTCATCCCTTCTGCAGCTAACAATGGCTTTAAAAAAGATCATCAATCCAGTACACTCTACAACTTTATTAGCTATGATTGTACCCATAACCTTCACATTGAGACAACACAAAGCAGCTTTTCTTCAGTTCTAAAATTTAGCTCCCTCCTTACCTGGTTTGAACTCCGGGATCTGTGCCTGATAGTCCCCTCCAACACGTATCATACTATCTGTTACAAGAGGGCAAGAGAGGAGAAACAGCCAGCTGCATTAGATCCTCATACGCAGGAAAGACAGAGGAAGAATGGAAACAAGAATGCTTTACCCAACTCAAATACATATACAGTACTGTTATACTCAAATAATGTAAGACATACCATGTGAATGATCCTCGTCACTGCTCTCTTCGTCAGAGTGATGACTGTTACCATTTGTGACTGTTTTTGCCCTGCTTCTGGAGAGCACACCAGTCCCTGATCTCTCCATTACTAGAGAGAGAGAGATGAAAATAATGGTGAGAATTATGGATGAAAGATGAGAGAAAGAGAGGGGGGATAGAGAGGCAGAATAAGAGACAGGAGAGAGAAATGAGAGAGGGTGAATGATAGAGACAGAGGAAGAAAAAAAGAAAAAAGAGAGAGAGAGAGAGAGAGAGAGAGAAGGAGAAAGAGAGAGATTGAGAGAAAAGAGGAGAGAGGGGGGATAGAGAGGCAGAATAAGAGACAGGAGAGAGAAATGGAGAGGGTGAATGATAGAGACAGAGGAATACAAAGAGAAAAAGAGAGAGAGATTGAGAGAAGAGAGGGGGGATAGAGAGGAAGAATAAGAGACAGGAGAGAGAAATGGAGGGTGAATGATAGAGACAGAGGAAGAAAAAGAGAAAAAAGAGAGAGAGAGAGAGAGAGAGAGAGAGATTGAGAGAAAAGAGAGGAGAGAGAGAAAGAGTTTCGTTAAGATCAGTAAGTAATTTTGTTTTCAAAGTCAAAATTAAAACATTGTTTACCTCCCAAAAACCTATTTGGTCTGATTTTGTTTTAATTGAACACGTAAAAACCATATAAATATTAAAATTATGGCCTTATTTTTGTTTAGTTTTTTTAATTTTAATATTCCTATGTTGTTCAAATGATTTACAAAATTTTGCATGTATATTTGTGAGCCTACAATATAACGTTCTATATTTTATTATTCAAAATAGGTTACAAATATATAATAGCTGCAAGTAGTAATTCAGAGCTCAGAAGAGTCTGACATAGCGCCCCTTAGAGGCTAGTACCTCATGTTATAAATAAAAACACACAGTGACACACTTCCTGCGGCTGTTGATGGTGTTACATCCTAAATTAACAATAGCCACACCATTACAACCATAGATCATTACCAATACAACCCATGCAGTATCATAAAAATAAATAATATATAAAGAGATTATAGGACATTTCCTGCTTGTGATTTCTCACCCTTCTTCATCACCTTACCAGGAGCAAAGCATGGGAGATATCAAACATCACCAAATGCCTTAACCTACTTCTCATCAATTTCAGAATACCAAGCATGCATTTTTCAAAGCGCCCTAAAAAGCTCCCTTCCTGTTTGACAAAACTGAAAACGTAAAGGGTGAAAGTTGTTCGGCTCGATGAGCTCTATCCGTGATTTCAGCTTGGTGGCAAAACACACAAATTAACGATCCTAACAAAAACAGCAAAGCTCTGTGCCATGGCTCTGCGCTGCCCTGTAGCAGAGTATTATCACAGGCTTATAATTTATATTCCATTTCATAATCACAAAACATGACACTAAAAAGTGCAGTAAGCAAGTTCTGAGAGCCAACGCAAACATATAAAATCAGTAACTAGTTAAACTCTTTGTGCCTATTTTGAAAACTCCTGCTGATTTGTTTTGGTAGTTGAAGATTTTGTTCCCTAAGCTTTTAACACTACTACAGCTTACAAACTACAAGTACAGTACATTCCCTAAATTAGAAAACTGGTAAAGATGAAAACATGAAAACTGTTTGAAATGTGCTGTTACATTTTGTATTTAATTTCCTGTCGGGTAAGTACTGAAATTCATCAGGAGGTATCTAAGGCTACATTTAGACTGCAGATCGTAATGCTCAATTCTGATTTTTTTTTAAATCAAATCAGTTTTTTTGTGTGCTCCTTCACATTCCATACAGCATGTGACTTATATCTGTGACTGTGTATGAATGCAATCCAGCTCGCTTTGAGGTGTGCATGGGCAAGATATGGCATTGATCAAGACAAAACTGAACATGGATGAGAACGCGATTAGAGGTAATAATAGAGAGTAACTTTATTTATGTTCATTTCTAGTCAAAGCCGCAATCAATTCAACCTAATCACATCAAGAAGAAGCCAAATAAGAAATATTTCTTAGTTCTTAGACTGCTTTTAGCTCCGTCCTCAGCCATGATTGATGTTAAACTTCCTACCTCAAGGTTTCCCTCTTCACGCGTGATGGGAAGTGTAGTACCCTGAGCGGCCACTTGAGGCTGGCTCCAGAAGTGAGCAGGTTCTCATTCACTCCAATGTAAAACTGACCAACTTTTGAGTTTAAAAAACATGTTTCCACCCCTGGCTTCATTGGGTTTGTTGACTCAAATCACTAGTTTCGATCTTCATGAACACTCTTAGGAGGGTGAATGTTTAAAAAAGGTGTTTGTTTAAGATATATAAAATTTCAACCTTCATCCAATCAGACGCCTTCACTATGGCCATGTCCTGCCACTATGGATGAATTGTCAAGAACTGGCTGTCCCAGAAACCTACGGGTGACGTCTCTCCATGTTATACACAGTCAATGTCCCACCCACAGACAGAAATGTGACGTCTGTCACCATACAATGGCATAAAAGTCCATAAATGCGAACTCTCTGTTAAAGAAACATAAGGCCTTCTCTTTGATCTCACAGAAGTCAAAATCAAATACTGATCAACAAATATATATTGAAGTAAAATAATTGGGAGACTGATTAACATACAATATTCGTTATGCAAATCTCTTTACATTACATATTGTGACAGGCACCAATCGATCACTTCCAGACATTTTCTAAAGAACTTCCTCTTCTTTAACATAAGTAAAACCTTAAAATCAACTTTCCCCACAAGCCACTAAGAGATTGTATACAACATTGTTTGCATGTTTTTAAGCTACTTTTAACTTTGCCAGAAACCTTAGTTACTTTAAATTTTCTTTCAAATTTTGCATGTTTATTTTAAAGTTTAAAATTGTTTTATGTTTTATAAATGAATGATCCGATGACCCACTAGATGTTTCTTAAAACAGCTAAACAACAGGTGCAGATGCACAAATACAAAATAAAAGTTGATTAAGATCGCAGTATTAATATGTATAAACTGTCGATGATAAAAAGTCCCGCAAATCAAAAAGTTACTAACCTAACTTTCTCAAATGTTGTCTAAATGTTTAAGAAAACCAAAAAAATCCTGTGTAGTCCTTTCTGTTTGCCCTTTCACTTTAAACTTTAACATTTATATTTTGTAAAGGCAGGTGACTGAGTTCACTTCTTCTGAGGTGCTCTATGTTCCTGTATCTAAAACAAATGTTACTAACTTTTACTTGTTGCAAGCCAAATAATGATACCTTTATTCTACGAACAAGAACTCTTTTGTTTGGAGAATGCCTCAAGCAACCCATCAATGAAATAAGCTGTAGAGCTGACTTTACTCTTCTCACATACGCGCATGCGCAGTTCGAGCACAACAGACGAGAAGACGCCAGGCTGCTCTTCAAAAAGCCTAAACAATGACAAAAGACTTACGGCGCTATTTTATGATAATTTCACAAAATCATAATAAACAAAAAAAAACGTTACCACGTTTGATTCTCAACTTAACAATAACAACAAAAATTACGTTAGCTTAAAAGTTTTCAAGAAAAATACATATACAAAAACGTCGAATAGTTTTCAATAATAATACAGCAAAAAACATTGAAATAGTAATTAATTTGTATCCCCTCCCACAACATCGTTATATGTCAAAGGAAAAACGGTTAACTGACTGCGTGACGTCACGACCAGCAAGCTCTGTCTATTGATTGAAGTTGCCGTTTGGTTAGTTTTAATTAAACGCGCTCTTCAGGTGATTCCTAAACGTTGAATAGGCGTCCCTCAACACTCCAATGCAGAAGAGTGTCCAATTAACTCTTAGCGGTGTTTCAGCTGGAAGTAGCTATTGATTGCCCCTTAACTCCAAAAGGTCGCATCACTCCTACTAGCGTCCAATCATCCCTCCCTTGTTCATTTAAACATTATACACACAAAACACGGACAGCCCCTTCTCGAGTAATACATCATGTAAACTCAAAAAGTACTGGACCAGGCAATAAAACATCTTTCCTCACCTCACTTTTGGCACAGTCGCACACTCAAGAATTAGTCCTTTTGTGTAGAGCCACGCGTATGTCCTTATTCCAGTTGTTGGCTAGCTGTCGCGGAACATTTGCCTTAACGTTAGTTGCCAGTCCGAATAGCAGTTCTCTGCGTGCTTTATCTCCTATTCAAAGTAATTTCGAAACAAACATGTGCTGAGAAACATCATAAGCAGGCACATTTAGACATAACGAACTACGTGAAATCTTGAGTGGAATTCTCCGCAATTCATCGCATCGGCAGTAAAGGGATCCAGACCGTGTGTATGTGCCGGGAGGACCCAAGCACTCCTTACAACCGAAATAACCCTCCGCACTGCTCGCCTCTCCTCAACTAACTTCCATGACAATCGCTCTAGTGCCTTCAACCGGCGTTAAATTCACACAGAGGACATAAAAGTCAAATTCATAATGAAGACAGGTGTGTTTCACAGTGTTTGCAAGCAAATAAGCCACGTTGAAGTAAATCCGCCTATGTAAAAAAAACATATTTATTGTTATTGTCTGTAAGCCACAGAATTAAATGTAGTATTAGCATATTTTGAGTGTCTCGGACAACTCTTCTTTATTTATAAACTCACAGAAGAATCCTGCTTTGTGTTTCTGTACCTGCCACCATTAAAACAGGCGGAACTACTTCCCAGAACTGTGCACGCGGAGGGATTTGTCAGCTGTGCAGTGGAGTGCTGAGGCTGCTCAGACCCGTCACTAATGTATGCAAAGGAAAAGGACAAGAACTTGCATATTTAAGTCAGAATTGGGGACTTCGTGTCGATTCGTTATGTACCTCATCACACTTTATTTATAAAATAAAATAAATTAAATCCCATGAAAATCTGACAGGAAGTCTTTAGATATATTGATTAATTGATGATGATGATGATGATGATGATGATGATGATGATGATGATGATGATGATGATGATGATGATGAGGAAGATGATGATGATAAACTTGACATCCAGGCACAATCTGTAGTTAGCAGACAGAAGGGAAGATAGATGCTTACACAATCTCCCAGCAGGCTTTCCTACACGATGGATGGGCCCTTCCCAGTGCCAAAACATAGATCCTTTATCTATGGCCCTCACACACACACACACACAGAGAGAGAGACATACCAGCACTTGTGGCACAAGACCCCTCCCAGTAGCCATCCTCATCTATCTCTCTCTATCTCCCCTCCCTCTTCTCCTTTGTGCCATCTTGCCAGGCTGGCAACCTACTAAAGACCCAAAGAACCTTCTCCATTTTCTGTAACTCACCTTAGTTTTGCCTGGGTGAATATCTCTTCTTTCTTCCTCTCTCTTTCTCTCCTCTTCCTCCCTGTTAGACTTCCTCCATCCTCATCACCTCTGAGTTCCTCCCCCTCCCCCTCTCTATATTCCTCCTCTTCATCCCCCCCCCCCCCCCCCCAAACACTACCCCCACGCGGGCGCGCGCACTAAGCAGAGGATGGTTGGTAACAATCCCTTGCTCAGGCCTGAAGGAGAAGCGTTGTGGTTTTCAAGGCCTCTCTCTCTCTCTCTCTCTCTCTCTCTCTCTCTCTGACTCTCAATTCCTCTCCCTTTCTATCCCTCTCTCTCTCTCTCTGACTCTATTCCTCTCCCTCGCTCTCTCTGACTCTCTATCCCTCTCTCTCTCTCTCTGACTCTCTATCCCTCCTCTCTCTCTCTCTCTCTCTCTCTCTCTCTCTCTCTCTCTCTCTGACTCTCAATTCCTCTCCCTTTCTATCCCTCTCTCTCTCTCTCTGACTCTATTCCTCTCCCTCGCTCTCTCTGACTCTCTATCCCTCTCTCTCTCTCTCTGACTCTCTATCCCTCCTCTCTCTCTCTCTCTATCTCTCCCTCTGACTCTCTATCCCTCTCTCTCTCTCTGACTCTATTCCTCTCTCTCTCTGACTCTCTATCCCTCTCTCTCTCTCTCTGACTCTATTCCTCTCTCTCTCTGACTCTCTATCCCTCTCTCTCTCTATTTCTCTCTCTCTCTCTCTGACTCTCTTCACCCCCCCCTCTCTGACTCTCTATCCCTCTCTCTCTCTCTCTCTCTCTCTCTCTCTCTGACTCTCTTCACCCCCCCCTCTCTGACTCTCTATCCCTCTCTCTCTCTCTCTCTCTCTCTCTGACTCTCAATTCCTCTCCCTTTCTATCCCTCTCTCTCTCTCTCTGACTCTATTCCTCTCCCTCGCTCTCTCTGACTCTCTATCCCTCTCTCTCTCTCTGACTCTCTATCCCTCCTCTCTCTCTCTCTCTCTCTCTCTCTCTCTGACTCTATTCCCCTCTCTCTCCCTCTGACTCTCTATCCCTCTCTCTCTCTCTCTCTGACTCTATTCCTCTCTCTCTCTCTCTCTGACTCTCTATCCCTCTCTCTCTCTATTTCTCTCTTTCTCTCTCTGACTCTCTTCACCCCCCCTCTCTGACTCTCTATCCCTCTCTCTCTCTGACTCTCTTCACCCCCCCCCTCTCTGACTCTCTATCCCTCTCTCTCTCTCTGACTCTCTTCACCCCCCCTCTCTGACTCTCTATCCCTCTCTCTCTCTCTCTCTCTCTGACTCTCTTCATCCCCCCCCCCCCTCTCTGACTCTCTATCCCTCTCTCTCTCTCTCTTCACCCCCCCCTCTCTGACTCTCTATCCATCTCTCTCTCTGACTCTCTATACCCCCCCCCCCTCTCGTGTCCTCCCCTATTGTTATTAGGGGTTTGTGTGACCCTGTAGGTCGGGTCATGTTGGATTTGGAAATGTTGGATATCAAAAATGTATGTTGAAACCAAACCATGATGGTTCCGCTTCCGAGCATCCTTCAAAGCTGGGCACAAGCAGGGAGAAGCTAGTTTACCACAGCGAACCCTCTGACCCCCACCCTTGACTCCCCTCCTGAAAATGCCATCCCTCCCCGGAGCGAGACAGATTACCCGAAAACAAATGGGTGTGGGCCGGGCTTCCTGACGGGACATCTGCGGGAGGGAAAGAGCCGCACGTTCACCGGATTCAGCGCACATCGGATGGACAGATAACCCCATTTTTAAACTGTGGTTTATTACTCTGAAGCGCAGCAGTCAGCTGAGTGGCATTGTGGGAGTTTCAAAGGGCTTGTTTGGAGTTTTGATCGTAAATGTTAGCTGATACTTCAATTCGCTAAACCCAAAACTGATTATTATTTGATACAGTAGCATTTACCTTTTGCTACATAGTATGAATTGTCAACTAGTGCGCCCTAGTGGATACATGGGGTAGTGTATGGGACTTTTGAACATATCGTTTCAGTGAAAAATATTCGACATTTTTAAAGATCGTTATGGTTAGAGGTTAGCGTTGATGTGGCTAGTATACAAAATATTGCTGTGTTGCTAAATAAGATACATTTCCCCATATTTGTTGTTACTATAATGAATTGTCAGCACATATCAAACCTAGTTCGTTTCCGATTATTAATCATTTATCTCTGTGTTTAGCGGGGTGCACTAGAACAACGAAATATAACGGCAGACCCGAAGCCTAACCTGTGTCTCAATCGGCGTACTATCAATACTTTTAAGGGCGCGAAAGGACAAAAGTTCTGCGTCCTAATCCGAACACTTGCACTGTACCTTTAAAGTAGATACTCATTTTCAGAAGAAAATGTACATACTTTTTAGCGATCTGAACTAAACATCACGTTACGGAATTAGTTTTTTTCACATCGTCACAGACGACGGGTGAGAACTTAGCTCCTTATTTTTTATTACTTAATTGAATAATATTCTAACAATAAATAAAACACTCTCTAATTTGATGATATTTATTTATATGCGTCTTCTTTAAAAATTAGTCAAAGTAAAGTGTGATTAGTGTGCAGATTAGGATGTAGCTATATTTCTCAAACCATAATATATATTAAAAAGCATGCGATGTGTACTTTTTCAGGTTAGATTCTGAAGTGCAGATCCATGGACGCTGAATTCTGAGTTTAGCCCCAGAATCTCCAGACCATTGTATGGCAAAATACTGACGTTAAGAAATATTTAATTTCTTTAAAAATACTGAAATATTATTTCTTATCAAATAAAAAAAGATTTTTGAATTAAATCTCAGAATTCTACCTTTCATCTCAGAATTCAGACTTTTTCTTTCTCAGAATACTTCCGTTTTATCATTCAAATTCAGTATTAGTTTTTCTCTACAATTTTAACATTTTCTTCTACATATGCTTTATAAATATACTTTACTTATATAATTGTAATTGTTTCAAAGGTTGCAAGACGCATTTATGACTGAAATTAACATAAAACATAACCCAACAGAAGTCTGAATCTTCTATCTTACTGTTGAAAAATTAGAGAAAGCAAGTTGCTTACATTCTTCCTGTCTTCAGATGTTAAGATTATTGTCATTGCGAAAAAAATATCTAATAAATAAAGGTAATAATTAAAATGTGTCTTATTAAGAGAACAGAAAATAGTATATTTAAAAGGATCTAAACTGAACTAACACCAATTTACCAAGAAAAAATGCACCACTTTATGCGAGTTATTATTTACAGATGTAAGAAAGAATATTTTTTTATTATGAAGGGAGGGATAATAAATAAATAAATAAGGGATAATAAAAATATTTTTTATTATAAAGGGAGGGACAAAAGTGTGAATAGACAACATTTTCATTTTCTATCTTTCTCTTTTCCCAAAACCAACTTCTCTTTGGAATTTTGCATGTTCATTTTAAGGTCTGAATGTTCATGTTTTTTATTTGAGAAAGTCCTCACTATCTGAACCACACAGATACAGGATCAATAATTATATACATAGCCAAAAAGAATGACACATATCAGTGTGGAACACAATTTCCAGGAGTTGATGTTTGACATCCGTAAAGAAACCCTTCCCTTGAGCTCTTTGCAAGTATTTTGATAGCTCTTGCAGGATACAAGTCTGTTTTGGCAACTCAGGATGACCCTCTTAAATTAACACTTTTTAAAAATAGTTTTCTGCACATTTACATCTAAATAAATGATCCAAAGACTCACTAGATCTTCCTTAAAATAGCTAAACAACAGGTGGAAATGCACATAGTTAATCAACAAAACAGGAGTTGACTAAGATGGCAATAAAGTACCAGAGGATGCTAATGATAGAAGGTCTACCAAAACAAAAAGTTACTAATCCAACTTTCTAAAATGTTTTCTAAAAGTTGAAAGAAACAAAAAATTATGTGTAGGCCTACACTTTTAGGAGGTGACTCGTCTGAGGTGCTCTATATCCCAGCACCTGCAACATCTTTCTTTCTATTTGTTTTTAACACATCATTTTCCTCAACGCTCTACAAAACAAATCTATGAATTTACTGGCAAAACTCAAATTTGGAATTTAGCCCCGGAATTCTGACATTTACAAATTTTTTTTTTAGACGTTGCCTCTGCCATTTACAAAGAATCCAGTTTTACGCAAAACAAAACTAACCAAAAAGCCTTTCATTAATCACTTTGCAAATGTTCACTAACAATCCACTACAATATTTAGAGTGAGAGGTATAAGCCATCCTTGACATATCCTCTACCCTTCAAATTAAAACCCTTCCCATTAAAGATAAGTCTCCCAGTAACCACTGATTCACTTTTCGCTTTGTTTTGATCAATAATTGAGGAAAACAAGCGACGTTGTGCTTTTCAACACGAGGACAGAGCGCTTGACCTTTCACCCCAAACCTTGTGTCGTCATTTCCCAACCACTCGGCGGCTAATGCCCCGATCCTGTCGAGAGGGGAAGAGTGAAGAAGAGAGGGAGGGAGCCCTGGAGGAGAGGAGATAAAGAAAGCGAGAGTTGCTGAACAGACGGGGGAGATTTCGTGGCCGCTTCTTGGCGCGAATCCGGCGGAGGAAACACACGCGACCAGTCGCTCGGTTTTCTAGCTGCCAACCCAGCGAACCCTCTTGTTATTGTAGCCTAGCTTGATTGTTCGCATTTTTAACATTCCTTGCCACCAACCGAATCACGTTTTTAACATCTACAACTTCTTAGTAACACTCTCGAGTGTTGCATTCGCGTCGAGACCGATTAAAGTCGTCGCAATGGGGGTGAGTTTGACTCTTCGTGTGCTGTGTTTGCTAGCGGGCTGTTGATAAACGCGTGCGCTAATTTGAACAAAGACTGATGGAGGCAAAAAATGATACCCGGAAAGAGACAGAGGGTAGCGCCGAACTAATCATTAATGCGTGCCGCTGTTAAAGATGGCCGTTTAAGAGGAGAACTTGCGTTTTCACGTGGTTTAACGTGTTCCTGGAGTGTGACTATAAATGCCTGCCTCTAATAGTTAGTTAGTTGCTTGCTTCAGGTGCTTCGTCGAATGCGCCAATAGCGGTTTAATAGCACACTGCTGCGTAAACAATGAAAACTGTTGCTGTCCACGTAAACCGCTGTGTGCTGGTATCATATTCAATCAGTAAAGGCTTTAAACGAGATCCAGGAGCCAGTCTGAAGTGTGCAATGGCGTACATTTGGTGATGGCTTTTAAACGGGCAACATGCCAGCAGCCACTGATCTCAAGACAGCTGTCAGTCAGGTTTTAAAATACAGAGATATTCTCTCTTGGCTGAGTTTCTATTCATTAGTCGTCATTGTCAAGCCCTTAAAACACGTGCTTTGTGTTCACACCTGTTTCCTGTTTCTCTTCTTTACATCTACGTCCTCGAAGCTTAAATCAAGCTGGTTCCTGTCCCTCGTGCTGGATGCAGGGTTCCTCTTGAGCATTCATGAAAACTTTCTTCTGCTCAAAGTTTGAAGTCTTTCAAAAGTTTGGAAGCATCTTAAGTGTTTATCAGAATGGAAAACGAAGTGGTGCGCTATTTCAGTGTGTTTAAAGGAATAAACAGTCATCTTTTATATGTGTGTTTTATATGGGATGTGAGTTGAGAAAGTTGATGACTTAAAAACCGATGTTCATAACTGTCTACAACCATAAACATACGCTACGGGGACAACCTTTCTGATTGTTTTACTTTAAAGTTCTTGATTTTGAAAGGTTCATAGTTTGATTTAGGATTGTTTAGAAGTGATAAGAAGTTTCATTCATTTTTGGGATTGTTCCATTTTCTCTTGTTCAATAAAAAGAACAAATATTTGGAACTGGACATTTAAATATTGTTCCTAAAATTTAAGATTTCACTTTTACATGCAAACTCTTATGGCAAAGATGCCAAAAATATTACAAATCAAAACACACAAATCAGTGTAAATGAACTTGCTTATGTGTGTCTGATTCTCCAAACAAGCTAGACGGCGCTTGCCTTCCAAAGTTTGAGAGGAAACCACAATGGCCTTTTAACACAAGTTAATTTGGTTCTTTAGGATATATTTGTTAGGTCTCTAGCAATCCCAAGTTTATACTTCTGAATGCTTTGTAAAAGAAACACAATTTTTACCTCAACAAAACTACTTCCGGTACAAGCAAGCTGTTTTGGATGCTGTGTCAAACGACTCCTCACCAAACCCCTCTCTGCACTGAGGCGTGTTTAGCCGGCAGTGTGTTTTCATAGTGCCCTGCTGAAGCATGTGAGGGCAATATGACAAAGTAAAAATGTGGAATATATATTTTTATTTGAGTAAAGCGTGACAGCAGGGTCCACAAATGATCCCATGCGATTTGAACCTTGTCAATTTGAGCTGAGAGACTGATCCTTAATGTCCTCTTTCAATGAGTCAATCTTCATATGTTTAGCAAAAAATGACATTTTGTCTATTTCTAGTCAAGTGGTAAGCTAGAATTGCTATTGTGATGTCATTTAGGTAGATGTTTAAGGTAATTGAAAGTAATACACTTACTAATTCTGTAGTTGGATCATGTAGAGTTGGTACTGATCCATGTTTCAGTCTTAGCTTCGTTACAAATTGTGACCCTCGTTCAAAAACAGTCTGGAGCAAAATGGCTTGCGCAAGCTAGCGTTAATTTAGGTAGATCTCCATAAATAATATTTAGCCACAGAGTTGTTAAAAGTTGTTTTGATGGGAGTAAATGAGCAGAGTTGTGTACTTCTTTATATCCCAAAACATCGCAGACCTTCGAATTGGAGTTTTTTTTTGTGTTTAAAACCTGAAGAAATGTGCTTTGGAGGGTTGGTATAAATGCTAATAATGGAAGGGTCTTACTGTATTTGACCTTGTTTGATGTGAGTTTAACACAGGTTTATTCTCATAGGGCATAAAACATTTTATTAAAATAAAACCCTTATATGGATTTTTATTGCTTTAGGGGGAATTCACACAGACAGCACGGTCACAATTTTGTCCAAACAGCTGGTTTTTCATCTGAGGTTTATTTTAAAACTTCAGTGAGACACGAGTAATACAATACAAAATTATATGTTAATACAATACGGCGTGGAGTGCCATCACACAGTGAATGCTGACAAAGTATAAGCAACATCGCTTGTGAGTGCATTGGGAAGCACTGAATGAATTCTGGCATCTAGTTCGTTTCATCATCTGCTGCGTGGAGTGGGAGCATTCCGCTAGTGATGAAAAAAAAAGAGTTATCTGAGTCAATATCAAGATTCTATTTTCATTGTAACAGTGATATTCTCTATCTACAGACAGAGATTAAACATCAAAAATAATATATATTATTAATTTTTTATAATGCCACACTGATTTTTGGGCTATTTTTGTCCAAACTCTTTCTTTAACTCATGTAAAATTGTAGTCTTGTGATATGATGATGCATTTACAGCACTGCATAAGAATCTGCTTAGTTCAAAAAGCTTTTTCTTGGTAACTTTCAATCAGGCCACACATACATGGGTGGGGGTTTTTTTCCTTAAAATTTGAGTCTGCCATCGGCTGAAAGGGTTATTTTGGTCTACTGCTTCTTGATGTTGAGGATTTCATATGTCAACATCTGCTTAGGGAAATTGTGTACTGCACCTTTAATATTGCACTTTTCAGTCTTTTTTTTTAAAAGACAATGCCTAATGAAACATAGGGTTGGAACTTTGCAAGAGATTAAGAGTACTATGTATTTTTAAAGTTTGACTCATCCAACATTGCAACAATTGCAGACTAAACAATACATCTGTATTTCTCTCTAATTATTTATCAGATGTTAATAAACATTTCTTTCTGACAGATTTAGTTTATTGTCTGTTCATTCAGAGAAAGTCAAACAGAGCAAAGGAGAAGAAACAGAGAAGGCTTGAAGAGCGGGCAGCGATGGATGCTGTGTGTGCCAAAGTAGATGCAGCAAATAAGGTATCCTGTGATGGAGCTGAAATTAAGTACCTTTTTCATTTTTCCTGGATTCTATTATTTTGTTAATTTATTTTGAACAGCTTGAAGATCCCCTCTCTTCCATGGCAGTGTTTAAAAAATATGACCGAAATGGGTAAGAAATCCTTTAATTTTCTTTCTCCCACCTTTAAAAAGTAGTTAGCTTGATAATTATAGGAACTATTGTGCGTCACAGGCTAAACCTGGCAATTGAGTGCAAGCGCGTAACAGCTTTGTGTCCGGATACTGTGGATTGGGCGTACGAGTTGACCAGAGCCAACATGCAGACGCTGTAGGTATTGAGCAAGTCTACATGATCAGAAATAGTATTTTGACATTAATTTTGAAAACTTAATTACCATAAAGGTGGCAGGAAGTGGTTTGAATTAGGATTTTGTACATTCAAAACTGTAAATGTAATAAAAATAATTTTAACCTTCACTCAGATTCTCTCTTTTAAGAACGTTGACCTGAAAATGGCAAAAAAATAAATTATTTCCTTGAGTCAAAAAGCCTAAAGATACAATATCTTACTCCTTTTATATTATTTATAATAGATATTTGACTGCTCTAGACTATGATTGCAACCTTAACAACCTTCAAAAGACAGTAGTTATTGTAAACAATGTCTTTGAATTATCTCAAATGGCTGCGCAAACGAGCCATGTACCTGTGCCTCCCACTGCCATGCTTCAGCTACGCCCCCTGCTGGGTTTTTCTTTTAGGTACACAGAAAATCCACCATTTCTGACAAATTGCCTGTCAGAGCCAGGTATTCTCCCGGAAGCGGAGTTGATCATGCTTAAATAACAACCGAGACTTCATTAAGCTTCAAATGCATATTTGTGCGGTCCCTGAACTATTTCAGCATAAAAAAATGTCTCCTCCAGTGACTGGTATCTGAGAAACTGTGTAAGTTGGGCTCGATGACACAAAACTCAGATAAATGCGACCTGGCTGTTCAGACTGAGGTTGTATGGCAAAAAAATTTGATATGTATCAGATTCTGGACAACATCTGAAAGTGAAGCAGTTCATATTTGGGGGGAAAAAATCGCAATTGAGATTTTCAGAATGTCCTGAAAAAGTGTTTTCTGAGGGTGTTGATGCTGTGTTTTTCAATGAACAATATCTCTATGAACCGTTGTGCTAAACCTGTGAAAAATTGCTGCTTGCTTCTCAGAACTATTTTTCCTTTGTTTTGTTTCTAACATCGTCTTGTCAGATACGAACAGAGTGAGTGGGGATGGAAGGAGAGGGAGAAAAAAGAAGAGATGAAGGACGACCGAGCGTGGTATCTCCTGGCTCGAGATGCTGACTCAAACCCTGTAGCGTTTTCCCACTTTCGGTTCGATGTGGAGTGTGGAGACGAGGTTTTATATTGGTAAATTGGCTTTAATGGTTACTCCTCACACTGGAGAGCAGTGTTCTGAAAGGGTTTGGGCTCTAACGTATAGTACAAACCGTCCTCTCTTTCACCTTTGGTATCAGTGTCTGAAGTGCCCTTGATCAAGGGGAGCACAGCTGTGGCTTTCTACTGCAGCAGCAGAATGTGGAGCTGCCTCATGCTTTCATGTTGCCTTGCAAATTCTCTTTAAAACTATTTCATTGAGTCTTTTTTATATGACGGGATCTCAATCTTATTAGTGTCCTGTACATGGTTTTCATTCGATTTGGATATAAAAAATATTGGAAAAAAATATTGATAAAAAATATTGAAAAACAGCGTTAAGTTTCTTAATTTGTAGTTTCTGTACAAAAATGTAGATTTTTAATTAGTTTGATTTGTTTTGTGCATTACTATGACTCACACATCTAGTGTATCTGTGTATGCCGGCATAACAAGGTGACAGCCAATCAGCAGGCACTTTCAACATCACAAGAGTAGTGGCACCCTAAAGTGCCGTTGGTCCTGGCCAGGGTTGCACAAACCTAAAAAGGGACACTTTAAATTATCATAGTTAACAGAAACTACAAAAGATTTTGAGACCAAACTGTTGCTCAGATAGACATGAAATTTGAATTATGTAAGAAATATATTTAAAAATAAAAATATAATAATCAAAACATGCTTTTTAAAAATGAAACCTAGTTCAATGTCTTCCCCAATTAAAAAAACTATTGGATTTTTTATCGATGGACAATTTAGACAAAATGTGAATGTAAGCGAGCTGCTGTGAACAGAAAATCTAAGAACTAATAATTTTTTTGCCAAATTATTGACACCATTGCCATTTTATGCATCTTTGGTTGATTAAAAAGAAGGAAAGAGCTGTGTTCTGGTGATCTGTGCTATATTAATGCAGGAAAATATTATTATTGTTCATAATAGGAACACATTTTATATTTTTATGTTCAAAAGGTACTCATTTCCGTTCATACACATTCAGTAAATGCACTTTCTTGTTGTTTCCTGACTATCTTTGGACATAGTTTGTCACACAACAGTTTACTTCAATCTGTCTATTATTTCCACTGCGTAACTATGAAAGGTGGTTATTATTGCTAGCTGAAGCTCAGTAGTTGTTTTGACGAAAGGCATTGTTCTGTATGTGAGGTGCGGGGACCTACGCTCACTGATGCAGGGCCTACATTTCCCAGCAAGCTCAGCTTTAGGTGACTGAAAAGCTTCGCTGATAATAGCACTTACTGAAAGAAACTACAAAACGTTGAAGTCGCTCACAAATTTTTTGTTTAAAACTCGATGTTATAAAATATTATTATAACAATTTTATTTATAAATAATGTTAATGTTTCAATATACACTCTCAGTGATTGCTCACCCTACCTTTTAATGATCAAAATGTCTATTTGCACATTTGGTTGACCGTTGCAATGTCTATATATGGACTTTCTCTGATTAGAATCTCATGACTGATTTTTCTGACTGATTTAATTCTTGTCTTCTCAGTTACGAAGTTCAGCTGGAGAGTAGAGTCCGACGGAAAGGGTTGGGCAAATTCCTCATCCAAATTCTCCAGCTCATCGCCAACAGGTACCAAAACAGACATTTGCTGCAAAATTTTTCTATAATGAATGACTTTAATTATGTACCTTTTCTCAGCACTCAGATGAAAAAGGTGATGCTGACCGTATTCAAACACAATCATGGTGCTTACCAGTTCTTCAGGGAAGCTTTATCGTAAGTCCCATCCTTCCTAAGTTAAATAGTCATTGTATAGATACAGACCTTAATAATCAGCCAATGGACGTGATGGGGTTTCCATAGCAACTAGTAGAATAACGTGAAAAGGCTGACATCAGTGTTCACTGTGAAAATTCCCTGTTCTTTCCAGGTTTGAGATTGATGAAACGTCCCCCAGCATGTCTGGTTGCTGTGGAGAAGACTGTTCCTATGAGATTCTGAGCCGGAGAACAAAGTTTGGTGAGATCTCAGGCCATGCTCACGGAGGGGGTCACTGTGGAGGCTGCTGCCATTAAGAGCCAGCACGGCCCTTTCATAGCTTCCTCGTGCCACCCATGAGGTCCTGTATTCATCCATGCTTGCGCTTTGATTTTAACTTATTCCTCATTCAACAATTAGTCAGCTTTTGTCAGTTTCCTGGCCTTTTCAGTTATAAAAAAAAAAGAAATGGACAATAGGGTGCTCTGAGTCACTAAGTAAGCATTCCCACCTCAGGTATCAGCATGGTGAGGTTAAACTGTTTGCTTGTTTGTCAGCCATTTTATTTCCATAGTGAGGAAACGCTGGCGTTGGTCTCAGTGGTTTTAAACTTTTCAAGTCCCAACTTTCAGGGTAAATGTTTTTTTTAAAGTGGAAGTTTCCTCCTTATTCGAAATCCTGACAGCAAACTGTATTTATAACCCTTTTCAATGAAGCAAGACTGTCTCAGGTCATTCACCTCAGTGTTTTCTTTAAGGGAATCGATGGATCAAGATTATATTGCCGTTTGATTTGATAAAAGACGTTAGCATGTTGGCTCGTGTTGAAACGTACTTTCATTTGTCTTTTTTATCATTCTTTTATGATGTCATTACTGTATATTTCCATTTTTTTCTTTCACTGTATATAATCCGTTCGTCATGTTACATTGTTTTCAGGCTGAGTGGGAAGATGATATACAACACTTAAACAGTTTGAGAAATGAGTTTCCGTCTTGTGATCTCTTGATGAACTGAATTGAAAGGTCATTCCTAGTTTGTCTTTGATTTCGTATGCAACAAATAAAGGAATCTTGTTTGAAGTTGTTTTGTGTATCCTGAGTAAGCATTTGTTTATTGGTTATTTGTGAAGGATGCGGTGTTCATGCTGTGATGAACATGATTTAAGTTTCGACAGTAATTTTGTTAACATCGTCAGCTTTGATGGTTTTCTTTGATCTATGTATAGACGGTTTCTAATGTAAAATACGCTGCTTGTTTCTATATAGAGTTTTTATATAGAGAAGCAGAATACAACCAGTAAGTTTACTTTGGTTATTCAAAGTACATTTTATAAAATTCATGAATGCTACAGAAACTGTTAATAATAGTTTCCCCTACCATTCAAGCTAGACAAAATTCATGCCAACCTCAATAATAAAATAATTCATGTTCAAATGCAGCAAAGTGTTGTTTAGAGTTAATGAAAGTGAATTTTCTGCATGAAATTTTTTTTTTACAGTATTTATGAGTTCCAAAACAAACATCTTTAAAAGCAAAATAAAACTTTTGCTAACGGTGGTTTCTAAATAAAAGGATTATGTCAGACCAGGTCCAGAACAGCCAACAAATTTCAGATTTTTCAACACAGAAGAAACTGTTTGTGTCAATGTCCCTTTGAATCCTGTTGAGTAATTATAAGGAACAAAACAAGTCATCTTTAAGCTGCTTTATTATTACTTCTAAGACATTTATTTGGTAAAAGCCACACATTAAAGGAACTACGAATTAAGTGCAATTACACATTTTGCTGAAACGTAAACTAGTAAGCGGAACTTTTGGCCTCTGCTCGTGTTCCGGGGATTTTGAACGCGTTGCACAAATAGCGGAAGTTGTTGGTTCTGCGCAGCGGATGAATGGACTTGCTGTTCTGAGTGCACTGCACAACTATTGCTTCTGTACTCCTGTAGTGGAAAGTTTCCTTTATTTATCGATGGGTTCCTGCTAAGAAAAACCAGGAAGTATAAAACCAGGATATAATGTTTTCTTCTGAAGCTATAACGTTAGTCCTTGTTTGAGTTCTTTCTCATGGGGTGAGTGCATAATCAGCGGTTTCTATCAGCCTCGACTTCAGCATCAGCAGGTCACGATGAGAATGAGGCTAAAGCTGAAGACCGTGTTTGTCATGTACTTCATGGTCTCATTTTTAGGACTCATCTACGCGCTCATGCAACTTGGTAAGACCTGTCAAGATGAATAGTACGTTATATCAAGAGTCCTAATCACAGTGATGCTGATGAGTGATTGTCCTCGGCAGGTCAGCGCTGTGACTGTAGCGACCACGAGCTGTCCAAAAATCAACAGATCTCTCATCTGAAAGAGGAGCTCCATAAGTTACAGGAGCACATTAAAACATCCGAGCTCAACAAGAAGACAGACGTGCCCAAAATATTCATCATAACACCCACTTATGCAAGGTAGGCGCGATGCAGGAAAGACCTCCACAAGGTCAAAAGATGTGATGCTTTACATGTGGCTCGCATCAGCTTGAGACTTGCATCAGGACCGCGGAGTCACAAGAAATACACAACGTACAATGTTTAGCAAGGTGTCTCCTTTCTTCAGCAAACACAGTGCAAATGTCTAGAAGCACTCAAACCAAAATAGTTAACTTCTAAAAGTCACTTTAAAAAAATTACATGATATTTAAGTATTTATAAACCATGAATTTTTGTTCAATAATGGGTTTTGTGCGCAGCCTCTAAGGGGCCATGATGCCAGGGTGGGATAAAAATCTAGCAAAACACATTTGCAGTCTGTCACAAAGATATCGGAAGTGATCTCTTGCAAGTTAAATAATGTAGTATAAGAAATTGTTCCCCTACACAAACACTCACACACCAACACAATACTATATTGTCACACGGAAATCAGGAGATATACAATAATTAAAATATAAAAAAGATGTGTTCATTTTGATTTCTTTCTGAAAAAATGTTCCCGGTGTGAACAGTGTGCCTTTAGTATTTTCCTTTAGTGTCGATTACCCCTTTTTCACCACTTTTATATTATGAATTTTCCCCAGTTAAAGTACAATCCATTGCCTTTTCCACTCATCTTTTCAATTTTCACTTGTTTCTTGGAAACAAAAATACATTGAAAGTATTATTCGGTAATTGGATTTCCTCCACAGGTGTTTACTTTCTCTCTTCTCGTTCCTCCTCTCCTCTCTCCAGGCTGGTGCAGAAAGCTGAGCTCACTCGTTTGTCTCACACCTTCCTCCATGTTCCGCGGCTGCATTGGATCGTGGTAGAAGATGCTCCTGAACCGACTCAGCTTGTCTCGGATTTCCTCTCTACGTCTGGCCTGAGTTTCACTCATCTGCACAAGCTGACTCCCGTTGACCGTAAGCTCCATGAGGGTGACCCGAACTGGCTGAAGCCCCGCGGAGCGGAGCAGAGGAACGAGGGTCTGCGCTGGCTCCGGGAGATGGGTGCTGCGGCTAAGGGCAAGGAAGCTGCAGCTCTCGAGGAGGCGGTGGTGTACTTTGCCGATGATGATAACACTTATAGCCTGCAGCTGTTTGAAGAAGTGAGTCCTCTGAACTGCTGGAACTTTAATTCATTAAAAGAACCATCTCACATTGACTGTAAATATACACATACTGGCCTTTTTATTAGGTACACTTAAGTGCTTTCAGTAGTTTTAGTTTAAGACACTATATGTATCTTAAACTAGGTTTTACATTAATTGGTCATAAAATGTGTTCTGATCATCAGACTCACAACTATAGAAAGACAAAATCTGCTTAAAATAATACACAAAAAGTATATGTGTTCATGTTTGTATTGAAGGTAACATGCAAACATTCACAGTGCAGGATGGAAAAAAGTATTTGAACCTTTGTACGTAATAACTGGTTGACCCTTTTAAGCGGCAAAAACCTCCCTCAACCAAACATTTCCAGTAGTTGCAGATGAAACCTGCACATCAATCTGAAGTAAATTTGGAACACTCTTCTTCACAAAACCGTCAGTGTAACTATATTCTTGGGATGTCTGGTGTGAATTGTTCTCTTTGGGGCGTGCCAAAGCATTTCAGTTGGGTTGAGGTCAGGATTCTGACTGGACCAACCCAGAAAGCGTATTTTGTTTTGTTCCATTCTTTTGTTTATTTATTTGTATGCTTTGGGTCATTGTCCTGTTGCATCACCCATCCTCTATGAAGCTTCAGTTAGTGCACAGATGGTCCAGCAAAATGGCTCGATAAATTCATTTTTCCAGCAATGACAACAATATGTCCAGGCCCAGAGGCATCAAAGCAGCCCCAAACCATGATGCTCCCTCTATTATGGTTTAATCTGTCTACGGAATATTTTGCCAGTAAAGCTCTTGAACAGGTGCTCTTTAGCAAACTTCAAATGTGCTGTAATATTAGTTTAGGACCGCAATGGCTTCCGCCGTGCTGTCCTCTCATTTACTCCATGCTTGTTCAATATTTTCTTTATTGTAGATGTGTGAAGAAAAATGTTTGCATGTGCCAGAGATTTTCTGTAACTCTTTATCTGACGCTCTAGGACTCTCCTTAGCTCTGTTAAGCGTTCTACGGTGTGCTCGCCTAGACTGTTTTTGAGGTCACATGCACCCCTACTTTCAGCTCAGAGGCTAATACTCCTCACATGTGCAGCTTTGTTTATGTATATTATTCCTCCCATGACATAAAAACATACGAATAAGTGAATTGGCTACTCTATATTGCACATATTATAAGTCAAAGTAGGCCAAATTGGGTTTAAATAATGGAAACCCTTTGTCTGCCTTTAGTTAATATGTCCGCTGTAGATTGAACAAGGTTATTTATATTTCCTGATTTTAAGTGAAAATCTCTGTTTCTTAAGTTAGAAATTAATTATAATTCTATTTTTCCCCCTATGATTAGCCAATGTCAACTCTAATTCAAATAATGTCCAATCCACATTAGTCCTCTTGTTTGGGAAGCTGCTTTGAAGCAACTGCTAAAAAAGCAAGTTTTATATGTATGTCAGGGTCGTAAAAATGGGCAAGCCTAAATTTTAGGACTTAAAAAGTCTTAAAATCACTGTTCAAGGTTTATTATAATTTGTGAAAAGTTAAGTTTCAAATGTCCATGTGTTTCAAATGTGTTTCAAATGTCCAAAAAGAAGATTATTAGTGTTGCCATAGTCTGAGATAATGTTCGTAAATCCTCAAACCATAAACATGACATTGTTTAATAAAACTCATAAATATTTAACAACGACAATGTGATTGTAATAGTTGCCAGTGGTTGAGAATATTTGCACAATTGCTCAAAACCCAAAAAGGGATTGTTGTTTTGCCAGGGATTGAGAAAATGCTCATAAATGAGAAAAATAGTAAAAATAACTGCTAAAGTTGGCAGAGTTTGAGAAAATTATCAAAAAAGGGATGATAAGGGATGATTAAGGTTTCAAACAATGTGTTTATCATTCAAAACAATTTTTGTATATGTTTTTGATGTTATATATAGATTTTTAAATTTGAATATAAAAGGTCTTAAAAAGTCTTACATTTGACTTTATGAAACCTGCAGAAACCCTGCAATAGTATTTTCCATTTCCACAGGAAATTCAAGGTAAGGCAAGATAAAAGAGCAGCATATGACATCATAAACAAAAACATTTTCTCTGATCCACATATTTTGACAATAATAATAATAATATTGTAATAATACCAATACTGAATGGATCAGGGCAGTTCGAATTGTATTCTGTACTAATAGTTACAATAGCTGGAATAAAATGCCTCGTTGCTCAATTAAGCATTGAGTTTGATAATTTTTCTGCTGATGAAGATGAATATGGATTCACTTTCAATTACTTTAAAAATGTAGTTATGAAATGTGTGAATTTGGGTACCAATTACTGTAGCTCGAGCTAATTAAAATGTTTTGTTGTTGTTGAAAGATTCACTTCTTGTATTACCCTGCTTTCATTCCGACTCTCGTGTGTGCTTGTGCTGTCTTCAGATGCGCTACACGTATCGTGTCTCAGTGTGGCCTGTAGGGCTGGTCGGAGGGATGAAATTTGAGAGACCCGTTGTGGAAGATGGCAAGGTTGTTCGCTTCCACACTGGCTGGCGTCCCAATCGACCCTTCCCCATGGACATGGCTGGATTTGCAGTGTCTCTGAGGTCTGTGCTGACCAATCCCGAAGCACAGTTCGACGGCGATGCTCAGATGGGCTTCCTGGAGAGCAGCTTCCTCCAGCACCTGGTTACCGTGGATGACCTCGAACCCAAAGCAGACCTCTGCACTAAGGTAGCTTTCCTGGGTTTTAAGATGATGCAACATGACTTTGAGTTTTCTACTATGCCAA
The DNA here is from genome assembly GCA_900490495.1 of Danionella dracula. Classification (NCBI taxonomy): domain Eukaryota; kingdom Metazoa; phylum Chordata; class Actinopteri; order Cypriniformes; family Danionidae; genus Danionella; species Danionella dracula. The sequence continues at coordinate 2,937,800 of UELW01000267.1, read as the reverse complement.
ATGTGTTGATATGTCACCCAGAACTTTTTTTTTCCGCGCCAATTGTCATAAGAATGTGTCTTCACATAGACTTAACGTGAAAAAAACTTGCGCCCCCGCGTTCACTGTGGGACCCTTAGACTTACCTGTGGTTGAATGCCAGTTAATTAGATTTCTTTGGCATTTAGTGTGGCTTTTCTCCTAACACTATAATTGGGGTGTACTCATTTTTGCAACATGAATGAATATGTTTGGAAAATAATTTTTTTCACAAATTGTTCAAATGAATAAATCGAGAAAATAGAGAAAATATTGTATGTATGTATATATATATATATATATATATATATATATATATATATATATATATATATATATATATATATATATATATATATATATATAAAATGGGATCTCTGTTATGAAAGTTTTAGACTAGTTTCAGTGTTTGGGTTCAGTGTCATGTAAGAAAATGTCTAGCTTTAATTTTATCTCTCAAAACAACTATAGAGCCCTGCATGGATGTATGAGTATCCGAGTCAAAGTTGAGCCCAAGAACATTTACATGTAGTTACTGGTCTCCATCAAGAGATGGAGATAAAGGTCCAAAAAGCACCGTAAGCTGATATCTAAAGTAAAGCTACATTCCTGAACAAGAAACTACTTCTCCAGTGTCTGGACATTAAATTCATTGGGCAATTATTATTAGCTGACTCTCAAACTGACACACACCTGACACAACCTCGTTTGTTTAGAACCAAGACTTTTAAAGCACCTCATCCAACCTCTCTTGCTTAGGTTCTGGTGTGGCACACTCGAACGGAGAAGCCGAAGATGAAGCGAGAAGAAGCTTTGCTGAAGCAGGGCCTGGGTTCTGATCCAGATGTGGAGGTTTGAACAGAATCTCCTCGACGTGTCCGAGCAAGCGCTTCCTCTGTGCCTAACACATGAGATTTTCACCATAGCAAGATGCTGCGTGAGTGACGTGTGGCCACGCACCCAAGTCTTGAGCAAGGGAAGTGATGAGTGTTAAACAACAGCATCTGCCCACAGAATGGCAAAATATGCTAGTATTTATTGCATTTGAAACACATTTAAGCACAAGATGAGGTTATAGATTAGAAATGGTCAAAGTGCTGTTTGCTTGGAATGTTTATTATAGCAAGCGCTTCATCTGTGCCCTTCGTATGCCACTGTCACATGCTTGTCTTTTGTCTTCATGTAAAGAGCTGGAGGATACAAATAGACTTGAGTTGATGTGTGTCTGTGGGTGGTGATTTTTATCCAGTGGCATGTTGGTTACGTGGCGCTCGGATATCTTCAGGACTCGAGTGTAAAGTTCAGATAACAGGCGATGATGTCACACGTCCATGTTTAAAACATTTCAAGTATGTGAACATTTTTGTGTTGCGTTCCACTTCATAAACCGCTGCAGATTTAAAGATTTCTTAAATATTTCAGCGTAGTTAAACAGGGTGCTTGTGCTGGAAGATGTACAAATGTAAAATTCAACACATTTTAAGGCTGGAGATGTCTGCTGAACTCTGTACTGGCTAGAAGTGTAGAGTTCATGATGTGCTCACTAATGTACAGGATGAAAAGCAACACTGTAAAATATTTGTTTAAAAGGGCAAAATATAGTGTATAGTATTTTTATTGTTTGTATTTTCGGGTTTTAGTTTTTGTAGTTTATTGTTTGTTTTTTTATGTTAACATTTGAATAATTTATGAAGTGATGTTTTATTTTTTTGCATACATATCTGTGGTAAGGTTCAGTGATTGTCAATGTTTTTTCTTCAAATGTGTAAAAGCTATTCAAATGGTATTTAAACATCTTTATTGAAGAAACCCTTTAAAAGGCAGATTGCTTGTGAACAATGACTATGCATGATGATGATAATTAATAATATCCCTGATTATGCAAATAGCTCTCTAAATAAATAAATAAATAAATATATACATAAGTAAACTACTCTTTAAAGAGAATTTTTTATTATCACATGTACTCTGTAAAAACAAAAACACTTAATTTTGTAGAGTCAGTCAGTTTTCATGATTTATGTGTACATATTTAGAAACTCACTTTCTGCCAGTTGCTGTTTTATCTTTTTGGGGCCCAAGGCAAACAAATTCACAGGGGTCTTTTTTTAATTAAATTGTTTTATGAAATGTGTATTTATTTAATTAGTTTTTTTATGTAACAAATTATAGCATGGGAACTTCCAAATATATTTTTGTGTATTGTCCAGGTGAAGGCTTTTATTATGAAATTTTTCCAGAGTAAAAATTGTGTTTGCTGGAGCATGATCACATAAAAAATTTGCATAATTCATTCATTCATCTTTATGTCTGCTTTCTTCCCTTTCGGGTTCACCACAGCGGAATGAACCGCCAACTCTCTGGCATATGTTTTACGCGGCGGATGCCCTTCCAGCTGCAAACCATCGCTGGGAAATTTGCATACTTATTAAATGTAATATATACTGTAAATTATATATAATGTAAATTATATCAAATTTAAAACGAAAAAATACATTTGGGGGATTTAAAGAGTAAAAACGGAGGTGCTTGAAAGAATTTTGTGAATGGTTTATTTAAATGCTAAAATTAGTTTATATTATTTTAATGGAATTCTATATTTAAAGGTATGGGTGACAAACCCGTGGTAGAGGGCCCCTAAAAAGGTAGGGGCCCAAGTAAGTCAGTCCGAATCAAACCTTTGCCTAAAGGTAAGTGTGTGTCTGGATTGGTGGATTGTCCGCTGGTTGAACAGTGAGTAGAGCACAGGACCAGAAAAGGTTTGAATTTCACCCGAGACAATAAACAACTTCTTGATTTGACTTCTATACTGATATTCCAATTCAGACATTTTTACTAAATCAATAAATATTCTATAAACTAACTTTAACTTTTACTTGTACGTTTACAGCAATGGCTGTTTTAAAAGGGAGGAAAAAATTGCAAGTCTCAGTCATTTTGTGCATTACATTCTCTGTTTATTTTAAAGACTTTATTTAAGAGTCTCCAAATAAGGTAAAATGTTACCGCCTGCTTAGAGGATGCCCGTGTTTTTAATTCCATATTTGAAACTGGCGTGAACAATGTGAGGAATCTCGAGCACCTGTACTTCATGATGTACACTTTTCTAAAAATCCAGATATTTTGTTTAAAATAATCTAACACGGCTCTCGTAACGTTGTGGAATCATGCTCAGTTCAAGCACTAATGTCACTGTCAGTAGTCCTACAAGATAAATATTTGCATTTTAAAGCTCAGATCTGTTGACCTACTCTTGCCCACCTCTCCTCCAATCAAGTAGTGACTCATTTTCCTCCTGAGATTCAAGCAGGGCTGCAACTAACGTTTAGTCTCGCTGTCGACCATTATTTTTCCTATTAATTGACTAATAAGATAAATAAGTAACAAGTCTTTAATAGCTTGTTTATTGTACAAAATATATTTATTTAAATTTTTCTCATCGTTCAAAGTGCAACAGTATATTTTGTTATGCAGCATTTTGAACAACGTGTGCCATCAAATATCAATATAATGTTTTTTACAACTGTATTAAATGCTTCGCAAAAAAAATATGCTGCATCTACAAGAAGCTTTTAAATTAGAGAACTGCCAAAGTTGTTTTATTTTCTCCTGAAAAAATAAAACACAGTTAACTTTGTCTAATATTTCTCTTCAGTCGTAAAAGGTTGGGTTAAATTAAGTAATACAGTGACTTTATTTATTACTTTACATCATATTTATGCACTCATTGTGTTTTAATAGTAGTTCAATTGTTGTTGGTAGTAATAATAGTAGTTTATGGATTGTGTGTTTGTTCTCAGCTATATTCCTGTACTTCTTTAAAAGCCTTTATGACAAAAGAATTGTATTTGAGATGATGCTTGGTCCTGATAAAGATCTTTTAAAAGGAATGTATGGAGCTGCAGACATTTGTTGAATTCCAACACACAGGAGGACTCTAGAGATTAAAGGAGACCCTCCATTATGAGGCACTGGGAGCCAATCAGAATCCACTTACAGAGAGCGGCCTCAGATACATGCAGAGGGACCATGAAGAAACGCCATCTTTCTTTAAGCCTTGCCTAGGAGGGAAGATGAAGGAAAGATTGACAGAATTCTGTAAAATGTGTTATTCACAAATGCTTAAGGAAAGACCAATGGGATTGGAAACCCTTGACTTTCTTTTTAAAATTGGTATTTAAAACTACATTGTTCTGTTGTATGTCTGCTCACGTTGGTGGTGGGTCATAGCAGGGGATCATCACCTATTTATCAGGTTTACACCACATCGTAAGGAATGAGATGATACACTGTTGGCACAGAAAGGTGATAGTATGAAACATAAATGTCACATTAGTTACTCTTTTAGTTTGTACACTGTATTACCAACATGTTCTCTGGATACCAGGAGAGACACACTCCACTTTGAAAAATTAATTGTAGTGCCAATTTTGGCCTCATACTTAAGATTTTACTCTTTTAAATACCAAAGATTAGAAACCTGCTCTAAAAGACTCCCACTTTCATGTTGCCATCGTGTAATCATCTAGCGTCAAATATTCAAAGGGTTTTTGCCCCGCTGATAACGTAAGTAATGCTTCTCAAACTGGAAATCAAAGACTACACTGTGCCTTTAAAGTAAAACCTTTCCAATTCATTCATCATTCAAATGATGGAGTATTGGGACCATGTTCATCTGGTGCAGTTGTAATTCCTGCCTTGCAGTCTTTCATCACATGTCAATGACTCTCCAACTGAGCATCAGAAACCACAAGAGTGAGTGAATCAGCAAACAGTGAACTCCCTCTTTGTGATTCAGGCGTACTGAAGCATCGAGTCCACTCATACAAACACACCGAGGGTAAACACACCTGTGAAACATCTGCTTCTGGTTAAAGGGAGATACTCACTGTTTAAAATGCAGTGATACATTTTGAGTCATGGTAGTATTGCTGCACACGACTCTTGTCCAAAGCAAGCAGGTTATACATGTAACCCTGCTCAAAACTGTCCACACAGCTCAATAATGTGTCCTCTTTTGGCACTGGGTACTGTTTTACACTAGACCAAGTATGCAACTAAATTGGGTGATAAAATTAGATAAAAAAACATCTTTCAAACTGATTGTTAAATGCAAGATGATTACTGTATTGTTTAAAAACAACAACATATTGAACACTTAAATGTAAATGTAAAGGTGTTCGTCCTCTGGAAGTTGGTTCCGTCTGTGGGCCGCGGGGTAACTAAAAGAGAATTTACGCTGTTTGGAATTAACCCGTGGTAGATCTAATTAATCTCAGCTCTCTGTTTGGTGTGTATTCACTGATCATGTCTGTTAGGTATTTAGGTGCTAAGTTATGTTTGGACTTATATACGAGCAGCAGAACTTTAAAATCTATTCTGAAGGAGACCGGCAGCCAGTGTAGAGACTTAAGAACTGGAGAAATGTGTTCTGACTCTCTAGTTTTGGTTAGAATTCAAGCTGCTGCATTAAATTATATGTACCTTATTTTACATTATATTATATTGTAAAGTTAATATTTTCACCCACCTTGATGTTTCAGCATCTTTACTAAATATTGTCTAATATATAGTAATATATAGTATACTATATTGTATAATATTGTATGTAACACTTGCTCTCTATATTTATCCTTTTTCACTAATGCTTGTTAATATTTGTATTATTATTATTATCATTATCAATATTGTTATTTTTTCCCAGCGATGGGTTGCGGCAGGGAAGGGCATCCGCTGCGTAAAACATATGCCAGAGAGTTAGCGGTTCATTCCGCTGTGGCGACCCCAAAAGGGAATAAAGCCGACATGAAGATGAATGAATGAATAATGTTATTTTTATTTGTAGTTTTTTTATTATTGCACTGTAATGTCAACGCACTCTAAGTTCGCTGTCCTTAGTACCCAAGTACATAGAATGGTGGCAATGAAGAATCTTGAATCTAGAATCTTTAATAGAATGAGCTGAAAGTACTCGCATCCACAAGCACTTCCTTGAGCATTACCCAGAAGATGCTCCTGGCAAGCACTCTCTTGGCAACGTCTCAGGCTTGTAAGTTACTAACTTTATGTATTATGTATAATGTATAATATATAATATATGTATAATATTATGAGGTGGAAAAATGCACTAATAACCAAGCACAATTATGAACATTGTGTTATGATTGTGATTCTGAGATTGCCTTCCTTGGAAATGTAGTACGCATCATGTTCTCACTCGTTGAACAACTCCTGAAACACATTTAAGAGCCATTCTGGTGATTCAGCTCCTCTGTTTACACCTAATGCTGACTCTTACAGCTTTGTCTTTGTGTCATTTTTTTAAATACATGTCATATTTTAATTGGTAGCTTCTTTTAAATGAATTGTAACCTGTGCGTGTCAGAGGGAGGAAGAGGAAGAGAGAGAGAGAGAGAGAGAGAGAGAGAGAGAGAGAGGTATTTGCTTGCTTGAGAGAGGACGGGCTGAAACAGTGTGATGATTGTGTGAGAGTGAGTCAGGTGAAGGTGAATTGAGAACACACGAGCAAGTGAGTGCAGAGGAACAGCCGACAGGTGAGTCCCAAAACTCTTTCTTTCAACTTTTTCTGTTACACGGTAACTCTTGAATATTAAAATAAGTTGAACATGAGACATTTGTGCAGAAAGTAACATTAAATGGTTTTAAAAAGGTATGTGCCTGAAGCCTCACAATATAATATAGGTATATATAGGAGATCTGTTAGTAAACCAGAAAAACTGTCAGTTTGTGTTTCGTTTGTATATTGCTCATGATGTATTTTATGTACTTCTCTTAAAAGCATTGTTTTTTTGTCTTTAGATCGTCAGAGATTAAATGATTTACAATACAAGAACACTATTAGCAATTTCTCACAAAAGGTTTAAGCCACTATTCTGCGACAGTGAGGTGATCCATTAAATCCAAAGTAATGTCAGTTTGTGTTTGGAGAATTTTGGCTTCAATTTTTAGGTTCATTAGGTACAAAACATATCCAGTATCAGGAAAAACAAGCAGTGACTAAGTGACTTGAGTTAAATTGTCCAGAATAGAAAATAAGTGCTAGATTGTTTGAAGGTGATGTCCATTTTTATGGACTCATGGTCTGAAAGGGTTTTATGAAAAGAAAAATAAATCCTGTATAATTATATTATGTAAAAATGTTATGTAATTAAAATATTCTGTATTTTTATATTATACATTATTGAGTAATTTAAGTTTCATGTTTTTTTGTAATACATAAAAAAACTACATAAATATACATATATATATATTGCCTATAAAAGAAAATGGAATCATATGAAATTTTTCATATGAAAAAATCCCAGTTCGTAAAAGTCTTCATTTATTCAGGTAAAACATATTTTGGAGAGAAAACTTGGAAACCAACATTAATTGACTTAAACCAGAGGTCTCAAACTTGATTCCTGGAGGGCCGCAGCCCTGCATAGTTTTGCTCTAACCTTACACACCTGAGTCCACTGATGAAGCTCCCCCGAGTTTGGTTAAAGCTACTGGTTTATCTCCTTAAACAGGATTGGGAGGTCTGCTGCCCTTCAGGATTTCCAGACCCCTGACTTAAACGATTTTATTTCTCAAACTATTACATCATTGTGATGGTAGGTATTAGCAATTTCTCTTGCCCTTGGCTGGAAATGTTGTAGCTCTAGGATTGACTGTATCCACAAAACAGAGACTGATATGAGTAAGCCAAAACATGTTTATACCAGGATTTAACATGCTGTGGCAAGTTTAAATCTCTGTAGAAACATTTCTGGGAGGGATTTTGAGTCAGACACATCAGGCCTGGCATCAGCTGCGATTCCAGCGCGACCAACTGGAGTCAAAGTCAAAGTCAGGCTGGAGTCCATGTAATCAAGAAACCATAAATCTGACCACACTGTCCCCAAACAGCAACCTATTGATACGCTCTTTACACAGAGATTGAACTTTGAACAGTGTGCTTATGATGACGCAACTGATAAAGCCGCATTACTGAGGGATGCAAGGGAGATAAACCTCAGACCGTGTCGTTTTATCTTAACACTCGCCCAAAGAGAAGCTGCAGACCGATCACGTATTGTCCTTCGAACTAGCGTGAATCTGGTTTGGTCTGATGACTGCTATCGCACATTAAAGTCACATGTTTCAATCTTTCTCTTTAGTTTGCACATTTCTGGATTAAGATCTCCCCTCGCTTCACAAGAGCATGACTATCGGCAAGAGCTTCAGGAAGAACCGGGCCCTCGGCTCTCCTCCTTTCCTGGACAAGTCTAATGGATTCTACGGCCGCTTGGATGAAATGTTTGTGGATGATGTGCAGATTGAATTAAAGACCAAAAAAGAGAACATCCAAAACAATGGACCACTTCCAGGCTGGAGGGAAGATGAGGAGCATGTGGTTGACTTTAACCATGGTGGGATGGATGTTGATGATGGCACCACTTTACTGAAGAGAAAACCCAGCAGACTGAGTCGGCGCTGGAGCAGAATGAGCTCCAGGAAAGCAAAGTATGATAAGTTTTCTTCAGAGAAAGAGCTGGTTGAATCTCAGAATTCCTGCTCTGTTGATCTAAAGCCAGCAGAGGCTCTGTCAACGCAAACAGCCAATGCTAGTGAAGACCCAGCTATGGTTCATTTCTCTGTGAAAGAGCATGCGGATGACCAAAGTCTGATAGCGGGGAGGAAGGAGGGAGAAGTGAAAGAGAGAGAAGAGAAGAAAACAGAGGAAAACTTGAATGAAGAGATTAAAGAGGTCTTGAAGAGGAACACTCTAAAGAATTACCGTAAGGTGAGGCTGAGTGCTCTGAATCTGGATGGATGAAAATGTGGAACCATATTTTACAAACATCGTTGCTTCACTATCTATCATTTGAGCAGTTTTTTAAATTATTTACCAGGATTTCATGTAAACGCTATTATTATCATTAAAAAAATGTTAAAAATATATTAATAAAGTTTAAGAATATATAAAAATAATGCAGATTACATGGAGAAACATACAAATATATGTGTCACTTAAATGTCCATTCAGCACCCTAATTAGTTTTATTTATGTATTTATTTTTATTTTATTGCTCATTACGTTAATACATAATAATAATAATTAAAAATAATAAATGACAATTTACAAGCAAGATACAAAATTTGGCAAAATAAAAAATAACACAAAATGCCAAGGGGTACACACAACATGTTAAGAACATTTCAAAATAAAACAGTAGCATCAACACACATACAGAGAATCTGTCAAATATGACATCATCAGTCAGCAGCAGTATTTGGTTAACCAAACATTATTGTAAAATTGTATTAATAGGTTGTTTTAAGCACAAATTACTAAATAACTTTGAAAAGCTAAAACTATATAACTATGACTAAAGATGTCTAATTTTTGTCTTTGTTTACTTAAAAACAACTGTAATACAACTATAATGTCATGCTCTTGATTTGTCAAATATTACTGGTTACTGAACTAGTTGTTGTTATGTTGAACCAAAAATGTTTCAATATTTAGATTTGTTTGATGCCATCTAATACTCCACAGTCCAAAATGCTTTAGGTGAACTATATCTCTCTCTCTCTCTCTCTCTCTCTCTCTCTCATCTCTCTCTAGAGGCAAGAGGAGAGAGAGAGAGAGAAACGAGAGACAAGAGAGATGCGAGGAGCAACGAGAGAAGAGCGAGAGAGAGAAAGAGAGAAGAGAGCGAGGACGCGGCCAGAGCGCGAGCCGCAAAGAGAGAAGGAGGCCGAGAGAGCGACGCGCGAGACTGCTGAGCGCGCCGAGAAAGAAAGAGTAAGCACGAGAGAGAGAGCAAGCAAAGGAGAGGCAAGAGCAGAGAGAGAAAAAGGGACGCGAGAGAAGAGATGAGAGAGTAGAGGACCACAGAGAGCTGACGAGAGCAGAAAGGAGGAAGCGAGAGAGAGAAGAGAGAGAGAGAGCTAGAGCAGAAAGAGAGAGAGAAAGAGAGCAGAGAGGAGAGAGACAGAGATCAAGCGAGAGAGATGAGAGAGAAGAGAGAGAGAGCGAGAGAAGAAGAGAGAGAGAGAGAGAGAGAGAGTGACGAGAGAAGAAGAGAGACGAGAGGGGAAAGAGGAGAGAGAGAGAGAAGAAAGAGAGAGAGGCAAGAGAGAGAGAGAAAGCGAGAGAGAAAGAGAGAGAGAGGAAGAGAGAGAGAGCGGAAAGGAGAAAGAGAGAGAGAGAGGAAAGAGAGGAGAGAGTAGAGAGAGAGAGAGAGAGAAAAGACAAGAGAGAGAGAAGAGAGAGAAGAGAAGAGAGAGCGAGAGAGAGAGAGAGAGAGGAGAGAGAGAAAAGAAGAGAGAGAGAAGAGGAGAGAAGCGAGAGGAGAGGAGAAGAGAGAGAGAGAGAGAGGAGAGAGAGCGAGAGAGAAAGCGAGAGAGAGAGAGAGAGAGAAAGAGAGAGAAGAGAGAGAGAGAAAGAGAGAGAGAGAGAGAGAGACAGAGAGAGAAAGAGAGAGAAGAGAGAGAGAGAAGAGAGAGAGAGAGAGAGAGAGAGAAAGAGAGATGAGAGAGAGAGAGGAGAGAGAGAGAGAGAGAGAGAGAGAGAGAGAGAGAGAAGAGAGCAGAGAGAGAGAGAGAGCGAGAGAAGAGAGAGAGAGATTCGGATCTATCTCTATCTCAGCGCTGCCATAGCTACCTCTCCTCTCTCTCTCTCTCTCTCTCTCTCTCTCTCTCTCATCTCTCACTCTCTCTTACCTCTCTCTTTGCCTCTCTCTTCCAATGCGGAGTCTGTGTATATTCCCTAATTCTCTCTTCAAGTTTAATTACTCTCTAAAAATGTTCACATTAAATCTCATTAAAGGCAAAATTATTTTAAATTTGTATATTTTAAAATTATTTTTTAAAATAAACAGTATACACAGAAATATCCATGAAATGGAACTTACTAAATGTAGTTTTTTTAATCAAGTTTTAATAAAATTTTAAGAGTCCCAGTAATTTTTCGGTCATCCTTTTTTTTTAAATACAGATTTCTGTTTTAGTCAGTGGGACATCAATGCCAACAACGAGGAACTACTTTAAACTGATTTCTGCTCTATGTAGTCCAGCACCTCATGATTGCTTTGCAGTGCTAATGTGTCACTTTCCACCCCTCCACCTGAAAACACAAACAGCATTGCATGTTCCGATACCTCCACCCATCACTTTATCAGCTTTCTTTTGATCAATCGGTTACATCACTATCTGTTATCTGTTTGCACTCCGCAGCGCCGGGACAACAGCTCTTTTCAGTTAAATGCAAGGTGACCTCGCTGAAAGGAATTTAAAAAATAATGAAACAACCCCGACATTTCGCTTTCTTTAACCCCCGAACAGTGACCCTGCAGACCCAATGCCTGTCTAATTAATAATGCATGCTCAGACAACACAAAATATCTTACAAAGTCTTGAGGAAGAGATTTCTCATCAGTCCGACGTCAAGGTTTGGCATGTTGTTAGTACATTAAAAACTATTTCTAAGTAGACAAGATTTTCCAGTTTATCCCAAAGCAGTTGCTGCTTAACACCTACACTTTTAGTTGTGTATGAGCTAAACATCATTCTTCATTTCGGCGTGCTTTCTTCTTTTCAGGCCATGGACAGAGCTTTACGAAGAGGATGGGAGACGTTTGTTGCCAATCTGTACAGTGTTACGCTGACGCCAATTTCATCAACTTCATCCTCCAAACCATCAGAGAAAGCTGACTTGAACAGAAATCGAGTTTTAGCTGAATTTCAATAGTAAATTATGGGTTACACATTTAAAGTGTGGTTTCATCCTGCCCGTCCTATTTATGTAATCAAACATGTAATATTCTATAGTCAGCGTCTGCATGAAACTGATCTTTAATCTAATCATTATGTAAACTGACACAAGAGGTCAATAGTTGGATCATCAGTGTGGATTCAGCACCACAGCGTTAACTGAAGGGATTGAAAACCTGATCTTTGTTCCCTCATGAAGAAACATGTGCTGCACGTGGATTTTTTTTAAAAACCGTGAAAGATTTTTGTGAATGTGTTAGTCTTGAGCTGTGATTTTAAGTGAGTTCCTGTACTACAGAACTATTCTTTACTAGATAAACGGGTTGAAAAACAAACCTGGGAGCTCATTTATACCAGATAATATTTATGAGACAATAAAAGGTACCAACATGAACATCCCAGGCAATGAAGTTTATATTTACTAACTGAGCTGGAGGATGGAATAACATGAAGTGGCTTTTGAGTTTCAATTATTTATGTTTTTATGTTTTGTTCGTCCATATGTACTATTATGTTTGAATTGTTAAATTAAAGGAAATAAATATTCGAGTTGTGTTTGGTTCTCTTGCATTTGTGTGAAATAGTCAAAACTACATATGTCCAATGAACTGGGTAAAACACAACCTAGCTAACTCATTTGCAGCATGTATTTTTAAGTAGTGCATTACAGATAGGTCTGACCCTTACAAAATCTTTTAGTAATCAAAGTAGTATAGCATCTTTTACAGAGAAAGCTCAAGACAACAATGAAACCCATTACAGTTTTTGCTGCTTATTTGAATTCTGCTGTTTATTTTTCATAGGGCTTTGCTACAATCCCCATCTCTGCTTTTTTATAATCATGCCAATGTGGTTCCCTTGAGGAACCGCTGAAGGAAATTTTGTTGTGGATAACCTCAATGACCTTAAACCATCATAATGGACAGAGATCTCATTTTTAAAAAGTGCACTGAATCCTAACTTAAATGCAACATACACCATAAAGGCAAAACTTGCATAAGCAATTAAAAAAATTGGATTTATGAACATCTTCACGCACATCTCCAGTCAAAGTTCATCTAAATAGGTGGGAAGCCTACACAAAAAGTCCATATAAGGTCAATGGATATCCTTTCATGAATATTATGTTTCCAGTCTGAAAGTCATTAAATACCAATGTATTTAATGATGGAAGGTATTGAGGAATTTGTATTTACTTAAATTTCACTTGTGTTCTTTAAGTTGCAAGCTAAAACTTTCTTATATCAGTATGTATATTTTCTCATTATACAATGTGATGTATCTCACAATGTTGCCCTCTAGGGACTGGGTGATATTACGTAACTCCTATAATGTGAGATTTTATGTTGTGTGCTGACAGTGGGGTGGAAAGATGGCAGAGTGGTGGAAGTGGTCGTCTTGTAACAGGAAGGTTGGCGGTTTGATCCCTGTCAGGTCAATTCTGCTGTTGTGGCCTTGGGCACGCATTGCTGTATGTAAGTGTCAGTGTTTGATGTTGTTGTGAGTGTTTGGGTGTTTGAAAATGGGCATGAGGTCGTAAGCTCGGATTGGTAGCCACGACAGCCACGTCCTGTCAGACTGCCCAAGGGTGGCTGAGAGCTAACAAGGTAGCGTATCACCACCAGAGTGTGAATGTGGCTTTGAGCACTGGAAAATTGCTATATAAACTCTATGATCTATGATATATCTACAGTGAAAATTGATTAAAAATTATTGTAATGAGCTTATTGTTCAGGCCCTTCTTAACTGAGCAAACAACTCAACTCCTGGTTACGGTTCTGGTCTTATTTCAACTGGACTACTGCAATGCTCCTCTGGAAGGACTCGCCAGCTCATCTGGTCTTTGAGGAATCGAAGAGAGCTCATTTTCCTCCCCTCTTCATCAATCTTTACTGGCTCCGCATCGCAGCTCATGTTAAGATCAAATTATTACTGATGCTTGCTTACAAAACCATCTCCAGATCAGCCCTGTCTATCTTCACAAGCCGAGAAGCCTGCTCTCAGAGAAGAAACAGTGCCTTGTGGTTCCATCACTGAAAGGCAGAACATCTCTTAGCAGAACCTTCTCTCTCACTGTTCCTGGCTGGTGGAAGAAACTCTAGTGGAAACACTAACACTTTTCAGAAAGCAACTAAAACTCTTCTCTTTAAGGTACACTTTAAAAATACCCTTCTTTCTTCTATTTTTATTTCCTTCGATCTGTTGGTTTATTGATCTTTTGGTAAAACTTCTATTGTGAGCAACCTGGGTAAGATGTAACAAATAGCATATCGCCTCTCTTCTAATGTAAATGGCTTTGGAAAAAAGCATCTGCCAAATGCATGAATTTAAAATGATTAAAAACATTGCTTTATCAAAATACACAGACCTGCAAATACAACGTACAAAAACATTATAAAGCACTTATCTTTACTTAAAGTTTTTATAGGTAAAGCCTCATGTAAAACAATAAGTATAACATGTTTGCCCCTTATTGAATTTATGTACCAATTATGAATGAGGCCTGTGAATTTTATCCACTTTTTGAGGCATTATGATTCATGTAGTTGATGTCAGCTTTGTATCATGATGACGCATTTCATGACAACATGACCAGCTGGTCTTCAGTATAGAGTACTACACAACCCATTTCAAGGAAACAAAACACCTGTCTTCAAGTCCCCAATTATGTTTTTTAGAAAGTGTAGTCCTATTTTGTTAAACATAATCCCAGTCGAACAGCATTTCTGCATTAAAAATATATGAAACAGGTGAGCACCACCCACATATCCTTTTTCTCCTCAAGAGAAAATTAGCACATACACCTCACAATTCTCAAACAAACGACGAAATCCAGATTTAATTTTTTACATGAAAGAGATGAGACACAGGTGATGGAGCTAGGTGGATGTAGTGCTGTGAATTAGATTCATACTACCTTTATGTATTCCTAATAGTAAGTCATTGTCAAATTATTGGGTTGCATGTTTAAATTCTAAAGTTAAAAGGCAATACTTTGACAATTCATAAATAAAGTGCTTTACAGAAGAATAAAAAAACAGATCGTAGATAAAACTGACAAAAAAAACTTTAAAAAAGAATATTAGAAGTTTGAGGCACAGAGCTGTTTGGACAGTCAGTAAACACACATTTAAGTAGGTGTGTTTTAGTCTAGATTTAAATGTGACTAATGTTTTAGCTTCTCTAATCTCTTCTGGAAGCTGGTTCCAGCTGCGGGCAGCATAGGAACTGAAAGCAGACGCTCTCTGTTTGGAGCGAGCCCGAGGTAGTCCTAACTGATGTGAACCTAATGATCTAAGAGCTCTGTTTGGTTTGTAGACAGTTGGCATAACTGTTATGTACTTTGGTGTTTCTGACAAGCCAAGATGCTCTTAATTGATGTAGGATTTCTTTATTTTAGCATTTTAGCCGAGTCACCAGTGGATGCCCGCAGCCCTTGGGAAGCTTTGAATGAACAAGTCAACTGCTCTGAGAATGAGTTTATTCAGACAAAAACTTCCAGAAACACACAGTATAGTCTCCTTTTATATCCTCCTAAGGGAGGGGCGATCAGGACACACAAGCATGGTCAGAGTTTCAACCCCCCGCCCTGAGCATTTTACCATAACCATACCATATATGGTGTGCAGGAGAATTCCAGCAAAAGATAAGAAGGTGGCAGTTTGTAGAAAGAACCAAGAAAATCAGTCACACTCAGAGTGTCACAAGAATACAGAGTATAATATGAGAATTTCTTATTATTCTCACAATAAGGTGTGCTTCATATTGATGGAATCTGTGTAGGGGTGCTATACCATCTAAGACCAACTTTGGACAACCCTGTAGTACAAAGTAGTCCATTCTGCATGCCGCTTTAGTCATGTGTGAAGGAATAGATAGGATGCCATCTAGTGGAAATGAAAAGCTTGAAAAGAGTACAGTTAACAAATAAGGTTGAATTGTAATTAAATTCACTGATTGGACACAAACCAGTACAACACCCTGCTAGAGTAATGTTTTAATGTACTCCATTATGTTTCCAATATGATTGTTTGAGAAACAAAATTGCTCTCATTTATTGTTGGTGTATGTTATATATCACACTGTTTTCATGCATTTTTGGTCAAATCCCAGAATCTCCTTTTATTTTCAATTTCCAGACAATATAGACAGTTATGAAATGTTTAATATATTATGTGTATACTTATCTGGGGTTATATAACCTTGCAATGATCCACATTAATCGGATTTCATTTCATAACTTGAAACTGGTATTTGGTCCAAGCCTAGTCTTGATTCATAAACGTGATCTCACTGATCCTGTTGTCTGCAGAAATGTAAATATACACTCACTTGCTACACTCAGCAATTTATATTCAAATTACTAAAAGTGATAATAGCAAGAAACCAAGATGACTAAAACTCATTGACTGTATATATTTTGGGGGAAAAACCCATTACAGCACCAGCGGTGTGAACATGTTTTTTTTTCAGCTGCAAAGTTGAGCATTTTTAACATTGGAGTGAAAAAGAACTTCCTCACTTCTGAACTCACTCTCTTTGTGGCAAGTTGAAGTATTACATTTTACAAGGGGGGGCGTTGTGTGTGTGTGTGTGGCGGCGGGGGGGGGGGGGTCCTTGCTTAAACCACTGTCTTCTAGAAAAAACTTTCAAGTTACAGTTTGAAGATAAAAAAAATAGTTTAAAATACTGACAAAAGACTGATTATATATATAATATTGCATAATAGCTTGGCGTTGATTAAAAAAAAAAAACGACAAAAAAGCAATGTGGTTTGGGAGGGCGTGGTTTCGCCAGTGACGCAAATAAAAGGCGCCGAGCCCTTCTCATCGTCCATTTTGAAGCAACCTCAACCATGGAAAGGTAAGAGTAGTCAATGAGTGTCTCCTTTCTCTTTAAAGTTAGTTATTTGGAGTTTGTGGTTGTTAGACTTATTTCGAGCACAATCCGTAAAGATTTCATATTAGAAACGGTCTCGCAGGAACCCGTTTATTTAATTGCATTTAGGTGTTTGAAGAGATTCGTTCCATGAGCCTCGTTTTACAATCTGTAGCCATCCGGTCTCAAAAGTTTCACCTAAGATTCAGTATCTCATCACTTCAAAGTTTATTCAATGTTTATTCAGTTTGCAGCTGTATTGTGTGTTTTTGATGTTTGTAACGTGGTCTCTTAATGATGATACTCTACACAGACCTGTTCTGAATCTCTGTGATTGTGATTCATAAATCTGAAGAGACTAATGTTATTTTATGGTTTGCATCAATTTTCTTGTGAATGCATTTCAAGTCACGACTTTTTCTAATCTAGGTCTCAGGATAACGAATCCGGTGCTATTGGACACTCTGGAAAGTAAGTTAGTTGGTTTTATTAAAGTGTAAAGAAAATACTTTCTCAATCTTCGTTTTGAAGGAAATGTACCATTAAGTTTTTGCATTGCTTACTTTTATGCTACCTACACTATTGGATACGTGACAATGTCTGAAATGATTAATTTTTTTTTGTAACTGGACGACAATTGTCTCATGGCATTATGTCACCAAAGTATGATCAGACAGGTTTTTTTTTTAATGCGTTGTAGGATTTCTTTTTGGTGGTTAATGATTTATTGTAACATGTTCAGGTCTCTCCGGTGGTTCGCTCTAAGTTCAGACTGACCCAGGATAATCTTTGAGGTAGTGTCACTATTGTTATTATTATTATTACTACTACAGTATTTGAACTTATTGTTTTAAACAATTGCCACAAATTCCTTCTCCTGCAGCAAAGTACAGTTGCTCTCTGAAACACCAATGCTGGCTTTGCTCTGGCTCATGAGTTCATGTCTTGTTTGTCTGAAATGTCTTTGACTGATAGAAGTGCTGATGTTTCCTAATATTGTTGTATACACCTGCAGATTAGCTCCTAAAATGAGATTTATTTTATTTATTTTTTTGGTGCTCATTTCAGCTGTACATCTTCACCTGATGGTTTTTCTGGCCATGAGGTTAGTATTTTCATGCTCTTCCTGACTAGTTCTATTGTTTAACATGATGACGTAAGATTACCGCCCCAGTCTGATTTACCCTGACTGATTGGTACTCATCTGATCTCTCAATATGAAGTGTTCTGTGGGTTTGTGTAAATCAATGTTCAGCAATTTTTCCATTTATGTTTAGGTCTTGCACAGAGGTGGTGCTGCACTCTTGAGAATTTGCCACGCTTGATGAGGTACTTTGCTGAGGTTATTGGTCATGGTTGATATGGATGTGATGAGTTTTATTACCGCCCCAGTCTGAAAAGCTGTGACTGACTGGTATTTACTCTGATCCATAATTAATGGTTAAATTGCATAAACAAATTTCTAATTTTTGTATATCTTTTAAGGTGTACTGTCAGCTGGCAAAAGGTATTTCTTTTTTTTTCTCTGCATGACTATTTTGTTAGTTGATCTCAGGAGTCACCAGTCTTAAGATTAAGATTACCACAACACTGTTGTGAAGGTAAAGTGTAATGTAGTCAACACTGAACCTGTCAAATTGGAGTTTATTTGCTACCTTTCAAAATATAGAAAAATGGACTGAATTTTTTTTGTTCTGCGACATCTAGCATTATTGGATTTGTGGGGGAGTGTTAACAATTGATTAGCGTATTTGTCTAGTTTTGGGGCAGGGGAAGAAATAAATAATTGGTTATTTTACTAAACTTCTATCTAAAGCTTGTGTGAGACCTGGTAAGGGTCTTATCAGAATGTGAACTTTGAATTAAATTAAGACTAGGCGCATAGTTGTGAAGATCAATGCTACAATGATGATTAAAGAATTCTCTCTTCCTGAATTGAATGATGTTAAGCTCTATCCGAGTAGCATTGTTTCTTAATTGTTTTACGTTTCTAGCTATGTTTTCAAGTGGTGATTTTTTTATTTATTTTTTTTCCCCTGTGTCTCTCAGTCTTCATCTGACACCGGCGCAAAGATGAAGTAATATTGGTGGGTATAACTCCCAGATGTTCTTAAATATAAACAATGAATGATGATTTCAACGTCGAGCATATGTCTGAATTCCACTGAAGTTATTCTCTTATCTGACATTTTTGAATATTTGGGCTTGGAGATTATTACAATTGGCAATAGTTAAGTTTTTTTTTCTTTCTGCAGGTTATTTGCTGGAGATGCACGTTTACTGGTGAGTAGCTCCCCTTAGAGGACAAATAAAATATCAAAATCTCTATGATGAAGACACTTAGCTCACTTTGAATCAATGTGAAAAGTCGTGAACACCTGAGAGATTGATTAGTATCAAGTTTTTTTTTTTTCACTCTCCATCACTAATTAAGCTCTTTCTACAGGTTCTGTCTGCTCTGAGATGTTGACCAACTTCTCGTCATTGAATGAGGTAATGATTTTTCTGGTTGGTAGCAGTAGCCCCATCCATCTGTGACGTGTGATGATCAAAGTCTCGTTCGTCTGAATTACTGTGGAAACATTTTTGATAAACTGACGTTGCATAAATTAAGCTGTTTTTTTTTAACTGGTTTTAGAGATTCTGATCTAAAGGGTTTTTTCTCTCGTAGGGGTTGACCTGGAAGGCTGTTAATGGGTGAGTTGAGATGATATTGGTGTGTAGCAAGTCTCAAATGATGATACTCGCACATGTCTTACGCCTTGCCAGCACCAGAACCTGTGAAGGTGGACCCACTGGTGTTGTCCTGGCAAGAAGGGGATATTCTGTTGGGGTTTCCAACTGTCTGATGAGGATTGTTGATGTGAAGGGGAATAAATTCTGGCGTGTGTTGTCTAAGTGGCTTACTTTGTTTATTTCAGGAGTGCTGGTGGTCTCTGGCTTGCAGAGGTGTGTATTGGCTTTTTAATTGTAGATTGTGTGAGGAGTGATGATGTAATTACCGCCCCAGTCTGATTTCTCTGACTGAGTGGTACTTATCTGACCTCTCAAGAAATATATATATATATTTTTTTTTTTCTTCTCTGGACATGTGAATAATTTCTGTATGTTTAACAGGTGTAGAATCAGTTCCTGACGAATGGAGACTTTGACATATCAACTTCATGTGATGGTTATAGATTAAAAATCATAGCATATTTATGGTTAAGAGAATTTTGGGTTTGATAAATGTCAATATGCTGGTATGTTTGTCAAGTTGTCACACATTCTGTAAACTGTGGTATGTAACAAATGTAATCAGTGTGAATTGCTTGTATAATAAAGCCTTCAGAAAATAAACAATAACCCAGCTATGTTTTTTTTTTTTTAATAAGTAATGAAACAATTATGGTATATCAGACTGACTATCTAACTCTCAATCGTTTAAAACAATGAAGTAGACTTTTAAAATGTTTTGTATGTTATGGTGTATTTTTTCCATACCACCAATAAGAATCATACCTAATTTGGTGGTAACTATAAATATACATGTAGTATTTCATACAACTGTTGTACAAATATATTATTTGATAAATTACTATAATCTTTTTTTAAAACTATATTCTTTGAAAATTTAGACAGTGGTTGACGATTCATACGAATGTCCAGAACTCTTTTTATAGAATTAACAAAATGGTAAAAGTTTTTTTCACTCTTCAGTTAATAATGCAATGTAAATATATTTATATAAACGGCATGCTTACCTTTTTCCATTTCTTCAATCAACGCTTCATATATACTAAAGAAATACCAATTCTGTACTATCCAATTTATTTACAATTTTAGTACAGTGTACTTAAGTTCTTAATTTCACAATGACATTTAACAATTATGTAATTTATTTACAGGTTTTAAAAAGTTCAAATAATATTTATTTCCATGTTTAGGCTGTACCTCACAAGACTAAAGTACAAAAAAACAATGATTACATGCAGTTAAATATCTTAATTGACACATGACCTTTATTTATTTCACTTTACAATTGAACACTCAAGCTACAACTTGAAAAGCACTCAAAAGCTTTCAATTGTGTACATTTCCACATCAGAACACTTAAAAATTGATAGATATTGTCCATTTCCAGCAACACTTCTTCAGTCAGCTGTAAAGATTCGAGCAGCTATATCATCAAGTAACCAGTCCACCCCCGTGAGCAGATTCTCCCCTGTTACTGCACTGCATCCCACAATGCACCAGTGATGGGTCTTTATCTCATCAAGGGCTAGAACCTACACAAACAGAGAATATAAGCACATGCTCTCATACTTTAAAATTTTAACATGACGTGGTAACCCTTTTGTGGCTTTTATAGTGATTTAAAAGAGTAGATTAAAAATCGAACCTCAAACATTGTAAAAAAAAAAACTTTGCTCGTAGTTAATCCTTCTAATATCTCTCGAATCTACGTTGACCGCCAGACAGCAACTTTGCATACACGTCATGCATATGCAAATCACTAACCAATAGGTGATTAAATGGGGAGTGGTTACGAAGTTTGTTGAATGAAAATATCAGCTCATTTTGCAATAATCCCGGGCTAGAAAATGAGATTGCATGCAATTTTATTTCAAATAGAGACTTCATAAGTAAAAGAATCCCATCTCCTATATAATTAGACCAATGTGAACAAGACATCATCGAAAATGTCACTGAACCCTTTTTATAGTTACGACCTATAAGACTTACCTCTCGAATAGCGTCTTTTGATAAAGCACCAGGCAAATCCTGCTTGTTGGCAAATACTAGCAGAGTGGCTCCTGCTAATCGCTATTGAAAAAAAAAAGATTTTCAAACAGGATTTCTAGGAGAAGCAAATAGAATCAATGCAACCTTTAAAGGTGTTATCTTACCTCCTCGAATAATAAAGAACTCAGCTCTTTTCTACAGTCTTCTAGTCTCAACCGGTCAGCGCTGTCCACTACCCACACCAGGCCATCTGTACTCTCAAAGTAATTCCTCCAGTAGGATCGCAACGACTTCTGACCACCCACGTCCCAGATGTTCAGTTTAAACCTAAGAAGATAACAAAAACATACACATTTCACTGATGAGAAGTGAAGGCTCAAGTGAGAAGTGAAAGTGAGCCGGTAAGTGTTTTTGCCAAAAGACGGGACTGAACTTGGGCCCAAAGGCGCTACAATCAAAAGAGACTACACATTTTCTATTGCAAGGAAACAACTTTAAAATAATAATGATAACCTCATGATCTATTAAAGCTAAAATAAAAAAAAAATACTGATTTGAAATGGCTATGTTCAGACTGCTGCACAAAGTGATCCAAATCTGATTTTTTTTGCCCATATGCGACCTATATCTGCTATTTTCTGAAAAGCTCAATTGGGTTTTATTAAAATCTGACCCAGGTCGCTTTCATATGTGGTCCTGAATCTGATACTTTTCAGATTTTTTGCAACGCAACCTCAGTCTGAACAACCAGGTCACATTTATCTGACTTCTGCATCATCGAGGCCAATTTAAAATTTTCTCACAGATTCGAGTCGCTGAAGTACACCGTTATATGTGTTCTTTTTTGTTTCAATCTTTTTCTTAACATTGTTTAATACTAATAAACCTGGCTCTGATCAGATGTTTGCACCCTCAAAGCCTCAAGCGTGCCAGAGAGCAAGCATCTCAGTCTTTACGTCTGTTAGCAGTTCATTTTGGGGGATCAAATGTTTTCTCTTATGAGCATGCGTGTCACATTGGAGTCACATTTCGTTCACACAGAAGACGAATAACAGGCGCATCTTATTTGTAATGTAAAAAAACTCATTCACATTAAAGTTATGAACCTTATGATAAGAAAATCAATGGTCTGTGATTTAATTGGTAGAGAGCACAAACAATCCCGGGTTCCAGACCAAACATTTAGGTATAATGCTTTTTTTTTTTTTTACGTAAATGTGATCATTCAGTTAATCACTCCACCATGAACAGTGCAAAATAAAAAAAGGGGTTCCCTACCCTGTAGCTGGTTCTAGAAATGTGACGCCTTCTTGTGGAGAAGTTTTCAAAATGTAGTACATTTACATCCTACTGTAAGTCGCTTTGGACAAAAGCGTCTGCCAAATGCTTCAATGTAACATGTTGTATCCTTTTAAGCATTTCGTTCAATATTACAACTAATTATTATGCAATCTGTATAATAATAATAATATGAATACATAAACATGTACAGAGTATTTCAACCATTTTTCAGTTATCAATGTAAAGGATCACTTAGCTAATAGATGAATGTAACCGAAGATCAGTCGTACCCTCTGTGCTCAAGAGTTTTGATGTTGAAGCCTAAAGTTGGAGAGATGGTGCTGACATCTTCACCGTTGAACTTCTTCAGGATGGTGGTTTTCCCCGCATTGTCGAGTCCACTACAAAAGACGTCAAGGACCATAAAACGTCACATAACATGACTGTCGTTTCATCCTATTCATCTAGTCTTGATTGAGACACAACTAGAGCGTTTTGAGAATGAATTTTTTTAAAATAACAAATAAATAACGAGGGTGATGTAACGTTGTACAGCTTGCGTTCAATGAAAAGATACAGCATCAACAGACGCATTTCCCGCTCTTTGTGCTTCATCTTCTTCAAGATCGTCAGTAACCCCATCACGAACGTTTCAATATAAACGCAGTGCTTTTATAAATATTGTAACCTGCGCTAATCTATAAAACACTTCTACTTCTGAATAAACATCACATGCGTTTTGCTCACTGGAACAAGGAAGTGTTTATGAAATCGGACAAAACAACTAAAAATATGATTGGATGTAAGGGCCGGAAAGTGACGTTAAAAGAAATTTTATTGGCTATTCCAACTGTCAGTTTAGCAAAGCTCTTTCAATTGGCCAATATAATTGGAGAAAAGGCGAGCCTACGTTTCTAATAGGCCAGGATAGACCACTGGTCAAGATCATCTGGTCAAGTTGTCTAGCAGTTAAAATGTAATGGAAAAACGGTGTTTAAAAACCTCAGTTCACCTTCTCTCCATGTTTGTTCTAAAGCAGGTGAACACAAATGCTTTTAAAGTAAGTTTGTATCTCATTATTTTTTTAGGTAAGCCACATTTTCATTGATTTTAACCTTTACATTTAATCCTTAACCATAAACTAATCCTAACTCATTAACCTGTTCCATACCTCAGTGGATACACATCCTAAGGTTGTCTTAAAATAAGACACTTCAGATGAAAATAGACGTATGATTTATTTTAACTCACTATAATAATAATTTATGAGTTAATGTTTTTTATTTTTATTTTTAAATTTATTGTGCAACAAAATATCTAAGCCCCCCCAACACGCACGCACGCACACACACACACACACACACACACACACACACACACACACACACACACACACACACGCACACACACACACACACACACACACTTAATATGTATGAAATTAAAAACCAGTAAATTAAGTATTTGCTTCTAGTCCGAAATAATATTAAAAGTGATTTAAATCTGTCATACGTGCATCCTGGTGTTTGAAAAAGGAAAAATGGAATGCAAAATAAGGCCTGGCTCATCCAGTTTGACTACAAATTTACACTAATCAAGCTCTTTCACAGTTTTACTCTCTAAAGTTCATTCTAAAGAAATGAGGATTGAAGGGATTAATGCTACATGTGTTTTTCTCCATTTTCTCACCTGCACAAACTCATCCGTATCATACCCTGGTGCATCACACAATCATTGGGTGGTTTCACGATTTATTTAAGGTTCATTATAAGGCCCCTTTTAAAATAATTAATAGTAAATATTTGACCCCACTAGAGTGTCACCGCAGCCTTAATAACTTTCAAAAGACAGCATTTATTATAAACCATGTCTTTGAATCATTTCAAATGCTCTGCAAAACAGACTCATGTTCCTCCCACTGTCATGTTTCTGCTATGCCCAGTTTGTTTGTTTTTTGTTTGCACTGTAGAACCTATGTCCTCTTCACCCAGTTTGATGATTGATTCTCAGACAGGAATAATGTTTGGATCCACTGTTCTTTTCCAGCCTGGACACTCCTTTTGCGATCCAGCAGGTCCATCCTGTTTCTCCTCCTTCCCCACCAACACCTGATCACAGGCCAGAAATCTTTAGAAAAATAAACTCTCAGAGATTTCGCCTTTGCATCCTAGCAACCACAAGCTTCAGTTGTTACATTCTAGGCTAAGTGCTCCAGAGGAAAAGTTCTCAGGCCATAGCATGAAAGGAAACAGAATTAAACTTCTTTAGACTGGCTGTTGCTGCTGGTTGATGATTTTCGCCTCAACAAACACTCGATCTACTTGTGACAGAGAAACAGAAACACGCTGCAAAGCACAAATATACACTTGATATAATCTCCAATTAAAGCACAACTCCATCTTCCCTATAAACTCAAGCTCAATGGAGTAATTATTATGTTGCCCAGATTAACAACGTCTACTTTAAAATCACAGCTCATTATAAAAGAAAACAAAAAACTTTGTTGATGATAAACAACATCTGAAAACTTCTCTCACCTACTCGCATCAGTTCCTGCTTTCTCTGAAGCACACAGATGTTGGGGATCTGCTTGAAATGAGTTGCATTAGCGGTTCTTCTGATTGGTTAGTGGGCGTGGCTATGGTCATCGAACCCTTTTGAGCTCACAGAAAAAAAACTGGATTACACAAACATGCATGAATCAATCTGAATGACTTGAGGCATGTTTTTGATTAGTAAACAATACTAAAGCATGCAAGAAATGCCTGGTAAGTCGAGTTTACATGATGCATCAACAACTTTCATCAACCGTAAATCCAATTCATGGGCCCTTTAAAGTCCATATCTTTCATGCTTTAATGCACAAATTATCTAATTAATGAAGTTTATTCAAGAGTACTTGAAAGATATCAACAGAACAGTGCTAACACATGGTGAACGATCTGATATAAGTTTAAGGAAGGCAGCTTTCTCTGCCTAAAACCCATCCAGGAAGCCCTTTGATAGACATATCAAACAACCAATCACATTTCACTTCAGATAGCTTCATGTTTCCAGGCATTGGAAATTTCGCTACAAAAACTGACCATAGATTGAGAGTTGAGTGTTTTTAGCTGTATTGTTTGATTGCTCATTCTCAGTACACACCATAGCTCTTTGTCTCAATCAAATAACTGAATATTGTTTCCCATAGGAATGAAGATAAACATGACACTTCTCCCAGAAATTTGCAAAATTTTGCACTTCATGAATCTTGGATTTTTTTCAACTATATGTGTGAGTGTTTGATTTTTAAAATGTAAGAAATATTATGATTATGTTTTGCTTTGTAATTTAAAAGGAGACCCACTCTTTCATGTGCGGCCGATAAAGAAAACCTTTTAATTAGACATAAAAATTAGACATTTAAAAAAAAAAATTTAATTCAACATTCACGCATGAAAGAAAATATTTGACAGCTATATTACCAAGTACATTATGTCCATCACATAATGTGAAAAGGAAAATAAAAAAGCAAAACTGCAACCTTTTTTTTTTTAGATTGAGTTACTGAGGTCAAAATTTTACTGTTATGTGAAGTTGGAATAATAATGAGGGTTGAATTGTTCCTTATTATTAAATATTCAAAATAATGCACTGTTTTTCAGTGTTTTATTGGGGTTTCTTTTAAAACAAAGTCTAGATTCCTTACGGAAATACAGCTTATGGTTTATGAGAGATTTTTGGTGCTTTCCCACATCCTGCACCCTGATGTTCGCTACACCTTGATCTCGCCCTCCGCTCTCAAAACCGACTCCATATAGCAACAGACTTCCAGATCAGATACATGTCGCCAGCAAATCTATCTCAGTTCCGGGTGGAAACTCCCTATTCATCATTGAAAAGTCCGGGAAATGAAGATGAGAACCGGAAACGGCTGTCCCGGCTCCTCTAACCGGACCATTTAAAATAATTCGAAACCGAAATCAAGTCTGGTCCTCAGCGGGGTTGCGTCATTTCATGAGCCAATCCCGAGGCTCGTTCCTCCGCCTACAGCTTTCACTAGAGTTTAAAAAAGACCATGCGCTTACGAGAACGGGTTACTAGCTGTGCTGCCTGTGAGGGATGACTGTTTTCTGAAAGTACACACACGAACATTTGTTCTGGTGTCCAGTCAAAGAGCCTCCATGTGGTAGGAGATGCCTGCTGCAGTCATGGAAAACCTGGGCCAGGACAGTCCTGTCCCTCCAAGCAGTCCCCACAGCCAGCAGGAATGGGTGAGGAGTGCATTTATTTATTCAGTGAATTTTTACACTGGCATTTTTTATTTAAGCATTGGCTTTTAAAACAGACGTTTATTATGGTAATGTATGACCAAGGCTGTCAGGGGTTGGACAAGAACGAAGAGTGGTTGGACATGTGTTGAAGGTGTTTTTCACTTGCGTACAGTTTCAGTTATTTTCAGGAAATTTTGGGCTAGGTGTTTTTTTTCTTCCCTGATCATCGAGGACAAAACGTGCCAGAATCACTTCTCCAAAAATAGAAGTGATACTCTCTCCCAAGTTGTTAGAGCTTGGATTGTTTGTGTTTTTTTTTGTTTATATAATCATTCTTCAATTTCGATTTGTATGGCAAGGCAAGGCAAGGCAAGGCAATTTCATTTGTATAGCACAATTTCATACACATTGGAAATTCAACGTGCTTCACAAAATAATACAGATCATAGATAAAACTGGCAAAAAAACAGATCACAGATAAAAGCAAGGGATATGACATTAAACACATTAAAATTCATAGAATAAAAGGAAAACAGAAGTTCATAGGTTCATTGTTGTGAGTAGCCAAACACCTAATGGAAGGTCTGGGGGTTGTAGCAGCTTTTTTTGGTCAAGATCCACCAAAATTTGATCAAGATCGGTTGGTTAACTTGACTGACATCCAACCCCATGTTTATTTGCATAGCGTTATGTTTCTGGGTGAAACGAAAATAAACGTGACCCTGTCTACTACCGGATATCTGGATAAGTTTAATCAATCAAACCAGGACCAGGATCCTTGAAGTGTTTCCGACTTTACGTTCCAAACTCATCAGACGTTTAGCGAGCGTTGCGCTGACGTCAAGGCTGAGACTGTTTAACACCAGACACGCAGCAGCCATGTACCCAGCTCTGTACAGTGTTTCAGTTTTATTGTCCAACCCCAGAGTACACAAAATCACATCTAACAGAATATTGAAGACTGTGTTCATTAGCATCGTTGTTTTCAAATCTGTTTCTCTAAATGTTGAGTCTATATGTTATATTTATATAAAACGGTATATTCTTAAGCAAAATGTCATTTTATAGGATGTAAAGGTTTAGTTGCATTTGAAGTATTTTACCAATGGCATAAAAAAAATAAGGTTTTCAATTAAAACAATATGTTGTTTACTTTTTTCATACACAGGGGTCTAAAGTTAGAAAAAAGAACAGAGAATCTGCTAGTAGGGGTCGCAAGAAACAAACCGAAAAAGCAGACATGCTGCATGAGGTCAGTGGCAGAGAAAAACACTCTTATTCTATAGTTTTTGTAATTTGTTTGCTGAAATGTTATTTAAAAACCAATGTATTGTTATATTATCTATTATTATATCACTATCTATTATTATAGGTTTGCTTAGTATACTGGAGAAATATGAATTGTGATTTAGTTCATCTTTAGTTGTTTCAATAGTTTGATATATTGTTTATTTCCTGTTTTTCTTTCATCAACACCTGTACAGTTGTGTACTAGTTAAAAAAAAAATCATTTGGACTGGATGGTCCCAATGGATCATCATAGAATACAGTTTTTTTGTTTTGTTAAAAGACTTACAAAATAAACTCACATAAAGTGGGGGTTTCAAAAATGTTTCACTCTTTTAAAACATTTTGCTTTAGAAAAGAAAGACTGAAAAAAACATGTTGACAGAACATTGTTATCCGTAAAATAACAGTATTACTTGTAGTTTTAAAAATACTCTTGGTAAATCACACAGACTTCTAGAGCGCTAGAGATTTATTTAAAAAACAATGAGACCTGCGGAGCTTTCTATAAATGTGGGTCATCGTCTTTGACTTGCCTGTAGATGCTACGTAATTGCATCACTTGTCACTTGACCGTGAAGCTAGCTGGGCTTTCATGTAACTGTAACAAAAAAATAATATGATTTTATAAATCATCAAATTGTTTATAGATGTTAATACTTAATGTACTCTTTTAACTGATAGCATTCTGTCACCCAATGGATACGATTCTCCAATATTGATGTACACATTGTACTTTTAAACTCTTTTGTTTGCTCTTCTTGCATTTATAAAGCACCATTGTCTGTTCCCAAGCTGCAGTTGGAACATGGTTTTTCTGCGCTGGTTAATGATTAATCCTGTGTGTTTGTCGACTGGGAGAAATCAGTGTTGCGCAATCCTTCTTTGCTGGACAGGCATTTATTGGAAACACTTACTGGAAAATTTTTTTCTGTAAGCAGTTAACTGTTTTTAGTACTAGTCAGTTACCTTCACTTTCACTTTCTCTTTAGACAAAGCACAAATATGGAAGGACCTTTTTCATTTAACGCTCTGTTTAGGTTGTACAATTATTGTCAGAGAAATAATACATATTGTATATATGTATTAAAATAATAGCAGTTTATCTTTTATATCTTCATAATCTTTTATTTGTTGATCTTAAACAATTATTAGTTAAGATTATCACATAAAATGTCTTGTTTTTTTAAGTTGTGTTCATGGCTGCTTAGTAAACTATTTATGCAGCACAAAATGATATATATTTTATTTCTGGACTAGTGTAGTGAAATGTTAAATGAAAAAAACTAACAGGGTTTGACACTTAACAACGTAGTTTCCTCTTGAAAATAAATAATACAGTTAAAATAACACTGAAAAAACAACTTCTGGCTGTTTATTAATAGTAAGTTATACTGGTCAAAGAGGTTTGATTAGAGTCAAAACTGTTTGGAGTGTTTGGAGCTCTTACTTACTAAAGTATTCATTGAAATTGCCTCGTTCATTAAGAGTGTGTGCATCGTCACCAGCAGAAATCCTCTTTCCTCTCCATGT
Organism: Danionella dracula; assembly: GCA_900490495.1. Lineage (NCBI taxonomy): Eukaryota > Metazoa > Chordata > Actinopteri > Cypriniformes > Danionidae > Danionella > Danionella dracula. The sequence continues at coordinate 2,908,059 of UELW01000267.1, read as the reverse complement.
GCGCTAGGAATTGACTGGACTTGTAATGCCTTGACTGACCACTTGAGGCTGTGCCCGGACATGAGCAGTTTTTGTCAAATGTGGTAAAAACAGCTGAAAAACATGTTTAAGTCTTTGTACCTCGTGGTTTTAATGATTCCTATCACTAGTTTTGACCTTGTTCTGTACAATCAATGATCATTAAACTCGTAGCTTTCATCCATATATAACTATTTTAATAATTACATCGTTAATAGTTGTAACAATTCCTCTAACACATCTTTTGTTTACATTGCACCGAAAGCTGTGCACTGCTACAGTTTTTATTCACAATAATTCCCCATCAACTTATTTCATTCAAGTAATTTATTATGGAATAGAGTGCAGTTAGCTTTACTAGAACCCTTGTCATTAACCAAAGTATTCCTAAACTCCTGGCTTATTTTTTATTATTTTATTTATATGTAAAACATAGTGTAAAGGATATTATATTTACATATATAAATGACAAGGTATAATAGAAAAACAATCCCCACCCCTGCCAGCAATTAAAAGTGAAAAAAATAAACCAAACATTTACTTTCACCTCAATGCACTTTGTTACATGGAATCATTTAAATATAAGTCAAAAAGACAAATAAATATAACAATAATGATAAACAGGTTCATAATGACTTTGAAATGATTGAAGCTATTGCATTTTACATCAATCTTCAGTAATTAACTTGCAGATTTAAAAAAAAGTGCTGTCAAATCTGTAAATATTTTTTGTGTTTCCCTGCAATCTCGTATCAAATTTTTCCTGTGTGTGTGCTACATTACAGAGCTCGGTTCTATCTCATATTTATTGCCCTTTTTGTGACTGTCATCCCAGACTGCACTGTGAATTTGGTTTGAGCTAAAATGATATTTCAAGGGGTCCAGCAAAGCACTGCAAGCAAAGGATAAGGAGGGAAGTTGGTCTAAAGCACTTAAGAGTAAAAAACTAAACACCTCAGACCGAAATGTATACAAGGGCTTCTTTAGAGGAAAATGAGTATTCCTGTTTCATTAATTAGCCATTGTTAATCCAGAGTGTGACAGTATGTGTGTTAGCCTCAGTCTCCGATAAGCTCGCAGCATTAAACTAGTTAGTTGGGTTTCTTTCCTTACAATAGAAACGGGTTTTTGAGCCTTCACTACGGTGGCAGAGAGGTGCAAAACAATTCACAATTATGAAAGCAAAATACCAAGATAAAAAGCACAATTGCAAATCGAAAACCAAAATAACAATACAGAAAACACTCCAACAAAAAATAGAAACACAACAATAAACTTGAAAACACACGAACAATGGTTTGCACCATTAGAGAACTGACAACTTGGAGCTGATTGGATGACATTTCTGTCAATCAGCCTATAACGACTAAAATGGAATTAATTATTTTCCCACATGAACTTCAGAACTTTGCAGTGGCGTCGTATTGAGCTGTATTTACGTGCTCAAAACTTTCCCTTCCATCTTCAATTGTTAGATTGACAAAATACTCGTTTTCTAATTTGTCACACTCATTCACACTATGGACAATTGTTCTTACTCAATTCACTTATACCACATGTCTTTGGACTTGCGGGGAAACCGGAGCACCCGGAGAAAACCCACGCGATCACGGGGAGAACATGCAAACTCCACACAGAAATGCCAACCGACCCAGCCAAGGCTCGAACCAGCGACCTTCTTGCTGTGAGACGACCGTGCTACCCACTGTGCCACTGTGACGGCTATTTGCTGAAATGTTTTCTGAAATGTTTTGTTTTTTGTATTTTTAACTTGTTAATCTGCTTTCATAACTGTGAATTGTTTTGCACCTCCTAACAATTAATAAACTGTGACAAGTTAACTGCGGTGAATAGTGAGTTGGGTTTATTGGTGCGTCCTTATACAAATCTGTCATTAACCATAAGACACAAGTTTTGTCATTCCCCTATTGACTGTTTACAACCTTATTTTTGTACAGGAATTCCAAGCTCTAGAGCAGTCTAATGCTGCTCTTGTTAAAGAAATCAATGAACTAAAAAAGGAGGTGCAAATATACACCACGGCTTTGGAACAACATGAACCTCACTGCACTAAACTAAGCCTTCTGATCCCTGCGCCGGTTGTACCAGGAGCTCCATCCTCAGCTGCCCCATCTACCTCAAGTTTCAACCCTGATCCAAACTTCTTCTCGGAGTTGTTACCAGACTCCAGTTCAGTCTCTCTGACAGATCTCTTCGATTGGATGCCCTGGGACTCTGAGAGTGGATTTCCGCAGCAGTTCTGAAGCTCCTCACGGCCGGTTTTGTTCAAGTTTGGTTGCACATTTTGAATTTACACACTACTGTACTACAGAGATCTTTTTTTTAGTGTGTTTGGTACAAATGGTGCTACAACAAAATCTTGAGGGTTGAGTAAATGAATGTGCATTATATTTATGAACATTTTACAAAAATGAAAAGATTTATATTCTTGTTATTATTTTGTGCAAGACCACAGCCTTGTTGGTTGAGAGATTAAATATTTCTGTAATATAAACAATGTTCATCTCTAGTGTGTGTTTTTAATATACATCACTTCACTTCAAATACAGCACTACATTCCAATCCATTTGTGTTATACCACATGTATTTAAATATTCACATTTTTGAATAAGGATTTTATTGGTCACTACACTGTTACATGCAGCGAAATTGGCCAATAAAAGCCTTATTCAAAAATGTGAATATTTAAATATATGTGGTTTATTAAAATATATAATAAATACCTTTTAATATTAACATTTTTGTTTGAAGTAACAACAGTGGTATGACTTTAGTTCCTACAGACATTGTCAGGCTATGCTTTTTAGGACACACAGTACATGACACAGTACTTGCACTGCTGTGTTTTCAAAGTTTAAGTTGTTCTGACTTATTATATTTATCATTATTATTGTTATGGATTGTTACTGGGGGCAGTTTCTTTCTAAAAACTTACCTCCAAGAAGTTACAGCTGGCTGAAGGCTATGGAGGTTTACAGGTATGGATGAGTGAGATGTGCTTGGTCTGGGTAATCTTTGGAAATATTAAGCACTTGTTTTAGAAGCTCACTTCAAATGATATTAATATCCTAGACGCATGAACCCAGAATCACACCAAAAGCAACGTTGGTTATAAATGCCTGGTTGATCAACTTCTTATTTTTTTCTGTTTCAAGTTGTGTAGCAATGGTGTTACACAGAACCTGATTGTTGCAAGCCGCTTTGGAAGACTGCAAAATTTAATTCCTGTCAAACAATGACTCATTCTAGCTTCGAAGAAAAAGAGCTTTTTATATCAATGAGTGCATTTACTTGCACTTCAGTAAATGGGTTATGCTCAATAAGCCAATTACTCAATAAACCTGCGTTTACATCAACCTTTCTCCTATTTCTAACGGGATTGACATCACAAGAAAACCAAAACAGCATCATATCCAAAAAATGACAAAGAGCAATATGCACAAAACTAAAACCTACAAATGCAGCAATCTTTCTTTTGTGATTGTGCATCGAATCTGTGAATTGATATTATGATTTTGCAAGTTTTAACCCAACAAAGCCATGACACTTTTTCTACTATTCTTCTCTTATTCCTCTTCTCCGTTTGTGACATGTACTTCCAGATATCAATTTGTGCAGCAGCCTAGCTTTACATTATGTTTAATCCAGTTCATGACTCCTTTAGAATTATGATCCATATTTTTAACCCCTTTCAATGTGAATGGAAGTCAAGAACAACCTACGATAACAGCTAGATTTATGTGAAATGAGGGAATAATAATAGCCTTGGATTTTTAGGCCAGCAGCATATGAAACTACTGTCTCACTGGTTCAAGCTGACTGGCAAGAGGAGTAAAGAGAAACCTTGACTCAAAAGTACTTCACACCCAAGAGAACTCCGGTGAGCTGCCTCTTAACCATTTAAAGGGTCTAACATAACGATTTCGGAAAACAATTGTGATTACTTTTTATCTAATATTACAATAGCGATTTGCAAGAGGATTCTTTTTCCAAAGTGGAGATTAAATAGATATTTTTATAATCAAATTTTTTCACTTTTTTAGCCATCCATAGTTGCTATAACAAACATGTTAGTCTGACTCTTTTGAATGACTGATTGTTGTCAGACAGACTTCGGCTAAAAGAAAAACTATTTAGAGTTCATTTGGTCCTTCTCTACATAGGATTTTAATGAATGTTTGTATTCTGCTATACAAAACTCACAATAGTTATTTGTTGTTGTTTCTTTAGGGCAGTTGTGGTCTGGTGGATAAGGAGATTGACTCGTGATAAGAAGGTTGCAGGTTCGATCCCCAGAGTTCAAAGTGATGTGAGTGATGAAACACTTGCTCTCCATCTTCAACAAGCACATCTGTGGTGTCCTCGAGCAAGGCACCAGTTTCACGACTGCTCCCCGGGTGCCACAGCCATGGCTGCGCACTGCTCCGGGTGTGTGCTCACGGTATGTTTGTTCACTGCTGTGTGTGTACACTGGGATGGGTTACACGCAGAGCTCAAATACCAGATATGAGTCACTCCATATCTGGCCAACTGGTCACTTTCTCTTTTTCACTTCCACTTCTCAATGTAAAAAATAAATAAAGAAATGTAATCATTTTCAATTTGACTCTAACAGATAATGACCAAATAGTAGAACATAGTAAATTCAACTCTCTAGTCTAGATTTTACTGTGTGTTTAACCCTTGTGTGGTGTTCATATTATTGTTACTCAGGCAGTGTTTGTGGACCCATTGCCTTTTGGGGATTTTAATTAATCTATTCAAACATAACATGTAAAAGTTTAGTGTAAAAGGTATACTTGTGATTTATGTTTGTGTGGGAAGACAGAATAAAGTACAAAATCTACACCCAAATACATTGTGTGTGATAAAAGTGTGTAGAGGGAATACAGTGAGGGGTCTTTAAAAAGTAGCTGTTTTTCTCAGGAAATTAGCTTAGGCCACTGAATCCATTCTGCGTCCAAATCCAAACACTTACACTACACCCTTACAGTAGATTTCAGAAGAAAATGTATATACATAGTGTGTGAGATGAGAATGTGGAGATCTGGAATGCACTAAAATTTCACGTGACAGAAGTTGTGATGTCATTACGCATCATCCATCCATTTTCATGTCGGCTTTTTTTTCCCTTTCAGGGTCACCACAAAGGAATGAACCGCCAACTATTCCGGCATATGTTTTTAGCGGCGGATGCACTTCCAGCCGCAACCTATTGCTGGGAAACATTCACACACACATTCTTACTCTATGGACAATTGTTTTTTCTCAATTTACTTATATCACATTTCTTTGGACTTGCGGGGAAACCGGAGCACCTGGAGAAAACCCACGCGATCACGGGGAGAACATGCAAACTCCACACAGAAATGCCACCTGCCCCAGCTGAGCCTAGAACCAGCGACCTTCTTGCTGTGAGACGACCGTGCTACCCACTGCGCCACCGTGACTCTTCATTACGCATCACGTGAGATCTTAAGTCCTTCTTTTCCATTCCTTCATTATAGAATATCCTAATAATAGAATCTCTATATTGCTGTTACTCACATATAGTGCTGCTTCTTTAAAAATGAGTCGTATACAGAGATAAAACTCCTTTTGCCCGAGTGCAGTGGATTGTGGATAAAATCAGCTGTTTTGAGCGTCCATCGATCTGCGCTCAAAACCCTAACTTAAAAATAAATCGAGGCTCTCCTCAGATAATTTTTTTATGTATACTACGGTTTGGGTCACACTAATTCTTAGTTCACACAGTGTGGATAGTGGCCCGATTGAGATGCAGCGCTGGTTTAAAATAATTGCTTTTATATTTAAAATATTCTTTTGATGAAAACTGAACAGTATGCAAGGGTTAAATACTGCTATCTAAATCATGTCTGAAATAAGCTTATCCTGACAAAATCCCTTTTCTAGTTAGTCAAGGCAGAAAGTCCCAATGGAAAACCTGCTTCAAAACAGCCCTATACACCAATAGCTCAATTCTCAGGTGCTTTTGGCTTCTTCAACCTAAACGCCTGAACCATTTAACAACCTTTAGGTGGGTCACGTGTTCGTTCGGTCTTCTCTTGGTCGTAGTTGAGGAGGAAAAAAATCGTATTTATTAGCGACGGTCTGAGGAGAAACCTGCAGACGCAGCGTTGGGTGAGCCCGCGGGAAAATGAGCGAATGAAGCAAGAACAATGGCCAACCTCGCACTCCCTCCACATCCACACAGCTGCTGACAGAGACCGAGGAGAAAACCGCGGCTCGAGAACGACACTGAGGAGATAAGGAGAAACAGATTCGCTATTGAAACGTGCACGGCGAATACAACAAAACGACGCGGCACGTCAGGCAGCGAGTCGCCTAAATGTAGGATGAGTAAATAAATAAATAAAAGCGCGTGCGCGTCATCTGCAGTGTACCATCTACATCCACTTGGACCTCCTGAAGAAGACAACGGAGCGCCGGGAAACACAGAAGCGGAGGGAAGCAGCCTGAAGGACGGGTGATTGGACAAATCAACGGGACCGCTAGTGTCCTTGCGATCACAAGGATAACCGAGGAGGGGTTTCTTGTGTGGAGCACCGGAGCTGGAAGCGGATCTCGGTGGTGCAGCGGCCGCCGTGAGGCTCAACACATGTAGGCACATTTGAAGCCATTCATCCCCACCCTGCGTGGATCTCAGCGAAGCGGATTTAACATCGGGAGGCTCGTTTCTGACCAGAAGAAACGCTTTATTTATTTCGTTCTGCACATGCGTGCTGGAGGAGGTAAATGAGGGTCTTAATCGTTCGTTTTTTGGATGATGGACATGATCTCTGGATAAACGGCACATGACACCCAAGATTTGAAACGCGACCGATTCAAGCATCTCGTCTATAAATATTTAAATAAAGACCAAATTTAGGCCGATGACTTTCTGATGACGACAATACGGCAGAGACGTCTTTATTGTGGAACTGCACGCTCACCCAGCTTCTCTCCTTGAAAATATAGACAATCTTCCTCGGTTCAGAGGGTTAATGTAGCTAACCAGAGAGAGAAGGGGTAAATTAAACACCCTAACTGTTGGGGTACTCCAGCATCTAGGAGATCTTCTCCTCGTTTTGCATTTTCGGCTAAACATCATCAGACCAGGCTCATTGGTTGCCTGCTATCCTAAAACGATCTCCTGCCGAGCGCCATCACATCTGGAGCGATGGAAACCCCCACGAAGCTACCTCCGTCGAGCCCCTCGTCGCCAACCACGGGCTTCTCGGTGCCCAGCGCGGAGAAGGTGGACGGCTTCCCCCGGCGGTCGATGCGCCGCGCGCGGCAGCGACGCTCTCACAGCTCGTCGCAGTTCCGCTATCAGAGCTCCCAAGTGGAGCTCACGCCGCTGCCGCTGCTGAAAGGTATGCCTCCTCTGACCGGGGTTGTTTTCATCCAAGAGATGTTGAAAATGAATGCTACGTGATGTTCTTGGCAGTTTATTTTGAGATATTGGTATATGAACAGCATCTTGGTCAGCTGCTGGTGTAGTAATGATTTATGAGTAGATGTTAGGTTACTTGAATACTACTTGGAGGAGTAACAGCCATTTTGTTGATTTTTTTATTCTTCTAAAGCATCCTTCATGGTTTAATGTCCAAATACATTGACTAAAATACAAGATAGTCTGTGGTTTGAAACCCAATGGGTTTTTCTTCACAGTTTAGCTGCTAATTGAGTCCTGCAGGACTTTTTTTGAAAGCTACAAGTCAGGTGCCCATGTCAGGCTTCGATCATATAATAATAGTGCCTTCAATTTATATAGCGCTTTTCTAGACGTTTTACAATTTTCGGAGCATTATTCATTCACTCCACTCTGGGGGTGATAAGCTACCTTGGTAGCTCTCAGCTGCCCTGGGGCAGTCTGACAGAACGTGGGTGCCAATCCGTGCCTACAGCCTCCTGCCCACCATCAAACACACTCCACCAGTCACACACATCCATACAGTGCAATGCAGGTGAAGTGGCTTACCCAAGTTCACAACGGCAGAATGAACCTGGATGAATTGGAACCTCCACCATTGTTCTACTGTGCTGCCTGTCACCCTACAACTCACGATTGGTCCAGCAGAGGTTGCTCACCCTATGGTGTCTGTGGGTCCTAGTGCCCTGGTCCAGTGAAGGGACACTGCTGTTAGCAGCACCGTCTTTCAGATGACAGATTAAACTGAGGTCCTGACCCTCTGTGGCCATTAAATATTCCAGGATGTTTCATCAAAAAGAGTAGCGGTGGAACCCTGGCATTCCTGTCCAAATTTGCCCATCCCTTGAAATCCCTTCATTCTAATTGGCTAGATTCCTCTGATTGGCTCCCCATGTCTCTTATTCACCATTAACCGGTGTGTGGTGAGTGTTCTGGTGCAGAATAGCAGCCATCACATCATCCAGGTGGATGCTGCACACTTGTGGTGGATTCAGAGACAGGTCCCTCAAGATGTAAATGCTTTTAGTGTGTAGTCTCTATATAATGGTCATGAATTATTATTTGAATGCATTTTTAATTATTTGAAATAAAACATTGCAGGATCTCATCCACAGTAATTGAGTTTTAGAGAAAATATGACCACTAGATGTTTACAGCACATTTTGTGTAATGTTGGAGGAACTCTTAACTGCTGTGGGATTTGGGATGCCATTATACACAAATAAACCCTTGGCACATCATTAACCAGCTTAGATCACATGACTTCTCTTCACTCATGACTTTTTATGGCTGAAAAAAAAAACTTTTTATTACCAGTTTCTCAACTGGCAACAAAAAAAATATTTATTTAGTGTTTCCTTTGACTCAAATGTTTGCAAAGGGACTTACAAATTAGGGGCAAACCACAAACAGTCAGGCACAAAGCAATCAGATCTGAAGTAGGAACTCTTTTTAGTTTTTACTTTCACTGTGCAACATCATAGTGTTTACATTCTGGGGCTCACTACTTTCGCCTCTTGTTCTATTGCTACTACAGATGATATTAAAGGCAATTAAAACAGCTCCTAATCCAGACTTTTATCTTATTAATCAACTTCACCATCATGACACAAAGGGTTGCGGGAATTGAATGTCAAATCTTAATTTTTAAATGTAACCTCAACTAGAACACGCACAGGAATAATTTCGAAACCTTTTCAGTTAACCTGGATTATGGTTTGAGACACTAATTTACAACCTCAATGTTGGGATAGTCCACGATGTTGAACACATGACTAGTCTCGCGTAATGACCAGAAGAAATTTCAGCTAATAAGGATAGATTTGCTTTTTTTATTGGTGTGTGTGATAAAAGTTTCCATTTTATGCTATTGGAAAGAGTACCACTGACCAATCAGATTAACCACAAACACATCCCATTTCCATGAAGGGCTAACGTGTTGTCCGGGAGTAAAAAACAAACAAACAAACAAACAAACACTGAGATGAAAGTACAAGAGCAGACCCGAACAGTTTGTTATTGGTTGTCCAAAGTTAAAAGTCAGCAAACTATTTTGTAAAAACTCCAGAATTTTTTGTAAAAATTCCAGCGGCACATACAGAAGCAGGTTTCGACTGTTCTGAGTAGTGATGCAGGGAAAAGAAGTTATCTCAATGGCTCTGCACGATTAGCTCATTGCATTAACACAGTTATAAAGCATCACTCTGCACTGATTCTGCACTGAAACTCCAGGAGGGTATTGCTCTGAAGAAAGAGTGTGGAAGCATGGTTGTGGAAGGGACTGGGAAAGACAGTGCATTTAGAATGACTGAAAATGGTTTCAAAGATGCTGTTTAATAAGACATAATAAAACCCCTTTTTAATGAACATTAGCAAAATTATTTGGGCGATCTCTCTTTGGGGCTTTGCAAGGATTTCTGGGCCACATAACAAATTTTGACATCAGTGTAAACACCAATGTTACTATCAAATTTTTGGTTCTGCCAGGCCCCCTTTGTGACCCGGACCCTTAGACTCGGTCTGTATATACAGGAAGGCATGTTTCTCTCTTAAATCATTAATAGTAACTCTAAAAACCCGTTAAAAGCATGTACAACATGATTGTTCAGCAACCATTTTTCTTAAACAGCACAAAAGTTGACACGTTTATGGCAGTAAAACTATTCCATCATCCAGTGCCTCTTACATTCCTTTTTATGGAAACGGAGTCTGCAGGTGAGCTTTATCGATCGAAGGCAGACGTCTTCAATCACAGACTACTACATAAACCTACCATTCACACTTACATCATGCCCACTAATACAGACCGTTGTGAGCCGGTAATCAATTCGACAACCTTGGATTGAAGGGAGGAATCTATGCTTCCTCTGAACCAGGAGAATATGTGAAACTCAAAGACATTGATTAAAAAATCTAGAACATTCAGAGAGAAGACGATGCTGGTATAAAAATTGTTAGTTAAATTGGTTTTATACTCAAACACACGTTTATACAGTTTACTCTAAATTTGCCTTAAAGATAATTTTAATAAGGACTATTTCATAAATACACATGGGTTTAAATCTAGATTGCAAAAAAGGGAAATGGCAACATTATCATTGCTGATTATTGTGGATTGTACATGCAGAATTTCATGATTCACACTTGAGCAGGATGTGATTCACTCAGTCTTATGCGGGAATTCAGTGGTGCAGGATTTAGTGGTTGCAAATGTTCGCGCTGAGGGTTCGCTGGCAGCTGGTGTGTCACAGGGGTGCAGACTGAGACCGTCCTGCTTAAACATCCAGCTGACCTGTTTTTAGTCATTCACATGTCACAGAGACTCGTCTTCAGTCTTATTTACTCTTGCAATGTTTAAGTGCACAAGTTTAGGCTTTCCAATCTAAAACTAGAGTTCTGAGAGAGTTTTGTGAAGCGCTGGGATACCCAGCATTTTCTTAATAAATTAAATGTCAAGCAACTTTCAAGTGCCTCTTTAAATTATAATTTTTCTAATGCAAAACTTTTTACAGATAGAATTAAATTATGAAAACTTGTCGTTTTCATTTACTTAAAATGTTTTGTGGTCAAATTTTATGAGTGTAAGTAGTCAGAGATTCTGACTGCATTATAACTTTGTGCAAAAATACCAACTCTGAAATATATTTTAAGTCCTGGCAGGGTAATTGAATTAAAAAGCATGACTTATTTACACAACAAGCATGCTCAGGTTTAATAACTAAATAAAATTAGTTATCTAGATGGTTAAAAGTAAATAAAATGCAGTCACTTCACTTGCCTGCAGCTGCTGCTCAGAAATGAAAAAAATGTAACCATGCTGTATCAAACAATGGAAAAAAGTCAATCATTTACATTTGTTATTTCATTAGGTTTTACGTATAAAAACTAAGGTCTGTGTGGGTTAAATACTAACATGACAATAAGTCACAATAAGCCATAATTACATAATTTAACATATTGTCTGGTACTATCAAAATAATCTGATGAAAATAAAATAATTCACTCTTATAGATAGAAAGAGTGAGACACAATCTGTGAGTTGTGACAATCAGTGAAGTATGCACATTCATTTTCTTGTTTAGTCAAGTAATTGGCAACCAAAAGACTGAATAAAATTCATAATGTGTTAAGAAAGTCTTTTATGTCTATTTTAAATGATGTTTATCTAAACGAGGCTTAGAAGGGGCATGTCCTATAATCCACCAACCATCACAGGTGGCATCTTTTATGCTCAATGTAAGCACAAACTACAACATGTAAGCACTCTACAAACAATTATCAGTAAATAAATATTTTTTTGTTACATTTTTAGCAGTTGTTTCAAAGCAGCTTCACAAAGGCCTAATGTAGATTAAGAATTAGATAGAAATTTCTATTGGATAATTCTATAGGGCAGAAATAGAACCATAAAAGGATACCTTATAGGTTTTAAAATTTATAATTATGAGAAAGATGTTGAATTAAACAGACCAATAATGTGTTACATATTGTATAAGCCAGGTTGGAACATATTTTGCAGTGAAATAAAGCAATCAAACCCATTTTTTGTGTGAAAAACTGAGAACTCAGAGTAAAAAAAAACCTACACACATGCAGAGAAAACATCTCCCCCAGAAAAGAAACCCCTCTGCTGACCTAGGCAGGTGCTAATCACCTCCCCGGCATAAAACCTACTTGAACTTAAGATCAATAAACAGATCGCCGGATAGCACCTGAGAAACTACAAAACAGAAACAAACAGCAGTGAAACAACAACAAGCAACTAACAGGTGATTTGCATCACAAAAAAATATGATAAATGATGGGGATAGGTTTAATAGGTAATTGTATAGCGCTCAGACTTCATACCGGTTTGGACACCACGACTCATTGACATTTTCACAGCAGAAGTCCCCCTCCACCCTTTTGCCACATAATTATTAGTATTGGAAGGGGGCCATGCTGGGACTGGGTACCTTCTGTGGCAAGAAAACCTGGCTTAGACACCCCACCTAGTCTGTTTTACTGTCATCACAAATTAAGCTTGCATAACTAAGGCTGATTCTATGTAAATGTGAATTAGAGAAATGTTAACCAGACGTTAATATGAAACTATATGAGATGTCCAGACATTAATGTTAATGTGATGACATGACTTATAAAAATAATTCTTAATTATATAGTGTCTTCACATTTTTATTTTCTATTTGCTTAAAAAAAAAAACTGTATATAAACACAAACTTATTACCCCACAAAAATCTACATTCCAATGGTGGTTAGGAATCACTGGAATTTTTACAATTTTTTTTTTACATAAACGTTACAATTATAAATAATGTAAGAACAACAAATTCTCTTTGTTCAAGTAAATTTTGATATGGTAAATTTTGGGCCAAACGTAGTTTATCAGAGCATGATCAACACCACTGGAAATGTTTATTTTAGCCATGTGGTTTTTTTTTCAGAGTATTTGGATAATATAGCAAAAGTTCAAAATCAGTCCAAAACATCACCGGAACCATTGTATGGTCTGATGCCAAAGTTTGTTATGAAAGTCACTTGTGACTTTTTTCCGTATTTGCTAGCACCCTCCACTCCTGATAGATGGAAAATGAGGCTATGACGAACGGAAAATTTGGCCAGATTCAGCCATATATGTGTAAATCAAGTCAAGTCATATCTTTGGAGGTTTGGAGCTTTTAGTTCGCCATGGGAAGATGTTCCAAGCATGGATTTACCACCGCAACCAGTGCAAACAGAGTAATTACAGCGGAAGTAGCCGAGCTAATGAATGTACAGCAGAGTGCTGTTCCCAGGTCGGTTGATACACTCACAGGTAGAACACTCGCTTATTTGTGACGTGACACATTTTCTGACAGTCCGTTAATTTTTTGTCTTCCAAAGTTGTCTCGTCTGGAAATTGATTGAATAAAAACTCTGCTCGTAAACAGTCTGGCTCCCACATTTACCACTAACACCTAGAACAGGTGTAATCTATTAATAAAACTTGATTTAGAGTGTTTTTAATATCTATTATAGAGAACCGTTTTTTTGGTATGTAAATCCTCTCCTGCTTAATTGATGAAAGAAACCAAGTTTAAAACAAATGCAGAAAAAAGACTGATATTAACTCTAAGTACACAAGCACTAGTGTGTCTATGTCCGTAAATAGCTGCCACTGCTGGAGGCGAAGTGTTCCGGACAATGAGCGGCTCAGAGCTCAGCTCCACACTTACTCTTGTGACTCGTCTGCACTTTCAAAATAACCAAAAAACACTTATGCAAAGTTCTGTTTGCTTCCTGGTTTACGGGCAAGGACTATTTTACTGTCTTATTTTGGTTGTGAATCTTGAATTTGGGTTACAACCAGCATGCGCTTGAAGATGATTTTTTTTAGGGTGAGGCTCTATGTCCGTCTGCAGGTCCAGCTGGTCAGGCCTGGTGTAAAGTTACAGTACACAGAAGGCTGGCTCGCTCTCCGGCCTCTTTCGATCAATAAAGTGGGCAAGAGAGAAAGAGCCGGGGAATAAACGAGGGAGTGAGCGATTATCGAGACGAGGGAGAGAAAAGAGCATTAAGGGAAGAGGTAGCGATAGAGAGAGAGAGAGAGAGAGAGAGAGAGGGAGAGTGGAGTGGAGGAGCATGTGAGGCGGTAAGTGGAGGAACAGTGGCTTGAGGGAGAGTTATTGAGCACAGGATTTGTCTTGGTCCATTAGGTTTGAAAGGAGGTTGAAAATTATTTCATGCACCAACATTTTGTTTATTTGAATCTCAAAGAACTGGTAATAATTCTGTTTGTTGGTAGCTTCGTACAAAGACATACAGCAATCATAATAAAAACAAACTTTAATCACCACCACAATTATTTGAAAATAAGAGTCAATTATTTTAGTTTAGTGTAGTTTTAATGATTTGTTAAAACGGGTTTTAAAACTTCTCAAATTTTGTGTTCACAGACTCTCTCTACGGTTCCTATGTAAGCCGGTGTATTTATGCATGTATGCACAAACTCTGCAGGGTCTCTGATGCACAATAAAATATGATTACTCTTCTGTTTTATACAGTCAATGGAGTGAACTCAAGAGCAGTCAAGATAAAAGTCTTTACCTGATGGGAGGAATATAATTTCTGTGTTTGATGATAAAACAATGTTCTTGTAGTCTTATTTAATCCAGGAGTTTAAAATATTTTATTTACTTATTATTTATAACTTATTACATTGAAATGAACCTCCTAAAAGCTAAATGTGTCTTCACTGGAGAAGCCTACTCATATTGTGTCGTTTATGTGGAGGACATAATAGAGTGGAGATTACGACACGTTAGAGCAGTTATTTGAAAAAACTCTCTTTAAACTACATATATGCCCTGAATTAGAAAGTTGTATGGTAGCTCTAAAGGATTGGAACAACATAATCTAAATATTTTCAATGCAAAATCACATACATTAAAAGATCATCACCACGCTACAGGCAACAGGGGGGACCCTGTTGAGGACTCCTTGAAAAATAGTAAGCCACAGTCCTCCCTTAGTCCAGGGGTCTCCAAATCCAGTCCTGGACACATTTTTCATAAAATCATGAAACACACCTGTTGGACAATTGAAGGGTTGTCTGAAGCTAGAGCAGGGTTGTAACTAAAATGTGCAGGACTATGTCCCCCCAGGACCGGATTTGCGGAACCCTGACTTAGACTCTTGTGATTGGACGCGGACTGACTCAGAGTTGAAACCGAAACTATCGTTGCCATGTTTACAATTACATTTTTAATCACAGTTGTATTCATCAGTAAATTTGACATACATTTAAACTTGGCTGTCCATGCTTTATAAAGTGATTATGACAAAAGCCTTTTGGTTTTCGTGGCTCGCAACAGAACTCAAAGGCCACACAAACCATATACTTTCTTATTTAAACCCATCTGCCACAAACTCTCAGTGTGTGTGTGTGTGCGTGCGCGTGTGTGTGTGTGCGTGTATGTGTGTGTGTGTGAGAGAGAGAGAGAGAGAAAGAGAGAGAGAGCGAGCGGCAATAGAGATCATGAAGAGAGAAACATGGAAGGGATGACATCATCAGCTTTCTCTCTTTCCTATAGCATCTTTCTCTCTCTCTCTCTTTCTCTCTCTCTCTCTCTGTCTGTTAGTATCCCACTGTTGTCTATCGGCTGCTCTAAATTTAGCAGCTTTGCATGTGCATCATTGGAACATGTTTAATAGAATTGATGTAGTGTCTCATCATTTCACTTTAAACATGAAGTTGTTCCTGTTTCTTCACACAAAAAAACCAAACCAAGCCTGGTTATTCATCCTCATCACAGTGCATTTACAGCTCCCCGCTCTGCCTCTGTTCACACTTCTCCCTGGAGATTTGATGTGTCTCTTCTGACTGCGGAGGCTGTGTAATGTCCCTCTCTCCATTTTCAAACATGGTTTTATAATAGTAATGATTCCATGTTAAAACATTTATTTTCCTCTATCTCCTTTGACCCTTCCTGCATCTCTCTGACCCAGTTGAGTCTAACATCGGTTTACACGCTGAATTTTAAGTCCAATACATTTTTAATGTCGAGTAATAGAATGAAGTGCCTTCCTAGAAAAAAAAAGATGAGAAAAGTGAGTCACATTCCAAGTACAAGAACAGTAGGGCCTATAGGTTGAATTTTTTGGATGAATAGAGTAGATTGTCATGGTTATTGTGGCTAGAGGCGCTGCGTCCACAGAGAGTGAGACAGCACTGGGTTAAAGATAGCGCCCGCTAATCCTGTTAGCGCCGAACGCCTCCACTCATTGCTCATTAGCATCCCATTCATCCCCTTCAAGAAATCGGCATGAACATAGTTTAAATAACGAAGAGCCTCTAATGTGCAATGTTTTAAAATATTTGAGTTTATGGACAAATATAGATTGTGACAAATGAAGCATGTACTAAAGGAATGTACAAAAAATGGAATTCTGAGCATTCAATACAATGTTCATTTAAAATAGAAATATTGCACACACTGCCTGGCCTACAACCCTTTAGCAGACAAGTAAAAAGAACATTCACAGAGTCTAAATTGTTAAGGCTCGTCATATGCTCTTGTTTGTTAAGGTCTGTATTAATATTTGTAAGAATTTAAGAGTATGTTTTTATGTACTATTTTATTATAATGATTACTATATATTTTTATTTATTAAAGTGCCCCAATTGGCATTTTGATTTGATTTGATTATGGAGGTTTCCAACAACAGGTTAACACACAAATGCAAGATCGAAAAAAGTTTTAGTTTTTTTAGAGTATGTATTTAATTTTAGCAGATTTGGTCGAAACTCACAAAATGATTTGTTTAGTACAGTGGTTTCCAAACTTTTTTCGCCAAGTACCACCATAATGAGCAACATTAAAATCCAGTATGGCCACAGCATACAGGCCCTCCTATTCAGCTACAGTTAAGTACAATTAAATTAAGAGACAATACTATTGATAATAAAAATATTCATTAATTTTAGCAGCAGTATACAGCCTGAATATTAGGAATGTAATGGTTAGGTTTTTTTTAAGTATCAAGTGTGATGGAAAAACATTTGATGGCCAAGAGGTTTTCAAGTACCACCAGTGTTAGGCGTACTGCAGTTTGAGAACCAATGGTTTAGTGAGTTGTTCATAATAAACCCCTCTTCTACAGGACACACCGGAACAGCTTATGGAGCTGCTGAATTAAACTTATCTGGGCCTATTTTGACAACTATTTTTAAGCAAAATTGCATCAACAGAAAGGACAACCAATAAACAAAACACAACATTAAACTGCTCGTGAATAATGTGTCAAGGTTTGTGTCGAGCTCACCAGAGAAGCTCCAGGCTCGTTGTGAACGAGTACATTATTCAGGATCCTGGGTGAAAATATGGTTCCTGTTCCTTACTCCACAGAGAACAAGTTCATTCTTGAGCAATTAGGCACAGATAACCTATTACATGTTCCCTTCCTGCAGGCTAATCTCTGTGTAAAGCTTGCATTACCACGCTTCCTCTCATGCAATTATGTAATCCGAAAGTGGTTACCTTGTAGTTTGGGGTGGAGTTTTTATTTTCCTTCGAGTTCGATTTTTCAGCTTGAAGGAAGGACATGACATGTTGTACTACGTGATGTGTGAGCTCATGGGCTAAAAGATTTGCAACTAGGACTCTTCTTAACAACTCTAGGTTTACTTTTTATTATTGTAGCCAATATTTTGATACACAAAGTGCTTTCAGATAGAAAGCTCCAGCAATGTGCTCCTCAAACCTAAAGCTGTGTTCCACACCACTTGAGAGGTCATATATAAAATTCCATAATAGTAACTCTTTAAATTTGTAATTGACATAAAAAAAATCACATTCTTTTTTTACAATGCAACTGTTATTTACTTCCTATTGACAGCTATTTGAAGAACAAATAAACTAAACAGTGAGTCAGTATTGTATGTATTGCATGTACTCATGAGTGGTTTTGATTCCACCTCTTCTCTGCTCCTCAGATGCTCCTGTGGCTGAGCTTCACGACCTGTTCTGTAAGAAGCTGCAGCAGTGCTGTGTGCTCTTCGACTTCCTGGACTGTGTGGCCGACCTGAAGGGGAAAGAGATCAAGCGTGCTGCGCTGAACGAGCTGGTGGAGAGCGTGGCCACCACCCGCGGGGTCCTCATCGAGCCCCTCTACCCTGAGGCCATTAAGATGGTGAGAGGAGTCCTGATGGAGTGGATGATGTTTGACAAAAGAGCAAGGGAGGCAGATGCAAATAAACGCAGGATCTCCAGCTCTCTAAAGTGCACTTATGAAGCATCTGTGTTTAGCTACATTAGCGCTGTACACTGCGTTGCTGAAATACAAAAACACCGTCATTTGAAAGCAATTGATTTTGTTTGTAGTGGCTTTTATGTTTTTATGAGGAAGAGTTCACAAAGGCTGGATTTGGTCTCTGATAGCTCGGTTAACTTGAATGCGTTGCCTGCTCTTCATTTGTTCCTCTCCCTCGATTACAAGAGGAATTATGCAAATTGGGAAACATTGAATTACAGTTGCTCTGATTAATAGATCATGTATACAAACATCTATTCTAAATGAAATTCTATTTAGCAGCATTCTTTCAGAAGATGTGGAGCTGCAGTAATTGTGCACACAGCTGTAAGGTGGAGGACGATCGATAGATTGTTTAATAAAGCAGAAAAGAAAGGTGATTATAAAAGGACACATGAAATGTAATCTTTTGTTATAGTTTGGATTGGAATCTGACAAAGCTGTCCTCTGTCATAGATTCTGTTCATTATTTTATAATAATTTTTATAGATAATTTTTAAAATAGTGTAGAAGGGGATTCTATCTTGTCTTTTACATCATTTAGAGGTGGATCCCCTTCACGTTTACTAACTAAACCATCTATAAAACATAATTATATTACACATATATATTTTGTCACGTTATGAAACACATACATTTGTAGCAATAAAAAAAAAATGGTCCAAACTCATTTTAGTCCAACCTGGCCATCTGATACACTTTTTCTCGACTTGCAGTTATGGTCAAATCATACTTTCAACACCGTTAGCCTTTAGCGGCTACACAAAATTTTGACATGAACTTGTTTGCTTCATTGTTGAGAAACTACTAAACACTCCCAGGATATTAATATATGTACATTATAGGAGCACATTGACCAAATAATGTTAAGTCTAAGAGCACGTCGAGGTAAGATTATTCTGCTTTTCTGTCTTTAACACTTATTGAATAAAAAAATAAGCAGAATACTGTTAAATCTCATGGCAAGAACTTTCTCAGTCTTGCAAGATTTATAGAAAATGTATTAAGAATATTAATAAACGTGTCATTATAAATAAAGAGACGATGGTATGACGATGTTTCAGTAGGAACTTTTACCATCTTGTGAGTACCGTGTTTACTGTGTTTGTGTATAAGTGGTTTTTAATAATTAAACATTTAATACATGATTCAGCTGTTAGGGTTCCACTATTAGGTAAGATTCGATTGCTTTAATTTATATGTTTATTAGTTATCTGGTGGCCACAAGGGTAGCCCGGATTACTTAAAATTACTGCACAACGAGGGGAATTTCACCACACTGCTTTTAAACAGCAGCGAGGGAATTCCACTGTACAATGTTTAGAATTACGACGTATTGTTTTTGATTATAATAAATTAATAATTAAATTCAATGAATAGCAAGATTCTATTTTTTCCTCCTAAAGTAACTTTTGTGTGTGTAATGCTATAAAATTCCTTTGACAATATAGGTTGTGTGTTTAATGGCGATGGGAAATAATGTCTCTTCATAAGTGATTCAATTTTTATCAAAAGTTTCTAAAATGACAACCTAGCGTCATAAACAAAATATCTATGTCAATACGTTTTTTTATATCTCTATGTTTGTGGATAATGTTTTTTTTTTCAATTACTAAAACTCAACAGTATAAACTTTGAATAGTTTTCACATGCTCTCAAAAGTGGGAAATGCTCGTCCTGTGCTCTTAGTGTTTTGTTTGTTTCTAACTGCTGTTTGCTGTTATTTCTTGATAAAGATCAAGAAAAACTGAGCTAGGCATGAGATCAGAATTTACCCTCGAGGCCCAGATTTGATTTCTCATCAGATCATCTCCACCCCTGTTCAAACGCACTTGAACAAGCCAATCGAGGTCTGAAAGGTAACTGGATTACAGTTCGGGGGTCTGATCGAGGTCAGAACAAGGTTCATCAGTAAATTAGACCCAGAGGGCCAGGGTTGAGTGCATTCAGCTTATTTCCTCTATTGAAACTCCTTTAAATGTCATTAATGGTGAATCAATGATCTTAAATCCATGCTTATGGAAAAGCTCACCCATCCGACCTCACCGTCGCTCTCTCTCTCTGTTCATTGGTCAGATCTCAGTGAACATCTTTCGAACCCTACCACCCAGCGAGAACCCGGAGTTTGACCCCGAAGAGGATGAACCCGCACTAGAAGCCTCCTGGCCACACTTGCAGGTACTCTCCTGAAGATTCTAACACATTTACTGACACTACACAGACTGTGAAAGCCTAATGAGAGGTTTTTTATAGATCCTGTTGAAGAAGTGATCTGATTTCCTGTCTCTTTCTCTTCTTTTGCTTTTGTTTTCACGTCAAGCTGGTCTATGAGTTCTTTCTACGCTTTCTGGAGAGTCCAGACTTTCAGCCTTCTCTTGCTAAGCGCTACGTGGATCAGAAGTTTGTATTGCAGGTACAAGTTTTTATTTATCATAGTGTTACGTTTTTGTCATTGACTGGATTTAACATGGCTTTAACATGTTCATGATGGCACTCAGAGGTTTCTGGCAAAGTTAAATAAGGCTCAAACTGTGCATAGCCAGGACTAGAAAACACGTTGTTAATGAAGGTCAAAACTATCCATCTGAATGAACAAATCTAATGGAGCCAGGTGTGAAAACATTTTTTTTCAGCTCTAAAGTTGGTCAGTTTTAACATTGAGGTGAATGAGAACTTGCTCCCTTTTGCAGTCAGCCTCAAGCGGCAACTCGGGGAACTGCAGTTCAGTCACTTCCAATCACGCACAAAGCATGCAGAAAGCAGGAGTTTGCCCCTTGGTTTTTTTTTAGATAAGAACCATTTTTACTGTGCTGCTAATGCACAATACTGTATTTTTCTACAGTAATTGTTCTACAGTAATGGCAAAATGGTGTAATTGTGGCTACTTTTAGCTCTACGTAGTCCTCTACACAAAACAAATTATAATAACAATAATTAAAATATGTTTGCATGGTTTAGTGGAAAGCTCATCAATTCTAGTAAGCAATAAATTTGTGAAACAATAATATTTGTTTCTAAACAAAAAAGTCGGTGATCCTTTTCACATCAACACATAATTTAGCAGAAGGTGTCTTTTAGAGCTTGAACTCCTGCAGCAACCAATGAAACTCTCCACATTCCTCCCTTCGTGTTAATAAAGGAGATACCCAACGTCTTCTCTTTTACATTGATGTTGCATAAAAACATCATCATCGCTTGATGGGGATTCTAAAAAAGGCCATACGCATATTTTTAAAAGTTTAATCACCCTGTGAAAAGTTGGCCTTTTGTGTCATTAATTCACATTTATTGCAATGTACGAAGACTTGTTTGCAACACGAAGGTTGTGTTGCCAAAGCTCTGTCAATAAACACACTTAGTCCTATACGGACAAGGGCAGATCAAAGTGTTTTTTATGCATTCATTAATATTTGAACTATCAAATTCGCATCACAAATGAACTGATTCAGAGTTCACATCAACCAGGACATTTTTTGGCTCTGTTTTTGATATGTACACTCTCCTGATTGCTCCATTCTCATCTGTTCAAACAAAAGTACTAAAAGGAACAACAAACGTCAGGTCAGGTGACCACCTATATATGAAATTTGGGCTGCTTTTTAAAATCTATAAAAATGTTGGTGATTATGTAGAGAAACGTAAAAGAATGTATGTGTCACATTACTGTCAGCGTCACAAATAGTTCATTCACAGAACGTGTCAAATATGACAAACTGTCAATCAATGACAGTCATTTGTTAATCAAACTTCACAGAACAATTATATTAGTCACTAAACAGCCAAAACAACTTTAAAATGATTTACAGTTCAAGAAAACAGCGATAAACTTTGAAAACTCTATAAAAACGGCATGTAACTGATTATTTAATATTAAATCGGCTTTGGTGACTCCCCATCCAGAAGAGAAATATATCCACATATACGTGAAACTTAAAAAAAATAAAAAAAAATATTTAAATGCAGTATATGGGGAATGCATAAAAAAGGACAAAATCAAATATTTAAATATGTTTTTAACAAATCATTTTGGTTTAAACTGTTAAATAAATTAGTCTTAATTATATGTATATGTACTTTATATGTAAATATACTTTTAACAAATATATTATCTTGTTCATAAAAGAAGACAGAAGCATAAAATCATAATGAAAGAAATTGGTCATATTATGTTAAAAGACACGAAAGCCGATTGGAATAAATATGTTTTTATTTTAGTTTTAAAACATTCCTTACAAGATCAAAATAAACAGGGATCAGTTCTAGGTCAATGGAAAGCATCATTTCTTACTTGAATCACAATCTGTAAATCATTAGTTGGTTTAGTATGAAAAAAATTCACTTTAATACTTTGAAGTCAACTCATAAAAACTCATCATATCACAATCAAATTGCTACACGCTAAAATACTGCTTAACCACCAAACGATCTCTGTGTATTGTGATCTTGTAATGAATCCAGTCCATTAAGCCTGCTCACACCGTTACGAACGCAGCGCATAACGAAGTGTTAAGATATATGAGAAGAGCTTTTAATGAAGTGCAAAAAGGCTGACCGTGTGTGCGTGTGCGTGTGTGTGTGCGTGTGTGTGTGTGTGTGCGTGTGTGTGTGTGTGCGTGTTCGTTTAGCTGCTGGAGTTGTTTGACAGCGAGGACCCCAGAGAGAGGGAATACCTGAAGACCATTCTGCACCGCGTCTACGGCAAACTACTGGGCTTGAGGGCCTACATCCGAAAGCAGATCAACAACATCTTCCTCAGGTCACATGAGTGCCCAGCATGACTTGTATTGACGTAACAAAGCCAAAGACTGCTCTTTTGAAACCTCATCCTCTCTTTGTGTTTGTTTTTCAAACTCACAGGTTCATTTATGAAACCGAGCGCTTCAATGGAGTCGCTGAACTTCTGGAAATTTTGGGAAGGTAGACTGACAAGTCTCATATCCAATCAAATAAATAAAGAGATTTCAAGGCGTGGTTGCCACGTAGAAAAGATTCACGCTTGGAGTAACATCCAATACATTTTGTGCTAACATTTATATGACAAGTCAGTGTAAATGAGAGCATTGTAAGGTAGGTCCCTTCTGCTTATTTAGAAGTTAGGAAGCACATATTACACATTGTGACATTTGCTTTCGAATGAGTAAATTACAGTGTTGGTTTACTTAATGCAGCTGCAACAGAAAGAGCAGCAGCATCTTCTAGGAGAGACTGTGTGTTTAAGCCTGGTGGTGGTGGAGGTGGTGGAGAGGGGTAATCTTCTAAGCATGTCGACTCGTGCAGTTCACAGCCATGATCTGAGCGAAACCACTGCTCCTTTGCATATTGGGTTCAATATGCATAAGATGGTGCCTGTTTGCCGTTGTGTTTATTAACATAAACAAAGAAAACCTTTGACAGAAAAGAAAATGAGAAGATAGGGAGAGAGAGAGAGAGAGAGAGGGATAAGCAGGGGAGGAATGAGTCAGAGAGTTGGGGACGAAGCTCTAAAATCAACCCGATTCCTGGGGTATTTATAGCGCTGCCCACCCACACACCTCTCTGATCACTGCTGAAGAGAGAGAGAGAGAGGAGAGAGAGAGAGAGAGAGAGGGAGAGAGAGAGAGAGGGAGAAAGAGAGAGGAAGAAAGAGAGAGGAAGAAAGAGAGATGAGA